>JAWQUS010000007.1:25143333-25886666 GCA_036365455.1 Macrosoma leucophasiata
TATGTAATGGTTATTCACTCTAGGTAGTTTATGATTTATTGACGTTTTGAAAGTATCTGTAAAGATCTATTCGAAATAAAAATATATTCTATTTCTATTTCTCTATTTCTGTGCGTGAAATTGTTTATGTATTTTGTTAAAGTCAAGGTGTGAGTTTCGTAGTAATAGACAATTTTTGTAGAGTGTGTGTGTGTCACACGTATTTCCCCTCGCAAAAATTGACAGACTGTTTTGCATGGCTACTCCCCTCCGGTCCGCTGCGGCGGCCGGTGGCCCGCGTTGCTCTACGCTCATAACAAATTAGAGATAGTATTTCCAAACTCGCAATATTTTAATTTTATTTTTCAAAGGCCTATAACGATACACTTTGAGGCGCGAAAAAAAATCAGCCCCACTTTAAATGTAGGGGAAGTGTCCGCGCCGTCCTCCTTGGTCCAATTATTATATCCAGAACTCCGAAGACATTTTCAAAACTGTAAACAATGGTTGAGACAAGGTAACAGGGAAAGTGACTAAGCTCGCGAGTCGCGTGGAATTTAAATAATGGATTCAGAAGCCAATCAATATAACAGAGGTCGTGGCTATGGAGCGAAACGTATGCGTTAAGGCGAAGCCTTCTTATCTAACGAAATTCAATAAACACCAAGCAAGTACTTGTCGGTGCCCGCACAATACTCCCTTCACTTTAAATGGTCGATGAGAGCAATGGCTGCCACATGCGTCATACTCGTGAACGGGTGCTGTTTGTGGGGACTGATCTGTTGTGGTATGCGGGTGATGTCTACTATCTCGGTATTCTCAGTGTTAAGTTTTTGATGAGTAGGTATATGCATGTGTTCTTATGCATATGCCATGGACGTTCATATCTAAGGATTTTGTCAAAATGAGCAACACTCTGAGTTTGCTCGGTAGCGGAATTCTTCTCAGTCATGGAGCAACACGGGCCACCGGCCACCGGCCATAGCGTCTTTTACCGATACAAAACAGTCTATTGTTTTTTGCGGGGGGAAATGCGTGAATATCGTCTATTACTACGAAACTCACACCTTGACTTTAACAAAAACATAAAAAATTTAACGCACATATTTAAACATCTAGGCGACATGCATAGACCCAATTGGGCTTGTACTTTGACAAAGGAGAAAGCCTCAATATGGCTTCTCCCTTCCGGTCCGCCGCGGCCAGTAGCCTGTGTTGCTCTATATTCTCAGTAGTGCCTGCACTTGGAACTCTGCTGAGTGAATGACTATATTTATGTCGAATAGATTTTTATTTTTCTTCTATGAAGGAATTGAAAGATTAAATGATTTATCCGCTTAATTTTATTTATAAATTGATCATTATTATAACCTATTGAATAATAATACCTAATTATTTAAAGTCATTCGTTGTAGGTAGCTTGTTCTTGTTAACCAACAATGCAAAAGTGTCCTTGTCGACCGATTGAAAATAAATGTTGGAGTTTGAGTAGGATTCCGTTTTTCAATTTAATTTTATGAGTTTATCGACAATAAAATTATTCGTCACGTTGTAAAGCATACTACCTGTTATACGAGGTGTACCCACCTGGAAGATATCTCTGGATACGCCCATGATCATTGCGTTGTGCAAAGGTGCAAACTCTTATTTATTGATATTTATCAATAACGCTATAAAACAGTCTTATCTAAATGAAATATATCAAATATCAAACAGTAGATTTAGAATTTTCAGAAATCCGTGACACAAATTGGACATTGTATCTATCTAGGTACAATGTCCAATTTGTATAAAAAAGGTGAAAATAACGAAAGTAAAAATATTTTAAATACCAGGCAATGTTATCTAGGTTCTCTAGATAATATTTCAAAGCTGTTTTACCTTGAACCTTATTTACAATCGACTATAACAAATCAATGTATTCAACTAGCCACGATTCTCGAGCACAAGAAAGGTTTCCCAAAATTAGTCATATAAATAAATCCAAGCGTCCTCTTTACACGTAATCCATGCATGGCAAGTCTAATGAGAGTGCGGGTACGCGAGCCAATTCCGCTTTTGGCATTATCCCTATTGTCCGTGAAGAAGCTTTTTTTTATACATATTCTCATGCGACTCATCTCTGGACGGCACTAGTATACTTCTTCGAGAAATTGGCGAGTGCAAATAGATCTTAGCCTAAATAAATAAACACAACTGCTTCACTGCTCAAGGGAGAACCCTGCGGATCCGATTCTCGTCTTAGAGCCTTGTGGAGGGACACATAAGACAGATGCGATTAGGGCCGGTGCAAAATTCGCTCTGGAGATCGGTTGGTAGCCGTGAAGCAGCGAGAAATATTTTAAAATATATACGAAATGAAAATAATCGATGAAAATAAATAAAATTCAATATAAAAGTCGCGAACAGACATGAATAGCCTATAATTATATTATTTGATTCGGATTCGGGTGTTCATGTTTACACAAGTTAAAAATAAGCTACTATTGGGCTGTGAGTGTAAGCGTATTTTATTTTTATAAGCACCTACAGTGCAATCGTCCCCTTAACACGCGATGTGATCCATGTATGGCGAGCCTAATGAGGGTGCGCCGGTGCATACACGCGAGCCATCTCCGCTTTTGGCTTTTCGCTTTTGGGTTAACTAATGCTGTTTGCTTTCTAGTTCACGTAGGTACGTTTGGAGTATTATGCGAATTTAATGATAAGGTTATCACGTTTTCGTAGGTTTTCGCGAGCTTCATACATTGTAGAAATTAAACTTGCGGAGTCTGCCCGTGACCACGGTAGCTAGAAAGCGACCAAAACGTCGGGTGTAAGAAGAAGTTTGAGAGTGTTGTATACGCGAGAAAATCCGCAAGTTTAATTTCTACAACGATAAGGTACAACGATAAGGTTATCTATAAGAAGATTTTTTTCTTATGCTTATTGAAAGCAGACTGCTACTGCTAAACTTGACGTTGCGGAGTCGATATCAGAGTCCGAGAATAAGTATTATTTCCATTTAACGTACCTAGCCACAGAAATCTAAATAACAAGATAGAGAAATACTATGATCCCTTTAACTTGTCGCCACAAATTGGTGTCGGTTCGTCAGTATTCGACACCAATTCTAGTGATTTGTCATAAATCTTGTCATATACACAATTAATGTCGGTAAGCGATACTTAATAGAATGTATTTTCAGCCTTCACGTGCAGTAAAATTTTTCCTAATAGTATTTTCATTAGGTACCTACCTATGTTAACTTGCTAGCGTATTTATTATCCGTGTATATAATGTAGTAGTGAATCTACAAAGCGGCGACATGCTTTAAAGCCCGTTTTTAGCAACATGCCATTTTACATGTTTTAAAGCCCGTTTTTAGCAACATGCCATTTCACATGTTTTAAAGCCCGTTTTTAGCAACATGCCATTTCAGATGCTTTAGAGCCCGTTTTTAGCAACATGCCATTTCTACTGTGTCTTGTAATTTAGATTTCTATATTCCTAGTCTAGCGAAATCCCTCAACATTAGCTTTATAAAAGTACAATCGTCCCCTTAACGCGCGATGTGATCCATGTATGGCGAGCCTAATGAGGGTGCGCCGGAGCAGGCACGCGAGCCATCTCCGCTTTTGGCGTTTTCCCATTGTCCGTGGTACAGCGACGGTGGAGTTGGACGGTTAATTACGTGACGAGATCTTGCCGTGGGATTGCTTACTGGATTACGTAATAGGTTTTTTTAGTAGTACCTAGCGTATAAGTGATTTATTTAAAGGTAAAAAAAAAGTCCTTTGTCTCTGGTCGTATTGGGATTTTTCCATTTTCTGGAAATTTCCCAGTACCTCGAAGTTTGGTGATGTGCCCGGAGATGTCAACAGGCTCGCCACTTGTTACATGGGCCAAAACGTAACCGGCGAATCGTGGGTGTTTGCATGTATGCTTGAATGCATGCATTTACCTCTGCCAACCCTTCGGGGATTACAGGCGTGAAGTTACGTTAAAAAGTAGTTACTGCAAGATTGATTCATGTTCTTATAGTCTGAGGATGTACCTCAATCCTGGTTAGCAATTATTCTATTTACTTTGAACGTTTTATCCTCCTTATTTAAGAAAACTAACATATTGAATAGGCATAATAGGCAATATAGTGGAAAACAAACATGCAGTTCACATTGATGTTATGTGATGACTGAATGCAATCCCGATCTCGCGGGATCCCGATCTCGCGAGATCCCGTGTAATTTTTCGGGATCAATCTCGAAGCATAATATGCCGAGATGCCGTTCGAGATTGACGGGATTGGGCGGCAATGTTCAGATATATGATAAGCAGCCTAGACAAACGCAAGCAACCCTGTCTGCCATCGATGTTGACATCAAACCAGGGTGACATGTTCCCATCTACCCACACACATGCTTGACAGTGTATTGCACGAAACAGATTGCCGTCAATATCATACTCTGGCAAAATGACTTATAGCTTCTTTCGCAAAACTCTATCAAACGGTTTTTCCAAATCCACAAAACCGCAAAAAAACTTCTGGCTCACAGCCAGATGCTTCTCTACGATGATGCGTAGGGAGAAGACTGAGCGCTCTATAGCTGGTGGTCCACCATATTAGATAATTTTGGAACGGAGAAACCTGATCAATACCCGCAGCCTTAACACATTCCCATTTTTACTGGTGGTAGAGCTCCAGTGACGGAGCACCTAAACCTACCTATACTTGCCGCTAAATGGTAGTGTTCAGCACTATCGTGTTCCAGTAATGTACGGTCCTGTAATTTCCGGCATAGAGGCATAACACCTTGGGCCTCAGGAGTGGTAACGTATGTGCATTTTGACCTTGGTCCTTGTGTGGGTGTCTATAGGCTGCAGTCATCACTAGGGAATGCAATCCCGACTCGAGATCGTAAATTCGAGATCCCTCGAGATTATAAATGTCAATCCCGCGGGATTCCGTAATTTTCGAGATCTCGTCTAGTTTAAAAAATACACTATTGAATACAATGAAAACTGCTTGTTTGTGACAGAGAGGTTAACTAAAACCAAATATTATTTGAAAGAAAACAAAAGCCTTTAATATTAGGTACTAACTATATTAATAACTAGTTGTTGCACGCGGCTTCGACCGCGTGGATGTCGTTTTATAATCCTGATTTTCTTAAACCTCACGGAGTCCGAGACCTTTCCAACGAATGCAAAACCGTGGAAATCGGTTCGTGCGTTCTGGAGTTATAGCGTCAGGAAGGAAAACCCGACTTATTTTTATATACATAATAAGAATATGTACTCCACCACCACAAACGCCACCAACGCCATCAACGCCACCACCACCACAACCAATGCCACCAACGCCTCGAAAACTAACAACATGTACTATATTAGGTAATGCGGTGGTGCCTACGCCCGTGAGCTCCGTCACTGGAGCTCTACCACCAGATGAAAGAATTTTTAAAATCGGTCCTGTAGTTATTGAGCCTATTCAATACAAACAAACAAAAAAATATTACCTCTTTATAATATAAGTTTAGATTAGATTGTAGATGTTATACGCGAGAAAATCCGCAATTATGATTTCTACAATAGTTAAATATTTAATGGCAATAGCTGGTAAAATTAAATATGTAGGTCCACAGTTACTGATTTTTTTAATGTAATAAAAGTGGAAAACAAGCGTGCAGTTCACATTGATGTTAAGTGATTACTGCAGCCTATAGACACCTACACAATGACCAGACATCAAAATGCAGATGCGCTGCCACTCCTGAGGCATTAGGTGTTATGTGTGTAGTAGGCTGTGCCGGAAATTACAGGGCCCTAAATTACCACCTGACCGGAACACGATAGTGCTGACCACTACCATTTAGCGGCAAGTATATTAGGTGATGCGGTGGTGCCTACGCTCGCGTGCTCCGTCACTGGAGCTCTACCACTAGTCTAAAATCTGTAATAGGTAGTTAGTTGCTAATTTTCATGAACGCAACAGAATAATGATTTTCATTTTAATGCTCATTATCATGAGTTATAAAAATAAAACATTTATTAAAAAAACTGATTAAAATAATTAATCGTTATCTAAAAATTCTCACTATAATACGATTTACTGATAAGATACATATATGTAGGTATAGATTATTTTTGGATTGTATTTCGGGTAACTTTCGCATAACTTTTGGAATTTGTTATTGACAACGTACCTATTATTATGACGGTTTTTATGACACATAGCTGTATTTTTCTTTGGAATACGTTATTACTCCGCGATAGTATTAGGTACATATTCTCTGGCTGAGACCAAGCGATAGCAGTGTAAGTAAAATTCGCGTTAAAGTGAACCCCGACGCCAGAAAATATATATCCCGACGGTTCACTTTTGCATAAATATATATACTAGATTCAAATGACTCACTTCTTGATATTTCTAATGACATAATATAGGTTAATATAGGTTATCAATAATGTACTCGAACTTCTCATAAACCGAACACTGACCGAGCGAAGTGGGGAAGTGTGGAAGACGATGCGCACGGTATGACAAAAAACCGCGTATCTCGGATATCGCGTAAAACGGGGTAGCGTAAGTTAGCTAGCACAGATTCATGATCTTTATATTATCTTTTGTATAAATATAAATTTTCGATTACAAATGAACAGATTTACAGGTTACAAAATGGATCAAAAGAGCGAACAAAATAACTGTCATGTGCATTTAGTAAATTGTTCCACACCATACCAATGGCTGGCATGCCTTGGAATGATATTGAATTTACTAGAACCTTTCCAAACAAATATTTCAATGCTATCAAAGAATTTGATGATTTGTGCAGCCAAATTCCAATACCTACGTCACTAATTTTAAGTGGCACTCAAAAACTTATCTGTCGCATCAGCATGAGCACCATAAAACGAGAGAGATAGCATAAGATATGAGAGTTATTTAAAAATATATATTTCCAAGCTTCACACGCGTATTAACCGTATGCATTCAAGCATACATGCAAAGTACGCAAACACCAAATTTCTAGTAAATGGATAATTCCTAATGGCAATATTTGGCCAGAGTTAAAGGATAATAAACCTTTATCTCTGATCCAAACGGGGGCTCCGTTTGGGACGGCACCCTTACTGGTGGCAGAGCTCCAGTGACGGAGCTCGCGGGCGTAGGCACCACCGCATCACCTAATATACTTGGCGCTACATGGTAGTGTTCAGCACTATTGTGTTCCGGTCAGGTGGTAATGTACGGCCCTGTAATTTCCGGCACAGAGGCGTAACACATTAGGCCTCAGGAGTGGTAACGCATCTGCATTTTGACCTTGGTCTTTTTGTGGGTGTCTATAGGCTGCAGTCATCACTTAACATCAATGTGAACTGCATGCTTGTTTACCAATTCAATTACATAAAAAAAATAAAAAAACCCAAGACCCAAGCATGGCTGTAGGAGCATACTACCTAGTACTGCAGCACTCAATGTCATTGCACTCATTATCTAGAATCATCATGTCCATAGTTGAATCAGTAAGTGAGCAAACAATCTCAACATATAGTAGATTTTGCTTTCACTTTCAAAACCTTATTATCTTTCCACATCAAACAATAGAACAAACAAACCTGACCCGCTCTTATCAAAATACCAAAGAAGGAACACCTGTTATCAACACGATATGATACCGCTTATCGCCACAATAGCGAAATTCAGTTTCACTCGTGCCCTTTTGTGTAACAGTCAGTGTCATGTGATAACCAAATTATAGTTTGAATATTGAAAATAAAAATATAAAAATAATTGATAACATTTTCCGGAAATGTAGGATTCTAAAATGACCGATTGAATGGGTTGATCATTTTTGGCGTTACTTGATTTTTTGGACAATGTCGAAACCTGGCCCGAGCTACCTCGACGTCAAGGTGGATATATCGCAGCAGTCACGGCGGCATACCCATGGCCCCATGGAAATTGAGAAGCGGGGCATACCCAAAGTATCCAGCAGGAGCAATGATTACGTATTTGAGAACAAAGCCTATGTTGGCAGCATGGAAAATGTAAACCCAACTGTAAGGGTGCATGTTACTGAACCACCGACAAGGTAAGTTCTATTAAAAAATACGTATTTAGTACTTAGCTTCACGCCCGTAGAGGTAAACGCATGCGTACAAGCAAGGGCATCGCCAGCCCACGATATAGAGAGGGATTGTTTGGTTATTGGAGAGGGCAGGTTGGTTCCAGGACTAGGTTGGTACCTATAGGTACTTATGGCACAGGTCAGTCTTTCCTGTAAATTGTGCTATTTTTTCTCTCCAGGGAGGGACAGCTGCCCCATGGACGTCCGCATCGGCGTCATCCCCTGGAGACGCCCACGCATGCAAGCATACATGCAATGCAAACACCCTCGAATCGTCAGTTACGTTTTGGCACAACAGGTGGCGAGCCTATTGACATATCCGGGGACATACAACTCCGAGATACCCAGCACCTCAGCGCAGTAGTAGTGGTCTGCTACCTGCTGCTGGAGAACTGAAGACTGAGTGACTACGTCACATTTTATAAAATAATTACTGAGGCCAGTTATTAATTAATGGCAGGCATATTTTAAACGCTTTCATCAATATCTGCAAAATAATAGCTATGGACGGCTTACCATTTTAGCCATGGATCTCATGGCTTACTACTAAGTAGAAATACTTAGAAAAAATCCATTCCAAACCGCTCGTAGTACTGCGGACTTGTGGATTATTACGGACTAGCTGTTGCCCGCGGTTACTTACGCAAAGTTACTTACGTATTTATAATATTAGTAGGGATTTATCAGAAAAGTTAGTATATCTTGACACCGAGAGACATTTTTAACTGATGTCAGTGTAAGAGCCTAAGAGCTCGAGGACGTAGGCACCATCGCATTACCTAACCTATCTGCCGCTAAATTGTAGTGTTCAGCACTATCTAAACGGTAAGATGGTGATGTAGGGTCCCGTAATAACTATCAAAGAGACATTACGACTGAGGTCACAGAGGTGGCAACACATCTGCATTTTGATCTCTATTCGTTGTTTGGATGTCTAGATGCTGCAGTCATCACTCCACATCAATGTAAGCTGCGTGTTTGGTTTTATGCATAAAACATTTTATCGGTGTAAAAATGAAAAATGGCATGCGCCGATGGTTCGGGCATATACAAATTATGTCGAATGAGCGAATGACTAAACAGATATATAATGCGAATGTAGATGATTGTAGAGGCCCAGGAAAACCAAGACTGACCTACCATGACCAAATAGGTCGAGTTCTGTCTGATGGTGGGTTCAAAAGTCTTAAGAATCGGGGTGCGTGTATGAAGAGAATGATGAAGGTAGATAGCTCGGGAAGTGTGTCAGGACCGGAATATCTGGCGCTTTAAAATCTCTGCCTACCAAGTTAGGGACCGGGCGTGAAGATACATATATACCTTATAATAAACAGCTCTGTATTGGCCCTATCGTAGGCTGGAGGCTGAAAGAGAATACCACGAGGTATGTACCTATTAAGTCCGCCTTGTTCAAAAAGAATAAATTTAGACACTTTCGGTTGGTATTTATCGATTAGACTACATTAGTTATTGATACATTGTCTATTGCGAAATCAAAAGGTAGGTAGCTAAAGGTAGGTACTACTAAATAAATGTTGCTTGAGCGAGTAGCTTAGCATCAGGTCTAATCTATATCATATCGAACCGTTCATCAACCTTATCTTTTATATTACTGTATCGGTATGTATATTTTTCCGGACACTCTCGTATGATGCAGAATTTTTTTCGAAGTAATGTGTAATTAATTCATTACTGGTGGTAGAGCTCCATAGACGGAGCTTGCGGGCGTAGGCACCACCGCATTACCAAATATACTTGTCGCTAAATGGTAGTGTTCAGCACTATCGTGTTCCGGTCAGGTGGTAATGTACGGCCCTGTAATTTCCGGCATAGAGGCATAACACCTTAGGCCTCAGAAGTGGTAACGCATCTGTATTTTGACCTCTGATCTTAGTGTGGGTGTCCATAGGCTGCAGTCTTCACTTAACATCAACGTGAACTGCATGCTTGTTTGCCACTATCATTACAAGTTGCAAGTTGCAAGTTGCAAGGTATCTCCCATATCTTAATCTGACGCGCTCGAGTATATCCAAAAATCCATCTCTTGGGCTCCCCTACAAATTTATTATCATCTTTAACACCTTACTCGTGAGTTGTTTTTATATTGTAGCATCCACAGGTAGCGTCAAGTTTGTTGTCAACTAGCCGATTGTCTCTTTCCTAAGCTCTGTAGATAGTGCTTAGAAAGAGACAATCGGCTAGTTTCGACTTCGTAGAGCGATATCTCTGTTTCACACTGCCTACGTACCTACCTAAGTACGGACTGTGCGTTATTGCTCAAAATTTGATCAAAATGGCCGACAAACGTCACATGGGTGATGTGCAAAAGAGGTAACGCTCTACAGAGCCGAAATTAGCCGAAACCTCTTTCCTAAATTCGATGTTTAATATATCTTGGTGGGGACTGTACTTGCGATTAATAATGTAGTAGGTATTGTACGATTGTAACTTTAAAAAAACTAGCTTTTTGCAGGAATAGCGAATAACTGTTCATGAATTTAAAACGATTTGATATTTTATGTCACAGAAGTAGCATACTGCATATAGAAATATATTTTTACTAGGTACTGTTAATGTGTTGGTTGTGCTTGTTTCTTGTCACAAATGGAGTCAATTTTGGACAATTTCAACCTTAATTCTGATTCGGCGTCAAGTCGATTTATATAAAATCTTGTCGCGAATGGCAAATCCACGGAATAATTAAATAAGGATGGAAAGGCCTTTGCTACAATTTAGTATTAGAACCAGTGTCGCTGTTTTTCTCCCACCATGCAATTTCTTACACAAATGTAACACCATCTCGACAATCACCCACACTTTAACCCTCAGGGCAGCTATTCGTTTGATTGACTTAGACAACGCCCGTAGAGAATAAACACTCGCACGCACACAACAACATACTCATAAGGAGCTCGCACGTCAGTAGTCGAAGTGTAGCGGACGCATGACACGCTGTACAAAGCAAGCGGAAACAGTAATAGCGTTAATTGAGCGAGTGCTTAACGAGCAATGTATTCGCTAGCAGTAACGTTTAAATAATGCAGTTTAAGTTCGAATATTCATATTCCTTTCTATATTAAACTTTTATGTTTTTTACTAATATTATAACAATAAATGTTATTTGTGACTTACCTATAGAAAGATATACCTACCTTCTCGCTTTATACCTGAGGTCTGACATTTCATATTACATGTTAAAATTGGCACTTCACGGTATTTTACCAAGAGATGCGTCGTTCGAAGCAGTCTACACGACACTGCCAGCGGCGAACGAATGGTTCGGTCGAATTGTGTTCGTTCATACATAGTTGCGGTGCGCTTGCCACGCTAACAATACCATTCCATCTTTATTTATCTATTCCGTGGGCGAATCTCTAGGGGTTCGCGTACCCCATTCTGAGAAACCCTGCTCTAATCTATAAAAATTAAGGTACATAAAGAACAAGACATTTCAATGTAGATACGTTGGCACTTCTGAGGTCTAAGCTACAGAGTCTATTTGCATTATTCCTTTAAGTGATTGAATTTCAATTTCCATTCCTCTATCTTGGATGTTTAGCCGTAATTTTAGTGTACTGAATATGTCTAAAATATGTAGCAGTTGAAAAATGTCTTATAAAATTTACCTACAATCTATTTTTTTTGTGTAGGTATATTAACTTCTTTTTGTTCCACACTTTTGTAACTTAAATCATGCTGTAGTTCCCATTAAGTGCAAATACAGTTTAAAAAGTTCATATTCATGCAGTGCATAATTTTTAGATGTACCCACTGTACCTTGTACTGGTAATCCGTAAATAAATAAATACATTAGTAATTAAGCCTTTGCTTATAATTTATATCAGACAATACACCTGCGACATAATTATCATTACACATTATCTGCCTGCGATCAACACATATTGTCGCTAAGCGATTACAAGCGGTAATTAATACAAATAGATTATCTAATATACTATAGGTCGCGCCACGTAAAAAGAACGCTGGAAGAAAGTAGAAGGGATGTGTTCGCGCATCGGTACACTCGCGCACGAAAGTACTAGCCCTATTGGTTTATTTTTGATCTAGCTTTCGCTTGCGGTTTCGTGTATTGGTAGGCAGATTGAAAACGCCGCACCTCATACTACCAAATAGATCGATAAATCGTCTACTGCGCAGCTTGACCGCCAGCGTTCTTTTTACCTGGCGCGACCTATACTCGTATTTAACGACGTAAAACGCAGCCTTTACGATATAAAGTTTTTTTAATGTGTCGAAAGTGGCAAACAAGCATGCATTTCACGTGGATGTTAAGTGATGACTGCAGCTTATAGACACCTTCACATAGACCAGAAGTCAAAATGCAGATACGTTACCACTCCCGAGGCCTAAGGTGTTATGCCTCTGTACCGGAAATTACAGGGCCGTACATTACCACCTGATCGGAACACGATAGTGCTGAACACTACTATTTAGCGGCAAGTATATTAGATAATGGTAATATTAGGTAAAAGGCGGTGGTGCCTACGCCCGCGAGCTCCGTCACAGGAGCTCTACCACCACTAAAATAAAATGTCTCCGTGATAATGGCCATGCATAACCATCTAACTGGAAAATAATAATGCTGCAGTGCTAATCACTACCATTTGTCGGCAGATATTGAGGTAGGTAATGCGAGCATACATGCAAACACCCACGATTCGCCGGTTACGTTTTGGCCCATGTAACAGGTGGCGAGCCTGTTGACATCTCCGGGCACATTACCAAACTTTGAGGTACTGGGAAATTTTATTTATTATAACTAAACTATTGGTCTGCCACTGCCTCGGTAGCCTAGTGGTAGCAGGCCACTACTACTACGCTGAGGTCCTGGGTTCGATTCCCGGGTAGGGGGTTATCAGAGATAATGGTGAAAAAGCCTTTATCTCTGGTTCTATTGGGATTTTTCCATTTTCTGGAAATTTCCCACTACCTCAAAGTTTGGTAATGTGCCCGGTGATGTCAACAGGCTCGCCACCTGTTACATGGGCCAAAACGTAACCGGCGAATCGTGGGTGTTTGCATGTATGCTTGAATGCATGCATTTACCTCTGCCTACCCCTTCGGGGATTACAGGCGTGAAGTTACGTTTTTTTTTTTTTTTTTTTTTTTTTTTAAACTATTGGTAGAAATCTAGATAATAACATATGTTATCATTACTTTTGAAGATTAAAATCAAGGGTGAAATTGTCTAAAGGTGTTATAATGGGAAAACCCAATCTAAACGCATATTTGCGATTGTAAAGCCGGTGTCAACCATGAAGCTATAGATAAATATGGAGATAACACTCCGAATACCCACCCACTTGAAGTGATATAAAACTGTCGATGTATATCACTCCATCATCTCTTTTTAATGTAAAGTAAATTTTATAGATTGTAATACCACAGAAAGGATGATCGGACCACATAGGTTAGGACTGCAGAATCATTTTGTTCATCCAGATATGCTGCAAACCTTATTTTTGCGCATGTATTTTATAATCTAGAGAATATAATAATATATTCCCTAGGTTACCGCAAGTATAATAATGATAATCTTCTAAATTTATAAAAATCAATTGCTGTTAGTCTCGCTAAAACTCGAGAACGGCTTTACCGATTTGGCTAATTTTTATGTTGAATGATTTTTGGAAGACCAGGGAAGGTTTAATAGGTAAGAAAATATGAAGCAATTGAAGGGAAACAGTAAAAACCACAATTTTATTTTCCCATACAAATAGTCCTTATCTATCAAACCTTTGACACATTGTTTCATTCTGAGGCAATACGAAGTTTGCCGAGTCAGCTAGTCTTAAATGAAAACTTGATAAATGTAGTTAAATCAACAATTATAATTATTTTATAACAGTATTTGCTTAAATACCTTTTTATGTTATTGATTATTTTGGTTATCATTGTTATTATCAATTCTATGTTATCAGATTTGTCATATTTTTACATTCCGACCCACAATGCATGATAATTGATTTGCCATCCAAATTCTAAAGACTTTTTTGAAATATTCGGTGTGACTTAGACTTGTACTTGGATAACTTAACTAAATAAGATGTATTGATGTGGCAAACGAGTTACAGGGAAAGCCTACAGGGCTCAATGTAGTTGCGTTGCTACTCCTGTAGCCGATCAGTCTCTTGTAGCAATAGACTCGAAACATGTTACATGGGACAAAACGTACGTGGGTGTTTGCTTGAATGGATGCATTTACCTCTATCTACCCCTTCGGGGATTACAGACGTCTTCGTCAGAATTCTTTTTGGTATTTTGTTTGTATTTCAAATTATAAAACAACATCTCTCTCTATTCCAGTGTAATCCGTGAGCAGTATTGGGCGTGTTCCAAATGGCCGTTCGGGCAGAGGATCCTAGCGATAGCCGTGGGCGTCCTATTTGGTGTCGTCGTCGGCCTCACCCTGACCCTGGCCTTCCAAAACGCCAATGATGGTGGAATTGTCGGTATCTTCAGCGGGCATGCTGCTCCCGATTAAGAAGATAGTAGAATATTTTTGTACTCTTAGTCTCTTTGGTTGTGTTATCTATATGTTGTGAAAGCTGTGTAAATGTGTTTAGTGAAAGGAACTAAAAACTGTCGATGTGAGCGCTCATGTAAATGCTGTTCACGAAATACAGTAAGAAGCATATAAATGTGCACACAATACCGCCATCACAGCCTCTCTTTCAAGTGTTGGCGGTATTGTGATCTGAAAATTTGTAATGTTTCTATGAGGCCGCATCCTACATGAGGGATCTGGATAACTATTATCAGTTTTATGATCCTATTGAAGACCTTAAAACGCTCCGATGATCGTGAGCGTATGTATTGGATACACACAATTTTATAGATAAGCTATAATTTTATGATGATAAGCTACTATTTTGTGTCCTTTTTCAACCCCTTTAGGCTCTCTGACATGCTCCTTTGGGTGCCTATTAAGTACATGGGTAATATTGTGTGTACTTACACAACTTAGTCTGTGTAGCCCTACATTGTGTACTATGATGGCTCATCTCATAAGATTGCATTAAAGCAACTAGATAATTCTCAGACCAAACCCACTTCATTTTGTGATCATAGTCTCTCTGGATCTATAAAATCGCTGTTTGCCTATTATTAAAATATGCATGCAGAGTTACTTTACTCAGTGAACTTTACTCACTTTACAGTAGTGAATTTTGGGTTATTGAAATACTCATTCATATCTCCTCCTCCTATTTCTTTAAATAAGAGATTTTGCACTTCAGGTATATTTCTATATTTCAACAATTTACTCGAAATCGCAAGTGGTGAATGACATATCCTCAGACAATGACTTTAGTGATAATTATACTTTAGGACCACCAGCATGTAAAGGTGTATGGAGGGTATCTCATCTGGTTCCAATTTGGTCGCACAACTAATTTTTTTCCTGCGAACGAATCATCCGCTGATGGCTCAACCATTGATAAGTACGAGAAGCTATTTGACATTTCCCTCACTCTACCACCAGTTGCGCTACCGGGGATGCCCTTCTCGAATCATACGCCTCTTTACAAGAATAATGTGACATTTCATATAGAACAATTTAGATGAAATGTCACGTTATTCTTGTAAGAATAATGTTGCATTTCATATAGAACGATTAAGATGAAAAGTCACGTTATTCTTGTAAAAAGGCGAATTATGTATTGTAAAAGAACTGTTATCTCTTCAACATCCATTTTGAAACAGATAATCCTAGTGTTTGTGTTGATGTTTCGCTTTTGGTAGTTCTAGACAATACGGTGGCGCAATTGGTTGTGCCACCATGTCAAAAGAACCTTAATCATAGATGAAACCATATGAAAATCGAAATTCATGTTTTTAAAAACGTCACCGAACATTAGGAATTATTCTTAAATATCTTTTCCTGACTAAGACAAAACGCACTCGGTACCTGTTGTGGATTTCAATCTAGCTCATGGTCCCTTTCGTGATAATATGTGCCTAAGTGATTGTTATGTGCTAATGTAGACGACAGCGACATAATTGTTGCAGTAGCTTAGTAAATAAAAGATTAATTATTACTTCCAAAATGAGAAAATTTGATACTTTGAGGAGATAGCCCTACATCTTGTAGATAGCCCTACATCTTCTTGTTCAAGCTCAATAAAAACATTTCACGGAAAATTATGTCACGTTGCAAGTATAACTTTACCTCGCTGAAGAAAATGATTATACCTAATGTCCTTAATATTTTTAATAACATGAAGAGTATGTTTAGGTATAATATATTCCATATTACTTATAGTAAAATACACATGTTCAATTTATTATTATGACACCTTGTGCTGTAACTTTTGTAATCATAAAATATAGGTACTTTGATCACGATTAGGTATAAAACTGCAGTTTGACAAGTTTATCATTAATGTTATGTAATACATGTGTATTTATAGATGTAACTGAAAGGTAGTTGTTACGCCTACAGACGTCCATCCTAAAAAGTCTAGATAGGTATATGGCACTTGGCATTTATTTGCCAATATAAATTTATATTTGCAACCAACCAAACCATAATTCAACGGATCAATATCTTCCGACAGATCCGATAAGATAATCTACTATCGAATGTTCATAGGTACGTCGTGATCAACGAAGTATCGGGGAACTGGTCGCTTGATCACATGGGTACCTTATGCCATAGTACTTAATGCTACATTTGATTGATTTTGAATAAGCGGAGAGTTCCCTGACTGAACAGACAGACCACGATATGATTATCATGATAATCGTGTTAATTGAATGTTCTAGAAATGTCAATTCTTTTGTCTTTTTGCGTGAAAGGCTTATAGATATTGATTTTATTGACGTATTTATTAAGATTGTAAGAAAATGTTGTAGGTGATTACGAATGAAATTGTGAAGCATATGCGTAAAGAATAATTTTAAAAATTGAACCGTCTTCAAAATCTAACTCGAAATTGTGAATTAAGTAATATTTATATTTCTGCTCACAATATAGGTATATTCAAAACAACTGACCTAATTAAATGAAAAATATTAAGGTATTTTTTTTTAGGTCAGTGCCAGCAAAACTGATATACCTACAACGGTAGTAGAGCTAGTATAAACAAAAAAAAATTACGCCCCTAACATATTATAGTTTCCATCTACTTTAGATTTAATTTGATAAGCTAATTAACTGCTGTGATTATAAAAAATATAACATTCATCATCATCAAAGTCGCACTCTTCATTACTGAAGGTCGTGCCCGTCCTGAAGTGTCTTGGTGGCTTCGGTCACCAGATTCTTCCAATCTAGCCTGTCTACGGCTTTCTTCATGGCTTTTGTTATGGGGAGGCCAGTGAGTTCGGCAACTTGGTCAGTCCATCTGGTAGGAGATCGGCCCCGAGATCGTTTGCCCTCTATCTTTCCAACAACTATCAGTTTCTCCAGATTATTTGGCTCCCTGCGTGCTATGTGTCCAAAGTAGCTTAGGACTCTCTGGTAGCAAATGGTGGAGAGTCTTGTTTTGATTCTGAGCTGTTTGAGAATAGACACATTTGTTTCGGTATTATTACGCACACACGACGCCCCTGGGTGATGCTGAGTAGCCCTAGGGGGTCGCGACGCAAACTTTGGGAAACCCTGGGCTACAGTATCCTCTTACTTCTCTTAAAAAACTATGGATTGTGAAAGTGATTAATTAGAAGTTAAAGAGGAACTTCGTTCCAATCGAGTGTCCCACATCTCGCCTCACATGACACCTCAGACAGTTTATTTATTTACTAGCTGTGCGCGACTTCGCCCGCGTGATAATTTATGATTGTTCAGTATCTACCCGGACGTAGTCGTGGGCGCAGCTAGTATAAAAGTAGCCTAAGTTACTCCTTATTACATAAGCTGCCAGTGAAAGTCCCTTCAAAATCGGTCCAGCCGTTTCCAAGATTAGCCCCGCCAAACAGACAGACAAAAATTGCGAAAAATGTTGTTATGGTATATGTACCGTGTATACATACACATGCATTTAATAAAAAGCGGTTATTTTTATATTACAAACAGACACTCCAATTTTATTTATTTGTATAGATATATAGATATGATGTCTCTCTCGTAAGGTACATCGTACGTCGATTTGCAATATATTTTTCTGTGTAGGTACTGCACTTTCACAAGTTTGATAGGTATATTAAATAGGTATCTGAAAAAGGTGTATGTGTACTTATTTTAAATGATTGATTTGATTGTATTATAAAATGTATGTGCAAAGGAGATGTTGCAAAAATGTATGGACCTCCGGCCATGTATTGTACACAATATCATTAACAGGCAAAATCAATATAAAAACGTTTTCTACTGCATATATTCACTTAGTTAGCTTTGTTTGCAGTTACAAAACATTATTCGCAGTTAGAATTGCAACTCAAAACCAAGATGGCGAATATGGCGGGCGATGTCATTTTGACAAATTCCACTAATATTCATAATGAAAATGATAAAATCGTTTGAATTAAATGTGGTTGTAAAATATATTCTTGAATAAATTAATTGTATTTTTTTCGGATTCTTCTTTAATTAACCCATTTTTTGAGGTAGTGTACGAACCAGAGCCGACCTCGCAACATCTCCTTTATAAGAATATTAACTTTAACACTGCATTGAATCCTATGCAATGTCGTTTGTAAAATAAGTTAGTAACAATAATAAATTATCCGATTGATTCAACGTGCCTGTTTTTTAATTAATAAATTACCTACAAGTGGACTGGAAAATTGGAGAAAAAATCCACTAGGGTTCAATTATGTACGGCCCTGTTATTTCCGGAACAGAGGCATAACACCTTAAGCCTCAGGAGTGGCAACGCATCTGCATTTTCACCTCTGGTCATTGTGTGGGTGTCGATAGGCTGCAGTCATCAGTTAACATCAATGTGAACTGCATGCTTGTATGCCACTTCCATTACATAAAAAATAACCCTGGTTGGGGAAATAACTTATATGGGCTAACCAAAATTCCCAAATTTCTCTCAGTTTTGTAATGCATTGAAAACACAAAACATAGGTTTATTGACTTAATCATAAATAGTAGACACATATTTTACTGCAAAGTCACCTGAAGCTATTTCAATGTCATAAAATGATCACTATCAAGCAATAAATGTCGGCATATTTAAATCCACGGATTAAGTGAGCTACATCCATAATGATATAAGGCGGGACACTTATTACCCATTTATTTACAAATAGTGTTCATTGCACTCGATTATTATGGATTATAGTGATAAGTATTTATTACTTTTTTAATTTTAATTAGATATACCTATTCTAGCATAGGGTAGGTAGGTACAGTCTAAGTTTCGTCAATATCGGTTCACAGGTATTAGAGATATTGCTGTCCGCGTATTTCTCCACTGGTAGTAGAGCTCCAGTGACGGAGTTCGGCGTAGGCACCACCGCATTACCTAATTTACCTGCCGCTAAATGGTAGTGTTCAGTGCTATCGTATTCCGGTCCGGTGGTAATGTACGGCCCTGTAATTTCTGGCACAGAGGCATAACACCTTAGGCCTCAGGAGTGGTAACGCATCTGCATTTTGACCTTGGTGTTTGTGTAAGTGTCTAAAGGCTGCACGATCACTTAACATCAATGTGAACTGCGCGCTTGTTTGCCACATCCATTACATAAAAAAAAAACATTGGGAAGGAAACATGAAAAATGTAGACGTACAGGATTTTGACAGTTCTAAGCATAGGTACTTTGCTCAAAGTAAAGTCATAGTGCGGTCTGGAAAC
Source organism: Macrosoma leucophasiata (assembly GCA_036365455.1). NCBI lineage: Eukaryota > Metazoa > Arthropoda > Insecta > Lepidoptera > Hedylidae > Macrosoma > Macrosoma leucophasiata. The sequence continues at coordinate 25,163,192 of JAWQUS010000007.1, forward strand.
CCAAATATTTGTATATTTGGTTGTATAATACGTACCTACCTTCCTAATATGCAAAAGATATGTAGGTACTTCGTGCAACAATGTGTCTGCAGGAAAGAGACCAAAAGTTAGCGGTATCAATCAAGGAAACGACTGGAATTCGTTTAAATAAAGATTAGATATGGACTATTGCAGACTAGGTAGCTATGCAGGTACCTACCGCATAGATACAGAAAGAGCGTTTCGAGGCGCCGTATCACCGGTCAAATCAAATCCATCATGATGTAATTTTGTAATTTCTGGTTCACATTTAATGTGCAAATTTCCATTTGAATATTTTATGTCAGTAAAATGAATTAATCAAGGAAAGTTGTTACTTCCTGCATCTATCAGATTATTAGATAATAGCATAAATATGAGGTAAGTGCAAAACAGGTGCCCGCTGATCCATTAGCTTATCTGTAAATACTTTTGTATAATAGGTAGTTATATGACGGCACAAGAAAATGTTTTTAATGCATCGTTGAGTAATTTATATTTTAATTTGGTATTACCCGCGACTTGGATTCATACTGCCTAACCTAAGTACGAAAATAGTGTAGGTAATTATACAACGTGTAACAGGATTGAATGTACAACCCGAAACTAGTTAGTTCAGAATCGATAACCGAATCGATTTCAGGCATTTTTGATATAGGTAACATTTTGTCCCTAAGTTAATTAAAATCAAGGAAATTATGGTCACCCATTTGGTGAACAGTCAATACAAACGAAAATGAGACTAACGTCTATCCAAAATAAAATGCGTTCTCAACAAGTTCTAATAAACTTGTTGAGACGTGCTTTTTATTATAAAATAATAATTTAAAAAATAAAATGGGGTAAAATAAAAATTAATCTTATTACTAGCGAGTGTTAAATAAGGGTACGCAAGTTCAGCTACATCAATCTTATCGGTTCGTGTTTTATGTGTTGCGGTAGGTAGAGGTAGGGTAAGTATGCATATGGTGTGCATACTGTTCGTATAAATTGAGGACAACTTATTTCTTAAATAAAAAATATTAAATACATAAACATGTACTTTCGCTTCATGTATTATGATTATTACTCGATTTTATAATCAAGGTGTTGAATAGTGTGCATCATTCCCGTTACATATTGTATAATACAATTTGTAATTAATTATCCATGCTAATTACAAAAGTATCCTTAAAGCAGCAATTGGACCCTACAGGGTCCAAGAACAATAAGAAATCAATTGTCATATTTTCCTGGCGGCCTCAGGAATCTCTCAGGCATCTCATACTAAATCTCTACTAATATTATAAATGCGAAAGTAACTCTGGCTGTCTGTCTGTCTGTCTGTTACCTTTTCACGTCTAAATGACTGAACCGATTTTAATGAAATTTGGTACAGATATAGAGTTGACTTTGAAATATAACATAGGCTTTACCGACTTAGGAATTAGTACTTTTTATACGACATCCTCGCGGGCGAAGCCGCGGGCAACAGCTTGTAATCTATACATATAAAAAACAATTGCTTTTCGTTAGTCTCGCTAAAACTCGAGAACGGCTGGACTGATTTGGCTAATTTTGGTTTTGAATGATTTTTGACAGTCCAAGAAAGGTTTAAAAGGTGAGAAAATATAAAATTGAAGGAAAATAGTAAAAATCACAATTTCATTTTCCATACAAATAGTCCGTATCTATCAAACCTTTGACACATTAGGATTTGATTGTGAGGCAATAGGAAATTTGCCGGCTCAGCTAGTAAAAATAATAACAACACAGAAATATTCACAAGTGAATTGTGAAAAAATGGAACCCAATATTTGACTACTGGCGGGATTTCAACCTGAGACCTCTGGATAACTATCTCAGCCGGTTCTTTCAGATGCAGACAAATTCAGATTTGGTCGCCAGATTTTTTTAGGTGCAAACATGATATGTCTGGTTTGTCTGTGAATTTTGTAGCCTTGAAACATATTTACTGGTGAAGTTTCAAGTGTAGGAATTCGAGGACGTATTACCTAATTTATCTGCCGCTAAATGGTAGTGTTCAGCACTAACGTGTTCTGGTTAGGTATAATGTATGTCCCCGTAATAACTTCACAGAGATATTATTATTACGACTTAGGTCTCAGTGATGTGATGGCAACGCATTTGCATGTTGACCTCTGGTTTTTGTCTAGGCGTCTATATGCGGCAGTCATCACTTAACATCAATGTGAACTGCATCTGTTTGTTTGCTCCCATCATTACGTAACATAGACTATTCAGCTACTCGCCAATAGATGGCGCTGTGTAGATAATGAATACTAGAAAAGTTTTTATTTTTACAATTTTTTTATCATACTTAAACCTTAACCGACAGCAAGCATGCAGTTATTTTTTTTTGATGCGTTGCCACTCTTGAAGCATCAGGTGTATTCCTAGTATTCTTATAGAAATAAAACATTTATTTTACAAACTAAAACTAACTATATTTCGGCAAAATAAAAAATACTGAATAAAACATTCCAATTCATCCATTCCATTCAATTTAGGTGTAATGACTTTGTGCCGGAAATAACAGGGCCGTACATCATCACCTGACCGGAACAGGACACAGGACGGAGTTCCATGGTAGGGACTCGAGGGCGTAGGCATCACCGCATTACCTTACCTATCTGCCGCCAAATAGTAGTGTTCAGCACTATCGTGTTCCGGTTAGATGATAACGGCCCCGTCTGACTGTCACAGAGACAACAAATAAGGTCCCGGGGTGGCAAAGCATCTGCATTTTGACCTCTGGTATTAATATAGATGTCTATAGGCTGCAGTCATCACTTAACATCCATGTGAACTGCATGTTTATTTGCCAACTCCGTTACTTCAATAAAATGCTAATTTAATATCGCATACACTAAATTAATTCAAGCAACGTTTTTAATATGTCCAGGAAATACCTCAGATACACAATCAGCTCGTATCTCTTGCCGGTGACATACAAATAAAATTCTCAGTTAAGTGGTGATTCGGCTTCATTGATTGTCTTGATTGTTATCTTTTAAAAGAGAGGGCGCTCCGAGTGATAACAGGCTCACGTCAGAAATTAACCTTAACAAAATTGACCTTCCATCTTTTATATAAACAAGGTCCCCAGCCGCGTCTGTCTGTAGGCGCGCTAAATTCAAAAACAACTGCACGGATTTAGAATATGGTTTACGGTTTTCACTAGTAAATAAAGTAATTTTTGAGGAAGGTTTGTTTTAAAGGAGATGTTGCGAGCTCGGCTCTGGTTCGTACATGTCCTCAAAAAATGGATAAATTAAAGAAGACTTCGAAAAAAATACAATTAATTTAATCAAGGATATACCTATTTTAGAGTTACAACCAAATTTAATTCAAACGATTTTATCATTTTCAATCATGTTCAACATGGCGGCGATACAGCCGACGCTTGGGATAGTACCTATGTAGATAAACAAAACTTAATCTATTACTAATTCTATCTGTATCTTACTAGTGCATCGCATATTATAAAAAAACGACGAATCAAATCCATCAATTTAAAGAAGATTTGATGATTTTTTTAAAACTGGGAATCGATAATTATAGTACGAGTATTAAGACATGAAATCGATTTCGATAGTATTTAGAAAATATTACTGTTGTGTATTTATCTGTATTCTATTGTCTATTGTCCATGTCTAACCTGTCATTAGTTTATGTCAATAAATTCAATGTGCTACCGGCCGCCTTGCATATTACTTGTGATCCCCGTACACGCTAATCTAACAGTTACTTCTTTTTCCAAAAAAAAAAAAACAGTATAAAAAATGAAAATGTCAAAATGACATTTTCCGCCATATTCACCATGTTGGTTTTGAGTTGCAATTCTAAATGCAAATAATGTTTTGTAACTGCAAACAAAGCTAAACAAGTGAAAATATGCAGTAAAAAAAGTTTTTATACTGATTTTGCCTGTTAAATGATATTGTGTACATTACATGGCCGGAGGCCCATACATTTTAGCAACATCTCCTTTGTGTAAATTGTTCTTGATCTGTCATCCAAAATGCTACCTAAACCTGTTGACATATTATTACTTATATCAAAACAATGAACAGTTGAATAATATGATCTTTGGCAAATCTACAAATAGCATATATCTATCTCGCAATGATAGCTAATTATATCTTTGTAAAAATTGGTAACTTACAATGCGATATCTGGAAAGCTATTTAGACAGTAACATAATTCATTAGAAATATGCCCTGGCTGGTAACTAGGTACAAATAAAGTAATTAAGTAAGGGTTAAGTAATGGGTTAAGTAATTACCCTCTATAATAGGTGCGGTACCCTAAAAAGTAATCAATGCGGCCCATTGAACACCCAGGCACGCAACGATCCAGATAATATAGATACCACCAATGATTTACTGGTGCTCTACCCATTACGCTAAGATGCGTCCGATGGTATCTTCACCGATACGCCCCATTTGCCCCTATTGTTCGATAGCCTATTGTTCCACGGGTTTCGGTTATCTCACTAAAATTCCTTGTCTATTATTAGATATTACCATTAAGGTAAGCTTGTTAATTGTAAATTGGTGTAATAAATTTTCTATCTACGCCTGGTTGCTTGTTAAATGTCTGATTATTGCGATATGTGAAACAATATGGGGTTTATGATTTCACGTGTAACACTTTTAGTGGTTCTAGATTGGACACGGGCTTCACATTTTAATGCACTCTATGTAAAAATGTAGGCTGGAGTTACTAAAACGTGTGGTAACAACTTATGGCTTAGAACCCCGTATGTTAGCACTGAAGGAACACTTCAGAGGGAATTTCGTTCCACAATTTATACATTCTGGACAGAAATTAACGTTTCTTTTGGTATGTATGTATGTATCTTCACGCCAGGTCCCTAACGGGGTAGGCAGAGAGTGTGAAGCGCCAGATATCCCAGTCCTGACACACCTCCCGTGCCTCATCTACCTTCATCGTTCTCTTCATACGTGCACGCCGATTCCTAAGACTTTTGACCCCACCATCAGACAGCATTCGACCTATTCGGTCATGGTAGGTCAGTCTTGGTCTTCCTGGGCCTTTGCAATTTGAAATGTTTTCTTTTAGTAAACATTGCTAAACTAATTTTAATTTTATATTGTTTTGATAAATTATTGAAGGAGTAAAATAGCTACGAGTGTAAAAATTTGAATAACTTTGTGTATGTATGTATCTTCATGCCAGGTCCCTAACGGGAGAGTGTGAAGCTCCAGATATCCCGGTCCTGACATACCTCCCGTGCCTCATCTACCTTCATCATTCTGTAATTTTGTGATATTCTTATATTTTATCATTCTTATAAAACAATCGACGAATCCAATGACCTCTCAACCTAAAACGTACACAGTAATAACCATGCTATAAATCGGTGGGTCAGGCAATGAATGATCAACTGTTAAGTCACCGAGCTGTTTTACATAAACAAGCAGAACCATACCAGACTTTATAACATTAGCCTACTTCAAAGTGACTGAATGCGTTAGTTAGATAGGTGATTTCGCCATATCCCATAAACTGCAGTGGCGAGCCGGCGGCGCAAGCGCAACGCGACTTGATTTATTATGAAGATTAGAGCCAATATCGCACGAAATCCTAAAGCTATGATGGGCCATGCGAGAAGCGAATTAGGACTGCACTTTATAAAAAGTATTAATAAGATTATTGTAAAACAAAAGTTTTAAAAATTTCATTGAAATGATCAAGCGTAAGATAATTAATTATGTTTATGACTATTAGCAATAGATGTCGTTACTGTCACCCCAACGCAAAGCAATAAATGTGAAGGAAGGCGTCGAGTGTGGACTTAGAAGGTAAGAGATCCCAGTGGTCGCATTCCATTCGGAATTCAAATGTTAATTTCCATTTTTCGTCAAAAAATTCTATTCATTGGTTCATTTCTCGAATACAGTTAAAAAATTAAACGAATATTTCGAATGGATTGGTAAGTATGTAAGTATTCAAAAGTTTTCCATCCGCTATAAGTGATCATCTTGTGGCCTCACCACTAAAAGCACCCAATAAGGATCCCCCGCAGTCAATACGCATTACTATCTATCACTTCTTCTATTATCGTCAAATTTTGATACAAGACTTGCGATAACTTTAAGTGGGTCGTAATGGACCCAAAGTCGGATTGCAATGACCTTTCTTAAGTCAGTTTTAGACATAAGTAATATCATAATATATGAGGGAAGATCTTTTTGACATTTCTTGGAAATTACGATAAACAATTATGTTGCGAACGTGATTTTCACCATACTGTATTATTGTAATTATTAAAAAGTTTTTTTTTTAATTGTAAGTACGTTACTTCTGCCCAACTGCTTCTCTACTAAGCTACCGAAGCCCCGATTATTATTTTACTTATGAAGATTGTTCCCAGTGGTATTATGGAATTCTTCTTTGTTTGTTTTTTTAACTGTCATGACGTGACAAACGTGCATGCAAATCACATGTATGGTAAGGGCCTATTTTTATATTTTTAGCTTCATTCAATTTTTCTATTTGCAAACCATCAATGTGAACAGAGTCTAATTCTGCTCAGCTGATTGCCCAAAATTGTCAATGAATCGCGATTGAATCGCTTGCTCTAACATAGGCTGCGCGGGTTGGTTAAAGCAAGACAGAGGTGCGATTCAATTGCGATCCATTTACAATTACGACTAATTAACTTTTTTTAAGTAATGGAAGTGGCAAGCAAGCATGCAGTTCACATTGATGTTAAGTGATGACTGCGGCCTATAGACACCCACACCAAGGTCAAAATGCTAATGCGTTACCACTCTTGAGGCCTATGGTATTATGCCTCTGTGCCGGAAATTACAGGGCCGTACATTACCATCTGACCAAAACACGATAATGCTGAACACTACCATTTAGCGGCAAGTATATTAGGCAATGCGGTGGTGCCTACGCCCGCGAGCTCCGTCACTGGAGCTCTATCTCACTAACTTTAATGAAGTTAGCAGAATTAGGTCCCAGTATGCTTGCAATTTCCATAACATGAAAATATCCATGTGCCCAATATGTGGACTGTGCTTAACTGACGGGTACAAATTTAATACATTTCAATATTGTACCGCTACACCAATGCGAATAACACTTAATAAGCATTACAAAATGTCAGCAATTTTTATCCAGACAACCGATCATTTCATGGGATTTATAGCCGTTTAACGTCTGCACTGAGTATAATTATGTCGTTTGTTATCTCAGTGCACGACGTTTTATTAATCGATTTATTAATGCCCCAAGACGCGCGACGGTCAGCGCCATCTTTTGGAGAGCGGCGGAACTTAACAAAGAAAATTTATCGTATTCATGGCACATACGTTGTGAGTTTTATCGTTGTTAGTATATTTATTCCTGCACTATCTAAAATAGTAACCTTTATCATTACCTTGAACCATAGGTGAAAGATCAGTAGCCATATTATTTTAGGCATAAGAAATGTATTCATTAATTTAGAATGACTAACGCCTCTTATGAAACGTAACAAAAAATAAAACAAACAATAATTTTATTGATATAACAATTATTGTTTGCTTTTATTTATGTGTTAATTAACAAACTAGAAAACATGTACCTTTTTACTGGTGGTAGAGCTCCAGTGACGGAGCTCGCGGGCGTAGGCACCACCGCATTACCTGATTTACTTGCCGCTAAATGGTAGTGTTCAGCACTATCGTGTTCCGGTCAGGTGGTAATGTACGGCCCTGTAATTTCCGGCACAGAGGCATAACACCTTAGGCCTCAGGAGTGGTAACGCATTTGCATTTTGACCTTGGTCTTTGTGTGGGTGTCTATAGGCTGCAGTCATCACTTAACATCAATGTGAACTGCATGCTTGTTTGCCACTTTATTACATAAAAAAAAAACCTAATCAAGGATATCGCTCACTTAAAACTAAATTTAATATACGAATGTGGGGATGTATATCAGTAAATGTCAAAATGTCTCATTTTTCCTCTTACAAACTGATAATAAAATACGCTAAAATACAAATATACGCTTACATTCACACCAACAATGAAGAGCATAGAGAAAAGAAAAAGAGACATTCTTTTTTTATTGAGGAAAACCCGTCATGAAAAATCCCAATCGACTCTTTTCATTTTCCAATAATTTATGCAAACTTAATTTATACAACAATTTCAATAAGACAAATAGATAAATTACATTTGACAATCATGTGGAGCCAGACCAGCATTTTACCAAGCATTTTTATCCTTCAAATAGTCCTCGAGCTTATAGTTTTCTTATTAATTGAAGTCCACTCCAGTGAACCCTTAGAACACGTGATTATAAAAACGATTAACCAAGTTGAGTTCCCTGTATCAAAGTGCAATAAAAACATGATTTTTAACATAACCATTAGCGTCCGTCAACATAACCCCCAATTAGACCCCATAATATTACGTCAAACAAGATATTACACGACTTTATAAGTGGTGTTGGACCCACCATAAATAACATTACGGTAGCGAGGCGGAAGACCTTTAAACTAGCCGCCGACATCGGCTGCAGTGCACAGGCGATTGCGGTTTTTTTAATGTAAAGAATGTGGTAAACAAGCATTTCATATGGACTTTAAGTGATGACTGTAGCCTGTAGATATTTACACAAATACTAGATGACAAAATGCAGATGTGTTGCCACCCCTGAGAGCTTACTTGTTATATTGCAGTGATAGATAAACAGGGCCATATATTACCATCTAAGCGGAACACAATAGTGCTGAACAGTACCATTTGGCGGTAGATAGATTAGGTAATGCGGTGATGCCTACGCCCTCGATTGGAACCCAAAATTGGTCCCTGCATTGAAACTCTACCACCAGTCAAAAAGCTTACGATTAAGGATTTACAAGAAGACTTAGATTGTTACAGATATATCGATTACAATTGGTACATCTTATAATAAAATGAAATGAAGCCCACAACTTCGAATGCGTGTAATTTGTTGTATTGTAACTTTTTTTTAAAACTAACTACGTATATAATGGCTTCACTCGGATCAGCGTCACTTTTGCATTTATAAAATGACCTCAAAGTATGTATGAAACTTTTAATAATAATTAGAACATCTTTATGATAATATTGATATTGTTGAAAGAGCCAAAGGAACCTCATAATATTGAAGAATGAATATAGGTACCAGTTTTTTTAAATTTCAAAACCAAATCTGTACCCTGAAGAAATGTCCGGTAGGTCACGTCGGTACTTTATTGTCGTAATAAAGTACATTTAATAAAAAGAAACTGCATGTCTTTTAAGTGTCAAGCTTTAGAGAAGGGACGCCGCATGAACTTATCTATCAAATGTCGCCGCCGGCGCCGGCGCAGGCGCACAGTACTATTGCGTTTCGCGCAATTCGCTGCGCATCGTTCATAGCTTAGGGATGTCCACATGAATGAAAATTTTATCGATATTAAATAAAAAATACGTTAAACAAAATGAATTTCAAATCGTTCTGGACACGAAAAATCTAGAAATAAATCATCAAAATGGGTGGAGCAACTCTTTTTGAAAAATAAGATCCTTATTCTGTCATCAAAACTAAATACTTAATCAGACAATTATATAACAATATTCCCTGCATTGTTCATAGTGTTCATTACAATGTTTCATTTATGTGCAGACCTAATGAGCAACTGAAAGAAATTTTTGGTAATTTTTTTTTTGTTTTTTTTTAATGCATAATTTGAATATAAATATTATAGAATCTGTAGATCGTTTTTAGAACCGGAATAGAAGTAAAACCATCGACTTTCTAAAAATCTATCGATACATTTGACCCAAACCTAGCGCCATTGTCTGCTAGCGGTCAGTTAATGTTTTCTGAACCGTCTTTCTTTTACTTCGAGCTTTTGCTTGAATCTATTGACGATAAAATTATGTTTTATGTTGTCGTTTCTTTTATACCTATTCGCTTTTTGTCAGCATGGGTTTGAAGTTAATATAAAATACCATTCTCTAAATAAAGTGTTTCTTTTTTAAATAGGTACAAACAAGGATACAAATATCTAAAACAATCTGACTTTATTTTATTTAATGTTACGTGGCCCTAATTTACCACAGACGTTAGCACCATTGCATTTCTTATTGAATCTTTTAGCCCCTTTAATGCAGTGTTCAGCACTAGAATAAAATATACGCTTACACTCACAGCTCCACATTAAGTACCTATTATAAAAACCTGTGTTGTTGATGCCGTTGTACACATACAAAACATACACAAACACCCAGACCCGAAACAAATATCTGTAGGCCATACAAATATTTGTCCCGGTGCGGGGATCGAACCCGCCTTCGAATCAAACGGTCGTCTCACACCGCTAGATTACCGGGGTCGTCATTTTAATCCCGTTAGACGGTAAAGGCCTCGTAATAACCAGCACAGAGGCTAAATACCTACCGAAGGTCTGAAGAGTGCATGTGTCTTTTCGCTTCTGGTTTTTGGTAGATGTCTATTAAAGACTACCGAACTATCCCTATGAATGGCTTACTATGTTTGCCACTATGTTAAGTTATAAAAAAACTTTAATTTTTGTGTAAAAGTGTCGTAAAGTAAAAACTGTCATTGGGTTTTGTGACGTTTCATCTACTCGCCACTAGATGGGTCTGTTCAAATTCAAGAGTTAATTTTGTTTTTTTTTCGCAAAAACACATGCGAGTGAATTTAATAATTACAGAAATCACGGAAAAAAATATTTTTTGCAGGAATCGAGCCTGCGTCCTTAGGATAGTAAAGTCGTAAAGCGGCCAGACTGGATACAGTCTGGCCGCTTTACGACTTTACTATTGATAAAATATAATTTTAATTTACTATTACTATAATTATGTTTTTGCTTTTACTATATTATGTAATGGTTATTTACTCTAAGTAGTTCATAATTTCTTGACGTTTTAAAAATATCTGTAAAGTAAAAGAAAGAAAGTGAGTGAAAGAAAGTGTAAAGATCTATTCGAAATAGAAATATTTTATTTCTTTCCTACATGTGTTATTGCGCAAAATAAAAACTATTAAGGACTCGACTACTAGACTACTATTTAAATGCCTCAGGCTTCACAGGCGTGAAGTTACGAGTACGTACGTTGTATGGGAAAATGAAATTGTGGTTTTTACTCTTTGCCTTCAATTTCTTCACATTTTCTTACATTTTAAACCTTCCCTAGACTTCCAAAAATCATTCAAAACCAAAATTAGACAAATCGGTCCAGACGTTCTCGAGTCTTAGCGAGACTAACGAACAGCAATTGATTTTTATATATTGATTTTATACAGAGACATCCTAACCAGATTATAAACTGCAAAGATATGATATATGTCGGCTGTATCCGTGTCTGGTACCTAAGAAAGTCCAGTAAACGATTCTTATATATTTCGTCACCTTTAAAATTAATTGCAAAGGTTCTACAACCGAGCGACTTAGGCTGTTCTTTGTCACCCATTATATTACTCAGATAATCTCGGAACTTGCACTGATAACTGAATAATTTCTGGCGTCATCAACTTAATCGACTACCGCGGCCAGGGTCAGACAGGGCGTGGGCGAGTCTGCCACCAAAAATGGTTATAGCGCGAACCAAAGCACGCGTGACGCGATATACGCTTTGAAATTACTATTGTATCAGCTGATTTGTAGATTTTATAGGTTAATCCCTACTTCCCAACTAATATTATAAATGCGAAAGTAACTCTGTCTGTCTGACTGTCTGTTACCTTTTGACGTCCAAACGACTGAATCGATTTGAATGCAATTTGGTACAGCGATAGATTTGACCTCGAGACAGAACAGCTATTCAAATAGCGACATCCACGCGGGTAAAGCTGCGGGCAACAGCTAGTGTAAAATATACAAAAAAAGCGGTTTATTGAAAGATTGTTCTTATATTATTTAACACAATAACACACACACGCAACACACCCAATAACACATGAAAAATAAAGAAAAATTTGACTTCAGGCGAGACTTGAACTCGCGGCCACTGGAAATCCAGTCCAGCTGCTCTTCCAACTGAGCTACTTTTTTTATAGGTCGGTCTTTGTGTAGGCGGCCTGTCTCGAGACGGCACTAGTCTACTTCACCGGGCAATCGGCGAGCGCAGAAGGCGCTCCAGCCTAGAGACTGAGCTACCGAAGTCCTGCCCGATTTGTCTAATCTTACCGTCACATTGCATTGCCTTAAGGTGGCAGTAGCGACATCTGTTGCCAACAATGCTAGTTTGCTAGTTTAGGCAACCGTTATAATACACTTTGCAGTTTACTAAGAATATTGAAAGATTATGATTATGTACTTACACTCAAAACAAAAAAAAACTTTATAAAAAAATTATAAAGTAAGCCACTTTAAAAACCCTTGCTCTTAAGGTTTAAATTTGTTCTTTGTAATTTTTGCTTTTTAGTGGTTGGTTTTTGAAGAAGTTTATATTTATTTATTTTTTTTCGAGAAGGGAAAATGAAACTGAAATTATGCAGTCTCCTCGGGCGAATAGTAAAATGTATACAAATATTAACCACCCACTGAATAGAGAATGAAAGAAATCTGCAAAAAAATGTTTTATTTTTAAAACTTAGCATAAAAGATATTCTTACTACCTAACCTATGTAATGATTTTCTCAATTTTTTAACTCAATACGGAGACTATTAGTAGAGTTCTATTTAGTAAAACATGAGTCCAAGAAGAGCTGTCCTGCTTCGACTAAAGCTGGGGCACACCGCGGACACTCCGCCAAAATTCCATACAAACGCTTAATTTGGTTTCTATTACACAGACATCAGTCAGTGACGTGTATTAACACGCGCACCTGTGTGCGTAGCACGTACAAAATACCAACCGTCGCCCATAAGAGGGGAAGGGGTTGAGTGATGCGAGCAAATCGGGCGGGACGTCGAAGTGTCCATTCTATACGTAGTATTATTACATATTCTCTGGCTGGGGTCAGACAGGTCTGATATCAAAGCGGTCACATTGTGAAATGCAACTAGTTAAGGTAGCAGCCGTGATAGTAGGTAATCGCCTTATTACGCGACAATGTTGGCTTTAGATATGTTATTTATGTTAATCTGATGTGTTTATTGAATTATATTATCATTATCATATCAGTTTCTTCTTGTTTTGGGCGGCAGAAGACGACATTCCATTATAACACCTATGATGGTGACCTAAGTCATAGCAAGCTCGTACGAAGATGGTGGTATTTATTAATTTTGATTAAAAAGTGACACACGAGCATTGTTGTAGTTCAAAATGTATTTTTTTTATGTAATAGAAGTGGCAAACAAGCATGCAGTTCACATTGATGTTAAGTGATGACTACAGCCTATAGGCACCCACACAAAGACCGAGGTCAAAATGCAGATGCGTTACCACTCCTGAGGCCTAAGGTGTTATGCCCCTGTGCCGGAAATTAAAGGGCCACCTGACCGGAACACGATAGTGCTACACTACCATTTAGCGGCAAGTATATTAGGTAATGCGGTGGTGCCTACGCCCGCGAGCTCCGTCACTGGAGCTCTACCACCAGTAAGTTATTACGTTTGTATTATATTTAGTTTTTTTATGTAACAAGGGTGGCAAACACGCATGCAATTCACATGAATGTTAAGTGATGACTGCAGTAGAGATCTACACATAAACCAAAGGTAAAATGCAGATGCGATGCCACCCCTGAGACCTAAGTTGTTATGTCTCTGTGATAATTATTACGGGGCCATACGTTATCGTCTAACCGGAACACGATAGTGTTGAACACTACCATTCGACAGCAGATAGATTAGGTAATGTGGTAGTGCCTTCACCCTCGAGTCCATACACTGAAACTCTATCACCAGTATACTACTTTCGAAACGGTTCGCTTCATTTAAAAAAAAATAAACATAGGTATATAAGTCTGTGGTATATGGGTTTTTACTGGTGGTAGAGCTCCAGTGACGGAGCTCGCGGGCGTAGGCACCACCGCATTACCTAATATACTTGCCGCTATATGGTATGGTAGTGTTCAGCACTATCGTGTTCCGGTCAGGTGGTAATGTATGGCCTTGTAATTTCCGGCACAGAAGCATAACACCTTAGGCCTCAGGAGTGGTAACGCATCTGCATTTTGACCTTGGTCTTTATGTGAGTGTCTATAGCCTGCAGTCATCACTTAACACCAATGTGAACTGCATGCTTATTTGCCACTCCCATAACATAAATATATATATATAACAATTCAAGAATCAAAATCTGCTACTAACCTCAGGCAGTGTGGCAATTAGCTCCACATGGGCGTACTCTTCTCCAGTATTGAGCGTGGGGCTCTGCCACCAGGTTGCCGGATCTCCATCTGTCGCCAGAGCTGCAGGATGCCGTCGGGAGGCTGGACCCTCGGGGCCTTCGCACACGTCGCAGACTATGCCGCGTCTATACACGTCAAAGTCTTTAATTTCTGATAATTTCATTGAGCAATGTTTTTATTTTTTGTGCTATAATTACGAACATCCGTTCTTTTCTTGTATAGAGCAACACGGGCCTCCGGCCGCCGCGGCAGACCGGAGGGGAGTGGCCATGGTGTTCTCTCGGTGCTACAATATAGGGTCCTTCAAAAATGGCGTCAAAAGAGTCCTTCAGGGCTGGCAGTGCGTCGGCAACTCCCCCGGTGTTGCAAATGTTCATAGGCAACGGTGACCACTTTCCATCAGGTGGTCCGTCTGCTTGTCTGTCAACTGAAATTGACATTTCAGTGGAGCCCAAAGAACTGTACTATCGGTCTATATTATCTTATAATCAACATCATCGTTTCAGCCGAAAGACGTCCACTGCAAGCATCTCCCAAAGAGCCCTATTGTATTATATGGCGGATGTATAATAATCGCCACGCTTGGTATTACGGATTGGCGATTGCATTGGTGCTATTTGCCGTGGGACGCTGCTAGCCACCCCGTGTTTTTGCATATTATTATTTACACAATCTACTCACTTTCCAGGGGTATCCCTGCAGAACTCCTCAGAGCCGCGCTCTCCGCACGTGGCGTTCGCTGTCACCACGGAGTAGGGCGCGACGTCGAGCGGAGCGGGCAGCAACCCGTTACCCGCTCCGCTCGTCACTGACACCTCGCTCAACGTGGTGCCGCTCAAGCGGTCGAGGACTGCGCGACCTGCGGGCAGGAAGAAATAATGTAATGATGGTTTATGGGCTCCCACACATAACTGCGAATACGCATCGCATCGCAAATATCTGCGATCTCGTACAATACATCGCCTGCGATGCAGCGTCGTATCGCATCGCAGTTTTGTGTGGCCGCCCTAATGCAGAAGTGGCATAGCGGTTGTCAACATTAAAGGATCCCACTGCCTCAGTGGTAGCTGGGTGCTGCTGGGAGTACCCCAGAATTTGATTCCCGAGTCCGCGGTTAGGTGATATTGGGATAGAAGTTTCCCTCGAAGTTTGGTATTGTGCCCGGAGATGAGAGACAGACGTGAAATAAGGTACGTAAACAGAATTTTATATAAACCGACAAACACTTCAAATTTATTAACATATACGTATTGTACAATATAGAGGCCATAGACATTCCCAGAATCATTTGAAATCAGTTAACAACACGACGCGTGTAGACGAGCCGTCTCATTAGCACATCGCACCTTTCTATTAATTATTCGTTTGCAGTTACGAAGTTATATCGGAGTGTCGAATAACTGGATATTGTTATTGTTCATAGAAATATATGTAAACTTTATTTACTTGTCGGCAGACAGTATCCGGCCGGATAATTAGGTAATGTTGACTGGGATGGCAGGAATGGCAGTCACTGGCGTCGGGACGTGATGTCCCCACCGCCTCCTTGCGAAAGAATTTTCTACTACTGGAAGAGATTTCTTCCGCTAGTGATGTCAGTCAATAGAACAATGTCGGTCCACCATTCCAATAGGGCGGCAGTAAATATAATAACACAAGATGGGCAGCAGCGTCCCGCGATAAAACCACTGATCGCCATGCTTTGCAAGCTGATTGGTGATCGCATGAATCGATCGATGCCATATTCTCTCCTAATGACACACATCACTGTGGATGTCATTCGGCTGGAGTGATGATGATGAACTAGGATGCCTTTTCCATAATCTCACATGTAATTTATGTTTGTGGGTATCCGTGGGTACACAACCGGATGAAGAAATAAAACACACGGTAGAAGAATACAGAAATTGAGTAGATTGAATGCCAGAGATCTGCCCATTCGATAACACCAGCCAATGTCAGAGGTCGGGACTTCAATGGCTAACGATTAGAAAATATAATAAAACTCAAAAAATTGCTAAGTGGTCTCCGGTCATCCGTAAAAATGAAGGGCTGGACAATTTGTTCGTTCTTGTTTAATAATAAATAATGATTATTTATATGGCAACCCATTATACGTCCCACTGCTGGGCACGAGTCTCTCCCCTTTTTGGGGGGAGGCCTGGAGCTTACTCCACCACGCTGCTCCAATGCGGATTGGTGGAGGTGGGTGGGTTAGTGGCCAACCCGCTGTCGGATGTTTTCAAACCGCCCATAAGGCCTCCGACAAGGTTAAACGACTGCTATCCATCGATAGCAACCGGGACCGACGGCTTAACGTGCCCTCCGAAGCATGGAAACGCGCCCATCATACTACCCGACCGCGCCCGTATGCTTAACCGAGTAGATCGCTTACGATCTACACCAGCCGCTGGGCCATGCACCCTTAGTTCCTGTTTGAATTGTGATAATTCAAACAGACTTTCCTGTACGCTCTTCAAAAATCATTACTAGATATAATCCACGTCAATACGTAGGTAATCGCACGGTACCCACGGCGTTATTATTAGGTTCCATAATTTTATTTATTGAAGATATTTTAGAAGTAGAAATGGATTTATATCTGAGTCACTGCTATCCTACCATTTAAATGGAAGTAAGAACCTTAAAATACAGGCAGTGCAATAATTTTCCTAATTTAAAGCTATAAATTTGTTGAAGCGCGCGCGCCGACCATCTGGCAGCACTTATGATGTCGCCTGAGATATCTTTATTTGTTGTCGTTTTATTATAATTGCATGGGAAGTGTTTGGGAAGCACTTGAGCCTAATAGGTTGGGCATGGATAGGATTGGATAGGGGCAATGATGAAGTGTTTGTCATAAAATGAATGGACTTCATGCTAATTCAAAAACAATTACTTAGATCTGTAAACATGCTATACGCAAGAAAATTACGTCTCTTTCCATAGTTTGTAAAGCTTTCCCCAACGATATCTCGTCACACATATACCTAAATACATATTTAGTATTGTTTCTTTTCTAATTATCAGTAGCAAATACGTAAGTTTTGATTAAGTTTAATTTTAACCTCTGAATTTTAACTTTTGGCGTACCTCAAGGGTCTTATCTTAGTCTAATATTATTAATGTTTGACTACGTAATGACAATCTACATAAAATAGCACTAACTGATGTAATTTTAGTATTGTTCATGACAGGACCACTATTGTTGAAAAAAATAAAAAATAATCAAATTTGCATCATGTTATTTTTGTACAAGATCTATAAAAACACTAGATACTATACATTCATAAAAAAGAAGCAGTACAAACATCAGGTCGAAAGAGTACAGAATATGGTTAGTTTAATAAGATACCTAATATTGATAAAATTCATAAAAGGGAGTGCAACTCATTAAACCAATTACCCGACTTAGCTATCAAGGCTTACTAGAATAAATACAAAAACTTTTGATTAAACCTTTAAAGACTTGAAAATATAACGTTGCAAATATTTCGGCAGTTATATTTTAAATAAATGTTAACAACGGTTTTCTTCAAGTTGCTCCATTATTCATTCAAATGTGTAACTCCTTCATAGTAATCACAGAGCCAACACCCCGACTAACTAAAGCGAACCATTTCACACGTCTACATGCGGCGAGGATGAATAAATCTCGCCGTTTATGAGCCATAGCAACAAATTGTCCATCTTGAAGTTCCAGGAAATCGTTGCACAAATTCTATTTATTACCATAACGAGAGTGGACGCGGGTGATGAGTCCGATGTGGTATCGCTTATGTCTTCCTTATTAACATTGAGGTGCTGCAGGCGATATTGTGGAACATCTGAATGTTGGAGCTGAAGTCGATTAAGACTTATTTTTAGGGTGATTTCAAATGTTATACCAACTTTCTCGTATCTAGCTTTATTAGCAGTAAATGTCGCTAAGGCAATGCAAATGAAGGAAAAATCGACATTCAGATTCAGTTCATTTCAGCGGTCGCGGATTCAAGTATTTTTTTTTTTAATTATTTGACTAGCATGTGTTATTACGATAAAATAAAACTATTATACACCAACTTTTTTAGGCATTGAAGTTTTTGCTAACTGCTTGACTACGATTGCTAAAGTATTTGACATAAACCCACAATATTTGTGTTATATAGGTAACTGAACAATGGCATTAATAGTAATAATAATAATAGTAAAGCTTTATTATTCCTTAAACAGCAGTAAAAAAAATAGTAAACATTTTCCTTTTACAATTGTTAAATTTGTTTCAAATGTATATAAACTACTTCTTCAATTTTATAAACATAACTTAGTATAGAAATTAATTCTTATCTATTTGTAAAGTATATCTAAATGTTTATGACTATAGCTACATATCTTTAATTGTTTTTTAACTTATAACTTTAAGCTTTTTTTTATGATTTGTATTAAAGAACCGCCGAAGTATTGCGGTGAGAGCCTCCTCCAACAGCTTAATTTTTTCTCTGTCCAGTTAAATTTATTCAAAGCTATTTGTAAAGTAGGTACATCTAATTGTTTATCACTATAGCTACATATATATATATATAATATAAGTTAAAATATATATATATATATATATTTTAACTTATAATACTAAACTTTTTTTTCTGTATTCATTTTCTTTATCAATTTGCTGTAAGGACCGCCTAATGCGGTGAAAGCCTCCTCCAACTGCTTCTATTTTCTTCTGTCCCTTGCTATTCTGGACCAAGTTAGCTTCTGTCATAAATGACCTTACTTTGAACGTCGCGTTGTTATAATATGTTTTTTTTTTTTTTACGACACACGACACATTTACGACAATTTAATTTTGATTATTTTTAAGTTAAGAATTATTTAAAAAGAGACAAAATAAATGAAGCCCAATTACACACTTGTCAAGTACAGATAGCTTCCACGAAACAAAGGTATACTGAAACCAAAGGCAGCCATCAAAAATCTCGGCGGCCACATTTAAGTGACATTTGCCCTCGTTCGGACTTCAGACATCAACGCTAATGAAACGGTTTATTAAAAAAACACGTCCTTTGAGCTTAATTTTGGTGTCCACAGATCGTATATTCACAGAGATAGCAAGAGCCTGTATTTTTTCGATTCAAGTAGGTCGATCAGAAAAATCACGATCGGACAATGTAGCGTATGGAATTCTCCTGAAAGGATTACTATAATTAGGTCTATTGATGAACTTACTTTACTGGTGGTAAAATTCCAAGTGTAGGAGCTCGAGGGCGTACGCATCACCGCATTACCTAATCTATCTGCCGCTAAATGGTAGTGTTTGGCACTATCGTGTTCCGGTCAGATGGTAATGTATGGCCCGTGAGCGTATTTTTTTTTATTACTAACACCACTATTTTATAACTAACACCAGGTTATTTACCTCTGTTTAGTCTATGTATCTCATTAATCTGTACTTTTTTTAGTAAGGTATGTAAACTGCATGGCATTCCTTTATCAGTATCAAGAAAATTGTATAGGAATAACTCCCGGTCATTTTTTAAAATACATAACTCGTATTTAATTGGTATTTGGTATGGAAATACCATCAGATTTATGTAATGAAAGTGACAAACAAGATTGCAGTTCACATCGATGTTAAGAGATGACTGCAGCCTATAGAACAAAAAGACTAGAGATCAAAATGCAGATGTGTTACCACTCCTGAGGACTATAATTGCCACCAAGCGTGGCGATTATAGTCCTCAAGAGACAGGACAGGAGAGAACTGTATCTATATCTATCTATATATAAAAAAATCAATTGCCGTTCGTTTGTCTCGCTAAAACTCGAGAACGGCTGGACCGATTCGGCTAATTTTGGTTTTGAATGATTTTTGGAAGGTTTAAAAGGTAAGAAAATATGAAGAAATTGAAGGGAAGCAGTAAAAACCACAATTTTAATTTCCCATAAAAATAGTCCGTATCTATCAAACCTTTGACACATTATTTTATTCTGAGGCAATACGAAGTTTGCCGGGACGGCAAGTAAGTAATTATAAATCTAGTTACAAAATTGTAATCATTAATTAACCGAGTCGGAAGCATATTAATCACAAACGCTACCATAGTCCAAAGCCCTGTAAAGATCTAGCCAGGTGGGCCACTAATTGAGATAGCCACAGCCCCCGGCTGCTCGTGACGGTTAATTACCAACGTGCCTATTATCTCATAATCGGGTTACCTGATTGTAACATAAGTTATACCATAGAGAACATAGACATAACTACTTCATAATATTGGCACAGTCTAAAGAAAACAAACGTGCTGGTATGCATTTAGGTGATTTAAATGTATAATAGAAAATAAATTTGATTTAAAGGGGCCCCGCCAGACTCCATTATCCCTTATAATATCTTCCTTTCTTTAAACGAGGTGGAAATGTCTTAGCGTTACTTAGGAGAACCGGGCTTTGAGAGACATGTTTATTCAGTTTATTCATTTATTTCATATAATTAGGCTCCTAAAGAGCACTTTTACATCGTCATTTTTTTTTTAATTAACCTAGAGTGAATATCCCCTAATAATAATCAAAAACACATAATTAATTAAATAGACACTGAACAATTTTGTATAATATGGAAAGCATCAATTATTTACAAATTCCTCCATTTCCCCATTTCAAAAGAAACTGAGAAAGAATGAATTTGGTCGTCATAATAAAGGTTATTCACTTGGCAGAATTCCAAGAGCAGTCAATACTGAGAAGAACTCCGCCACTGAAGAAACTCAGTACAGCTCTTTTGAATATAAACTTAAATCTAATACAGTCTGTAAATCCAAAGTACAGGTTTTCGAAATAGCCTGGGAGCGATCGCTTCAATCCCATGGTGTAGTGTCATTAAGATAATCACATGTTTTATAATAGTTGCACATGTACAAGCGTTTTTTGATAACTTTCTTAAATTTATTAATCGAAAGACTTTGAACATCTTCAGGTATTTTGTTAAAGAAGCGTATACATTGACCTCTAAAAGAATTACTCACCCTATGCAGTCGTGTTGTGTGCACAGACAACTTGTGTTTGTTCCTAGTATTCATATAATCATTAGCTCTACTAGGAAATTCGCTAATACGAGTATTTTTACGTACATACAGTACATTTTCGTAAATGTATTGCGATGCTATAGTCAAGAATCCTCTTAAACCACCTCGTTGCCGACTTCAGTGCCTGAAGAGGACCCGGGTACACAAAAAACACTGCTCCGGTTGCCGTGCATTTCGCCTCCATAAGGCTCGTTAATAGGGACTCAGACCCCATTCAGCGCATACCACAACGGCCTGCGGCCATCATGGTCCCTGTTTTCACGGAACCGCGAGTGCTGGACGGTCGGAGCCCCCGTTTTGGCCGCCTGCGGTTCATTCCCCTTTTAGTCGCCTCTTACGACAGACGGCGGATATCTTAGTCCTATTCTACAGGCCCGGTATTGCCCTTATATCCTACAGTCCGCCCCGACTTCGCACGATTGCAATGAAGTTGTTGGAACAGTATCACTGGAGCCATTTAAATAATTACCTATTGGCACTATTGGATTGGCGTGGCGATGACCGCATCGAGCGAGTCCCCTCATCAACGTTGGGACGGCTAGTATATTAAAATAATGTGCTTAGAATGCTGACGATAACGAAAATAATTCAGTTGATTAGGAATCAGAGGATTCGTCTAAATAGTTTTCCAATTATCACGTCAGGGGCGGCTTAACCTACAGTGCAGGGTGTGCAATGCACACGGGCGCCGCCGTCTCAGGGGGCGCCGCGGTGCTCCCTGAGACAGCAAAGAGCATCGTCTTGGACCATTATGGTACAACAATGATATGACAGAAGCGGCCAGCCAGCGCGGTGGCAGTAGTTATCAAAGGCGAGCGCCCTATGGGCAGCTTCTTTTTCAAACATTTTGTTTCAACTCGAATTAAGCCTTATTTCACGTATTTAAAGTTTAGAAGCGGCCAAACAGCGCGGCGCCGGTAGTGCGGCAGTGTCAGGCCTAGGGGGAGCCAGGGTTTCATTGCACACTTACACACGGGCGCTACACGAGCTAGAGCCGCCCCTGAACCACGTTATACGTAACCAATTTTTTTACAGATAAGTCTAGTAACATCTCAAAAGATATACGGAGGATAGATATGAGATACAGAACCATCAAAATAGCTCTATTTTAACGAGCCTCGCTCGCGATAACTCAGAACAAACAAACAAACAAATAGCAAAATTCCAACTAGTGCCCGCAAACATCAGATTATGTAAGGTAACACAATGCAACACTTGGCTGCGTGTGGTCGACCACAGAGCGTCCGATGTCACGCGAAACTGCCCTGCCGTGGTTGGTGCCTTTGACCTTAGACTCGTGGACCCACTATGTAACTTGTAACGAAATACTGTACAATATCGTGATGGATCTCATTCTTTTGACGTGACAACGTCTTAAATTAGGTTGCGGCTCGGAGTCACTCATGAAAAAGTGTAACGCCCGGTAACGTAACGATGAGTCACCGAACGAGAGAGAGGCCTGCCGGACCGGCGAATGCCTTTCTACCGAGAAAAAGACGTTGTCACGTAAAATCTTCGCCCGTAAAACCGACTTTACAGGCAACCAGTTTTTTTTTCAACCTTTACGGATATCCTAGTGCGTTCCCAAAGAGGCATTTTTTTTATACACAACAAAGTTTTCGCGAATGTATACGGGCATCTCTATTGTATTTTTTTTGATCTGGTTGCGCGTATTCCTTTTTATTGCAGCTTTATGTCTGGTTAAACTGTTTAAGTGTAGGTACTTATGATGAATTTAGTGAAGTTGTTGAACGATGTGCATGTGCTTTCTTTTGTGGCTATTTCATTGAGGTCGAATGGGCTTATGTTTACCATGGTGCAGATTGTGAAATGGTCGTTGCGTTCTTTGCTGTATCTTATTATATGGATCTTATTCGGTTTCCTTAGAGTTTCATAGGCTACCATTGAAATAAAACTATTTTCATGGATTTTTCTGGCGTATAAGTAACTCGTTGCCGGCGAGAAGTTCAAGTCTCACTCACCGTTTTGTCCCACTCAATAAAATGACCCTCAAAACCCATTTGTGCTTTTTTTATGATATGAAAGTGGCAAACAAGCATGCAGTTCACATTGATATTAAGTGATGATTGCAGCCTATAGACATCCACACAAAGACCAGAGGTCAAAATGGAGATACGTTACCACTTTTGAGGCCTAAGGTGTTATGCCTCTGTGCCGGAAATTACAGGGCCGTACATTACCACCTCACCGGAACACAATAGTGCTGAACACTACCATTTAGCGGCAAGTTTATTAGATTAACTGCCTCAGTAGCGTAGTGGTAGCAGGCCACTACTATTACGCTGGGTTCGATTCCCGGGTCGGGGACTATCAGAGATAACGGTTTAAAGTCCTTTATCTCTGCTTCTATCGGGATTTTTCCATTTTCTGGAAGTTTCCCAGTACCCCGGAGTTTGGTAATGTGCCCGGAGATGGCAACAGGTTCGCCACCTGTTACATGGGCCAAAACGTAACCGGCGAGTCGTGGGTGTTTGCATGTATGATTGAATGCATGCATTTACCTCTGCCTACCCCTTCGGGGATTACAGGCGTGAAGTTACGTTTTTTTTTATTAGATAATGTGGTAGTGCCTGCGCCCGCGAGCTCCGAAACTGTACCTCTACCATCTGTAAACAATAAACTTTCGTACCTACCTCTTTGCAGAGAAACAGGCGTGAAGTTATACGTATATTTAACTAAAAATCAATTCAAATGAATGACAATAGGTCCCCTAGTGAGCGTGCCCATTGACATTCATTGGCCACATATTCAAACTGCGGGGTGGCATTCCAATGTTTTCAATTGAAAACGTAATTTAAATTACCTACTTTTCAGCCCGCGGCTTGACCAGTTGAACCGCCCATGTGTTAGTAGACCTTTGATGCCAAAAATGAGACCCTTAACGCTCTACCTATCTTCTAACCTTGGTCTTTGCAAGCATGCATGTGACATGGATGTAAAGTGATGACTGCAGACTACAGCTCATCGGCTGCAGTCTGCAGTTATTTCAATGTAGATGCCTTGCTACTCCTGAGACCTACATTTTCTGCGCCTCTGTGCCGAAATGTGCGGAAATTACAGGGCTGTACATTACAACCTGACAGGAACACAATAGTGCTGAGAACTACCATTTAGCGGCAGATATATAATAATATTATGTATAAGGTAATACGGAGGTACTTACACCCGCGGGCTTTTTAAAAACCTTATGATAAAACGCGTTATCTAGTGGGTATAAGGTTCAAGCTCCTTAAGTATACACCGTTCTGGTACATGTACCTAATTTGTTTATGTTAAACTATCAATATCGACTCAAACCCCGGCAGTTAACCGCAACGTAAACAAAAGTCGGAAGTTTGAGGGAATTTGTTTTAAAGCTCGCATGCGCATGTTTAAAGTGCACTCGGGTTGAGTGAAGCATTGTTTGTTTGTGTGCATTGCTTCCTGCTCTGTAATAGCCAGTGACAATGCACGGAGTGGAGTACACGGCTTATGGCAGCTACCAAACTGCATCAAGATCCATAATAAAGTAGAGAAACACTGATAATTTTACAGCTTTCTAATGTGATGTCGTAAATAATCATTTTTTTTCCGCTTACTTAGCAAACGCTGCCTGAACGAGATAGATCAAAATAATGTACTTACTACATTACACACAAGATAATACACCAGTTTTTAAGACCCATAAATAGTAGCATTCCCTTACACAATTCCGGTATTTACAAACTCGATTGTGATTGTAAACTCTCTTATAGGCCAAACAAAGAGAGCGGTTTCCACCAGAATTAAAAAACATATTGCTGATGTCAAACACCGTAGAGCAAGGAGGTCTGCAGTCTGTGATCAAATAGCGGACAAACCAACTCGTTATATTCGGTTTGACAAAACTCGAATACTCCCTATAGAACACAGAACTACACTACTTACTACAGTCAGAAATTTATAATCAGAAAGCAGCGGAGGTGCAGCAGTAGGTACCGGACGGAGGGCCGGCGGCGCTTAGCATCGCACCCGAGCGAAGTCGGTGGGTCGCTAGTTAATGACAAATTGAATTATTTAAGAAGCTAGGTCTTTGTGAGTCTAAACGCTAGGTCCATAGGGCTCCAGTGCTCGTCTCCAATGGCGACATTGCGAAACTTTTGGTCGACACTTCCCGTGACCAGAGGGCTGGCAAATATTTCGGCCAAAGGATAAGCATTGCCAATCAACGTGGCAAAGCTGCTAGCGTTCTGGGAACATTGCGGCAGAACGACGTCGGAATATTTTCTATTATCGACTCCGAGACACCATACAAATACCCGGTTTATTTCTAATTTTCCAACGCTACTTGCTAATATTATTTGCATTACTTTTCTCGCTGAAAGCAAAAGTGTTCGGTGCTACATGATACGGCAGTATCAATCATATATTTTATAATAATTAAGGCAGCTGCTGGAGCAGTGTGGTGGAGTTGCGGGTGATGCGGGTTGGTGGAGAAACGGGTTAGTGGCCAGCCCGCTGTTGGATGTTTTCAAACCGCCCATTAGGCCTCCGACAAGGTTTAACGACTGCTATCTATCGATATCAGCCGGGAACGACGGCTTAACGTGCCATCCCAAGCACGGAAACGCGCATTTTTAATTTGCCACTAGCGATCACCCATCACACACCCGATCGCGCCCGTATAGCTGAACAGAGTAGACCACTTGCGATCTACACCAGCCGCGGGACTATGCGCGCTTCGCACATCATAATAATATGTCTTTGTCTTTAACAAAAGTCTTGCATAATTGCAAAGGGCAAAGCTACTAGCTCCATAGTTATTATAATTAGGTGCGTGCCCAAGTCGTGTGCGCGTGCGCATAGCATTAGTGGTTGTAAATCCAACGCATCGCGTCACTTTATTACCGCTCACGTACAGCGGCTAAGTGAATTTTGTATTGTTACCTACGATGATACATACAAATATACATATAGGTTCAACGCATTTATTTAATTTCTGGTTTTTATGTCTAGCTTTGGAAGTTCTCCGTCTATTCGTTTAATAGATTTTTAGCATCTTTATTGCAGTTCTATTACTTTATTTTTGCTCTTCATCAATTTTTAAACCTCTTCAAAAAGGAGGCGGTCCTAAATATATAAATGTCAATAGTCTGTAAATACACTGGTAGAGTTCCAGTGCAAGGACTGGAGTTCGTAGGCACCGCCGCATTACTTAATCTATCTGCCGCGAAATGGGAGTGATCAGCACTATTGTGTTCCGGTTAGATGGTTATCTATGGCCCTGTATATAATATATGTCCTGTATATTTATCACAAAAATATAACCGCATTACCTAATATACTTGCCGGTAAATGATAGTGTTCAGCACAATCGTGTTCCGGTCAGGTGGTAATGTACGGCCCTGTAATTTCCGGCACAGAGGTATGACACCTTAGGCCTCAGGAGTGGTAACGCATAACGTATCTGTATTTCGACCTTGGTCTTTGTGTGGGTGTCTATAGGCTGCAGTCATCTCTTAACATCAATGTGAACTGCATGCTTGTTTACCACGTACATTACATGAAAAAAAAATCACAACTAAGGTCTCAGGGATGGCAATGCATTTGCATTTTGACTGCATCTGGTTTTTGTGTCAATGTCTATAGGCTGCAGTGACCACTCATTTATTGTGAATTGCACCATGAAATGAAGGTCACAAACAAGTGCCACCTTCATGTCATAAAAAAAAGAAAACATACTCCAACTTGATATTCTAAGCTGATTGCTCAACGGGCCTATGGGGTCTACATTGCTTTAGATCAGTGATTCCCAAAGTGGTCCATATAGACCCCCGGGGTCTATGGGAGACTCGATGGGGTCTACGTTTATGCGTAAATAAAAATGGGATATATGGGAAAGTGATATAAATGTTAACAAGGGGGTCCACCGAAACAAGAAAAAAATTTAAAGGGTATATTTTATTTAAAGAAAAATGGAAAGAAAAATTTGACCTCAGTTTAGTCCAGCCGCTCTTCCAATTGAGCTACTGAAGTCCTGCCCGATTTGTCAAATCTTTCCTTCACATTTATTGCATTGCTTTATGGTAGCAGCAGCGCCATCTATTGCCAACTATGCTAGTTAGGCAAGTTTGGAGATGTCAACAGGCTCGCCACCTGTTACATGGGCCAAAACGTAACCAGCGTTGAGGGTTTGCTTGTATGCTTGGCTGCATTTATTTACCTCTGCTTACGCCTTCGGGGATTACAGGCATGAAGTTACGCTTAAAATTAAAGAACACTTTCATCACCACTCGATTGACCCTTAAGCCTCACCTTAAAAGTCTTAAAACGCCGAACATTATTTATTTTTTCCAACACTTTACCTTCCCAATTACTACGACCAAAATAGGATTGTTTATAAGCGGACGAGCCAGAAAATAAACAAGGTCTATTTTTATGAAACGGTAAGCGTGGCATGGCTTTTGAGGATGGTTCCGTAGTAGATTTGGATGGTAATTCATTTTTTATGTGGCGCAAGTAAGCGTGCAGTTTAAATGGATATAGTGACAGTAGCTAACTCCTATAATTTTTTCAAACTGCTGTCAGACAAATGTCACCCAGTCTGCCCGGGACCACAAAAGCTGAAAAGCGACCAAAACGTCGGGTTGATTTTAAAAATAATTTTAGATTAATATGAGCGAGATAAATCGTTACCGAGCGTACCTCGCGAAAACCTAAGAACATATCATATACTCGTAGATATCTACACAAAAATCAGAGGTTAGAATGCAAACGTGAATGAGTTGTCAGAAATAGAAATAGAAATAGAAAATATTTTTATTTCGAATAGATATTCGATCTTTACAGATACTTTCAAAACGTCAAGAAATATAAAATACCTAGAGTGAATAACCATTACATAAAGTAAAGCAAAATCATATATCAATAGTAAATCAAAAATTAGAATTTAAACTACTTAGTTAAAACATAATAATCACAAAATTTTTCAATTCCTTCAATGATGATAAATGAAGAAAAAGAAAAACTTATTCGTCAAGATCAAAGTTATTCACTTAGCAGAGTTCCAAGTGCAGTCACTACTGAGAAGAACTCCGCTACCCAACAAACTCAGTTAGAGCTCTTTTAAATGAGAGCTTAAATCTAGTACAGATTATCGTGAAAAATCAAATAATGTGAACGTCCATAGCATAGATGGAAATAAACAGCTATCTACTTAATGTGATGTAGCTCCTGCAAACCAGAACATACCAGTCCCCACCAACAGCACCCGTTCACGAGTATGACGCATGTGACAGCCATTGCCCTCCTCGACCATTTTAGAGGGAAGTGAGCAACCCGCCACACCTGAGACATCAGTTGTTATGTCTCTGTTATAGTTTCTTACGAGAATATACATTCCCATCTATCCGGAACACCATAGTGTTGAACACTACCATTTGGCGGCAGACAGATTAGGTAATGCGGTGGCGCCTACGTCCTCGAGCTCTTACACTGAAACTCTAACGCAAACAGCTCTTTCACACAGTCGCATACCGCAGCAGTGCCATGCAAGATCCCGCTTAATTGCGTATTTGTTTCACATGAGCTTACACTTGCGGTATCGTTGTGCCAATATTATGCAATATATGCAGTTCTTAAGTGCCAATACTAAACTGGCGCGGTGATACAGCGAAAAGCCGTTACCCGTACCGTACGGCTTTTCGCTGTATGTGAAAGAAAGTAAGGATTCAATCCAATTCAATTAAAACGTGATAACGTGTCAAAAATAACGTGAGCCCGCACCCATACTCAAACATAATAATATTTACGTAAACAAGTTTTTCCACATCTTAGGCGATTGGATTGGTCAGAACGATCTAGCTCCCTAGATGTTTTATGGCTGTGCATACTTGTCGTACGCATGCTTCAGTCGCAGCTGGTGGACGCATCCGATAATTATATAAATAATATACACAAATAAATAATTACCTTACTGGTGGTAGAGCTCCAGCGACGGAGCTTGCGGGAATCGGCACCACCGCATTACCTAATATACTTGCCGCTAAATGGTAGTGTTCAGCACTATCGTGTTCCGGTCAGGTGGTAATGTACGGCCCTGTAATTTCCGGCACAGAGGCACAACACCTTAGGCCTCGGGAGCGGTAACGCATCTGCATTTTGACCTTGGTCTTTGTGTGGATGTCTATAGGCTGCAGTCATCACTTAACATCAATGTGAACTGTATGCTAGTTGGCCACTTCCATTTCATAAAAAAAAACATGTACATGACATTTTTGTTACATAAAATACTACACGCGCCTTATTCCTTTCGTTGTCCCCAGTCCGCGGAATCCTAAAAACGGTGTATAGCAACCAAAAACGGTTCGGAGTAAAAACGGACGCGCGCCGTGGGAGCGAATCCTGCATCCATTAGTCTCATTAGGTGATACCTAATATGGCGATGCCCGTTTTTATGTCCGATGCGTGGCTTCGATATTATAACGATCCGATCGAACGTTTCAATCGCTTGTTTTTGCGATTAGACTTCCTGGTGGTGCGGGTATGACAATTTTATGATTGTTTTAATATTATAAGTTACGTCTTATATAATTCAGGATGGCAGATTGAACGGTGTTGTCAATTTATACCTTGTTCATTTTAAAATAGCTGTGCCTGCGACTTCTTTCGCGTGGAATAGTGACTTCCATCAACGCCACAAACTCCACCAACGTTACCAACAACTCCACTAACGCCTATATGAACAGTATAGGTCGCGCCAGGTAAAAAGAACGCTGGCGGTCAAGCTGCGCGTCATGTGTTTTTATTTCATTTTATGTTATTCTATGTAATATAGTTTTCAATCTGCCTACCAATACACGAAACCGCAAGCGAAAGCTAGATCAAAAATAAACCAATAGGGCTAGTACTTTCGTGCGCGAGTGTACCGATGCGCGAACACATCCCTTCTACTTTCTTCCAGCGTTCTTTTTACGTGGCGCGACCTATATGTAACTCTGTCTAAAAGTTTTGAAGTAGTGCTTGAAGTAAATTTTCAATAGATCATAACTTCTTCTTCCCTTAACCGATTTTGACAACGCTCTAAATTATAACTGCCTCGGTAGCCTAGTGGTAGCATGCTACCTACTAGTACTACGCTGAGGTCCTGGGTTCGACTCTCAGCTCGGGGGTTATCAGAGATAATGGTGTAAAGTCCTTTATCTCTGGTTCTTTTGGGATTTTTCCGTTTTCTGGAAATTTCTCATTACCTCGAAGTTTGGTAATGTGCCCGGAGATGTCAACAGGCTCGCCACCTGTTACATGGGCCAAAACGTAACCGGCGAATCGTGGGTGTTTGCACGTATGCTTGAATGCATGCATTTACCTCTGTCTACCCCTTCGAGGATTTCAGGCGTGAAGAAACGAAGTTACGTTGAATTATATGTGAAAACCGCGTTCAAATCCGTTGAGTAGATTCGAAGTTCTTTATAACGTACCAGAGAAGCAGATAGACAGAAATTCCAAAAAATGTTTTTTTCGGTTTCTGTTACTCTTCTTTAATAGCCCCCTATTCGTTTTTGGAAAAATATTTAATGTGCAGACACTCGAATTTTACTGTCTTATTATATTTAGATAGATGAGAATATAATAAAGTTACTGGATTTTTTTTAAAAAGCGATGAATGTTACTTCTTACTCTCTTTTTCTGTCAATAAAATGGCAAACACGCTTACAGTTCATATTGAAAGAATGTGAACATAATATATCCAAGTTCAGCCTATAAGTCGGCATTTAGGTGCATAAAACTAAAAAAAAAATATCGTAGGTACATAAAACTAAAAAAGCTTGCTAAGGAAGCAATGAGGCGTACAATATTTTGCTTCCAAGCTATTGCTATTATACAATAATAGCAATAGCTTGGAAGCAAAATATTGGTTCAATACACGTAGACGACTTCTATTAAGCCTGGGTTAATTAGTTCTCATAGCCTGACTAACGTGGCGCTCAGATATGGTCATCACATAAAGAACTAGCGAGTAGCTTGGCTCATTTTTTATGCAACGATAGTGGCAAATAAGATGCAGTTCACATACCGGTGGTAGAGCTCCAGTGACGTAGCTCGCGGGCGTAGGCACCACCACATTACCTAATATACTTGCCGATAAATGGTAGTGTTCAGCACTATCGTGTTCCGGTCAGGTGGTAATGTACGGCCCTGTAACTCCCGGCACAAAGGCATAACACCTTAGGCCTTTAGGAGTGGTAACGCATTTGCATTTTGACCTCAGGTCTTTGTGACATCAATGTGAACTGCATGCTTGTTTGCCAATTTCATTATATAAAAAATTTGATCTTAAGTGATGACTGCACGTAAACCAATTCATCACTTAAGCCTATTCACTTATATCATCATTTAATTTATGATATTATACGATATTATATAAGGTTGGGGAAAAAGTTTCTTGGCATTTTTTAAGATAATTCAAAACATTTTTAAATATAGTTTATTTAAATTTAACTAAAGTACGTATGTACCATTTTGTTCGATAACCTTTTGCCATCTTGTAGGTAGGGACATGATCCCATTACTATAAAAATTTTGGGACTTCTCATCAAAATACCGCGACAAGTGGATTTGGCAGTCCTCTCGTGATGTTAACCAAACATTGCATAAAGAATTCTGAAGAGACCGAAACAGGTGGAAATCTGAAGGGGCAAGGTCAGGACTATACGGCGGATGCATTAACACCTCCCAGACAAACTCTCTTAATTTTTGCTGAGTGGCTATGTGTGAGGTCTAGCGTTATCATGATGAAACACCACACCCCTTCTGTTGATCAATTCCGGCCGCTTTCTCTCAACTTCTTGCTTTAATCTCATCAGTTGTTCGCAGTAGAGTTCAGAATCGATAGTCCTGCCTGGTGGTATTAGCTCATAATGAATAATGCCCTTCCAATCCCACTACACACACAACATCACCTTATTGCGAGTTAACCCGGGTTTCGCCACAGTCTGTGAAGCCTGACCGGCCTTTGACCACGACCTTTTTCGCACGTTCTTGTCGTACGTGATCCACTTTTCATCACCAGTTATCAGCTTCTTCAAAAATGATTCGGTTTCATTACGTCGTAATAAAGAATCACAAATGAGTACACGGTTCATTAGGTTTCTTTCAGTGAGCTCGTGAGGTACCCAAATATCGAGCTTTTTTTTGTACCCAGCTTTTTTCAAAGGCGCCAAAACTGTTTTGTGATCAATTCTCAGTTCTTCAGCTACGTCGTAACTACTGATATGTTGATCTTGCTCCACTTTTTCAAAAATGGCATCCATTTTATCCGTAATAGGGCAACCAGAACGAGGTGCATCTTTGACATCAAAATTTCCGGATTGAAAACGCTTAAACCAAATTTCTGCTACTCTCACAGACACTGCACTAGGTCCATAAATATCGCAAATTTTTTTCGCGGCTTGCGTTGCATTTTTACCTTTTTTGTAGTAAAATTTTAAAATGTATCGAATTTCTTCATTAGAATCACTCATCTTGACAGAACGAAAAACAAATGAAAATCACACATTTGCCTAATTTGGAATTATGTTCTTTAAAATTTTAACTTTCAATGATACCAAAACCAGCCAGATACAAATACTACAGCCAAAGAGATTTTATTACAAGTTCATACATACTATAATGCGAAAAGACTTTTTCCCCAACCTATTACTATTTGTGCCCACGACTTCGTTCGCGTAGATACTTGAGCAATAATTTTGTTAAATTCTTCGCGGACGAATTCGCGGGCACAGCTAGTACTGCAACCGATAAAAATCGCCCCAAAACTCATGGTGTCATAATTAACTTATATACAATACATATCAAAACGGTTGACATAAAAAACAAAAACTGCACTTGTTCATAGAGACAGTGGAAGAAATATTTGACCACCGACACAAAGAGCTGCGCATGCGCATCGAATTGCGTGAAACGCTATAGTATTGTGCTGCGCTGCCGCCGGCGACACTAGTGATAAA
The DNA here is from genome assembly GCA_036365455.1 of Macrosoma leucophasiata. Lineage (NCBI taxonomy): Eukaryota > Metazoa > Arthropoda > Insecta > Lepidoptera > Hedylidae > Macrosoma > Macrosoma leucophasiata. The sequence goes on from JAWQUS010000007.1 coordinate 25,196,556, forward strand.
TGTGTGGCCCTTTTTAACCGACTTCGAAAAAAGGAGGGGGTTTTCAATTCATCCGGATCTTTTTTTTATTGTATCGACTGTATCTAGTCAGGTTTAGTTTCAGGTTCAGGTTTACTTGAAAAAACATACACGAGCTGTTTTTTTAAAGATATATTTTTTTATAGTAATTAGAGACTATTTCATTTTTTTTTGACGATATGTATAAATCGACTTTATATATCAAAGTCGAGTTAGACGTGTTTATCAATATTTTTTTATAAAATACAACTAAAATTTTAAAGACTAAATTACATTTTAATAACCCAAATAAATATTTTAAGTCGGTTGACATAAAAAACAAAAGCTCCACTGATTCATGGAGACAGTCAAATAAATATTTGACCACCGACACATAGAGCTCCGCATGCGCATCGAATTGCGTGAAACGCAATAGTATTGTGCTGCGCTGCCGCCGGCGTCACTAGTGATAAATGTGAAGGCGCCCATTTATTCTATCAGGCATAATACTCGTACTATTGTGGCATAGAAACTTAAGAGTAGCCTTTGTAGAATGTACGCAATCAATTTGTTATGACGATTGTCATTCTCTAAAGGAAAACGTCTGTGAAATTAAGAGTCAATTCATTATTATTTAAAGTGGCAAACAAGCATACAATTCTCATTGCTGGCAGATGAACAACCTAACACACATATATTATATATATACAACTAGGTTTGTACAAATATGTTTTACAAATAGGCGCGTCATATTTTGTTATTTGCTATGATCCTATTAAAAGAGAGGATAGGAATATGCTATTGTTTTTTTTTTTGAAGATTGACAGACAAGTAAACGGGCCACCGGCGGGCTCGCAACGGGGGCTCGGTCGGTCGGGCCTCTCAACTCAATGCAGATGCTTTACTTGGAAATATTGAATCGAAAAACGATAGTCTAAACCACACCATCGAGTGGCAAATAAATAATGTAATCGGTCGGTAAAGCCTACTACAATATCTACAAAGTCACCGCCGCGCCGCCCGGTAAAATGAGGTTTTATGGGTCCTTAAAATCACATCCTTTTACGACAACACATACAAATCGTTAATGAATTGACAACATTAGGATCCACGTGTACCAACATTAGTAGATATACCTGCCGGGTTATTCGTCAACTCGACACGGACGACCGGACACACGTATGTCCAGTTGGTTAAACTTGAAATTGTAATGCATGTCATAAAAAAAATGCAATTAAATTGCTTTTTTTTTATGACATGAAGCGGCAAAGCATGCTGTTCACATTGATGGTAAGTAATACTGCAGCGTACAAAATTAAATATCTACATGAAACCACATACTTCAATGTAGATACGTTGCCACTCCTGAAGCCTTAGGTAGTATGCCCCTGTGCCAGATTACAGGATCCGTTTGCAGACGCCGCTTTCAAATCTGACGTTAAAGTTTAGTGATTGCAAGTAATGGAAATCCTCAGTATAAAATAGGTAAGCAAAGGTCAAATTTTGACCAAGGTACTCATTAGCAACCATACTATTTATAAAGATTTAGGGTCATAGCGAGACTCAAGTGGCAGTGGGCAGGGCACATAGCTCGAATAACTGACGGCCGTTGGGGCAGAGTAGTTCTAGAGTGACGACCGCATACCGGCAAACGAAGCGTAGGCAGGCCCCCCACAAGATGGACCGACGACCTTGTGAAGGTCGCGGGCAATCGCTGGATGAAGGCGACCCAGGACCGTTCGTTGTGGCAATCTTTGGGGAAGGCCTTTGTTCAGCAGTGGTCGTTTTTTGGTTGAAATGATGATGATGATGAGGGTCATAGCTCAGTACAGCTACCCGGCACCCGACCAGCACCGCCTTGTCTAACGGCGTCCACTTGTTGTCGACTAGTGGTCCACGGGTGACAGACGCGATATTACTTGTAAACCATTCGCGGACCGCGCGCGGTCCACTTGGGAATGGCAAGTTGGCAATGCAAAGTCAACGCAATGCACTGTCAAACCGACTGGACCACTCTCAGTCCGCGCGTGAACGTGCCTCCTGGATAGTCATCACAGTCGAACATTTGCAACACCAGGGGACTTGCCAACCCGCTGCCAGCCCTGAAGGACTCTTTTGGCACAATTTTTGAAGAACCGCATATTGTATTTCATATCCCATTTTTGGGACTTTAATGATAGTGTTTCATATATTCGTAGAAGCTTACTGCAGATATCTCTGGAGGGCACATCTTCAGGGCACTCCAATACTACACTGTAAAGATTCGTCCTTAAAATGCAGTCACCACTAGACCTTCCTACAACGAAATGCGTCGTAAAAATTACTTTACGAATTGACAACAATCCTCAACATACCTGACGCCCGCTACGCTCCCATCCGAAGCAGTTCATTAACAATTTATGGCTCTTCACTCCATTGTGAGTCGCCGTTGTGAGTAATGCTTCCAAATAGCCATTTTTTACCAAAACAACGTGTCTTTTTTGCGGTAGAGATTTAAAAGTCTAACGCATTTTACGTATGGTTGAAATAATTTCAACCACTCCGTTTTTGTTGCAAGTAATTGTGAATCTTATCCATGTATTTACAAGAGATGAAGTATACTTCACGTACACTTAAACGAGACGAATCTGAAAGCCTGTCATATAACTTTAAAGACACCAAAAAATCGTATTTAACGTCATGCGAATACATCAGTGTAAAGTAATTATTAGAAAGCAAAGATAAAGTTTTGATCAAGGTACTCCTTAGCACTAATACTGCTTATAAAGATTTAGTCAGCATGACCCTCTAGTAATCACTGCAATTTTCTTAGTTTATGTCGTTACGATGACAGACAAGCAGACGTGCCTCCTAATGGAAAGTGATCACCGTCGCCTATGAACATTTACAACACCAGGGGAGTTGCCAACGCGCTGCCAACCGTTAAGGACTCCTTTGACATAATTTTTGAAGAACCCCATATTGTTTTGTTGATTTTTGGTGACTTTAATGATTCAGTGTTTCATATAGAAGCTGTCTTTTTTTTATGTATTGGAAGTGGTAAACAATCATGTAGTTCACGTTGATGTTAAGAGATGACTGCAGCCTATAGTCACCCACTCCTGAGGCCTAACGCGTTACGCCTCTGTGCTGGAAATTACAGGGCCGTACATTACCACCTGACCGCAACACGATAGTGCTGAACACTACCATTTAGCGGCAAGTAATTAGGTAATGCGGTGGTGCCTACGCCCGCAAGGTCCGTCACTGGAGCTTGTGGAGGAACGGGTGGAAATGTTCCTCCGGCGAAAAGGGAGGATCCTCCGACCAGGCGAGGTGGTAGCGCCTGGCGGGCCGCGGCCCAACGGTTGACGTTGGGAAGTTGTATATATGCCAACTCTTGAGAAATCTTCGTATGTGCGATGTAATTTGACTGCACGCCATCTATCGTACTAGACAAGTACTGTAAGGTTTCATTGTATTCCACTAGTTGGCGCCTTAATGTAGTGGACGCTACAAGCTCTACCACCAGTCAGAAATCTCTGGGGGACAAACTTCCAGGACACTCAAATATCACACTGTGAAAATTCGTCCTTATAATGCAGTCACCACTAGACCCTCCGACAACGAAATGTGTAGTAAAAATCCATTTACGAGTTGACAACAAGCCTCAACGTACCTGACGCCCGCCGCACTCCGAGCCGAAGCAGTTCATTAACAATTTATGGCTCTTCACTCCTTTGTGAGTTGCCGTTGTGAGTAATGCGTTTAAATGGCTATTTAATAGTTTTATGGGTGCCCGACTATCTTGACAATATTTTATAAATATTCGAGAGTGTATTCGAAAATAGGATCCGTTTTGTTCGTTTTTGGATTGTTTTTTTTTTAAGAAATATATGTTCAGATATGATTATTGGTATTGAAATTCCACAATGGTTAAAAGGCATTGCTTCAAATTGACTTATTGTTCTTACATTGCCAGGTTTATTACATATGCAGTCATTTATAGTCAGGTCAATTTAGACATTGACCCTTGCGAAAATTCCCAGAAAGCTGAAAATTTGCATAGATGTTTGGGACACCATTGTTATGAAATTGTGGAAAATACCCATCGATCCCATGTCTGCAAAAATTTTCATGGGGACTTTTCACAATTTCGTAATAATGTCATAACATCTATGTAAATTTTTAGCTTTCTGTGAATTAATGCAAGATTACGCCTATTTTTGGGCTACATTGACCGGACTATTATATTTTCCTGGTTGTAGAGTTACAGTGTGGGAACTCGTGGATTTAGGTGTATGTATCTTCACGCCAGGTCCCAAACGGGGTAGGCAGAGTGTAAGGTGCCAGATATCCCGGTCCTGACATACCTCTCGTGCCTCGTCTACCTTCATCATTCTCTTCATACATGCACGCCGATTCCTAAGACTTTTGACCCCACCATCAGACAGAACTCGACCTATTTGGTCATGGTAGGTCAGTCTTGGTCTTCCTGGGCCTCTGCAACCATCCACATTCGCATTGTATATCTGTTTAGTCATTCGCTCATTCGACATTCTTTCTATATGCCCGAACCATCGGAGCATGCCTTTTTTCATTTTTACACCGATACTATCATTCACACAAAGCCTCTTTCTTACATCTTCGTTACGAACGCGATCGGTGAGTGATACACCGCAGATCTTGCGCAAAGATCTCATGGGTTGGGTGGGTTAAGTACCACCGCATTACCTAATCTACCACCAAATGATAGTGTTCAACACACAGTAATGCATAGGTCGGCAAGGTTATTGATGGGCCCGTTATAGCAATCTCAGAGACATAACAACTTAGGTCTCAGGGGTGGCAACGCATCTGCATTATGGCCTCTGGTTTTAGTGTGCAGTACTATAGGCTGCAGTCATCACTTAACATCCATGTGAAATGCAAGCTTGTTTGCCACCGTCATTACATAAAATAAACATCGGGTACCGCTGCTCCTACCGCTAATTAGGAGATCTCGCTAGGCTTTGTCCAGCCTCATGTTTGTGAACAAATAAGTTATGCGTTTAAACGGGCAGATACAGGTTCGAACCCCGCGCCTTGTTAATTTTTTCTCTACGTTTCTTCTAATAAAGTCTTTAAATATCATTGTAACTGCCTCAGTAGCCTAGTGGTAGCAGGACACTACTACTATGCTGAGATCCTGGGTTCCATTCCCTGGTAGGGAGCTATCAGAGATAATGGAGTCTTTATGTCTGGTTTTATTGGGATTTTTCCATTTTCTGGAAATTTCTCAGTACCTCGAAGTTTGGTAATATGCCCGGAGATGTCAACAGGCTCGCCACCTGTTACACGAGCCAAAACGTAAACGTAAAGTTTGAACGTACCGGCGAATCGAGGGTGTTTGCATGTATGCTTCTGCCTACCCCTTCGGGGATTACAGGCGTGAAGTTACGTTACGTAAATACCATTGTGATTTAGTGCAATCAATCCAAGACGAAAGCTCCATAAAAGGAAGTTTTAATTCAAATGACTCTGTTTTCTGCAAAATCCGAACCAAATTTCTTAACCTAACCTTTCATATTCCCAATCACTGACAAATCTAACATACCCAAAAAGGGCGTTTAAACGCGTAACTTATTTGTCCACAAATAGGAGAGTGGACAAATGTGACCGTGCTCTCCTAATTAGCGGTGGGAGCAGCAGCACCCGATATGGCGGATATAACGAAGGCCATAAATGGCGCCACAATCCACCGTCATTACCCATCGACGGACAAACTGTACTGTTTAGATATAAAAAGCGGCCAAGTGCGTGCCGGGCCCGTGCGCATAGGTCCCGTATAACTTCGGATTTTTCTGTTATATTGAATATCATAGATAGACTTCTTATAGGTTTTTCTGTAATAGGGAAAGAACTATTGTCCGTGTTTTTTCAATATGTGCATGCCCAGTAGTGTCTGAGATAATGGGTAAAAGTGAATTTTCTTGAACTTAAAAACTATTTATTTATTGTAAAATTATTTATAAAAATATAATTATTTGAGGTCCTTACCATAATACGTGTTTGATATGTCTACTTTAAGCTTTTGTTTTAATGTTTGATCTATCCCAGAAAAGTGCCACTTATTTTATTATAACAGCATTCCTTGATAAATGGACTGTCTAACACTGAAAGAATGTTTCAAATCGGTAACCTGTAGTTTCTGAGATTAGCGCGTTCAAACAAACAAACAAACTCTTTAGCCTTATAAATTAACGTTTCGCGTTCCTAATACCCCGTTTGGGTTACTGATAATATGTGAACTTAAAGAAAATTTTGACTGCGTTCTCGCTGGCTCAGTGGTCGCAATCGCGATGGTGAAGCCTGAGGTCCTGGGTTTGATCCCCTGGTCGGGAAAATCTGTTATTGGGTTTTTTCAGGGAGGAAATTTTTGCAGTAGTAGCCCGGAGTCTGATCGTGCCTCGGAGAGCACGTAAAGCCGTCGGGTCCTACGCCCGATCTCTTTCCGGTCGTGTCGGATTGCCGTCCTACCGGGCTATGAGAGTGAAGGAATAGAGAGTGCACCTGTGTTTGCGCATACACTTGTGCACTATAATATCGCCCGCAGTTGGTTAGTCTCCGTTGCGATTGGCCGCCGTGACCAAAATTGAACAAAATTTAAACTTAATCAACCAAATGAGCCCAGTGCCTTTAGAAAAAATCTGCTGTTACATAAGACGCGCTTATGGTTCAATGTTTCCTTTTGAAGCACGGAACCCTAAAAATGTTGTTAAATTGTATGGATGTAATATGTTTTGTGATATAATAAGACTTGTGCGCCATATTCGCTGTGGTCAACGGGACTTTGTTACCTTGCTATAATGCGCGTTCCTGTGTAAAAGGGACACCAATATAATATTGGTAACGGATGAGTTAATAAAATATCATACAGTTCACAACGATGGAAGATATGAGAGGCTTCGCACGGGTGCAATGTTACCTACATTATTAATGGCAACCCATTATACGTCCCACTGCTGGGCACGAGTCTCTCCCCTTTTTGGGGGGAAACCTGGAGCTTACTCCACCACGCTGCTCCAATGCGGGTTGGTGGAGATAAGGGTTAGGGGCCAACCCGCAGTCGGATGTTTTCAAACCGCCCATAAGGCCTCCGACAAGGTCTAACGACTGCTATCTATTGATAGCAACCGGGACCGACGGCTTAACGTGCCCTCCGAAATGGAATGAAATGCATGGAAACGCGTATTTTAATTTGCCACTAGCGGTCACCCATCTCACACCCGACCGGACCGCGCCCATATCGCTTAACCGAGTAGATCGCTTACGATCAACATCAGCCGCGGGGCCATGCGCGCTTCCTACTATTTTAGCTTATTACCTACTATTATTGTAATAAAATATAATATATATAGCCTATAGCAGTCCTGAGTAGTTTAACTTTCTGATTGTGAAGAATTATCATTATCGGTTCAGTATTTTGGAAGATTAGCCCTTACAAACAAACAAAGTTACAAACTTTACCTGTTCATATTATTAGTATAGAAGAAGCTCTCTTTTTGTGTAATTGAAGTGGCAAACAAGCATGCAGTTCACATTGATGTTAAGTGATGACTGCAGCCTATAGACACCCACACTTAGACAAAGTTCAAAATGCAGATGCGTTACCACTCCTGAGGTCTAAGGTGTTATGCCTCTGTGCCGGAAATTCGAGGGCCGTACATTACCACCTGACCGGAACATGATACTGCTGAACACTACCAATTAGCGGCAAGTATATTAGGTAATGCGGTGGTGTCTATGCCCGCGAGCTCCGTCACAGGAGCTCTACGACCAGTAAAATCTCTCTAGATCTCTTTGCTCTCCGTACCCTGTTGAAACTTGGTGTGATAATTTATCATCTCACCACCAAAATATTACTCGCTCACAGAGTCGACGTCATTAAGTAATAAGTGAAGAGTCCTGCGAGCCTGTGACTCAACAAACACCGCTCGTTTTGTTCGTAATGCAATAAACACGAACTTCCCTAGAGAACTTTTATGACGAGTTAAGCTCCTCGCAGATGTGTGCCGTACGAGGTTCAGACAGAAGTATATTTTTTGTACGATAATGAAGTGTGAATTAACAAACAAATATACAGTTTAAATTATACCACCTATATAAGCTACTAGCTGCCCCGACAAACTTCGTATCGCCTTAGGTAATTATAAAAAAAATTAATATCCAAAAATAAAAATAAAAACGTTTGATGAGAATCACTCTTACTTATAATAAAAATACTGCAACCGATTCTCATATCTACCAAATATAGACACAAAATTTCATAATGATCGGTCCAACTTTTTCGGAGGAGTATTGTTACAAGCCCTGTGACACGAAAATGTTATATGGGTGGATACTGTAGCTCTTAAATATTTACACTACATATAAGATAAAGTGGTTAAGTAATTTACTAAACCACTACCTACTAAGTAATTTACTGGTGGTAGAGCTCCAGTGACGGAGCTCGCGGGCGTAGGCACCACCGCATTACCTTATATACTTGCCGCTAAATGGTAGTGTTCAGCACTATTGTGTTCCGGTCAGGTGGTAATGTACGGCCCTGTAATTTCAGGCACAGAGGCCATAACACCTTAGGCCTCAGGAGTGGCAGCGCATCTGCATTTTGACCTCTGGTCATTGTGTGGGTGTCTATAGGCTGCAGTCATCACTTAACATCAATGTGAACTGCATGCTTGTTTGCCACTTTTATTACATAAAAAAAAAAAAAAAGTTGCCACTACCGAGGATTAAGCTATTATGCCTCTGTGCCAAACTCTAACCGTTACATTACCAGCCGTAATGTAGGAGCCCCTAATTTCTGGCACAGTCACAGATCAGTAGACCGGAGCAAGATAATGAAGCAAACAAGCATGCAGCTCACATGGATGTTAAATTATGATTTCACTGCAGCCTATAGACATCTACACAAATACCAAAGGTCAAAAGCAGATGCGTTGCCAACCCTGAGACCTTAATTGTTATGTCTCTGTGTTAGTTATTACGGGGCCATATATTACCACCTAACCGGGTTACGATAGTGCTGAACACTATCATTTGGCCAGATAGGTTAGGTAGTCTACTCCAGCTGTGGGTCTTCGACGTGAATTATTATTTTTAAATGAAATCTCTCTAGGTACACCGCGGACACTCCGCCAAAATTCCATACAAACGCTTAATTTGGTCTCTATTACACAGACATCAATCAGTGACGTGTAATTACACGTGCACCTGTGTGCGTAGCACGTAGAGAATACCAAACGTCTCCCATAAGAGGGGAGGAGGTTAGGTGAGGCGGGGAAATCGGGTGGGACGTCGAAGTGTCCATTTTAGACTATTATTAGACATTCTTTGCTCAAGGTTACTCTTAATACATTTTAAAAACGGCATTTCAACCTCAAGTTATATGAGATTCAACCCTAATCCGATCCAAGAGCTGCTGACAGACAGTCCCGTCCTAATAGCCCCACAACGTCCCATTCATTCCACGCAATCATAAAAATAATACCATTAAACCGTTTGATTGGAGGGTTAAAAAAAACAAAAGATCCCATTCAAACGAGAAACGCGCTGGTTATTCCGAACGAGTGTTGGGTACTTAAAAGGACGTTAGGATGTTTTGTGACTCCCTCAATGTTAATGGGAAAAAATTTAATATTTAATTTGAATTTCAACATAGAGCAACTCGGCCCACCGGCCGCGGCGGACCGGGGAGTAGCCATAGCGTTTATTACCGATCCAAAATGCGTGTGACACACACACACTACAAAAATCGTATATTACTTTGAACCTCACCCCTTGACTTTAACAAAATACATAAACAATTTAACGCACACATTTAAACATCTAGGCGACAGGCATAGGAACACTTGTGCTTGTACTTTGACAGAGGGGAAAGCCTGCATATGGCTGCTCCCCTCTGGTCCGCCGCGGCCGGTGGCCCGTGTTGCTCTATGGGCTGGAATAAGGCAAGGGAAGACAAAAGATATATGATCATGAAACAACTTACGCTGCAGGCAAAGCTATTACGTAACAATATATTATAATGTGGACGCTTTGACCGAGTGAAGCCGACGATAAACATGTAAAACATTCTCTATAATAACTCAGGACTTAAGACGCAACCAAGATTTTTATACAACAGTGTTATGTTTTGTACAAAATAAGGAAAAATATAGAAACACACTCTTTTAAATCAGATACTTTAAAGGACCGGATTTGAAGAAAGCATCGACAGCAATAATGTTATTAAGTTAATATTCAGTTAATTACTACGAATAATAATATAACAAGTGTTACTAAGCCAAAAAAGGGCTCCACTTAAAGAGACACACCGTGGGCGGGGAAAAAAATAGGACACACTGCAGCCACAGTATATTGTTAAGTATTTTTGTTTATTTAATTAATTTTTGTTAGGTTTAGGTTTAAAGACATTTATTTATTTATTTTGTTTCCTTTGACATATTAATATTATTCAACGTATCAGTTGTTATTAGCTTTAATTTTATATTTTGAAATTTGACCTATCACAAGCAAATTCTATTATTGTAGAAATTAAACTTGCGGATTTTCTCGCGTATACTGAACACTCCCAAACTTCTTACACCCGACGTTTCGGTCGCTTTCCAGCTACCGTGGTAGTCTAATCCGCAAGTTTAATTTCTACAATGTATGAAGCTCGCAAAAACCTACGAAAACGTTTAATTCTATTATTTCCAAGTGATTAAATTAATTTTAGAGTTTGAGTTTTTGAGTTTTGTTATAGAAAGCTAATGTACAACGTTCCTGTAGCTCTATAATCTTTAACCATGAGAGTACTTAGATAATGCTAAAAAAGACGCAACCTCTTGAGGCAATGATTCAAAATGACAAATTATAAGCAACATAATTATCTTTTATTGAACCTTATACCGTTGACAACTGCAGTCGCACTCAGGAACAGCTTTATACATCCAGTAACATACACTGTGATAGCAATCTGATCACAATCGAGGGCTTCGCTTACAACCAGTTTTCAATGTTGAAATCATCCGCTATCGATAAAGAACAAGAACTATTTGTTGATAAAAATAATAAGTCATATTTTGCCTATTTGTAAAATGCCTCTGAGAGACATGTTTTACTATGACTCAATTTTAAAATAATAAAAAGGCTTACATTTACGAAACCTTACTTTTACCTTCTGAAAGACATAATTAACTGTGACTGACTAAAGTTAAAATAAAAACAACGCTTAATCTAACTATGTTTATTAAGCGTCGTTGTTACTTCATCGATGCGAAAGAACTTCATAATGTCTACAACTACGATAGTATAACGCTTGCCCGAAATCGCTAGTCCTACGTACAAACTTCATAATGTCTACAACTACGATAGTATAACGCTTGCCCGAAATCGCTAGTCCTACGTAGGCTTTACTGGTGGTAGAGCTCTAGTGACGGAGCTGGCGTGCGTAGGCACCACCGCATTATCTAATATACTTGCCGCTAAATGGTAGTGTACAGCACTATCGTGTTCCGGTCAGGTGGTAATGTAAGGCCCTGTAATTTCCGGCACAGAGGCATAACACCTTAGGCCTCAGGAGTGGTAACGCATCTGAATTTTGACCTTGGTCTTTGTGTGGGTGTCTATAGGCTACAGTCAGCACTTCACATCAAAGTGAACTGTATGCTTGTTTGCCACTTCCATTACAATAAAAAAAAAACAACGTGACTCTCCACCCTCAATGATTTTAATGTTTACAGAAAACTGGCTATCGTTACAAGCGTCAGAATTTGCTGAAACATTGCTTCAAAATGACAAAATTTATAGACCAGCCCTACAATTATTACTATCCATTGAACATCAGACACTTGTCAACTATAGTTGCACTCAGGAACAACTTCATACATCCAGCAACATACAATCACATAGCAATCCGATCACAATCGAGGGCTTCGCTTACAACCAGTTCTCAATGTTGAAATCATCCGCTATCGATAAAGAACAAAGATTATTATTTATCGGAGAAAATATACTTGTTAGGATTTTACCTATTTGTTTAATACTTCTGGGAAACAAGTTTCACTGTGACAAACTTTATTTTTTAAAAAGCGGCCAAGTGCGATTAATTAAAGTACCTAATTAATTGAAACGTACATTTATAATGTTATTTTTTTTAAATACACGTACTGAAATATAAATACGTGAAATATTTACTTACTATTATGTTCTAACACATTGAGAAAACTTTGAAAATAAACAAATTAAGAACTATTAATCATTATTTCAGAACTATTAAATTCAGAATGTCTAGGTGTCTGCTTACAGTCTTAAATATCAATAAGTTCTTTCGAGGAATGTTTATTCCTTTATAAAACTCCAATTCGTTACATTTCAGACAAGCATAATATAAGCAATAAATTACGAAAGGTGGTGATATACAAGAACTCTATTCTATAAATCTGTCTTTCTATGTTTTAATAAAATAAAGCTAGAACATATCTTCTGGGTTGGCAGATCCAATTGCAATGTTATGTATAATGTATTGCTTTCGATCTAAACTGGATACTACCAAATGTGATAATTCGTAGTGAGTTAAGGTAGAAAAATAAATATCAACAGTTTGTCGCTTCTACGTGGCAACATAACGTTTGACAGTTGTCAGCGGTTTTAATCAGTACCGTTTATGATGAAGGCTCGATGTAACGTGCTGTAAAAACATATCGTTAGCTCCAACGTAATACCCACTAACCGTCCGATTATGTAATGCGCTTCTCATGAATCTGTTAAAGCGAAGGCCGACAGTTAGCGGGATGCAACAGTTGTAGGCTTTAGCAACCGTAATCTGGATGAAGGCTCCGACTATCTTAAAAAAAGTTGACGTCGTGCCTCTCCGTCGCTTATTGGGAACTCTCACTTGCACGCTCGGCTCAAGCGGAACGTGACACTTTTCGTACCATCTGCCAGCGTTCATTGAATTATAAGACGTTATCATGTCAAAAATATTGTGTTTGTTGTTAACTAATTGAATAAGTTATGAATGTTTTACAGTATTCAACAAGAAATAATGCACATCGACCTCAGGAAGAGACGTCGGCTTATTTCGGATCTGTAGAGCCTTATCTTTTTCGCACCTTACCTATTTGACGTTTGTCGACCATTTTGATCAAGTTTTGACCAAGACCGGACTACGGATGCTTACGTAGGTAGTGTGCAGCAGAGATAACGCTCTATGAAGCCGGAACTAGCCGATTGTCTCTTTCATAGGCTCGATGTGCATTATTTCTTGATGAGCACTGTATGTATGTTTAACGTAACTTCACGCCTGTAATCTCCAAACGACTAGGCAGAGGTAAATGCATGCATTCAAACACGCAAACACCCATGATTCGCCGGTTACGTTTTTGGCCCATGTAACAGGTGGCGAGCAAGTTGCCATCTCCGCGCACATTACCAAACTCCGAGGTACTGAAAAACTTTCAGAAAATGGAAAAATCCCAATAGAACCAGAGATAAAGTATTTTAAACCGTCATTTCTGATAGCCCCCGACCCGGGAATTGAACCCAAGACCTCCAGCGTAATAATAGTGGCCTGCTACCACTAGGCTACTGAGGCAGTTAATGTATGTTTAAAAAACTTGAAATAATTATTAATACTCTTAACGGTAACGTTTTCGTAGGTTTTCGCGAGCTTCATACATTGTAGAAATTAAACTTACAGATTTTCTCGCGTATACAACACTCCCAAACTTCTTCATACACCCGACGTTTCGGTCGCTTTCCAGCTACCGTGGTCACGGGCTGACTAATTCGACGATGTTCAGCCTGGTCTTATATAGCTGAGACAGAACACAACCCTAGTGCGATGTAAACTACTAACGGTGTTTGAAATAGGTACGTTGCTGTTGTTAATTAAATTTATCCTAATGCTATTGAGTTAATCAAGCAGCAGATGGACCCGAAAACCCTATGGGGTCCATCTGCTGCTTGAACAATAAGAAATCAATTGATATTTTTCTGGTATTTGGGAATTGTATTTGTATTTATTTATTTCAATATAAGGAGTACATACAGTGTAAAACAAAAAGCACCATAAAACCTTGAATAGGTTTATCAAGGTACTTCCATTAGTTCCATTTTTCACACTATCTGCCTGACCCTTACGGGACAGGCAGATAGTGTGAAAAACATGGTGGCCTGAAGAAGGTGTATTTTTTGTGTAGTTAATTAAGTGTGGATATTACATTAGAAATTGCGAACAACAGCCCCTTCACAAAAATTTTGCCGTTGATCGTGGGAGTTTTTCTTTGATTATCATTCTCAAAGTGAAAGTCAGTGAAAATATACCATTAAAGACGACATATAATGTAACAAAAGGGCTTTACGAAAATATGGCATATTTAGTAGACAGGTGCCTTTATTAAAACCCGATACTATAAATGATTTATAAATTTTTCATTTAAAAATTATAGTTAAAAAAATATTAGGTACCTACCAAACACTTTTATTTATTCTTGTTAATTTTATAAGCGCCAGCGAATATCACGCCACGCTTTCTATTTCGTTTTATTGGCGGTAGCAACGACAATATCACTTAGTTGTCTCGTCATATTGGTTACATATTTTATGCTCAAATTGTTGGATTCTGTCGAAGAGAACATGAGATAATGTAATAAGATGCCAGATAAAAGTATAAATTATTGTCAAATAAATCAATGTCCACAATATCTGAGTAGATAGGAATATCTATATTGCGTAACGTTATAACTAAAAGTAATTCTATATTCTGTAGTTAAATAATAATTAAAACAATTTTTTTTTTAAATTAGCAACTAGGTTCTGTGTATTTAATGAGACTGACATAATCGCCCTGTGACTAAAGCCTCTTTTAAAAGTAAAGATAAAAAAGTATCTGAGTTGAATCTTGGAACGAACACTGAAAACCGAATAATTTCGTCTGTTTGTCGCTAAACACTTTGTTATACGAGTAAGTGTTACAACTTTCCTTAATTTAATATATAATATAATAATAATGGCAACCCATTATACGTCCCACTGCTGGGCACGAGTCTCTCCCCTTTTTTTGGAGGGGAGGCCTGGAGCTTACTCCACCACGCTGCTCCAATGCGGATTGGTGGAGGTGGGTGGGTTAGTGGCCAACCCACTGTCGGATTTTCAAACCGCCCATAAGGCCTCCGACAAGGTTTAACGACTACTATCCATCGATAACAACCGGGACCGACGGCTTAACGTGCCCTCCGAAGCACGGAAACGCGCATTTAATTTGCCACTAGCGGTCACCCATCACACTACCCGACCGCGCCCGTAGTGCTTAACCGAGCAGATCGCTTACGATCTACACCAGCCGCTGGGCCATGCGCGCCTCCTCCTTAATTTAAGAGAAAAAAAAAATGAATGTTTTGTAAAGCCGAAAGATTGACATAGTTCCTAATCTGCGCAGGACACACTAATGATTAGTTAGTTCGATTAGTGGCTAATCTCACCGGTCGTTTGACATTCGCCGAAGTATAGTCCACGGCAATAAACATCAATAGCATTAAACCGATCCACAATCCTTGCTCTCGTTTTATTGTTTCGCTACTAACTAAATACAGCCGACTGTCCCAAATTTGTGCGTTATGCGGGCACTTAATTCTATTGATGGCTTTAATTTACCTCATTATGATTTTGATTATCATATAACAATCAATTTTGAATAGTATGCTAATCCCTATTTTACTGATCTTTAAAGTGATTTCTTAAACGGTTTGATATGGTTTACATTCATTTACTTACCTTAACTGCCATGTTTGGATCTCTGATTTGCTTTCATATTCATTTCAACTCAATAGAGAGTAGTTTTTTACATACAGGGTTAATTAACCGAATCAATTCGTCCGGAGGTTTTTTTTTTATGTATGTTCACCGATAATTTGTTTACAATAGCGCGTCATCGCTTGCAGGCAGCCTCCCTACATTAATTCCAAAAACATATTTTGTTCTAAGACTTTCTTTATAAATAACCCAAAATTAAAAATAAAAGTTTTTTTTATGTGATGAAAGTGGCAAACAAGCATCCAGTTCACATTAATGTTAAGTGATGACTGCAGCCTATAGACATCAACACAAAGACCAAGATCAAAATGCAGACGCGTTGGCACTCCTGAGGCCTAAGGTGTTATGCCTCTGTGCCGGAAATTACAGGGTCGTACGTTCGTCGTAGTTAAAAAGAGCGTTGCCATCGCTGCGTCACCCCACAGCCCCGCGCCGCTCTGCTCTTAGCGATATTTTGCCTAGGCAAAGGTGCGTGGTATACCTACGCTCAAGGTGGTGGTTTTTACTGGTGGTAGAGCTCCAGTGACGGAGCTCGCGGGCGTAGGCACCACCGCATTACCTAATTTACTTGACGCTAAATGGTAGTTCAGCACTATCGTGTTGCGGTCAGGTGGTAATGTACGGCCCTGTAATCTCCGGCACAGAGGCATAATACCTTAGGCCTCAGGAGTGGTAACGCATCTGCATTTTGACCTTGGTTTTGGGTGGGTGTCTATAGGCTGCAGTCATCACTTAACATCAATGTGAACTGCATGTTTGTTTGCTACTTCCATTACATAAAAAAAGTAAATGCCAGTTCAGAGGCAAAAAATAATTAAGTATGGAAAATCTTAATTTTGAGAATTCGTAGAACAAATGTTCTAGGGATTGATGTAAAGAGGCTGCCTGTAAGAGGTGATGTGCTAATTTCAATTCACCCTGTATACACTAGTGATTGTATCAGAACTCCTTATTTAATCCTTTGAAGTACGAAACCCTAAAAGTCAACAACAGGAGTTTCACATGTAACTTAGAAGGATTTACAAAAATCAAGATATTATTATGTTCCTTTCCTGCATCTTAGTATAAGAAAACGAAGGTGCACGAAAGGAACATATCTTGATTTTTGTAAATCCTTCTAAATTACTTGTGAAACTCCTGTTGTTGACTTTTAGGGTTCATTTCTATTGCAGTCATAAACCACGTAATTTTTAAAGATAGGATCAATGTCTTTAAGAAACTGATGAGAATAATCCAATCATCATCTCAGCCGCGAGGTGTTTATTGTTGGACCAAAGGCTCCCACATAAGGGGGATATGCCATAATCGCCACGCTTGGCATGCCTATTGGAGATCGCAGTGACAATCGTTTTATCGCTAGATGTTGCTGCCCTTCTTGCGTTCTTGCATTTACTACCGCTCCATTGGAATGGTTTGACCGCCATTGTTCAGTTAACTGACTGCACTATTGGAAGAATTCTATACCAGTAGAAAAAAAAATCTTCCGATAGTGGGCGGTGGGGTCGTCACAACCCAACGCCCTGACAACGCTGTTAATCCAATGTTATGTGAATATTAATAATAATAATAAATACACTTTATTGCACACCAAAAGAAAATTCACAAAAAAATACGTAATAAACACATATGTTACAATGGGCGGCCTTATCGCTAAAAGAGCGATTTCTTCCAGGCAACCCAAAAGATAACAGGACATATTTAACATAAAAACAGGTAGGGTGTGCGTTATTAACTTAAAACTATTAGTCCTAGGACAGACATATAATACGACAAAGCAAGAAGGATACAAGTACACAATACTAAGGTAAAGAACATAAATAGAAAGACTTAACCTGATGTTTAAATGCCACAATAGTCTGAGCTTGTCTAATTGCAGAGGGCAATGCGTTCCATAAGCGTACAGATTCAACTGAGAAGGATTTGGTGTAGAACTGACTGGAGTGAACGGGAGTGCTCAAACGCAAAACCATTGAGGATCGAAGGGAACGGGAATGAGAGAGAGAGGAAAAAACAAAACAATCTTTTAAATATTTGGGACTGTTAGGATTAAATAGCACGCAGTATAAAAGAGAGAGTATACGTACATTCCGGCGATGTTGAATGGAGAGCCACTTGAGCTTATTGCGATATTCGGACACATGATCATATTTGCGAAGACCAAATATGAATCTTATGAAAACATTTTGAAGGCGCTCAAGTTTATGTAGTTGCTCTTGGGTCAAATTGAGATAGCAGACGTCAGCATAATCAAGTATCGGAAAAAGTAAGGATTG
Source organism: Macrosoma leucophasiata (assembly GCA_036365455.1). Taxonomy (NCBI): domain Eukaryota; kingdom Metazoa; phylum Arthropoda; class Insecta; order Lepidoptera; family Hedylidae; genus Macrosoma; species Macrosoma leucophasiata. Next base: position 25,214,645 of record JAWQUS010000007.1, read on the forward strand.
TGCAAGCGCAATTTTAGTAGGAATCGGTAAAAAGTTAAGTAATCTACGCAGAGAACCTACAGTGGCAAACACCTTCCTGCTAACATCACAAAGTTGAGGAGCCCAAGAGAGATGTTGATCAAACGTTACTCCCAGGTTCTTAACCTTCTCAAGAAACGGTATATGTATGCCATCGAACAGTACCCGAGGTAACTTATCCCAGTCGATTTTACTCACCAGCCTAGAGCTACCAATGATAATAAGTTGAGTTTTCTCGGGATTCACTGTAAGGCCAAAAGATTTGCTCCATGATGATATGCGATTAAGGTCATCGTTAATTTCATAGATAGCATTAGGTAGTTCCTTTAAAGAAGACCTAGTATACATTTGGAGATCGTCTGCCTGTATGCGATGCCGGCGGCCATACAAGTAATTACGAAACCAGTCAATTGCACACGGAGATATGTTAAGAGTATTGATAATAATAATAATGGCAACCCATTATACGTCCCACTGCTGGGCACGAGTCTCTTCCCTTTTTGGGGGGAGGCCTGGAGCTTACTCCGCCACGCTGCTGCAATGCGGATTGGTGGAGATACGAGTTAGTGGCCAACCCGCTGTCGGATGTTTTCATACCGCACATTGGATAAGGCCTCCGACAAGGTTTAACGACTGCTATCAATCGATAGCAACCGGGACCGACGGCTTAACGTGCCCTCCGAAGCACGTAATCGCGCATTTTTAATTTGCCACTAGCGGTCACCCATAACACACCCGACAGCACCCGTAATGCTTAACCGAGTTGATCGCTTACGATCATAGAGCTCTATGCTTACGATCTACACCAGCCGCGGAGCCATGCGCGCTTCTGGGAATATTGATGATTACCTTAAAATTAACCCAAATTAAACGTTAATCGAACACTTAGGAATATTTTGACGTGACAACGTCTTAAATTAGGTTGCGGCTCGGAGTCACTCATGAAAAAGTGTAACGCCCGGTAACGTAACGTTGAGTCACCGAACGAGAGAGAGGCCTGCCGGACCGGCGAATGCCTTTCTACCGAGAAAAAGACGTGTAAAATCTTCGCCCGTAAAACCGACTTTACAGGCAACCAGTTTTTTTCTTCGGTAATACTTTCATCTCTAACTTAAGTATTCATGTCTTCGAACATAATTCTACAGAGAAAACACATAGCAATGTAATATCAATTTTAACACGAGAGTACTTCGCTATCGCTTTAATCAAAAAATTCATTCAAATCTGAACTTTACCGCTTAATGTTAAAGGATAAGATCCCTATTAGAATTCATCAAAAAAACCGATAGATACTAATGAAGCAAGAAATCGAATGATGAACGCCGTTCACCCGAAATATTTTAATGACGATGATACTATGTAATGGGAAAATTTTGGGGATTTATAGGGAATAAATCTTCCCAGGTGGTCATTCCTTAATGTGGACGATACTCGAAAATCGATGTTAAAATCGATATTCTTTTAGTTTTATGAACCCGAAAGATAATGTAGTGGACAACCACTGATTCAAAGCTGTAAGTTGTGGACATTTTAATGAATTATAATTTACTTTTAATAATTATTTTTTTATAATAAAAATAAGTCGGGTTTTCCTTCCTGATGCTATAACTCCAGAATGCACGAACCGATTTCCACAGTTTTGTCAACATTCGTTGGTACGGTCTCGGGCTCCGTGAGGTTTACAGCAAAGAAAATTCAGGAAAAATTTCAACGCGGGCGAAACCGCGGGCAACAGCTAGTTTTTTATAATTTACTGCCTCAGTAGTAGAGCGGTAGCAAGCCAGCATGATGACGATAAAAAGATGATAATAATGGTGGGTCCTGAGTTCGATTCCCGGGTTGGGGCTTACAAAGATAACGATATAAAATCCTTTCTCTGGTTCTATTGGGATTTTTCCAATTTCAGGAAGTGTCCTAGTACCTCGCTAGTAGTGGTCATGATGTGATTCGACGGTCACGTTTTGGCCCAATAACAGATGGCGAGTTAACATATCCGGGCATTACCAAACTCCGAAGTACTGGGAAACTTCCAGAAAATGGAAATATATATATCCCTATAGAACCAGAAATAAAGGATAGCTCTCCGGGAATCGAACTCAGGACCCCGGTATAGTAGTAGTGGCCTGCTACCACTAGGCTATTGAGGCAGTAAGATTAGACTTACAGATTTACTAGACGAACTAGTAAGTAACCGAAAATCTAGAGACATTTACAATTCAATACATGATACATACCAAATGAATGACGGACAGGTCGTCTTAAATCAAAAGCTTGTCGTAAATCTGACAAATGCAGCTTATTATACAAACAACGAGATTACTGTATATTCAATCTTATTATTATGGCGTAAAGTTTAATTTATGATGTGTGTTTTTTAAGTATTCAGTAAAATATGTCAAGTTGTTACATTCACTTGTTGTTATATTCAAATTTGTAACAATTTGAAGTTGTAAGCTATGCAACTATGAGTATAATGACTTTGAACGATTTGTTGGTATTAAATGAAGTCTGTTGTTTAATTTGTTCAAAGAGCGAGGATTTAAGTAGAATATAAACTCATTTTTTTATTATATGACCGTACATGTTTTATTAATGGAAACTCATCAAATCATCCCATGGCATCCTACAGGAACATTTTTTCGGGATAAAAACTAACTAACTCCTTGTGGTAATCCAAGTTACCCTATGCTAAATTTCATGAAAATCGGTTCAGCAGTTTTTGCGTGTAGGAGTAACAAACAAACAAACATACAAACTTTCGTATTTATAACATTTATACGATAAATAAAGTATAGTCAACGGCAAAAGTAGATGATCAAAATCGGACATCAATACTAATTATCGTAATTTTATTTTTACTTTTGCCGTTGACCGTACCAAGCTGGTGTAAGTCTAGTTCACATTGATGGTAAGTGATTACTGAAGCTCTTATTCCTACATCTTTAAAAAACCTAAGTGTGTGTTTAACCCTGTGACTTCCAAAAGCGATGAGTTTCAGATGCAAATGTAGGTATGCAAATGTATCTATCTTCCGCCAGGTCCCTTACGGGGTAGGGATGCAAATGCATACGTAAATTAAGAAAAACATAATTAAAATTTTAAAATCCACACAATTTTTGATGTATCCCCCAATTTCTCCGTCAGACCCCAATTTGGGGATAATGGGATCAACTTGGAAGTGTACCTTAGTTCTGTACAAACGACAAAATAATATTTAGATCGGTCCACAGTTGACGGTACAACCAGTGAATATACAAAATAGATCAAGACGAATTGAGAATCTCCTTTTTTGAAGTGGGTTAAAAATCAAAGAATACCGAAATCTAAAATATTTGTTCACATTCGTTTCACCGTTAAAATTCAGGAGTAAACGTAAATAAGTGGGGTTGTTCACTTTAATTTTACGGTTTCATTTGGTAATCGTCTTTCTCAGATACTAATCTAAGTGGTAGCGATCAAATTTTATATCTTGTGAGATAAAATTAGGGTTGCTGCTGTTTTGACTGTAACACAATAGTGTATTATATTTTCTAAACAGTTATGATAAGCTGCGTTAAGATTATCTGGAGATATCAGCAACATTCAAAGAGGAATAAAAAAATTATCGATATTCACTGGTGGTAGAGCTCCAGTGGCGAAGATCGCGGGCATAGGCACCACCGCATTACCTAAGTTACTTGCCGCTAAATGGTAGTGTTCAGCACTATCGTGTTCCAGTCAGTTGGTAATGTACGGCCCTATTATTTCCGGCACAGAGGCATAACACCTTAGGCCTCAGGAGTGGTAACGCATCTGCATTTTGACCTTGGTCTTTGTGTGGATGTCTATAGGCTGCTGTCATCACTTAACATCAATGTGAACTGCATGCTTGTTTGCCACTTCCAGAACATAAAAAAATGAATAGTTGCAAATACGATTTTGTTGTCTAAGACACTCGCACAATATCGCATATAAAAAGATATCTAATTCAGTTTTCTCACATTTTGTAGCTAGAATCACATAGGTTAGTACTTCATACTTATTTACTTGTCAAATAGATACTTATTTCAGGCGTCAGTGCCTTATAAAACTAGGGCTTGAGTAATGTAGGGATACCTAATGTATTAACAATATGGACCTGCATAAATTTGTGACGGAAAAATAAATTTGATTTAGTATAACCATACAAAAAATGTGAATGTACTCTATCTGTCTATTACCTACACTTCACGCTAATACGACCAAACCGCTGAGCCAACTGTGATGAAATTTTACAAGGAGATAGTTTGAATTTATTTGCTAAAACTAGCTCATTCCGCGTCCGCGAGCTCATTGCCTGCGGACGAAGTCGCGGGCGTTTACTAATAAATGATAATGATAATGATATTTATTTCATCCCACAATTTTGTCACATACTGGATATAAAAAAATAAAACATAAAATTGTGGGAAACTGGTGTCTGAGATAGGCTCATAGACCTGTATTACAGATCACCAGGATCCCTCCCCGTGGTACTAAGCTCAGCTATTATACTCGTATTTTATTTTCTTTGGAGAACAAACAGTCATATATGCTTACATACAATCTAACTAAAACTACTTAAGATTTAGAAGTTCCCGCATTTGGACAGCTAAAGAATTGCATGTTGTTTCATAACACTGTAACCTAGATAAGACCTAGAAGAAAAAAAATAACAATAACAAAATACAAAACAATAAATAACGAGAATTATATCAGTAAGTATGTTGCAATTGATTCCTCAAAATAAACAATGATAAATGTTTCAAGCAATTCAGACGAGATTATTTATCTCAACACAAAATCATCAAAAGGATGTACGTAGGTACCTAATTTATAATTTTATTCCAGTACTTATGTACACGGATAATAAGAAACAGTCATATTTAAATACATATGCGTTATGAGCTTAAATTTAACGCAAGCATAAACTACCTATTCACCTAAGAATTAATTTATGAGGTTTCTTGTAATATTATATGCATAATCTGAATATAGGGACTCTCGCAGCTTAGCATAACACCTGTGTATTATATTACTATCCTTTCAAACATTTAAAAAGTCTATCTGAGTCTATCATAAGTATATTTTGATTATTGGCAACTTTTCTTAATATTTTCAATATATTTTATTTTTTTATGTAACGTAGGTGGCAATCAAGTATGCAGTTCACATTAATGTTAAATGATGACTGCAGCCTATAGACATCTACATAAGAACCAGAGGCTAAAATGCAGATAGGTTGCCACCCCTGAGACCTTAGTGGACTCGATTGAATCATATATTAAGATATAGGTGTAGTCTTGTGATAGTTATTACGGGGCCATACATTACCATCTAACCGGAACGTGATAGAGCTGAAGATTGCCATTTGGCAGCAGATAGATTAGGTAATGCGGTGGTGCCTACGCTCTCGAGTCCCTGCACAGGAACTCTATCATCAGTACTTACGGTCATTAATTCTTTCTTACTCACTACCAAAACCTGAAGAGGTCAAAGAGCTTCATGCGGATGCATTGTGACTAGTGTTGGCCAAAATTGGTCTTGGTCTTGTTTTTGCATTTTTGCAAGACCAAGAACAAGACTGACGGTGCAAGATTTGAGCAAGACCACATTGCTCACGTTGGTTTTGATTTTGATTGTTGATTTTGGGCAACACTAATTGTCACTCCTCAAGCCTTAAAAGAACTCCTTAAGCCCGTGTCATTAATTCATTTAAAATTCCATCCAAATATCTGGACCATTGGAATAACTCCTCATTCACACAACATCCCGCGTTATTAAAAGACCGAATTTTTATTGAGCATAAAATTGGAGACAGGTATTTGGAAGAACCGAGCGGAATCATTGCTAATTTTGGTTATTTAAAAACGGTCTCCTTATCCAAGTTGACTCTCCATTTGGCTATCATATCAGCCGATAGATATCCAATGCTGGACCATAGCCCTATAAGGAGAACACCTTGGCTATGCTGGTTGAAAATACCATTTGAAATTTTCATACAATTGCGTTGTCTCTCCTCGCTCCTCAGGCCTAAAAGTTTCCTGTATCATTAATGCATTTAAAATTCCATCCAAATATCTGAACCATCGGAATGACTTCCCATTCACACAAAATCCCACATCATTAAAACGACCGAATTTTCATTGAGCATAAAATTGGAGACAGATATTTGGAAGCGAGAACCGAGCGGTAAATGACCACACGCGTGGATATAATTACAAGAGAGCCGGCGGCATCGGATAGCGTTTGGGGTACTGTTTGCTTTACAAATAATACCCGCCGTTGGTCATCGAGGTGGCGAAAGTTATGAGCTTATGCGGAACTTTAATAATCACACTTTGTGAGATAAAAAACCGGTCAAATGCGTGCCGAGACACGCACAAAGTAGGGTTCTATTTTTCTAAGTACATTTTATAAGTTGATCGACTATTGGTCTTAAAGTTGTTCAGTTTATTTAGCCGTGATAGATTTTCTGTTAAATTGATTACATTTTTTTTTTTTATGTAATGGAAGTGGCAAACAGGCATGCAGTTCACATTGATGTTAAGTTATGACTACAGCCTAACGACACCGACACAATGACCAGAGGTCAAAATGCAGATGCGTTGCCACTCCTGAGGCCTAAGGTGTTATGCCTCTGTGCCGGAAATTACGGGGCCGTACATTACCACCTAACCGGAACACGATAGTGCTGCACACTACCATTTAGCGGAAAGTATATTAGGTAATGCGGTGGTGCCTACGCCCGCGAGCTCCGTCACTGGAGCTCTACCACCAGTAAAATTGACACCACTTACTACTTGAACACTTGAATAGCTAAATGAACTATAAAAGTTCTCCTTTATAGAACTTTTATATTCTATATATATATATATATAGATATTAGATTATTAAGTTCTTACCTCTTTTTCACACGGGCATCCAATACGGCAGGTAACAATATTAATATTCGCAGTGTCAAAACTAGTGACACAGAATATGAAATAATACAGATTGCACAAAATCGTTATTCTGTATTAAAATCAATTATTTTTTTATGTGACGTGACGTCTATGACTCGTACCTGACCTGAATATCAAAGTTCGACACCCGGCACCTTATGTGTGTACTGGTGAGATTATCCCAATTCGTGGGAACCAGACGAGTTACATAATTACTAAAAGTATGTGTACTGTTCGAGGTTGTTGATGTTTAAAAAAGATTTAACTCATTTGCTGAATCATAAACAAAATTAAGCATCAGTAGCTAATAACTTGGCACATCACTTAACTCAGATAGTGCCCCTGAAAAACTTTTCCAATCAAGAATTCAATATCACGATCTCAGAGATCGAATATAAAAATGAAGATAATGCAATACCGGGATTCCGAAACTGAACGGGATTGAACAAAAGCAATAATCATGGGTATGTGTACTCAAATAACAAACATCAACCTACAGCCGACGATTCTGAAGACTGAGGTACCATTTGCTACTATGACCAGCTACAATGTTATACAACTTAGATCTGCAGCAGCCTTTTAGCGGCGATGTTTTATGATAAACTGTCTTTCCAATACTAGGTACAGTGCTCATCAATAAATATTGCACATCGAGCCTATGAAAGTGACAATCGGCTAGTTTCGGCTTCATAGAGCGTTATCTCTGCTGCACACTGCCTACAAGCAGCATCCGTAGTCCGGTATTGGTCAAAACTTGATCAAAATGGTCGACAATCGTCAAATAGCTAAGGTGCGAAAGTGATAACGCTCTAAAGATCCGAAATAAGCCGACGTCTATTCCTGAGGTCGATGTGCATTATTTCTTGTTGGATGCTGTAGGTATGTTCCATATAAAAAATGTTGATTCTATAAGTTTGATTTGTATCAATTAGGACCTTACCAAGTTTGAACTTGTTCATGATTTACATTGACCTAAACTTTAATAGCCACGCGGGCATCTAACAAATTCCTGAACCCTGCAGAATTGAGTGTCCTGCAAATTCCGGGATTGAAAATTCATTCCCTACCCAATTAATCCAAGGGATTAATCCAAGGGAGGGGAAGGCCGAGGATCGGAGCCACAGGGGTCTCCCTTAGGTGTTTGTGTTTATTTATGTAGACTGAGTGCCCTTTGCGCTCGCCAATTGCCTAATGAGTAGACTAATGTCGCCTCGAGACGAGACACCAACATAAGTCCATACAAAATGAAACAAACCTAAAACGTATGTCTTCCACTTCACTGGTAGTAGAGCTCCAGTCACGGAGCTCGCGGGCGTATGCACCACCGCATTACCTAAACTTGCCGCTAAATGGTAGTGTTCACCACTATCGTGTTCCAGTCAGGTGGTTATATACGGCCCTGTAATTTCCGGCACAAAGGCATAACACCTTAAGCCTCAGAAGTGGTAACGCATCTGCGTTTTGTCTTTATGTGGGTGTCTATAGGCTGCAGTCATCACTTTACATCAATGTGAACTGCATGGCGGTTTTCCACTGTCATTACATTAAAAAAAAAAACAAAAGCATCCAACATTTTACGTCACCCACCCGCGTGAACTCACAACAATTACCTACACATTAAACTCATTAAAAATGTAATCGGCCATCAAAATGTTGGTGCGATAGCCGAGCAGCGAGCAGGATTCAAGTGAAACCACGTAACATTCTGGAGTGTAAAAAGGGAACCGGTCTTGTCCCAATTATATCGAGCTCTCGGCTAATTGGTCCCTCGGCGGGGTATTCCAGTTGCTGGCACAGAGGCGCACTGTGTTTGAATTGGGCAAGGAATTCTGGTTCAGTTGACACGGTGTTTGTGTGTGTTGACTGTTGGTTTGGAAGGTCGCATTGCAGGGACATTTTTGAAGTTCTATTCTTTTGGGTGTACAGTGCCTATGTGAAGGTTAAAGCTGTCATCGCTTTATATTAAAAACTTGTGTAGCGTCTGTCTGTCTGAATGCGGTAAACTCAGACTACCTTCCGAAGAGGTTTTCACGCAGTTCACAGTAATAGACGAAAGTTTTAGGTTGAGAGCACTTCGCGCGATCGCGCTTGCCGGGCGTGGCCGGTAGTGCCGCCTGGATTGTCACATACATAATATATATATAGTAATGTACGGCCTTGTAATTTCCGGCACAGAGGCATAACACCTAATGTCTCAGGAGTGGCAGCGCATCTGAATTTTGACCTCTGGTCATTGTGTGGTTGTCTATAGGCTGCAGTCATCACTTAACATCAATGTGAACTGCATGCTTGTTTGCCACTTTTATTACATAAAATATATATATATCGGTTTGTTCCAGTTTAAGTTTCACTAGATACGCTTTTCTAATGAAGTGAACTCTGGTTTCAGTTAAAGTACTTGTATACCAAAATAGATGAAACTCAGTACACCCCCGTCTGGCGGCGTGACAGTGAATCAGAGTGGGGTATAAATAGTTCAGTACAATAGCAACGAATTGTGACCGAACAAAAATAAGTGACACGCTTCTGTGTCACACTATTGTATTGTGACGCTACTTTTAAATGAAGTTTGGACGAGAGAAATTAATATAACGATTAGTTCAGAATCTGCATCAGTAGTGATAGTAGTTCAATGGCAGCAGGTAACTACTCTGGGATCCTGAATTTGATCCCCAAATCGGGGGATAAGTGGCTTTTGGATGTTTCCATTATGTTCGAAAGTTCCCAGTGCAACCCTCTGAATTTGATAATGTGCCCTGTAATGTCAAGAGGCTCGCTACATTGGATAAAACGTAACCGGTGAATTATGGGTGTTAGATAATACACATGTATGCTAAAATGCATGTATTTATCATACCTCTACCTATCCATTCGGGCAATACAATGAAGTACGAAGTAATCGAGTCGGTATACGTAGACTTTCTACAATCATGAAAAAAAAGAAAATATAATGAAATTATATTTTCATGTTGAAAATATGTTTTTTTTAGTGGCAAACAGGCTTACAGCTTACATTGATGGTAAATTAATATTATTAATAATAATAATAAAATTCATTTATTTCTCTCACAAAAAAGGTTGATAGGGTTACATACAATAAACACAATTAGAGCTATTTGCTTTGATTCACCTTATTTTTTTTGTGAGAGACTGGTGCCTGTGATAGGTATATAATATAGATGACCTGGGGACCTGTGTTACAAGTCACCAGGACCCCCTACTGCTCGGTTTTTTTTTTGTTCAATTAACTCTTAACAATAATAATAATAATAATAATGGCATTTGCAGAAATTTAGATAATAGGCTGTTGTCTAAATTTCTGAAAGAGCCATACACTCGGGGGTGGAAGTGTCTAAAGGCATAATAGCGGGGAAGCCCGCTCCGAGCTCGAGATTACTCGCTCGTGATGGTGAAACCGGGGCCACACCTCTCGACACCCCCAGCCTCTCTCAACAGTGTTGCCCCCTGTCGACCATCGGGTTGGCTGTTTGGGGGGCCCACCAAGGAGAGGCGAGTCACCACCTGCCTAAAGTAGGATTCGATAATGTGAGATGTTGAATATAGGCAGGTGCCGGATCTCACTCCATAGGCCCAGCCAGCTAGTCCCCCCAGTTCACCCACATAGCCCAAAGTTTGGCAAATCACTTTTCATTACAATAGTCCCATTATATTCTGCGGGGTCTGTCTGTGTCTGTATTAACTATTGATGCAGTCAGAGAGAGGTCCCGCCGAATATAACCCATTACAAAGTAGATCAAAATTCTCGAAAGGGCTTCTACGTGTTGGACCCCCCATGTCCCCGCGCAAGCCTGACAAAGGTCCGGGGTTCAAATTGGACCCCGTGCTGACGAGAGACATAATAATAATATATTTAAGCTATTAATAATTTTAAAATAATACCTACTTAGATGAGAAAAGTGGAGGTAAGTAAAGAGGTATGCATGCAACTTGTGTGAGTGTGTGTGTGTGTGTGTGGTATGTGCAATGTATGAAATAAGTTATGAATGTATATAATTTAAAATATTTTAAAAATAAATGTTTAAATCATAAACAAATTAAATTAAAATTAAAATCAATAAATTAAAATACATTAAAATCAAATAAGTAACATATTAAAAATAATTTCAATTCATTTAAATCAATTTTGAATCAAAATAGATTAAAATTTAATAAGTTAATATTAGAGTAAAATTCATATTAGAGTAAAATTCATATTATAATACATTAAGTTTAAGGTTAAATTATAATTAAAATATGTTACTTTTAAAATATAAATAATAGTAAATGTTCGGTATTGTAACCGAACACTCTATTTCGGCTCGAATTGCATCCGCGTGACGCACTTATTAGCCTAATTTTTATATTATAATTTTAGCATCAGTGCAATTTCGGCTACCGCGGCACCCGGGTGCATTCATTAACATTTCATAACATTTTAAACATTCTAACATTTAAACATTTTTATAACATTTTTACCTTTTTCCTATTCGCAACATTTTCATATACATTTTAGTTTTAACATTATTTTTGTACTCTTTACTTTTACATTTTTTATACAATAAATTAGTATTTAACCATCAAACATCTCTTTACATTCCAATAACCACTGCAACACCCCCTCCGTACCGCACAGTAAAAGTTAAAATCAGGATTAAAATATTATAATGTTATGTTATACTATGTAAAAGCAATTCTGTTCTGTCATAGTCTAAAGTTTTTAACCATTTCGTAATTGTTTGTTTGCAATATTGTTTTGGCATGGAATAAATTGTAAGGGCGGTGTTGATTTTATTATACAAGCTTAGGACACAAAATTTAAATTCGCAAACTGTCCCAACTCTCCTTCTATTAACAAGTTTGTCTGGACAGCATTTTAGATCTGAGTGCTTTTTGAGTACAGTGGCCATAATAAACTGTTGACGAACGGAGAGCAAGTCCCAATGTCTGTACAGTGCAACAGTTGGGAATTCAAATGGAAGGCCAGCAGCCACTTTTAGAATTGCCCGCTGAGCTCTTTCTACTTCCATGAGATGGGATTTCGCGCTGCCACCCCAGGTAGTAAGACAATAATTTACTAATGACTGGCCCAGAGCTAAGTATACTGTTTTTATAGTCTTGTGATCTGCTACGTGACGTAAAGTTTTGAAAACAAAATCAATTTACGTAGGCGCGAGACCAACACATTTATATGTTCTTTAAAATTGAGAGATTCATCCATTATTTCAAGGTATTTATATGATGGTGCTCTGACTAGAGTAGGACAGGTACAGGTTAGAGACCTGCCAACACATGAATGAGCTTTAACACTGAATGATGAGGATGGTAATTGGTTACTTTTGTACTCAAAAGTTAATATCTTAGTTTTTGGTATATTAAGAGTAAGGACATTAGTATTGAGCCAGTTTTGTACCTGATTGAATCCGTTTTGTGCATTAGAAAAAGTCTCAGCCCAAGTTTCTCCATCAAAAAGAAGAGCAGTATCATCCGCGAATGTAAATATTTTACCATGTTTTATTTCAAGATTGCATAAGTCATTTAGATACATCAAGAAAAGACTAGGGCCCAGGATGCTGCCTTGCGATACACCATAATTTACTGCCAAGCTATTGCTGACATACTGATCAATTTTAATTTTTTGAGTTCTATTGGTAAGGAAACTCTTAAAAAGTTGGTGTGGTATTCCTCTTATACCATATGATTCCAGCTTATTCAGAAGGAGAGTTACATACACCGTGTCGAAGGCTTTGGCTAAGTCTAGAAAGATACCTCAACATTTTCTTTTTTCTTCAAAACATTTTACAATTGTATTTGTGAGCTCATGTACGGCATCAGCGCTTGAAATACCTGAACGGAAGCCAAATTGATTACACGATATTAACTTATTTGTTTCAAGAAAATTTACCAGTCGCTTGTTCATCAGTTTTTCTAGTATTTTTGAAAGCGTTGGTAAAATCGATATGGGTCAGTAGTTATTTACACAGCCTTTATCACCCCCTTTGTGTATTGGCTTAATTATCGAAGATTTAAATATGGAGGGGAATGACCCTGTTTCAAAGTACAAATTATTGGAGGAATAAGTACTTCTTTATATGTTTTGATAATCTCACTTGATATCTGATCGTCTCCAACTGCAAATAATACTGTAGCCTATAAACAGCCAGAGAATAAAGATGCATTGCCATTCCTGAGGCCTAGGGTATTATGCCTTGGTGCCGGAAATTACAACCCGTACATTACCACCTGACCGGCACACGATAGCGCTGAACACTACTATTTAGCGGCAAGTAGATTAGGTAATGCAATAATGCCTACGCCTGCAAGCTCCGTCATTAGATCTACGTTCTAAACCCCATCTACACCCATATACCACCAGAAATAAATGATTGTATTAGGTGCCCAAAAATAATAATTTCAAATAGGTGTTATCCTTATACCAAACGATGAATGGTGGGACATACAAAGAGTGATCAAATCCAATAGAAGTAATCCCAAGACACAATCACGTACCTACCGGAAATGTACCTGGGTTGTTGTGAGATGTGAATGAGATAGACAATGGTGTTTGTAGGATATTTAAGTGGTTTTCACATAGAGCAACACAGACCACCGGCGGACCGGAGGGGAGTAGCCGTATTAACCGTAATAGCGTTTATTACCGATGCAAAACTATCTGTCATTTTTTGCACCCACAACAGAAATCGTCCATTACTACGAAACTCACACCTTTAACAAAATACAGAAACAATTTCACGTCAAGTGTAACGTAGAATTTGTTATATTGTAAAAATAATTGTGAAAACAAAAAAAAACTTGCAATTGGCATGAATATTATTCTAACATCTTCAACAATCATAATCCTGTTTCAATCAATCTACCTACTTAAAATGTCATTGAATAGGTTCTATTAAACTTGCCTTAGGAACAACTCCGTCTATTTGTAAAGCCGCACAAAAATCCTTTCAGAAGTTTTGAATATATCGCGTCCAGACAGACGGCGCGTAAACTTTGTTTTCATTCAATGTTTGTTATAGCGATCAAACAATGCTATATTTGAATCGAGTTAAGCGACAATTTAATTTTACATCGATTGAACCGATAAAAAACGCAATGGCCTTCAACTTTATAGGGACGCCTTGAACAAATATCAATGTATTTTCTAACTTCGCGAGGGTAAGTGACCGGTGATTCAGCATCCGTCGACCATTCTGATAAACACAACTGAAATTTCCTATCAATTAATTTAACACTCAAAAACAATGTGCAATAAAGTAGTTTTTCGCCTATCGTGAAACCGAGTTAGGATTCTGTGACACTAGACAGTCTATATCGGTACTCGGAGACCCCCCCTCCCGTTCGTACTATTTATTCCGCGCCCCCTTCTTAGGCAGCTCATTGAGCAAAACGGGGGGAAATCGTTATTCAGTGAGTTGTCTTCCTGTCTATTGTCTTGATATTTATTGAGGCATCGATTTAATGGACGTCTGAACAGCTTAATAGAATACAATGGAAAATTTTCTGATTTAAATTCACGTGTATTTTAGAGGCATAAATTAATGACAGAAACGCTTAAAATGTACGATAAGTGTGTCCTTTTAATTATTTTAGTGTGAAGTTCAAATGTTAATGCTGAATATAAAATGAGTATATTAATAAAACTTGGTAGAAGGCTTCTTAATTAAGGCATAAGGACTAACAGTCCAGTTGAAAGCAATGGAACGAATTAGGTTATGCTGTGTTTATTACCTTGTGCTGTGTTACACTCCAGCTCTACGAGGTAGTAAAATGAAAAAGGAGAAAGAAATCGAAAGAAACCTTCATGGACGGTAGTCCAATGTACTTGGCTGCGTCTTTTCGCTTGCTTTATATATGCATCTGAGTCGGAAATTGCGAGGCCATACATTTTTTTTTGTAATGGAAGTGGCAAACAAGCATGCACTTCATATTGATGTTAAGTAATGACTGCAGCCTATATACACCCACGCAAAGACCAAAGGTCAAAATGCAGATACGTTGCCAATCCTGAGACCTTAGCTGGGGCCAAACATTACCGGGATTAAACATTATCTTACCGGGAAACAATAATGCTGAACACTTACATTTGGCGGCAGATCGGTGGATTACCTACGCCCTCGAGCTTTTATACTGGAACTATACCACTAGTAAAAAATACATAACAGAAATCAGAATTTTCTATTGATAAGACCCCTAGTTTGATTTCGTATCATTTTAAATCTATGTTCAACCGATCTTTGGTTACGAAAATCGTCTAATTGAAAGACTGCGTCGTAATCTGCATCTAATGAACATAATGCAGGTAATACGATACTGTCTGTCTGTCTGTCAATTAATGAATACCGTACACGTAGAATCTGTACCGCGTCTGCCGCAACGTGTCCATTACAGTTTGACAGATGTTTGACAGCTGTTTGACATCGCGCCTCTCCGCAGTGACAGTTGTGATCGCTGTTCACACGTGAAACGGAACGGCTAATCAGGTTTTAACAAGCGCGTGATTTTCAAATATTTTACGCTTTAGAATTTAGGTTAATTGAAAGATAAATCAAAATAAAATATTCATAGACAATATTATCATGGTAACTTTTTACTTATTTGATACTTTTTAACTGCCTCAGCAGTTTAGTAGTAGCAGAATACAGTACTGCTCCACTGGGGTCCGGAGTTCGATACCCGGGTTGAGAAGTAAGGTTTTCAGTGCTCAACGGTGCGGTTTTCACGTTCGTTCCTGCCCAGAACGTGTAAATTGAGGAAAGAACTTCCCTCTGAGGTGTTCCCTAGGTGCTACAATATGGGGTTCTTCAAAAATAGCGTCAAAAGAGTCCTTCAGGGCTGGCAACATCTTGGCAACTCCCCTGGTGTTGCAAATGTTCATAAGCGACGGTGACCACTTTCCATCAGGTGGCCCGTTTGCGAGTCTGTCAACCGTCAAACATAAAAAAGAGCTATTGGGATTTTTAGATTTTTAGGATGTTTCCCAGGGCCGTCTTCGGGGATTCGCAATCAAGGCACCTACCCCGAGGTATCAATAGGATTACATGAAACAAAACGTAAATTACGAATAATATGTATGTAGTACACTTGTTTCTCTTACATATTCACTTTAAAAATTAATTATTAAAATAAAATTTTGTGGCCCATACAAAAAATATGATTTATTTGCCGTTTATTACAGAATGGTAGGGAACTCACTTGGCCGGTTCTCTAGTATGATAATGTGCCAGGCTATGTTACAGGTTAGCCACTTATTCTACACGACCCCTTCACCCGACATGTTTTACCGGGCGAATATTGGTGTTTGCATTACCGTAAATGCATGGCTTTACCTCTGCCTACCCCTTCGCGGAATTCAGGCATTAATTTACGTTTTAATAATCACTTGTAACGCCCACTATTTCATTGTCTACGAAAGCAACAATGAACGCCAAATGATTCATTTCAACTTAGGGTGCTTAAAAAAATTAAACAATCTGTGAAAAATTCAAAGCATCCCATATAAAACAACCTGTTTGGAAGTGTTGGCTATAATCCGGAACAATGGGTTCCCCGAAGCGCAGGTAAGGGTACGGTACACCCCAGCTTGTGGAGTGTGAAATCGGGCGGTAGTCATTGTTTTAAATTGTCTTTGAAGTGCTTGTTGAGGTTTGTTTGAGATGGTGACGTGACCATTTTGTATTTCGTGTCGTTCATTTTTAATTTGTCCATGTCATCACAATCTGTGACGACATGGGGCTGGGCCCCGGTCCTGCATGAAAACTTGCAAATTTTTTTTTATATTTTTATAGATTAAATATTTAACAACGCAGGATGGTCAGTTGCGCCTGCGTCCCGCGATAAAGCCACCATTGCGATCACCAATCTGTCTGCCAAGCGTGGCGATTATGGCATGTTCTCCCCTAAAAAAGTGACAAAAAACCGTGAAAAATAGTGCCGCTAAATAGAAGTGTTCAGCACTAACGCGTTCTGGTCAGGTGGTAACGTACGGCACTATAATTTCCGGCACAGAGGCATAACACCTTAGGCCTCAGGAGTGGTAACGCATCTGCATTTTGACTTTGGTCTTTGTGTGGGTGTCTATAGGCTGCAGTCATCACTTAACATCAATGTGAACTGCATGCTTGTTTGCCACTACCATTAACATAAAAAAACGTATTAACTATAACAGAGATATAGGTTTAACAACTTAGGTCTCAGGCAGCACCAGTACAAAATCAGAGGTCCAATGCAGTTGCATTTAACCTCAGATGTTTTTGTGTAAATGTCTAAAGGTTGCAATCATCAATTCTTTGCAAAATTGGTTAAATAAAAAATAAATTACAAAAATTTGGATCACGGCAAGATTTGTACAGAAAAAATGAAAAAAAAGGTACACGGTAAAACCGCATGGAAATTTTATCCACTAAACATTTCGATACTTAAAATATTTTTAATTCTCTGGAATAAAATGTTTGAAATTGAACTTTAGTATGGAGTGCTTTCACTGTTGTTAGGAAGGATGATTTTTATTCCGGTGATTTAAAAATATTTTAAATACCAGAAAATGTGTTTAAGGCTCTCTAGATAATATTTCAAATCCATTTTACTTTTTGCTAACTTTTTTTGTACAAATCAATGTATGAAACTTGCCATGATTCGTTCATACCTTAAGCTTAGACTGCACTATAGCTGCGCTGCGTCCGCTGTAGTACAGTCCTAGCTTCAACGCGGAAACAATGTATTACTTGCAAAAAGTCATATTTCATAACCGCATCAATAAATCTAAGGCTTTCTCGAATCAAGCACGATCTCCTGAATTACATATGAAGCAATAAAACAATTTAAAATTCAGTGAACGAGTTCAATGGAAGTCAGTTTGGAGGCAGAGCGACAAGCAATCAGTCAGCCGGGCTATCTGACGGTGATATAAATACTCAGTACACTTGTATTTCAACTTTGAGGGTCCCGTACTGATGGACAGACCTATTATTAAAGGAGACGTGTTTGTAGCAGATGCCATGATTATTATAATGTAGTTGATTAACGCCCCGAAGGTGCGGAAAGGTTTTTATGTGCAAATACTACATGTAGGCACTCGTTATCTATACGATATAATATTAAAAGCTGAAGAGTTTGTTTGTTTATTTGCTTGAACGCGCTAATCTCAGGAACTACTGAAGCGATTTGAAAAACTCTTTCAATGTTAGATAGCCCATTTATCGAGGAAGACGAGAAGAGAAGAAGAGAAGAATATTTTTTTTTACAATTTATTAATCTCTAAATACAAATGATTACATGAAAAACCTACCAAAAACCACGAAGATTTGTCTGATTCGCTAAGATGAATAGGAGAGGGTAGGTGTGCCTAGTTTATGTTATAAAGTGGCTAATAAGCATAACTTCAGTTCACATTGATGATAAATTAATACTACAACCATGTAGCCTGTAAACATCACTTTAAAAAGCAAAGATTTCAATGTAGATGTGTTGCTTCGGAAATTATGAGGCCTTACATTGCCACCTAATCGAAACACGATAGCGCTGAACACTACCCGATAAGGAGATTAGGTAAATCGGTAGTGCCTATGCCCTCGAGTTCTGTTACTAGAGCTCTACCACCAAAATACGATTTGTCTGTTATGGGTTTTAAGATCCATGTTATGGGGGAGGCATTCACTCCGCCAGGAATCATTTTAATTGAAACAAAACACATCAAATTACAGATTTTAAAGAAAATAACTTTAAGAACGGGTGGGATTCAAGCCCGTAACTACGTAAGCTACCGAAGTCCTGAATAACTCTCGTAGAAATAAAACCAGTTTTCAGATTTATCTCGCGTATATTAAACTACAATGATAATTTAAAATGAACCCGATGTTTTGGTCGTTTTTCAGCTTCCAATAAATAGATATATGTATAGTCATTTTAGTTTAATATACGCGAGATAAATCCGAAAACTGGTTTTATTTCAATTAGTGTAGCTGTCGAAAATCTAAAAACACACTATACTCTCATAGTTAGTTAGACGACTCGGTTAGTCCAGCGGTGTGAAATGACCGTTTGATTCGAAGGGTCGCGGGTTCGATCCCCGAACCGGGGCAAATATTTGTATGGCCTACAGATTTTTGTTTCGGGTCTGGGTGTTTGTGTATGTGTTGTGTGTGTACAACGGCACCCACGACACAGGTCGTGGGTGTACCAAGTGTGAGTGTAAGCGTATTTCATTTATTTTAAAGAAAAATGGAAAGAATAATGTGACTTCATTTGTATTTTATTTATTTATTTATAGATTTGGTGGTATAAATGGACCCTGGACCTACCTGAATGCCAGTCTGCTACTTACGTAAAATATCGTGCGGTACGATTTCAATGGAATCCACGACCACCGTAATTGAGCCTGGGTTTGCCTGATTATACGCTTTTCGCTAAGCTTTTGTCTATGCTAAATTATATGGTAACTATATCACTGGTTCTCAATCTTTCGACGAACTATTTCGTAAAGTTCCTACACGTAAAACAGAATATGTAAGTAAAAAGTGCGCTATGAGTTACAAAAAATTGTCACTTAAGTAGGAACATGAGGCGCAATATACGCATAATCCTCTGTGTGTCTCTTTGAGTAATACAGACGTGAAAGCCTTTTTTAATCAAGCTTTGTGTCTGTATTGTTCGAAGGCGTATAAATTTTTTATACGTGTACTCAAACACACATGTAAACACGCATGATTCACCAGTTGTGTTTTAGAGTAAAAAAGTAAATATATATTTTTTTATGTTATGGAAGTGGCAAACAGGCATGCAGTTCACATTGATGTTAAGTGATGACTGCAGCCTATAGACGGGTGTCTACACAAAGACCAAAGTCAAAATGCAGATGCGTTATCTCTCTTGAGGCCTAAGGTGTTATGCCTCTGTGCCGGAAATTACAGGGTTGTACATTACCACCTGACCGGAACACAATAGTGCTGAACACTACCATTTAACGGCAAGTAAACGGTAATGCGGTGGTGCCTACGCCCGCGAGCTCAGTCACTGGAGCTCTACCAACAGTAGACAGTGTTACAGCCATATCAAGGCGATGCAATTAAATGTGAAAGAAAAATTCGATAGTCCCATCTGGTATTTCGGCAACTAAGTAGGTAGAGCGACTAGTGGTAGTCGCGAGTTCATGCCTCACCTGAAATGACATTTCGCTTTTCTTCTTTTTATAAATGTTTTTTAATCTTAGTAGGTTAATGAGTTTAATAGGTGGCGAGCGTATTAATATCACCCAGAACATTACTAAACTTCGAAGGGGATACTGGAAAACTTAGAAAAGCGAAACTTAAAAAAAGAAATGATAGTATTGGTGTAAAAATAAAAAAGGCATGCTCCGATGGTTCGGGCATATAGAAAGAATGTCGAATGAGCGAATGACTAAACAGATATACAATCCGAATGTGGATGGTTGCAGAGGCCCAGGAAGACCTTGACTGACCTACCATGACCAAATAGGTCGAGTTCTGTCTGATGGTGGGGTCAAGTCTTAGGAATCGGCGTGCATGTATGAAGAGAATGATGAAGGTAGACGAGGCACGAGAGGTTTGTCAGGACCGGGATATCTGGCGCTCTACACTCTCTGCCTACCCCGTTAGGGACCTGGCGTGGAGATGCATACATAATTAAAAAAGAAATAAAATAGCATGTACCTGAAGATTAAACCATGAAACTACTCATGAAATTTGAATGAAGACACCGTGGTAATTGACAACATGTCACACAATTTCAATTTAAATTAAACGTTCCAGTTAGAGTTGCAGAGTCGTGAGTTTGAGAAACAATGGTCTTGAAACAATTACGCATTAAGTGGATCGTTGATACGTCACCTTGACTGTAATTTTATTCGCAATAAGGAAGTATCAGAGCCCAGTGCGTGGTGGATAGCAAGACACGAAGAGCAATCAATCTGGCACATGTCCGCAGAAGAAATACTTTTATTTATACAATGAATTAGGTTAAATCGGAAACGTTAGAAGTGAAGATTGAGTGGACTTAGGATTGAACACCTATTTGTGCCTGTATTGTTTGAAGGCGTATAAATTTTTTACACGTGTACTCAAACACACATGTAAACACCCACGATTCTCCAGTTGTGTTTTAGAGTAAAAAATTAAATATATATGTCGGAGAAAGAACGTTAATCTCGACATCATCATTCGTGGTCATGTGTTTAGTGGGCGTCTTGAGGGTTAAATGTTAACACAAAACAATAAGTCACTATTATCGGTCAGATTTAATCACTTTAACAGAATATCACTGCTTAATTTTACACTCAAAACTCTTTGATATAATTACACTTTTAAACTTTGAAGTACAACGAGCAGCGGGTTCGTGACACCGATCTTACTTCGCCAATCAAATAGTACTCCACTGTCCAACCAAAGAATGATCCACCTCGATCAACAACGACACATTTTATAACCTCCGCTAACGGCGATCTGTCAGATGGCGCCTCGACCCCGCTCGATGCCTACCCTCAACTTGGTATTGTAATTTTATAATACAATTACTCTTGAAATGAAATAATGATTTTAAACGATAACAAAATCTAACAAATCAAATTAACTTAAAATAATATTTTTAGCTAGGTATTTCTATAGCCTAGTAATTTACAGAACGAACAATAAACTTCTTGCTCCGACATATATTTTTTTATGATAAGGAAGTGGCAAGCAAGCATGCAGTTCACATTAATCTTAAGTGATGACTGCAGCCTATAGACGGGTGTCTACACAAAGACCAAAGTCAAAATGCAGATGCGTTACCACTCCTGAGTCCTAAGGTTATACCTCTGTGCCGGAATTACAAGGATAAGTAGGATAATAAGGAAGTATCAGAGCTCAGTGGCGGATAGCAAGACACGAAGAGCAATCAATCTGGCACATGTCCGCCGAAGAAATACTTTTATTTATACAATGAATTAGGTTAAATCGGATATGTTAGAAGTGAAGATTGAGTGGACTTAGGATTGAACACGTAGATTATGACCGTTTATATTTTTTATGTGATGAAAGTGATAACATCACGGATTTTCTTAGTTTTTCGTTAGCTACACTCATTGAAATAAAACTAGTTTTCGGATTTATCTGAATTTTAAATAATCATTTTAGTTTAATATACGTTTTCAATCACGATATTGATTTGATATGAATTGTAAGTAAATACTATATGTAGACATTTACACAAAAACCTGAAGACTCATTTGCTTTGCTACCACCTCAGTCTATAGGCTGCAGGTATGTAGGCTGCATTCATCACAATGCAAGCTTGTTTGCCACCTTCATTAAATAAAAAAAACCCTGTTCTACATTTACTTTTGCAGTTCACGCATTTTTTCACAAAAGTACTGCCAGTACCTGCATAGGTTTGTTTTTTTTCTTGTTGCTTACTTACTGCATTCAATAACGGCAACGTCGTGATTCGTTCATTGTTTTACGGGTCTATGCACCTGCAACAGCTGGCTTGAACTTCGTTCGAATAACTTAAGCTAGTGTTACACTCCCGTTTGGATTTATGTTTGTTCTTAATGGCTATGCGAAGATAAATCACAGAGGCATAAAATCTTAGGCCTCAGGAGTGGCACGCATCTACATTTAAATGTCTGGTTTCATATAGGTGTTTATAGGCATAACTTAACTTCAATGTAAACTGTACGCTAGTTTGCCATTTCACGTCATAAAAAAAATTGAATTAAGTATAATTATTTATACTGGTTTATCTCTAGCAAATACCAAACTAAAACCAAAAATTATTTAAACCAACTTTAAACACGTGCGCCCTTTAAATATATTTTTAATGAGTGATACTTGAATACAAGTCCAAAACATGATAAGCTTTATTAATATAGAATCCAGTATTCTAGTTTTTAACTAGATTTAGCTCGAAGTTGGTTGTCACTTTCAATAATGTAGACTTATAGACTACACTGCACGTTTATTTGGTACCAACTGACTTAAATAAATAATATATAACATAACCATCAACAATGTCTTGTATAATTTTTTTTCTTTTGCGAAATCATATTTTATGAAGTACGTAAATAATACAATTGCTGTTTGTACAATAACCGCAATATTTTTTGGACTATCTAATTCAGAGGTTCCCAAACTATTTTTTCTTGTAGACCCTTTACAATTTTTTCTGGTTTCTGTGGACCCCCGTCCTTGCTACATTTATATCATATTCCCATTTTTCCATTTTTTATTCACGCCTATGTAGACCCCCATCGAGTCTCCCATGGACCACTTTGGGAATCACTGGTATGATGTAAGTAAATTGGTACTATCAGTGTATGTGTTGAGATCCATTATCGTGGACCCCCATTTTCATTTCATGGACTCCCAAATTTTTTTTTCGCTCACGCCGTCCCCTTTCACTTTGTCATAGACCCCAGGGGTCGATATAGACCACTTTGGGAATCACTGGTCTAGTTGAATGAAAAACAACTGTTGCTTACAATTTATTTAATATATATTTATTGCATTCAATAAATAAAGGCAAATCATTAAATAAATATACCTTATTTTTGATCATGCATAAAACAATTTCACGGCTCGGAATTCGTTGAGAGTGTGTAACCAGCGTTAATTCAATAACAGATGGCGAAAAAGATGTACGGATTTTAAGTTTAATTTTCATAAACCATACAAAATCTTAACACGGTAATGTATAGTTATTTTTAATTAATGGCAACCTTTCATACGTCCCACTGCTGGGCACGAGTCTCTCCCCTTCTTGGGAGGAGGCCTGGACTTTACTCCACCACGCTGCTCCAATGCGGGTTGGTGGAGATGTATAGTTACCATGTTAAGATTTGATTGGACCTAAGATTTAACTGGGTGGTACACTATTTTTAACTATCTCAGTCTAGTGGTAGAAGGCCATTACTGCAACGCTCCCAGGGTTACTACAGATAAAGTTGTTAAATATTATTATTATTTATTATTATTTATTATTTATTATTTATTTTTTGTTTTTGTTTAGTTTAACCTGTTTTATCTACTTATATAATAAATATAATATAATTTATTTGCACTTATGTATCGGTTTATTCCTAGTAAGTATTTATTATATTGATATAGACTTTTAGGACTGATATCCGTGTCCCACCAACTAGTTTCCAGTTGAAAACCAGCGTCAGGCTCCGGCTTGACATTTTGCTGAACTGGGAACTATTTGGTGCAGCCGTGAGATCTTGTTTTGTTTTCTACTGTTACAAGGTACCTATTTCTTTTTATATTAACAGTGTTCTTTCTTTTTTTTTCTTTTTGTGTTTTAATGTCATTGATGTCATAAATGTTTTTTTTTTTGTCGTACCGACCTACTTATATTTTAAATGTTTAATTTTTTTTCTATTGCTTTTTTATGCAGTACGTGATCGGCTGCGCCAATAAATGTTTTTTCTTCTTTCTTTTCTTCTTAAAATCCTTTATCTTTGGTTCTATTGGGATTTTTCAATTTTCTGGAAGTTTCCCGGTGTCTCGGAGTTTGGATATTAACAGGCACATCTCCTGTTACATGGGTCATAACGTAACCGGCTAACCGTGGGTGTTTGCATGTATGCTTGAATGCATGCGTTTACCTCTGCCTACCCCTTTGCTGATTACAGGCGTGAAGTTACGAACACTATTTTAAGGACTAGACTAATGTCCTGCCTAACACAGGCAACAATTCCATTTCACCATTGTGTATTTTCCTCATAACTCATACACCATCCTTCATCACAAACCACAAAAGCGACAGGAATAACATCAAAATGCATTCGATTTCAAGCGATTTCACCGCGTGCATAAACAAACAAACGGACAGACACGTTGAAGGTTTATCTTAATAGATTAACGCGGGTCGGGAGGAGCGGGTCACGTCGGGTTCCTGGAACCGTCTGGTATGCGGTTTACTTTGTATGGGACTGGCTTGTACGGGATTGTGGATTGCTTAGAACGCTTGGACACTACGTCCGGTAGAATATGGATCAAGAAATCACAAATTCAATCGGATACGTTGAATCGTTTTTCGTTAGTAAAGTTATAGCATTCACATGAGAGGGTTTTATGCCTAAAGAATGGGTCATATTGGATTCCTGGCCGCACGTGGTATGCGGTTTACTTTGTATGGGACTGGCACGTACGGGATCGCAAATTGCTTAACAGTGCAGTAGCGGTTTGTAACTGAGTTCCATGTTCGAAAGAATCCAGACCGAAAAAAAAATTGACGTTTAGTTGCGGGATACGGTATGCGGGCCGGCGATCGCAGTGGTGGCAATTGTAACGCGGGACGCTTTTGTTGATCCCGCATACTGTGCTAGCGGAAGAATCCTTCTCTACTAGTGGCTAGGGAACAGAGCTCGAAGAACAGACGACTGTTGGGGCAGAAGGGTTGCTAAATGGCAACTGCGTACCGGAAGACGAAGCGTGTGCAGGCCTCCTACAAGATGGACCAACGACCTGGCGCAGGTCGCGGGCATTCGCTGGATGAGGGCAGCCCAGAACCGCGTTAGGGCAATATTTGGAAGAGGCCGTGGTCCAGCAGTGGACGTCTTTTGGTTTAAATTATGAGTTGCGGCATGACACAAGATTCTGATCAGACGTAACCCTTCATTCACGTGGGCATTCGGTTTCTAGTGGTTATCAGTGGTAAACGCCATTTGAAGCGTACGTAGTTGAATTTTGTTTGGAAAGTCCTGTTGCAAGACCGACAATACAACTGGCCAGATTTCTTAAGAGTGTAGTTATATATGGGTCTCGGGCGATCTTTTCTGGCGAGGCGTTTGGAGTCAAGGTCTTGGAGACGACGCTCGACTTAGGTATCTTTATAGTTCTGTAAAGTCAGGTTACTAGTCGCTATGAAGAATGCTATTTCATAGTAACATTGAATAAATATGCGAGGAGAAAAAAATATATATATTGCTTTCATCAGAACAACATCAAAACTCGCACTCTTTCTCGTGCAAAGTTAACTCAGTGGAATAGTTCTCATTGGAATAGTTTAACCATTGTTCGGTTGACTGACTGCACTAGTGGAAGAATTCTCTTCCAAAGAGAATTCTATTCCCACCGCTCACTAGTGGAATAATTCTCTTCCCACCGCTCACTAGTGGAAGAATTATCTTCCAAAGAGAATTCTATTCCCACCGCTCACTAGTGGAAAAATTCTCTTCCAAAGAGAATTCTCTTCCAAAGAGAATTCTATTCCCACCGCTCACTAGTGGAAGAATTCTCTTCCAAAGAGAATTCTATTCCCACCGCTCACTAGTGGAAGAATTATCTTCCAAAGAGAATTCTATTCCCACCGCTCACTAGTGGAAGAATTCTTTTCCAAAGAGAATTCTATTCCCACCGCTCACTAGTGGCAGAATTCTCTTCTAAAACCGCTCATCGGTGCTGTCATCACGTCCCGACGCCGGTTATGTGTTATATTTACATAAAAACATACCAACCGAATTGAGAACATCCTCCAATTTTAAGCCGTTAAACGTACCTATTCCCACTTTCTAATCTAATTGAGTTAACAACACATATTAAAAATGATGTTCATTACATTTGATCACGCAACCTTGATTGTAAGTAGGTAGGTAGGTACATACTCGTACTTACCTTTTTTTAACGACAAACAGGCATGTTATTCATATAGATGGTATACCTAAGTTATGTAAAAAAAGAGTTTGAATCTACCAATCAAGATAAACATTGAAAGTTCACTAGTGGTAGAACTCCAGTGACGGAGTTCGCGGGCGTATACCGTCGCATTACGTAATATACTTGCCGCTAAATGGTAGTGTTCAGCACTATCGTGTTCCGGTCAGGTGGTAATGTATGGCCTTGTAATTTCCGGCACAGCGGCCAAGGTCATAACACCTTAGGCGTCAGGAGTGGTAACGCATCTGCTTTTTGACCTAGGTCTCTGTGTGAGTGTCTATAGGTTGCAGTCATCACTTAACATCAATGTTAATTGCATGCTTGTTTACCACTTCCATTACATAAAAAAGAGTTCGATTCGAAGTCAAAGTAAACATTAAAACTTTTTCACAGGTGGTAGAGCTCCAGAGATACGAATCAACTGCCTACATTTTAAATTGTGACTAGACACTACCACATTATCATCCGTGTCTACCTCTGAATAGAGATAGATGCTTAAAGCTGACATTTTTTATGTAACGAAGGTTACAAGGGAACATGTAGTTCACATTGATGTTAAGTGATGACTGCAGCCTATAAACATCTACACAAAAACCAGAGGTCAAATAAGTTGCTATCCCTGAGACCTGTTTTGTTTTTGTCTCTGTGACAGTTATTACGGGACCATACATTACCATCTAACTGGAACACGATAGCGCCGAACATTACCATTTGGCGACAGATAGGTATTGCAGTGGTGCCTACGGCCTCGAGCTCCTACACAGGAATTCTACCACCCGTGAAAAATTGCTGCCAACGTGAATGGTGCGTTTGATTGCCTATACGAAATGAGTAGGTACGTACTAAGATGCTCAATCCCACACCAATACTAGAGATTTAGAAAATAAAGAAAAATTGGAAATAAACATTTTCAAGAAAAACTTTTTACCATGGTAAAGCGGACTGGTTATCCTGAGGTCGCAGGTTCGATTCCTGCCCGAAGTCAAATTTTTCTTTATTTTCTAAAGTTCACACGCATGTGTTATAGCGAAAAGTAAAAATATTACAATACTTGAGTTTTTAACCATTAATTTTATGAATATACCTATTTTCATTGAAAACACAAAATTTAAAACAAACCTGGCTTATGATGGCGTTGCTTCTTCCCCTTGCCGGCGGCCACCGCCACCAGCATCGCCACCAACCACCACCGCATCCTAAACCATCACACCACGACACAACACTAATAATCAAACAAACATCTCTAATTCTCTACACAAACACAAGTCGCGACTCTCAACACAGCACCAAAACGGAAAAGGAACGTAAAAGTGTTAGGCTCAAAGTTATAAGTCCTTTTGTATTAATTCATATAACTAAGAAATAAGTAATGCATTCACATTTTAAACTTATTATTGTCCATGGATATACCTCTTTTTTAACGCTTTATAACAAACACACTGAACGTTAATAACTCTATCTATATCATTACAAGAGTAAATCATGCCAGTAATGTAAATAAATGAAAACCCGCGATGTTTATTTCGAAAGATTTGGGCGAGCGAGCGCAGCGCACTGCCCCCAATAGCGGCGCAACTACAACTGAATGGTTTTAGTTGGACTTACGGTTTTCTTACAACTCTCTTAAAGCTCGATGAAAAAAAAACTACACTTCAAGTTTTGCCGGGAATAGAAAACAAGACAGGAAGTTGAGTACAATTCAAAATCGAAATAGTAGGTATTTATAAGGCCTTTTTAATGGTCACTAATAATTAAAAGTTGTTTCGTTTAGTTAAATTAATTAAATAATTCAGCATTTGAACTTTGAGCTTTACGAAAGCTCCGTACGCCACTTTCAAAGTTGGTAGTTTATCTACTCGACACAAGATGGCGCTGTCACCCATTTTACGTTTGAGGCTCGAACTCTGCAAGTAAGTACTTTACCAATGTACTAGATGGCGTAGCATACCGTAAAACATCATTGCTGTGAAAATGTAATTATTAGATTCAGCACCAAAAATACATATAGCACATCAAGCCTACAAATTTAATGACAGTATATAACACCAGTTATAAGTAATATAACTGTTGTATTGTATGTAAATTGTAGTTGCCGCTAAATGGTAGTGTTCAGCGCTACAGTGTTCCGGTAAGATGGTTATATATGGCCGAAATAACTATCACAGAGACGTAACAACTTAGGTCTCAAGGGTGGCAACGCATCTGCATTTTAACCTCTGGTTTTTGTGTAGTTGTCTATAGGCTGCAGTCATCATTTAATATCAATGTGAGATGCATGCTTGTTTGCCACCTTCCCTAAATAAAACAACCACACAGTTCTACTACTTTAAAAATAAGAGTAGCACAGTCTGTAAACAATTTTAGGATTCTGTGCTCCTTCTTTAATTACCTTCGGATATATTTCTTTATCAGCTTTTTAATCTCTGGCTCGTTAATTTGAATAAGGCTCTCTCTCGTAATATGTTTATAGATTTTACTCACCATTACCAGTAACCACACAATTTATCTTTTCTGCTTGTTTCTCTCATTTTATATGTTGAGTTTTTTAAATAATTTAATTAAATGAGGGACAAACGAAGCAATAATATACGAAAAATAAGCCAAAAATGTTTAATGTCATATCGATAAATTTACATTGCGTTTATCTTAACACCAAAAGTCGGAGAGACATGCGTCTATCCACTAAACGAGTAAAAATTCACCTAAAAAAATGTCGCTAAAATTAGACATTACATACATACAGATACGTTTTTTCGGATAGATTCGAACCGCGGCGCGCGTTATGCGGCGCGCCGCGGTGCGTGAGGACTAATGGGGCCAGTGGACAAGTCACTCCAGCAAACGAATACTGGCAGTGTGTAATCGACAATCCAAACGACTTGAAGTCATATTATAACAATGTAAAAACTATTATTGCTTCTTGATAATCTACAGTCATTATTTATTGTTTAGTACATAATTTTAACATTAAAGGAAGATCTTATAGATGGAAAGAAAAGGATGGTAAGCCTGAAAACCTTGGTCACTTGTATTTAGTTTATATCAGCATTACAACCATACTATCTTAAATAAAAATATGAGCATGTCAGTTTGCAATCTTTTTAACAATGTATAATTAAATCATAGAGTTGCCTCGATAAACTTTTTAACTTAGCGCCATCTAGTGTCGAGTGGACAAACTAGATAACGCAAAGTAAGCTATTTTTCTGTGCTCGCTATTTAAATTCTGCTTGACGAAGGTTTTTCCGACTTACATTAATCTTACAGAAGACACAGGATTTTACATGACTTTTGGATAAGTAATCAAACTTCGGTAAGTAAAGGTAAACTATATTTAAGCTTGTATAGGTAATATTCTGTCGTTGCTAATCTGAAAAGGACCGTCTCCAAATAGTTTTAGTTTGTTGGAATACCTTGACGATTGGCCCAAACAGTCCAATAGCGTACATCACTTGATATGTGACCGTGCTACGCTCTCTACACACCACCGATATGTAGGGTTGCGACTCGACCGCCAGACGTTATTTATCGATATGATAAACCTAGTGCTGCCATCAAAACAATAGAGTACAGCAAGAGTTAGGTATTAGAGCTATTTACTTCGTTAGTTTTATTTTCGAACTAAAGTATCTTTTGAAATCAAGTGCTAATGTCTTCTGAGATTCTTTTAGGGTCGCTGATATTTTTATTAATTTTTATGTAGTTTTTAGTAAATTTACTTTTTAGCCGAATTTGGTCATTCGGCTCGATTGTTAATAGAGACACAATAAATTCAAGAAATAAATTTGTGATTTTCCTAATGTCGTGTAAAATAAATTTTAGGACACAACTGGATTATTATTATAGAAGATACTGGGATATAAACAGCCAGTTCCGGTTTTTAATTGATTTGACAGATAAGTAATTTATAATATGTGAGACGTTTCCACGTCATCTGTCATGTTACATAGTAACAAAACAAAGTGTGGTAAATTGACTCCTGGAAACTGAAGCCGTACTACCAAGGGGAGTGTCCTGTTAAGTACTTTAGTAAATAGGTCTAGATAAATGTTAGGATTTAATTAATTTTTAAGATATCTGTTAACAGGGGCGGCTTCACCTATAATGCAGGTTGTGCAGGTCTCTCAGACAGCTAAGAGCATCGTCTTGGATCATCATGGTCAGGCCTAGGGGGCGTCAGGGTTTTATTGCACACGGGCGCTACACGAGCTAGAGCCGCCCCTGTCTGTTAATCACAGTGACTAAAAAAAAAACATTAGTTACTTCAAGTTACCATTTTGTTAATATTTAGGCTGATTTACATCGGCTCTTAGATTGACTTGCTTGTCTCCATTACTTATGTATAGTTTTATTTTTGTGTACGAAATAAGTGACATACAGCGATACGATAAATTAAATATGATCTATCTATTTTTTTTATCGCTAGAAACACATGGGCAAACTTTTTCGTAGATAATTTATATTCTTATAATTCTAAAACAACGTAATTACACACATTGAATTAAAAATAAAATAGGCAACTTATTTTAACCTTATATTATCGCGAGAGAAGAGTACAGTTAGGAGAGCTAGTTACAATATCAGAGGTTATTTTTTTACATTTTTTATTTGGGTTGTTGAGAGAGCAAATTTGATACAGCCTCTGGATAATTATTTTAGTCTAAAAAGATGTGGCAAATACTTTTTTTATTTTTTTAATGTAATAAAAGTGGCAAACACGCCTGCAGTTCACATTGATGTTAAGTGATGACTGCAGCCTATAGACACCCACACAATGACCAGAGGTCAAAATGCAGATGCGCTGCCACTCCTGAGGCATTAGGTGTTATGCCTCTGTGCCGGAAATTACAGGGCCGTACATTATCACCTGACCGGAACACGATAGTGCTGAACACTACCATTTAGCGGCAAGTATATTAGGTAATGCGGTGGTGCCCACGCCCGCGAGCTCCGTCACTGGAGCTCTACCACCAGTCAACTTAGGTATAACTTCTTGCTAGATTTTTCTACGTATAATTAACATTTTTATTGTCAACAACAAATCTACTCATCCAGAAAAGTAGGTACGCTTTAATTCCATCGTAGAAGCTCCAACATTTTCTTTTGAACTCTCTCATACGTAGACTTCTTCTAAGAACATTCAAAACATTTCCGGTTAGTCCAGCGGTGTGAGATGACCGTTTGATTCGAAGGGTCGCAGGTTCGATCCCCGCACCGGAACATATATTTGTATGGCCTACAGATATTTGTTTCAGGTCTGGGTGTTTGTGTATGTGTTGTATGTGTACAACGGCACCCACGACACAGGTTTATACCTACTGTGGGGCTGTGAGTGTAAGCGTAATACACGTGTAAGCGTATTATATAAAAACACTGTTTTAAAAATAAAACAGGACATTTCCCTTTTAATGGAAAACAGTTGAATCAATGTAAATCAGCCTTTGGTGTCAACCATAGGGAATTTGCTTCATAATTTTAGTTCAGTGACTGTCAGTGTAAGAAATGAATTTAGTAGTAGGTTAATAAACATGGTCCTTTTATAAACGGTGGATTTTTGTGAAAAATCTTATTGCTAGTTTTTAGATATGTCAAATACATGTTTATAAATATTTTATTACATGTTCAAACCACTAGAATACCCAAAAACGTGTATTCTTCGACAAAATGGTCAGAGTTGTCAATGTTTAAATTTAGTTTAACCAAAATAACATTCAAACAATCCATCGTAAATTACGCTGAATTTAACAAACTGCTAACTGAACATCGTTTGATACAGTTAATTTATCTTTGTCCTTCCAAAGTTATTTTGGTAACAGCGTAACATTTAACTACATACAGAGTTTTAGTTGAGCTCATGAGCGCCTCAGGTAAGGTTTGCATTTTGCGCCCCTGTATGCTTATTTTGTGGAATGAGGAATAACATCCCACAGGCAATGGGTTTACGAGAGAACCCTCTCGAATAATATCATCCTCTAGCTACGACAGTGTTTACATTAATCAATAATATCATACATTGCACGCGTAAATTAACCGCAGCCACAGATATTATCATCGTTTCTAGTACAGTATGAACATGAAGTGTGTTTCATGCAGGATTGCCAATTTGTGAGGAATTCCCCAAATTGCCGGGAATTTCAAGCTGAGTGGGTAATTATTAGGCATTTTACAGAGATCTCGCAGGGAAAGTTGTATTTCATCAAAATTGAATTTGAAATCTTCAAAGTAGGTTTTTGGGGAATATGAAGTAATAGCAGTGGCAACCCTGGTTACAAGTTGTTGCGAATAAAGCTGCTTTTCTTTCTTTCTTTCTAGAAAATGTCCTCGAAGAGAGAAAATGGTTGTTAGTGTTCATGAGCACAGATCAACATTGAAACTCGTATCTCTCTTTTTCATCTATGTGGTCAAAAATCCAACTCGTTTACAAATAAACTGGTTACTGAAAATACCAATTCATTTAAATTATTTGATTTAGTTTAATATGCAGTTTCCGGACTGAAACTGTATTTGATAGAGGAAACGTACATTGTGATGCATTATAATTACCTACTTAAAATAGTCTGTGGCTGCATTCTTTCCCTTCATAAGGCATAATTAACAGTTGTACACAATGAGAAGTTTCCTAACATCAGAGCCGGTTCACAAATGCCAGAAATCATAATTATTACATTTATTATTAGTATTTCCATCAAGATTACTCCAATACAACAAAACATTGAAACAAATTATAAAGTTGGTAGTAGCGATCGAGTCACGATGTGTGTGGCGGTGGAGAATGGAGAACGCTGAACGCCGGTGGGGGCCGGTACGGCGCCCCCCCCTGCGGGCCCGACCGGGCCGCCTAGACGAACCACTCGTCCTTGTGCGGGGCGGCGCTCATCGCAGCGCCCGCGCCCGCAGGCGGCCCGGGCGCGCCGCCCTGTACCTGCACGCAGAACACACTGTGACGTTACTCACGGGACTTGCTTTTGGCTCGATTAGCAGGATTATATGTTCCAGTTGGTTCTGGTCGTCTGGTAGAGATATGGGTTTGGAGAATACCCCTCGGGACCGCACGCGCTGGACTGTCTGAGTTTAAAACGGACGAAAAAAACCGGTATTCCTATAAGAGAATCTATTGAGTAAAGTATATTGTGATTGCGACAACGACAAACGACACTTTGTAAAGAGTGATCCTATCGGACCATCTAGACTAACAACTGATCATTGTGTAAAGCGGCGCTTATTGCAGTACTACACTGTGATGTTATTCTCACGGGACAAACTTTTGGGTGAATTCGTTGGATATATTTGAGGATATGGTTCTGATTCTCTGGGTTAGGTCGCTGACATCTCGGAACCGCCCGCTCTTAATTATCAGAGATAAAGAAATTAAATATATTACTACTTCTCCACATGACCACAGATCAATAGGTTCAATTTCAAGTTATAGTCATTATAAAATACAATACAATATGCAAAGCCACGATTTGCCAATTATGTTTAGGCTAGTTACCAAACTCTGAGAAAGGCACTGTGAATTTAGAAAAATAAACAATCTCAACAGCACTACTTAATCCGAAGATCGAACCCGCGATATCAGCGTAGCAGTAAGGCCGGCTACCACTAGACTACTGAGGCAGAATGGATGTCCCTCATCAGAAATGTTGAAAGTATACTATAAAGAGTGTTACCCGCGCGGGCCCGCAGGGTGCGCCCAGTTTCCCGGCAGCCGCGTGCCGCTGCCGGGCGAGCCGCCGGCGCCCGCCGACTTGCCGCCGGCACCGGAGCCGTTGCTGCTCGACATTTGTTGCACTGCAACCGGCAAGAAGTGTCGGGTTAGTGTGATGTATTTACTGGAGACTCGAAGAATATAGGACCGCCAGTGACGGCGGACTTATTTGCAAAATATATGGCAGGAACTGGCAAGATTTGTAAATATAAGGATTAACTTGTTTTTGCCGACGACTATGTGTTATACCAATGTATAACCTACATTGCTGTAAAGTTTCGTCGCAATCCGTCCAGTAGTTTTTTGGTGAAAGAGTAACAAACATCCATTTATACTTACACACAAACATTCGCATTTATCATATTAGTAGGACTAAGGAAACTTGAGGATAGCGAACAGAACGGCTGGCAACCGCCTACTTACCGCCGGCATCGGATCTGCTCGCCATTTGTTGTACTGCTTCCTAACATTAAGTCCGCCTCGTGTACCTACGCTCAATGTACACGAAAGTTTAAATAAATAAATACTGAAATTGGTAAAAGACTAGTAAGAATACAGCGAGAAGTAGTATTTATTTATTTAACTTTTATGCACACGAATAATAGACACATAAGGCGGACTTAATGCAACCAGGGCATTATTAACCAGTCAACCTTCGGGTTGTGTTGAAAAAGGATGAATAGGTGCTGAGAGGTTACAAATATCCATATTAAGTATGTAGAGAATAAATACATGATGTATGTAATGAAATAAATGAGTAGAAAAATAAACTGAATTCATAAATATGTAATATATAAGTATACACATAACTATAAGAATATAAATAAATATGTATATATATATAAATATTTACAAATATAGAAATATATAGATATATACGATTTACAAGTCATAAATGAAATAGTATGTTTACATTAAATTACCAATCAAACATTAAATTGCACATTTTAAAAAGAAGTCGCGAAGCTTACGTTTGAATGTAAATTAACTCGGAGCTTTTTTAATGTCAATAGGCAGCGTGTTCCAGAGTTTGATCGCAGTGATAGTGAAGGAATTGGACATAAAACCAGAATGGTGTGAAGGAATGTCAAGAATGAGATTAACGGAAGAACGAAGATCAAGATGGTGAGAGACACCGAGAAATTTAAATGTACATTTGAGATAAGCAGGAGACGAAGGATCGTTAAGTATAGAGAATAATAAACAGAGAAATCTCATGGATCTTCTATGACGGATAGGGAGCCATTTAAGCTTACTACGGTAGGAGGAAATGTGGTCATATTTGCGAAGGCCGAAGATGAATCTGATACAGTTATTGAGTAAACGATCCAATTTAGATAGATATTCTTGAGAGAGATCGGAATAACAAACATTGGCATAATCGATTGCAGGAAAAATGAGCGATTGTACTCGTACCAACAGCAATTTAGTTTTCGAAGGAAGAAAATGTTTAAACCTATAAAGAGAACGAAGCGTGGCTGTTGTGACCTTACAAATGTTAGTGATCTGAGTTCCCCAGCCTAAGGTTGTATCCAGATATAAACCCAAGTCTTTCACCTCGCGTGTTAATCTAATCGGTGTGTTATTAAAAATTAAAGGGGTTAAATCATCAAGGTCCAATTTTTTCACAAAATACGTACTTCCCAAAATACACGCCTGACATTTATTGATGTTCACAGAAATACCAAATTTCTGTGACCACGTTGATAACGAAAGAAGATCTTTGTTAAGTGTCGAAATAGCGTAGTCAATGTTTTCATCAGTTTGAACATACAACTGAAGGTCATCCGCGTACAAATGGTAAGAGCATTTCAGGAAGTGAGTGACAGAATTAATAAAAAGTGAAAAAAGTAATGGAGGACAATTCGCTCCAATCGGAGAATTTACGATCGATGCGAACTGCCTGTTGACGTCCACGAAGGTAAGACGAAAACCATTTCTGAACTAGTGGCGAGGTACCCAGCTTCGAAAGAATGGCAATTAGAATGTCATAGTCAACGGCATTGAATGCATTTGAAAAATCGATGAGAACCAAAACTGTCAATTTGGAATGTTCCATGCCTAATCTGACATCCTCAACAACCTTGAGCAGAGCAGTGGCAGTACTATGACCAGGTCTAAAGCCAGATTGTAATGGAGGAAGGAAGTCATGTTTGTGAATGTAATTACTAAATTGTGTATGAACTACCACCTCTAAAATTTTTAATAAAAAGCTGGTGAAGAATTCCCTACGCTATCATGGATATAATGGCGTTTCGCTGCTCTCACCATTTGATTACAACGATTTCTTGCACGTTTATATAAGTCCCAATTTGCCTCGCATCGATCCCTTTTATAAGGCCGAAAAGCAATATTTCTACGGGACATCGCCATCCGAACTCCTCTATTAATCCAGGGAGCTGGAGGGCGTTTGACACGAACAGCGTGAAGAGGGGCGTGGGTGTCAAACAAAACTACAATTAGCGTATTTAACGTATTTGACAAATTTTATCAGCAATGGCAGTAATCATTAAATCAATCCAAGAGTCGTCAGATCCAATGTTATGGTGTGTGGGACAAAGATTCAACATGGTCAGATTTGACGACTCCAGAATTGCTAACAGCAAACGAGACCTAGAGTTACATTTCAGCATGTCAGTATTAAAATCGCCCATAAATATGATATGTTGATATTCCGAGGAGAGGGACTTGAAAAGGCTCTCTATAGAAGAGAAATAATCAATAGCTGGGGGACAATAGAAGACTCCGAGAACCGTTTTGACGCCTTTGACAGTCAATTCTATGCAAAGATATTCGGGACCAGCCGAATAGAAAGATGGAAAAGAAGAAACAGTTTTAAATGGGATGATAGATTAACTTATGGATTGCGGATAGGGCCGCCGGCAACAGAGCCTGCTTTTATGAGTCTTGTTTAGAATAAAGGAACATATCATCTGCCAACTCTTAAGGGTCACATGGAGGACTTGGAGGAGTCTGCCATTACTTCACACTCGGCAAAAATTATCATCTTAAAAATGTATTTTCCAATATGTAAGTGGAATGTGTAAAAAATTGTAACCATTTTTATATCTTCGCTTTTTAGCTTCTATAATCTGGTCACGGAAGACTCTCCAAATATTTTTTTTATTTGCACAGGTGTAACACAAGAACCTAAAAAAAACAAAACGTGACTTACAATGTAAATGCGTGCGTCTGGCCGGCGCACGCCGCCGGCAGTAGCAGCAGACGGCCAGCGCGACGATCAGCGCTGAGAGCGCTGCGCCCGCGCCTACCACCGCTATCCACGCACTACCCACGCCGGTGCCGCCGCTCTCTGTCATACAAGGTCATTTCTTTAATAAGGAGTACCCAATTAAATATTGTGCCAATCCTCTAGCCCAGCGCGGCGATTATGCCATATTCTTCCCTAATGGCGCACAACTCTGCTGATAATATCTATATGAAAGGTTTTGGTCCAGCAGCGGACGTCTTTCGGTTGAAGTGACGAATTAAATCTTTGAATGGATGATGAAAGGGTGCTCCACCTTTTTGTCCTTTAAAGACAAGCACAAACTTCAGTAAAGAATAAATGACAAAGAAGAGAAATATATAAAGACAAAGACATTTGTCAGCATAAAAAAGGAAAAATAATAGCTATAGTTCTCGTGATTCGCAACAAAATATAATAAAAAAGATACAAAAGACTCAGGCCCTTGTCGAAAAAACAGAACTAGACTTGTGTACCAAGAATCCTCGGCAGAGGGCCGTTCGTTAAATTTTTCCAAAATCATGGCTATTCACTAAAGTCGGTGAACTAATAAAGGTTTCTAGACGATAATACTGTCTTGAATGTACCAAATGAAAAATATTTTTCAAGACATTTTATTATAATAACCCAAAGGTCTTTTTCAACCAACGCATATTATGAAGCACTAAAATTACTTTCAAAGTTTCTAAATTCCATTATCTTTATTGCTCCAATGGCTTATAAAGGACTACAATTTTACCCTCGTTGTCATAAAACTTAATGCAAAATTTCCAAATTTAACGATGGTCTAGATATATATTACCGAACTTGTTGTTCCCACAGCGCTTGAGAAATGTCATTCTTGAGTCTTTCTAATGTAAAGCTACAATGGTCAGGCTCAAATTCCACATTTACAAATTTCGCGGAAACCTTCTGCTACTTTCCTACTTCCACAGATTCAGTAAAAGAACAAAGGGCGATCCCCTCCCCTCGAATCCGCTAGCTCAAAGTATTTTAAACTATGCATACCTGGGCAGAGAGCAGCAGTGTCCTCATCGGAGCCGTCAGCGCAGTGGTCGACCCCGTCGCACGTCAGGTCGGCGCTGACGCAGAACTCCCGCTGCTTGCAC
This sequence comes from Macrosoma leucophasiata, assembly GCA_036365455.1. NCBI lineage: Eukaryota > Metazoa > Arthropoda > Insecta > Lepidoptera > Hedylidae > Macrosoma > Macrosoma leucophasiata. Next base: position 25,253,332 of record JAWQUS010000007.1, read on the forward strand.
CTGAACTCCTTGCACCCGTGCTCTGGGAACACAGTTTTGACTATTTTTAAGTTTAATTGTTGCTGTACATCCTTATTTGGGGTGTTAACATTATGAGAAGTATTCCACTGACGGGTAATAGTGCTTTGACACAGCCACATATCATTTTGGTTCAATGTATGATCTGGGGTGCGACCGCCTATGGAAATTGTTGTCAACATTGTTATTTCGGTCAATTTTTCATGTCAATTTGTAACCCCCTTAAAAGCAATAACATCAGACAGATCAGGATGCGCTTTATGAAGGGGGTATACCTAAATTGACATGAAACATTGACACCTATAAATAGTCGACGACAATTTCGATAGGCGCTCGCACGCCTATTATAGTGGAATTGGACATTAAAATCTCTAGTTTTTATGCAGATTTAAAGTAAATACTTGTGCCACGTTAAGTAAATACTTATTTGATAGTAGACCACCTGACCGGAACACGATAGTGCTGAACACTACCATTTAGCGGAAAGTAAATTAGGTAATGCGGTGGTGCCTACGCCTGCGAGCTCCGTCTCTAGAGCTCTACCACCAGTCTATTCAAACAGGTATGCCTTATTATCTCTCGATATACCTCCTATAACACTCAAAATGTAATAGATACAAAAAATAATAAATGACAAACAAAATCTGCAAGAAACGACATAAAATAAATGATCACCACCAAGTACTGTCAAAACAATGAAAATTCAAAAAATGTCGTACAAAACAAACGCATTAAATCACAATTAAAATGCTGACGTGTAGCGAAGGGTATGAGACAATGGGAATACGATGATACCTCGATGGACTGTTGTGAAGGGAATAAAAAATGCCCATCGATTACCTTAATTCCTTAGGTTTGCTTTTGATAGGAGGTTTTTTAGGGTTCCGTAGTAAACAAAGAATCCTTAAACTAACGCCATGTCAGTCTGTCTGTCTGTCTGTCTGTCCGTACGCGGTCTAGCGCAATAACTATTGGTACTAGAGACTTGAAATTTGGCGCAAGTATACATACACCTTAATCACGCCAACAAAGTAGTAGTAAAAAAATTAAAAAAAAAACAATACATTTAGGGTATCTACATGCAACGAGTGGAGATTGTTTTTATTTATCGTTTTCTATATAGTGTCGGATATTGTTGGATAGGTCTTTCAAAAAATAATGTTAGGGGTGTGGAAATATCATTTTTCGATTTAGTTAACTATTCGTGACATATTTAAAGTGCCAATTTTCGTTCGAGTCAAGTGTGTGTCCTCCCCCCCTCTACCAACTAAACGGTTGTTGTTAGAAATTCAAACGTTACGGCAATAGTAGCTACATATAACGAAATTAAAAGGAAAACTATCACTCTTAAGTTGGCTTTACAAGTTTGCCTATTCTTTCAATGAATGCTCGTACTGTACACTATTAGAATTATATTCAATATAAGTATACACACATTGTAAACTTAGCTTAGAATCTACAACTACTTCCTTTCAACCTCTAAATCCCGCGCCCTTGGCTCAGACATCGAGGGGAGCCCCCTCGAGCTTTTGATCCTCCATAGATGTCGCTGGGGTGCCAGCAATCCATATTGTTTAAGCTTTTCATCCCACCAGACATGGGTGCTATTGTAGAATTGTCTAAGTCACCGACGCGAGGTGTACCTACGAGATTTTTTATAAGTTTGAATGTAAAGTAGTCGCTATTTTGAATAATAAACGGAACGTAACTTCAAGCTTGTAATCGCCGAAAAGGTGGACAGAAGAAAATGTACTATTCAAGCATACATGCAAACGCCCACGATTCGCCGGTTACGTTTTGGCCCATGAAACAGGTGGCGAGCCTGTTGATATCCCCGGGCGCATTACCAAACTCCGAGGTACCTACTAAGAATCTCGGATGTCGGATGTCTGTGCATTTTCTATCGCCTTTACAATGGTGAGTGCTCTGATGAACTGTTCGATCTGGTGCCATCGTCTACGTTCCTACATCGCACCACCCGCCGAAGAGAGAAGTTCCACCCGCACAGACTGGATACTTGGCATTGCTCAACAATCCGATTCGCGCGTTCGTTCCTGCCCAGAACGTGCAAATTGTGGAACGAACTTCCCTCAGAGGTGTTCCCCCGGCGCTACAATATGGGGCTCTTCAAAACTGGCGTCAAAAGAGTCCTTCAGGGCTGGCAGCGTTGGCAACTCCCATGATGTTGCAAATGTTCATAGGCGACGGTAACCACTTTCCATCAGGTGGCCCGTCTGCTTGTCTGTTTCTGCTATTCCTTAGACATAAAAAAAAATCTTCCCGAAAGTGAAAAATCGCAATTGAACTAGAGATAATACCGTTATCTATGATAGCCCCCGACCTGGGAAACGAACTCAGGACCCCAGCATAGCTAGATTACCCCAGCATAGTAGTACTAGATTACTGAGGCAGTTCATTTTGGTGTCCATTTTGAGTTCATTTTGGTTCAGTAAAATCTCATCAAAACGAATTTAGACTACTTTATTGAAAATATTACGTTTAATTTCCGCTTTATGAAAATAAATTTAGTCATTTAGGGATTTCGGCGTAAATCTTACATAACCGGGGTAAGGAGTCCCGTCAAAAATTATCAAGAGAAAGACCCAACCCCTTCGTTTTGTTGAATGATGAAAAAACAGCTCACGTTCTTAATTTAGGAATGCTATGTATCTAATGATAGATTGTGAAAATGTACAGGGTAATTTTTAGAATTACGTAGAGGAATGAAAAACTTCGAAAGGAAACACTGAATTCTGTCTCACTATCTATCTGACTGTCCATCTGTCGAAGCCAATTTGTTTTAAAACTACGGATAATCGAGTCGGCCAAGTACGAGTCGGACTCGCGCACGGAGTGTTCCCTACCATTATCTATAAAAACGTCAAAAAAAAGCACGTTTGTAGTCTCCTTAGTTATTTAATTCAGTATTTAGCAAGTATATATTGTAATAACGGAAACAGAAATACTCCGTCACTGGAGCTCTACCACTAGTGAAAAGGGAGTGAACTGAGATCTGTCTATCAATACGGGCCCTAATCTTATTAATCTTGCCGCTAAATGGTAGTGTTCAGCGCTATCGTGTTCCGGTCAGGTGGTAATGTACGGCCCTGTAATTTCCGGCACAGAGGCATAACACCTAATGCCTCAGGAGTGGCAGCGCACCTGCATTTTGACCTCTGGTCATTGTGTGGGTGTCTATAGGCTGTGTAATGTAAACTGCACGCTTGTATGCCACTTTCATTAGATAAAAAAAAACTGCACTGTAATATATATAATAATAATAATCGCAACCCATTATACGTCCCACTGCTGGGCACGAGTCTCTCCCCTTTTTTGGGGGGAGGCCTGGAGCTTACTCCACCACGCTGCTCCAATGCGGATTGGTGGAGGTGGGTGGGTTAGTGGCCAACCCGCTGTCGGATGTTTTCAAACCGCCCATTAGGCCTCCGACAAGGTTTTAACGACTGCTATCCATCGATAGCAACCGGGACCGACGGCTTAACGTGTCCTCCGGAGCACGGAAACGGATTTTAATTTGCCACTAGCGGTCACCCATCACACTACCCGACCGCGCCCGTAGTGCTTAACCGAGCAGATCGCTTACGATCTACACCAGCCGCTGGGCCACGCGCTTCAATATATATACTCAATTCGCGTAATATATATACTCAACAATAATCCTATTAACGCTACATAGAGTCTTCAGCTAAATAAGCTACCCCTATCGCTATCTGAAAATGAAACTACAGACTGATCCAATTAGCATCGTCTGGCGGCATATAATAACGTTTACACTGAGCGCTAACCCGATGAAGTCTGAATTCCTTTGTGAAGACATTTCATTTAAGAATTCTTACTTTAGAGCGACCTGCAAGGAGAGATAACGGGAGAGCGGTGATGCGGTAATAGCATTGAAGAACTTGGTAAGTACGAATTATCGCGACAATTTTTTGACGGGCAGAGAGTAGTATATTAATAACCAATACATGGCACATTAATAATCACAGAGGCATAACAATTTCGGCCTAAGCGGTAGCAAGGCACACGCATGTTGACCTCACATTTTATTAAAGACAAGCCGTTTCTGAAATAAGCGTGCACAAACACACACAAACAGACATTTTTCCGGGATAAAAAGTACCCAGCACTACACAGGTTGAAGTAGCACAAGACCGGTAGTTTTTCTGTGAAGCTTAAACAAACAGACAGACAGACAATTTTTTTTAAATCACATATTTGTGTTCGGAATCGATCTAGTAACATTCCCTGGTATTAATTTTTTCAATATTTTTAATGTACAGAATTTACATATCTATAGTTTTATTGTAAGTATATGTTAATTTACCAACAACGTGATATGGTGCTTGTTTGAAACGATCATTAAGTAGGTAACAAAAAAAACAAAGAAATATTTTTCTCATAATTTCTGACGCATAGGCAAAACAACTCTAAGGGACATTTTTTTTTTATATTATGGTAGTGGCCAACAAGCATGCAGTTCACATTGATGTTAAGTGATGACTGCAGCCTATAGACACTTACACAAAGACCAACGTCAAAATGCAGATGCGTTCCCACTCCTGAAGCCTAAGGTGTTATGCTCCTGTGCCGTAAATTACAGGGCCGTACATTACCACCTGACCGGAACACTACCATTTAGCGGCAAGTATATTAGGTAATGCGGTGGTGCCTACGCCCCCGAGCTCCGACACTGGAGCTCTACCACCAGTAATTGGTGTACCAGGTATTGTTTATAGGCTATTATTTGTAGTCCCTGTTGTCAACATAGGTTGGGGAAAAAGTTTCTTCACATTTTTTAAAATAATTCAAAACATTTTTTAATATAGTTTATTTAAATTTAACTAAAGTATGTATGTACCATTTTGTTCGATAACCTTTTGCCATCTTGTAGGTAGGGACATGGGATCATGTCCCTACCTACCTACAAGATGGCAAATATATAAAAAATGCTATAAAAAATTTGGGACTTCTCATCAAAATACCGCGACAAGTGGATCTGGCAGTCCTCTCGTGATGTTAACCTAACATTGCATAAAGAATTCTGAAGGTGCAAGGTCAGGACTATACGGCGGATGCATTAACACCTCCCAGCCAAACTCTCTTAATTTTTGCTGAGTGGCTATAGATGTGTGAGGTCTAGCGTTATCATGATGAAACACCACACCCCTTCTGTTGATCAATTCCGGCCGCTTTCTCTCAACTTCTTGCTTTAATCTCATCAGTGGTAATAGCTCATAATGAATAATGCTCTTCCAATCCCACCACACACACAACATCACCTTATTGCGAGTTAACTCGGGTTTCGCCACAGTCTGTGAAGCCTGACCTGACCGGCCTTTGACCACGACCTTTTTCGCACGTTCTTGTCGTACGTGATCCACTTTTCATCCCCAGTTATCAGCTTCTTCAAAAATGATTCGGTTTCATTACGTCGTAATAAAGAATCACAAATGAGTACACGGTTCATTAGGTTTCTTTCAGTGAGCTCGTGAGGTACCCAAATATCGAGCTTTTTTTTGTACCCAGCTTTTTTCAAATGCGCCAAAACTGTTTTGTGATCAATTCTCAGTTCTTCAGCTACGTCGTAACTACTGATATGTCGATCTTGCTTCACTTTTTCAAAAATGGCATCCATTTTATCCGTAATAGGGCCATCATAGACCAGAGCGAGGTGCATCTTTGACATCAAAATTTCCGGATTGAAAACGCTTAAACCAAATTTGTGCTACTCTCACAGACACTGCACTAGGTCCATAAACATCGCAATTTTTTTCGCGGCTTGCGTTGCATTTCTACCTTTTTTGTAGTAAAATTTTAAAAGGTATCGAATTTCTTCATTAGATTCACTTATCTTGACAGTACGAAAAACAAATGAAAATCACACATTTGCCTAATTTGAATTTGGAATTATGTTCTTTAAAATTGGTATCATTGAAAGTTAAAAAACTTTCAATGATACCAAAACCAGCCAGTTACAAATATTACAGCCAAAGAGATTTTATTACAAGTTCATACATACTATAATGCGAAAAGACTTTTTTCCCAACCTATTATGTACGCTTCACAGAAACATAAGCTCTAGCATATCGCTATTTAAGAACGAAACTACAGACTGATTGAATTAGCATGTCCTTGCGGGATATAATAACGTTTAGACTGGGCGCTAACTCGATGAAGTCTGGATTGCTTTGTGAGGACATCTAATTTGGAAATTCTTACGTCTTAAGAGCAGACTACAAGTACAGAGTGCCTAGTGCGAGATTTCCGACCACGATTTTCGATCGCAATCGCGTATTAGTAAACGCAGATTTGTATGGAATTGAAGGAACGTCATCTAGCGGTGAATCGATGACGCTCCTTCAATTCCATACAAATCTGCGTCTACTCTTACGCGATCGAATTCGTAGTAAATCTCGCACTAGGCACTCAGATATATAAGACAAGATAAGTAGATAATAGCACCGATGAAGGTATGTATACCTGTATGTATGTATCTTCATGCCAGGTCCCTAGCGGGGTAGGCAGAGACTATGGAGCGCCAGATATCCCGGTCCTGGCGGGTGCGATACGGGACTTCGAAAAGTGTAACACCGAATATCACGTCCCCGTAAGTTTACTAACACGAATCACGTGACAACGAATGCACGGTACCACGAAAAACTCAGCAGCGAATGCACGCGATCCCGAATAACACCACCTCGAATTCACTATAATACGAATCACTTGGAAACGAATGCACACCACCACGAAAAACTTAACACCGAAGCCACGCGACCTCGATATAATAGCCAAAAATTTGAATGGTCAACAGTACAAAAATATTTAAGAGTAATTGGAAAATTCGATTTACTTATTTATAATCTCCATAACCCAAAAACCAGATCTACCTACACAAACAGATATTCCGCAAAAAATAATATTGAAGAAATAAAGTATTAAGGTATTTAACATTATGATAATAACGAACCTTTTTGCCTGGAAAGGGTCTTTTAATATTTTTTTTTTACAATGAAACGCGCGGTATATCTCTCATTACAAATTCCCGCAGTGTGTTTCGTTAATGCGTTGTTTAGATTCTGTAAATATACGAAAGATATTTTGGTTCATTGTTCTGAAAGGCGTAGATAGGCTTGGAAAATATACAATCCTTTGTACACTGGGACTGTCATGAGAACCACTCTGTATATTTTCATACAATTGTGGGTTATGACTTTTTTAAAAACAATAAAAAAATTTTTTTCGTAATAACACATGCTAGTGAAATACATATATTTTTAAGGAAAAATGGAAATAAAAATTTGACTTCAGGCGATAATCGAACTCGCGGCCACTGGGAATCTAGTCCAGCCGCTCTTCCAACTGAGCTACCGATATCCACGCCTGATTTTTTTCCTTCTCATTCTTATGGCGGCAGTAGCGACATCTAATTACCAACAACCTATATATATATATAGGTTGATATTATAGCAATTGATATTTATATATGTATATATATATTTATATATGTATATATATATATATATATATATATATATATATAAATATCAATTGCTGTTTGTTGGTCTCGCTAAAACTCGAGAACGGCTGGACAAATTTGGCTAATTTTGATTTTGAAAGTTTTTATACAAATAGTTCATATCTATTTGATAGATACACCTTTTGACAGATTATTTCATTCTGAGGCAAAACTAAGTTTGCCGGGTCAGCTAGTATACTATAAAATAATAGTGAATTTTATAGCATAACGAACAATAAGCACTATAAACTACTGAAGGATAACTTTGTAGGCAAAAAATCTCTTGGTTTCCCTAGAGCAAACTTCACAAAGCAAATATGATTACAACCCACTCACTCCAGCCTCTAATTCCCGTTGAAAATTACAAAATCCCTTGCCAGTGTACTTTTCCACGCAGCCAGGAAGAAAATTTAATTGCCGCGACGTGTGTTTAAAAGATTTTTGACTGGCGCAAAAATCTTTTAAATTCATAGTAAGCTCTGCTTCTCGATTATCAATAAGCTTTCAAATCGATTTTGTCATAGGGCATAAGTTTGGACGTCTTTTGGCATAGCCGCACTTCATGGTACGAATTTTTTTATGGCAAATTAAAATGCGCGTTTCCGTGCTTCGGAGGGCACGTTAAACCGTCGGCCCCGGTTGATATCGATAGATAGCAGTCGTTGGCAGCGGGTTGGCCACTAACCCACCCACTTCCACCAGTCCGCATTGGAGCAGCGTGGTGGAGTAAGCTCCAGGCCTCCCCCCAAAAAGGGGAGCGACTCGTGCCCATCAGTGGGACGTATAATGGGTTGCCATTTTTATTATTATTCCACTTATTTTATTATTATTATGTCTCTCGTCAGCACGGGGTCCAATTTGAACCCCGGACCTTTGTCAGGCTTGCGCGGGGACATGGGGGGTCCAACACGTAGAGGCCCTTTCGAGAATTTTGATCTACTTTGTAATGGGTTATATTCGGCGGGACCTCTCTCTGACTGCATCAATAGTTAATACAGGCACAGACAGACCCCGCAGAATATAATGGGACTATTGTTATGAAAAGTGATTTGCCAAACTTTGGGCTATGTGGGTGAACTGGGGGGACTAGCTGGCTGGGCCTATGGAGTGAGATCCGGCACCTGCCTATATTCAACATCTCACATTATCGAATCCTACTTTAGGCAGGTGGTGACTCGCCTCTCCTTGGTGGGCCCCCCAAACAGGTAACCCGATGGTCGACAGGGGGCAACACTGTTGAGAGAGGCTGGGGGTGTCGAGAGGTGTGGCCCCGGTTTCACCATCACGAGCGAGTAATCTCGAGCTCGGAGCGGGCTTCCCCGCTATTATGCCTTTAGACACTTCCACCCCCGAGTGTATGGCTCTTTCAGAAATTTAGACAACAGCCTATTATCTAAATTTCTGCAAATGCCATACCTCTAGCGCCCCACTCTGACCGGCCAATGAAGGCAAGCCAGAGGTGAGAGACCTGATGCTCTGTCCGGCCGTACCTCTGTGTGGCGGACGAGGCGGAGCCCAGTTCTCTCGGAGGAACTCGAGATGATGGTAGGGGGTGGTGTCGCTACTCACCAACAGCTCGCCACAAGCTGCTCTGCCCCCTTATTATTATTATTACGTATCTTCACGCCAGGTCCCTAACGGGGTAGGCAAACGGTGTGGGGCGCCAGATATCCCGGTCTTGAGACACCGCCCGTGCCTCATCTACCTTCATGATACTTTTCATACATGCACGCCGATTCCTAAGACTTTTGACCACACCATCAGACAGAACTCCACCTATTTGGTCATGGTAGGTCAGTCTTGGTCTTGCTGGGTCTCTGCAACCATCCACATTCGCATTGTAGTATATATGTTTAGTCTTTCGCTCATTCGACATTCTTTCTATATGCCCGAACCATCGGAGCATGTCTTTTTTCATTTTTACACCGATACTCTCATTCACACAAAGCCTCTTTCTTACATCATCATTACGAACGCGATCGGTGGGCGATACACCGCAAATCTTGTGCAAAGAGCTCACCTCAACTGCGTTCAATTTAACCGGCATAACACCTTCACGCATATATCTTCACGCCAGGTCCCTAACGGGGTAGGCAGAGAGTGTAGAGCGCCAGATATCCCGGTCCTGACATACCTCTAGTGCCTCGTCTACCTTCATCATTCTCTTCATACATGCACGCCGATTCCTAAGACTTGACCCCACCATCAGACAGAACTCGACCTACTTGGTCATGGTAGGTCAGTCTTGGTCTTCCTGGGACTCTGAAACCATCCACATTCGCATTGTATATCTGACATTCTTTCTTTATGCCCGAACCATCGGAGCATGCCTTTTTTCATTTTTACACCGATACTGTCATTCACACAAAGCCTCTTTCTTACATCTTCATTACGAACGCGATCGGTGAGTGATACATTGCAGATCTTGCACAAAGATCTCATCTCGACCGCGTTTAACTTACTTTCATGCTCTTTCCTGCATATTATTTTGGAACGTCTTCCTTACAAAATCCCTTCCCAGTCTACTTTTCCAAGCAGCCAGGCAGACAATTTAATTGCCGCGACGTGTGTTCAAAGGATGTTTGTCTTTGCGTTAATAGTAAGCTCTGTATATTAGCTCTCAAAGCGACAAACACAAATATATAAATAAACGCAACTCCACGCTTTGTTTTTCTTGGAGGGGTAGGCAAAGAGCATGCAAGCATACATGTCACCCACCATTCGTTAGTTGCGCTTTGTCTTATCTTTCTTATCGTCGAAACTATTTGGCTATTACCTTTCACCAATTGTACATGGAGGCAAATAAATAATTATGAATTATTATGAAATAAAACTATTTTTACGTATTTATCTCGGGTATATTAAACTAAAATGTTTTTTAAATTAACTCTTTTTATGAGCTGAAAACAGAGCGAAACGTAGTTTAATTTTAAATGAGTGTAGCTCGCGAAATCCTAAGTACATATCATATTTGACTATTAGCTCGAATCACGTTTTGTAACGCACAAATATAATAACGAAAAAACAGTTTTTTAGGAACACTGGTTGTCTGTATAAAGTCGGTTTACGGACAATGATTTTACGTGATAGTGTTTGTTATAAGTAAACATGCATGTAGGCCGATCGTGCCTCTCTTTCGCCTGTTACGCGCTCTCGCTTCCACGCTCATCTCAGGCGGAACGTGACACTTTTTCGTGCGTGCAGTCGGCGTCCATCGATGTCATCAGATCAAAAAACAAATATGTTGTCAAAAATGTTTTGTTGGAAAGTATTTTTTTTTATGTCATGAAAGTGGCAAACAAGCATGCAGTACACATTGATGTTAAGTGATGACTGCAGCTTATAGACACCCACACAAAGATCACAGGTCGAAATGCAGGTGCGTTACCACTTCTGGGGCCTAAGGTGTTATGTGTACAGGTGGTATGCTCTGTGCCGGAAATTACAGGGCTGTACATTACCACCTGACCGGAACAAGATAGTGCTGAACACTACCATTTAGCGGCAAGTACATTAGGTAATACGGTGGTGCAAACACCCGCGAGCTCCGTCACTGGAGCTCTACCACCAGTAAAAATGTTCAATGTTTTTATGTATTAGGTATCAATTGCCTCAGTAGCCTAGTGGTAGTAGGCCACTACTACTACGCTCGAGGTCCTGGGTTCGATTCCCGAGTCGGGGACTATAAGAGATAACAGTTTAAAATCCTTGATCTCTGGTTCTATTGGGATTTTTCCCATTTTCTCGGCAGTTTCCCAGTACCTCGAAGTTTGTTAACGTGCCCGGAGATGTCAACAGGCTCGCCACCTGTTACATGGGCCAATACGTTACCGGCGAATCGTGGGTGTTTGCATGTATGATTGAATGCATGCATTTTCCTTAGCCTACCCCTTCGGGGATTACAGGCGTGAAGTTACGTAGGTATCAATTGAATCAAGATCATACGACATGATCTTGTCTACCCTGTAGATATAGATATCGAAGCTTTCATAGAAAAATTGAACTCTAAAACTAAACATATTTTGCCGCTTAAATAATTCTAGCGAGCAGGTGTTCCGCGTATCCAGTTCCATCTAATTTAACGTTAACACACATTACTTCAATGGGTACTGCTGCTGGGTACATAAATTGTATACCGTTTGTTTTATATTCAAATTCAAATTCAAATTCAAATTATTTATTGCGTTATGTCATATGGGTACATAGGTGGTATTGCACAATGACACCCTGTTAGGATATAGCAACATAAGAGGGGAAGCTTATGTAATAAGGGGAAAGTTAAATATTATCATTTATTTAGATTAAACAATATCATTTGAAGGTGTCGCTCAAATAATCCTGAATATTATAGTAACATTTATCGATGAGTAATTGTTTGATATTTTTAATGAATGTGTTGTAGTTTGTTTCGTTTTTTAATGGTGTTGGTAATTTATTATATATTTTTATGCTCATAACAAAAGGACTTGACGAATGGCTGGCTAGACGGGAGGTAGGGAGCATTAGTCTATTTTGGTGTCGTAGTAGGTGATTTGTAGGGATGTCTGCGCGTCTTGTGTAAAAGGCTGGATAGGTTTTAACAAATTTACATGTTTCTAGAATATATATGGAAGGTAATGTTAGCATTTTTAGCTCTTTAAAATGGGGTACACAACTGGTTTCTTGTTTTATGTTAGCTAATATTCGGATTAATTTTTTTTGCAATGTAAAGAGTGTAGGCATGTCCGTACTATTTCCCCACATAATTATCCCGTAAGTAAACCTTGAGTAGGCATATGCGTAGTAAGTTGCTAGTGATGATTTAAGATCTGTTGTTCTTTTTATTTCCCATAGAGCATAAATAAATTTTGAAATTATAGAAAAACACCGGGAAAATTTGCTTTTGAAACTCTATTTGGTTTAGTTCAATCAGTGTACTAATTAGTGTATTATTTGTTCACTAGATTATTCTGGGTAAAGCGATTTAAGTGATACAAATATTTTTCGAACTCGAGGGCGTAGACCACCGTATTATACAATCTATCTGCAGCCAAATGGTAGTGTTCAGTACTATCCTGTTCCGGTTAGATGGTAATGTATAGCCCCGTAATAACTATCACAGAAATATGCCAACTAAGGTCTCAGAGATGGCAACGCATCTGTATTTTGTGTAGATGTCTATTATATAGTCTGCAGTCATCACTTAACATCAATGTGAACTGCATGGTTGTTTGCCACCTTCGTTGCTTAAAAAAGGCCGCACTGAGAAATGGCGAAATAATAGTAATAAAAATAAAATAATTAAAACTAAAAATCTTTATTTCCATACATTACACATATTACATTTTGAAGTTATCATCAATGATCCCCAAACTAGGTCGTATTATATTGTGCTGAATATTGGTAGTGTTTTAGCAGCCTACCTCACCTTCTATTTTCCTATGGTTCTCTGAGTGACTCTCGATCGATGTGAAAGTTATTAGTAAAAAGCATAGAGCAACACGGGCCACCGGCCGCGGCGGACTGGTGGGGAGAAGCCATAGCGTTTATTACCGATGCAAAACAGTCTGTCATTTTTTGCGGGGGGAAATGCGACACACACGCAGACTACAAAAATCGTCTATTACTACGAAACTCACACCTTGTCTTTAACAATATACAGAAACAATTTCACGCACACATTTAAACATTTAGGCGACAGGTATAGGCCCATTTGGGCTTGTAGTTTGAAAGAGGGGAAAGCCTGCATATGGCTACTCCCCTCCGGTGTTGCTCTATGGTTAAAAGGATATTACACGACACGGTATTCAGGGTCCGGCAGGAAGGATGGGCGTGGCTTCGCGCCGGGTTGCCGCTTAATACACTATCCGGTCGACAGGGCCCTAACTTGGTCACAGTACAAATATGAACAGTATGGAAACTACGTACAAAACGCTGAAACGGCGCAATCACACAAACATGCTCATTAACGAGGCCCCTAAGCGGTTCTCGTGGTGCTGCAGCTCCGAGTCACTCGCTATTGGAGCGTCGATGCGCATGTTTGTGTGAGTGTGTTTTGAACGTTTTGTACGTAATTTCAATACTGTTCCTATTTGTACTGTGTGTAGTTAGGGCGAAAGGCTGACCGGGCCGCTCCGGTCGCCCTAATTCGGGCCCTAACTCCCTAAACGTTATTACACTAACCTGACCCTGAATACCATTCCGTGTAATAAGTCCATTAGACTTCTTTATATTTTTTTTGTAGGCATTGGGTCATGACGACTCCATCACCGTTTAGGACAGGAGATTTCTTCCGATAGTTAGTCAGTCAACCGAACAATGACAGTCAAACCATACCAATAGGGCGGTAGTAAAAATAACAACGCGGAATGGGTCACAGCGTCCCGCCGTAAAACTACTGCCACTGCGATCGCCAATCCGCCTGCCAAGCGTGGCGATTATGGCACACACACAGTAGGTATAAACCTGTGTCGTCGGGGGGACCGTTATGCACAAACAACACCTACACAAACACCCAGACCCGAAACAAACATCTGTATGCCATACAAATATTTGTCCCGGGGGATCGAACCCGCGACTCTCCGATTCAGATGCTCATCTCACACCGCTGGACTTATCGGGTCGTCCCATGACACGCAACTCTGTTGGCGTCTTTGGGAAGGCTTTGTCCAACAGTGGCGTCATTGGACTGGAATTATGTTTTTTTATGATAAAAAAAGTTTTAAGACTATGATACCAGTGTACTAGTCGACTAACATAAAAATGTACGACGGCCGACACGCACTTGACCGGGTTTTATTTATGTAACAAGAACCAAATCCGATATGATCCCATCAAATTGCAGGTTAAGAGTTCGTTGGGGTCAATCGGTGAGTTCACAACTCAAAGGCAATATCAATAAAATTTATTGCGGCCATTACAGACAAAATATTGGCAGCGGTGGAGTGAATAATATGTTGTGAAAAATCATATTCGCAGTTTTATTTGTGTCCTCCAAATTTGGTTGTGTAGAGTTCTACGTGGTATAAAAAATATGATTTTCAGCAACTACTGGTAGTAGAGCTTCGAGTGTAGGAACTTGAGGGCGTAGACACTTTTTTTTTTTATGTAATAAAAGTAAAAGCAAACAAGCATGCAGTTCACATTCATGTTAAGTGAAGACTGCTGCCTATAGACACCCACACAATGACCAGAGGTCAAAATGCAGATGCGCTGCCACTCCTGAGGCATTAGGTGTTATGCCTCTGTGCCGGAAATTACAGGGCCGTACATTACCACCTGACCGGAACACGATAGTGCTGAACACTACCATTTAGCGGCACACTACCGCTTTACCTCTATCTGCCGCCAAATGGTAGTGTTCAGCACTGTCGTGTTCCGGTTAGATGGTAGTGTATGGCCATGTAATAACTATCAAAGAGACATAACACTCAGAGGTAGCAACGCATCTGCATTTTGACCTCTGGTTTGTGTGTATATATACTATAGTATATATAGTATTAGCATATCTACACAAAAACCATAGTCTATAGTCATAATAAACTATGGCCGTAATAGACTTCAAATTAAGATTTATGTCTTTACACAAATGGTATGGATCGTAGAGCTCCAGTGACGCAGCTCGCGGGCGTAGGCACTATCAATTTGAACTGTGAGTTTCCGTGGTCCCGGCCGTCTGCCCGGTAGACTGTCTAGTCTGTCGAGTTGATTTGATAAAAATCATTTTAGTTTAATAAACGCTAGAAACAGTTTTATTTCAATGTGTATCTCGCGAAAACCTAAGAACACATCATCACACTCATTTTGGCCCCGAAATAACTGTCACAGAGACATAATAACTAAGGTCTCGGGGGTGGCAACGCATCTGCATTTAAACCTCTGGTCTTTGTGTGGGTGTCTAGTCATCTATCATCTATCATCTGTGTAGTCATCACCTAACATCGATGTAGACTGAATGCTTGTTTGGCACATTCATAACATAAAAAACAATATTTCGATCCCTGAAAATTTTACATTACAACCAGTACCAAATATCTAGGGAATCGATAAACTTAAAACATGTTACATGCCGCACCGCGGGACAAAAACGAAGGACACGTCAACCCTCTTTCATCGTCCTCTTTAATTTGCCCCAATGTTTATTTATTCGTACAAACAGCCAACAGGGCAGTGCGTTTACAAATACCCACACACCCTCTTATAATGTATAAATGTATGTTTTTTTTATTACGCGCCCGAAACTCTTGACATTTGTAGGACCTGTTGCTTTGAACGTTTAAATGTAATCTTTACGTCGCCTGTATTTTTATGTATGATAGTTTACGAGTGTGCAACTAGTGTGTGCGTGTTTCATTGTATTCGTTTTCTGACGGTTTCTATGACGGCAGTTTTTCTTTTCGATAACGCTATATTCATGCCCGGACTCTAATGGTGAGATTCACAGACCGCATTACGACTTTACTTTGAGCAAAGTACGCCTAGAACTGTCAGTACAGTATGGGATTTGACAGTTCGAAGCGTACTTTGCTTGAAAGTAAAGTCGTAGTGCGGTCTGTGAATCTCACCATAAGTGTGCTATGTAAACTTACGTAGCAACTCGTGGTATAGCGCCATTTAGCGAAATGCTTAGAAAACTTGTAAGAACGATGACGAATGATGCGCTGAATCGCACTCACTAAGTTTTCATACGATTTACATAATAAATACAACTTCCCAATGTTCACCGTGGGTTCGAGGACACATTCATAAGATATTTTGATATGGCGACTCACCACACGAACCCGGTCACAAGAGAGTGGCCGCGACTTACACTCCTTTTAATCGCGCTCTAAGTAGACGACCAAGGCATGTTCTAAACGATTCCGAGGATGAGAAATGCTTCTTCATCGCCATCGCCGTGATAAATGATGAACGAGCAATTATCAGGTCGTCGGTCCATCTTGCAGGTGGACGTCCTACGCTGCGTTTGCCGATACGTGGTCTCCACTCGAGAACCTTTCTGCCCCAGCGGCTATCAATAAATAGAGCGAAAGTTGCAACGCTACTATGTTTTGTGCATCTCCCCGCAGCCGAGGTTCAGGCCTACAGGTGACTCTTAAAGCTTTTTTTTTATATCCACCATTCAACTTGTGCCTATAAAGTGCCTTATTTTTTACAAGTTCATGTTTGGGTTGATGTGATGATGATCTGTGTATAAAATTTCAATTCTACTGGACCAGTGCTTTCAGAGTAAATCGGCTGAGACAGACGCATGGTTTTTTCACCAAGTAAGTTACGTTTTTTAAGACGCGCTCTTAGCGATAAGTCCGCCAATTGTGCAAAACATTTTTGTAATCCGTTTCTGTGTTCTGTCCTTTGGTGTACAATAAAGAATATTGTATTGTATTGTATTGTATGCGAGAAGGGCGGTGCTCTGCGTCTCGTGCGTCTGTTTACCATCGGTTGGTGGTAAATAGGGGCATCTTATAAGGGTTCCTTTTTAGGGTTCCGTAGTAAACAAGGAACCCTTTTAGTTTCGTCATGTCCGTCTGTCTGTCTGTCTGTCCGTCCGCGGTTTAGCGCAAAAACTGTTAGTACTAGAGACTTGAAATTTGGCACAAGTATACATCTTAATTACGCCGACAAAGTGGTAGAATAAAAACGTGAAATAATTTTTTTCTAGGGTAACCTCTCCTACTAGTAACGCGCGGATATTTTTTTTTAATTTTCGATTTTCATATAGTGTAAGGTATTGTTCGATAGGTCTTTTAAAAATATTATGGGTGTGCCAACATCATTTTTAGATCTAGGTAACTGTTCGCGACTTATTAAGCTTTAAAATGAAAATTTTCGTTAGACTCAAGTGTCCCCCTCCCCCCTCCCCCTCCTAGAGACTAAACGATTGTAGTTAGAAATTCAAACGTTACGGCGATAGTAGCTATATATAACGAAATTAAAAGGAAAACTATCACACCGAAGTTGGCCCTGCAAGTTTGCGAGTAATAGTCGACCAAATGTATTTTACTAAAAAAAATCGAACAACTCCATAGAAAATATTTATTAATTTTTTCCTTACATCTCGTACTCTGTATTTGCGGAACCCTTCACTGCTCGTGGCCCGACACGCACTTGACCGGTTTTTTTCCTTTAGAGGTACGAAACCCTAAACTTCGGATTTTTTAATGACATCAGGTTGACAGACAAGCATACGGGCCACCTGATGGAAAGTGGTCACCGTCACCTATGAACATCTGCAACACCAGGTGAGTTGCCAACACCAATTAAATCACGCATTGCATCAACGCTCCGGCGCTCGTTTAGTTTGCATTGTACGATTTTATTTGCACCGGCCAAACAATTCCATTTAATTTCATGTATATTGAATCGAACGTTACTGTTAACGCGTATTTTGTGCAGGTAAATGAATGAATTTCTGTGGAATGGACATTAATCAGAGTTGCTTCACAAATTACACAGACTACTCACGTTACGTTTTACTTGTGCAAGTCTAACGAGTCGTGGCAAGTTCCATACCTTTTTTTATGTAACGAAGGTGGCACACAAGCATGCACTTCAAATGAAAAAAATATAAATAAAATAAAATTTCCTACAAACAAACTTTAACAACCTGTGCAAATGGGCGCATGATCACGGACTTGTCATTAACTCACAAAAAACCAAAATAGTACACATTCATTCGTCACACAACCATACAAATATTTCACCTTCCATTTAGTCCCATGTACACGCTTGCCTACACTCTCACTCATTAAATAATGTATGTAATTGTTCGTCTTTAGAAATAGTTGATAGACATAAATATGTAGGTCTAGTGATTGATAACAGGCTCTGCTGGGGCCCGCATAAAGATCATGTATGTAATAAACTAAGATCGGTTCTAAGTAAACTTTATGTATTGAAACATAAATTGCCTTTCAATATATTAAGACTCATTTATATGGCCTTAGCAGATTCGGTTATAAGTTACGGATTAAGTTGCTATGGCAGAACATACACATCTTATATTGAATCCATATACAAATTGCAATTAAGAATATTACAAACTATAACGCCCAAACATATACTAAATAAAACTAAAAATGACGCAAGAAAGTTGTTCGAATATTGTAATATTATGTGTGTGTATAAAAAAATTGAATACTAAATTTTTTCTGAAAACAATAACTTAGATTCTCTCGTGGAAAATATAAGACCTGTATACATGAGAACACTCATAAATCGAAAGTATATTCTGCCAAAAAGCAACAACTTCTATGGGACTAGAGTGATAAGTTATCTAATATCTCATTATTTAAATAAACTTCCTGTAGATTCGCAAATTATGTATAGTACAAACCATATTTTTTTCTGTAATAAATTAAAAAGGTACTACACTAAGCCTAAAATTAGCGACTCACCGGCGCCCAGATAAACCCTGTGAGGTTTTCGTGGTGCGGTACTTATTGTATAAAAGTGTATTTTGAAATGTACTGAATAAATCAATAAAAAAAAAATGAATGTTAAGTGATGACTGCAGCCTATAAACACCCACACAAAGACCAGAGGTCCGAATGCAGATGCGTTACCACTCCTGAGGCCTAAGGTGTTATGCCTCTGTGCCGTAAACTGCAGCTTTTAGACATCTACACTATCGAGTTCCGGGCAGGTAGTAATGTACGGCCCTGTAATTTCCGGCACAGAGGCATAACACCTTAGGCCTCAGAAGTGGAACGCATCTGCATTTTGACTTTCTGGCCTTTGTGTGGGTGTCTATAGGCTACAGTCATCACTTAACATCAATGTAAACTGTATGCTTGTTTGCCACTTTCATTACATAAAAAAAGTATTAACGAATTTTCATTTATTAATCAATTTTATCAATCACAATAGTGGCAAACCAACAATTAAAATAAATGACCAAAAAAAAAAACAAGTTTATTTTTGGAATCAATACAATTTAGTGATAAAAGAAACTTGCCCTACAATTAATGTTTTTCTTCCTAATACAATAATATCTTGCCGCGATGTGAAAGGAACATTAATCCCCAAAAAGTATAAATACAACTTCAACCGAAACTTTTCTGAACAAAATTCCAAGATTGATTCTCCATTTCTAAAAGCTATTTCAAATAATCTTTCTTTCGGTAGGTGTTACTGAAAACTTACAAAGAACTCAATTATTCATGAACCGGAATAAACCTTTTAGCAATTTTAATCAAGGAAATACGTAAGTTGCGAAATACATTTTACTGATGCAATGATCTATGGATTTGTGGTTGGTAGACGGGCCGTTACTAAGGTCGTGAGTTCGACGAAGATATGTCTACGACGACGAAGACACATTAGAATTTAGATGAACAAAACTTGAAAAATTTAAAGTTTAAAGAAAGCGTAAAAAGCAGGTAGCGCAGTATAGAGTAATCAACACATTTTTAACGTAACTTGACGCCTGTAATCCCCGAAGGGATACGCAGAGGTAAATGCATGCATTCAAGCTTACATGCAAACACCCACGATTCGCCGGTTACGTTTTGGTCCATGTAACGGGTGGCGAGCCTGTTGAAATCTCCGAGCACATTACCAAACTCAGGACCTCAGCGTAGTAGTAGTGGCCTGCTACCACTAGGCTACCGAGGCAGTTAAACTAAGCAAAATTATTATTTTTTTTTTTTTTTATGTAATTGAAGTGGCAAACAAGCATGCAGTTCACATTGATGTTAAATGATGACTGCAGCCTATAGACACCCACACAAAGACCAAGGTCAAAATGCAAATGCGTTACCACTCCTGAGGCCTAAGGTGTTATGCCTCTGTGCCGGAAATTACAGGGCCGTACATTACCACCTGACCGGAACACGATAGTGCTGAACACTACCATTTAGCGGCAAGTAAATCAGGTAATGCGGTGGTGCCTACGCCCGCGAGCTCCGTCACTGGAGCTCTACCACCAGTAAAAATAATAGTAAAAAAATTTACTGGTGGTAGAGTTCCAGTGTAGGAGCTTGAGGTCGTAGGCACCACCCCATTATCTTATTTATCTGCCGCTTAATGGTAGTGTTCAGCACTATCGTGTTCCGGTTAGATGGTAAAGGAAGGGCCCGTAATAACTATCACAGAGACATAATAACTTAGGTCTCAGGGGTGGCAACGCATCTGCATTTTAACCTCTGGTCTTTGTGTGGGCGTCTATAGGCTGCAGTTATCACTTAACATCAATGTGAGTTGCGTGCTTTTCTGCCACTTTAATTACATTTAAAAAAAATATTAGGTACCTACATTAAAATATTTTCACACACTTCATTTACTATACAATAGCAGGCTTAAATAGTAATTTCTCATACGCCAGCCAGCGCCGTTGTGGCAGATACTAGAAACTTTACTTTCAACGTAAGCTAGACACTTTTTCAAGTTACCCTCAATATCAAATATTCCTTACCTCCACAATAACATAAAAAAAAATGTTTGCACAAACAATAAGAAGCTCTACTCACTAGGGTCTTTAACGGCAGTGATGACGAGTTTGAAGCCGTTGGCGTCGGTGCCCCAGTTGTCTGTGACGTACTTGAGGGTCACGAAGTTGCTGCGAGTGAACAGCGCGCCCACCTGCTGCTTGGTATTGCGACATGACAGATCCGCCTGAAACAATGTTGAGATTAATAATCTCGTAAAAAAAAGTTTTTTATCACAATTTCGTAATCGCAGAGTCCTGCGATAACCAATAAACTTGCGGCTAAATGGTAGTGTTCAGCACTATCGTGTTCTGGTCAGGTGGTAATGTACAGCCCTGTAATTTCCGGCACAGACGCATAACACCTTAGGCCTCAGGAGTGGTAACGCATCTGCATTTTGACCTTGGTCTTCATGTGGGTGTCTATAGGCTGCAGTCATCACTGAACATGATTTTTTTTTAATTACGCTTACACTCACAGCCCCACAGTAGGTATAAACCTGTGTCGTGGGTGTCGCTGTACACATACAACACATACACAAACAACCAGACCCGAAACAACCAGACCCGAAACAACCAGACATTTACTTAACATTGTATCCGTTGGTAAGATGGAATACTGTTCCTACTTGTTATGAATTTTATATGTTGAACGAATGCCTGCATCAGCACAAACCTCTTCAGGCTTTTTGATGTAGTTCAAACTTTAAAATAGTTTTAAGTATGTTTGAATAAATGAATAAAAAAAAAAAAAAAAAAAAAACAAATACCTGTAGGCCATACAAATATTTGTTTCGGTGCGGGGATCGATCCCGCGACCCTTCGAATCAAACGGTCATCTCACACCGCTGGACTAACCGGGTCGTCGATGTGAATGTGAACTGCAAGCTTGTTTGCCACTTCCAGAACTTAAAAAAAAAGACTAGCGCCACTGCGACCGCCAACCAGCATGCCAAGTGTGACGATTAAGACATTTCCCATATGATGCAATAAGGCATCTTTAGGGGTAGCTTTTGTCGAGCTGTAAGGTATTTCAGCTGAAATGGCGATGATGATGATTTAGTTTTGCTGTTGGTAGAAATTCAACAGTAGAACTTCAGAGCATAGGCACCACCACATCAATAAGAAATCGAAATAGAGGCTCTTAAGTGTATCTTCACGCCAGAAAGATACACTTAAGAGCATGCCAAGTGGCGCGATTAACACATGTCCCATATGATGCAATAAGGCATATTCAGGGTTAGCTTTTGTCCAGCTGTGGGGTATTTCAGCTGAAATGGAGATGATGATGATTTAGTTTTGCTGTTGGTAGAATTTCAACAGTAGAACTTCAGAGCATAGGCACCACCACATCTATAAGAAGTCGAAATAGAGGCTCTTAAGTCAATTGCACTATTTACGAATAACTCCAAGAAGTTCAATCAAACGTTACCACTAGTAATCATAAAAATTATGTTACTAAATAAAAAACGATTGCACATTATAGTGTGAAAGTAAAAGTGAACAAAAACAAAGTTAAAGTACACTCACTAAACTATAAAAGAGCTGTAAAAGAAATTAGTCACTCGTGGTCATAAAACCACTTTATTGGACCAATACAGGTCGAGGCGACGCTCTCAGGCGCCGGCAATATTTTCTTCATCGAGCCCGGCTTTCTGAACGATGGACGTATTATATCGCTGTCATATTTCAAGAAGAGCGATCGTAACGACGTGACGCTACTGGGATTTAGTCGGGATCTCCCCCGCCATACATCACTCCGGCTTCCCCCTAACTTACTTGCACTGGACTTGCATCTTATTCCTTTTACACAGATTTTAATAAAGCTTCCGAGGAGGATAATAATAAAATGCTCTTTAAATTTTTTAACACCGCATTTACTCAATTTACCGCCTTTATTTTTTTCCAGGCACCTGTCAAAGAGTTCAGAAAAAGAGCAGCGTTAATGAAACGTCGTAGTGAGTGATATTCACTTAATTAAGTTAGAATCTGTCACTAAAGCTGGTGTAAATGTACTTTTACTTTTTGCTAGAGGCAATTAAAACTGTTTAAGTTTCAGTAAATACAGTTTCCTAGGCGCCTCGAAGCGGGCTATTAAAACACCGTTAACTAGTATTTAATGCGATAACATCATGAATTATGAAGAGTAAATTGAACATGCTGTGTTAATATTTGTAACGTGATTTACTTCATTCATAACATTCAACGCTTTCTCAACGCTGTTACCTTTGTTAATATGGTAATCATAATACAAACATGCTTTAATAACACTACTGCTATTAGTTCTATCAGAATTGTAAAAAATAATACTTCTTTCTTATATTTATATATGTAGCACATTTAGAAATATAAGTTTATTATTATTATGAACGTGACTGTTTTAACTATTTGTATCTCAATTTAAAATATGAAAGCATTTCTTAGTTTGGAATCTTGAATCACCCTTTTGTTTGTTGAAAACATAATATTGTCAATCCGTGGGGCGGGGGTATTGTCCCAATTGGGGGCATATATAGCATCGAAAATGACCTTCAAATAAAGTAAACAAAGATTCAGTTGGATGAGCAACACTAATAATCGTAATTACCATACATGTAACATCTTTACTGTTCAGTAAATTACACATCTTATTATTTTTTATCACTTTAAATCTATTTAGAATCACCGCTAATCTGTAGCATTCTTAGAACTGCTCACATTTTCACTCATTGAAAAGTTTTCTTCGTCAGCTCTTTTACATAAAATTCGGAACAATGAACTATCATAGTTAGTTCTGAACAATATCTCTTTAATTCTTTAGAGAACGTGCTGCAATCCCAGCTATTAACTTTGGCTGCAACTATTTGAAATTCGGCGAGTGTGCTGCAACGGCGACATCATGAAAACTTGCAAGACTCACCACTCTGAACATTGACCTCGCTAATGACTGAAGTGTTGGAACTTCGAGTGGACTTACCCGTATCATTTCCAATGAAACTTTACCCGCACATTGTTTGCTAGTTATTGCCTCTGATATTCGAGCACGCATAGTTGTGGGTAGTTCTGTGCAGGTGGCCTAACTTTACCCTTTGTCTTTGTAATGAATCCGTAACATTGTTTCCTCGGCTGTGGTCCGTTTTATTCCATTTAAGTTTCTGTTTTATTTACATCCATTGTTCCTTGCGGTTCGTCGACTGTTGGATTAATGTCTTTGTTTAAAGTATAGGGCGTTTTATCTTGATTAACTCAAATGTTTTCTTCTTTTCGCGTTTGTATTGTTCCAAATTTCCAATTTCAGTTGAAAGTGCTGAATATTGTGCTAAGAATAATTCACAATAGGCTAATTCATGGGCATTTTTACAAGCTTTTCTCAGTGTTTATTCATTTCACCATAGTTTGCTTTTAAATAATACCCATAGTATTCGCGTTTTCTTATTTATGAAATTCATGGTGGAATATCTTAAATATTGTTACTAATTCTCAGCTAAAAAAATAATGTTATTACTAAAGTAGCTCTAGAAAACATCTCAGATAAGCCGCTTTAGCCGATAAATGTCAGGACATTCGAATTTAGAGTAATAATTACGAATTTCTATTCAGAAGAGCCGGAGGGAAGTAATGCGGTCGAAGTTTTCCGACAAAGTTGGATGCATGTCGGCTGCCAAATTAACGTATTATAATTGTCAGACCGTTGCAGATTCCATTTGAAACGGATACGATTTTATCTTTAATTTTCATTTATTCATTGCGTCATTTAAAAGGAATTAAATTATGTCAATTATTTGTAGGTATATATTTGTATTGTTAAAAGGCATCATTTATCCTTTTCCGTTTTATTTTTCGTAAATTTTGTATTTTCATTTCACTCGTGTCTTAGGAGTGGAATATTTTTGGGGGTATTGCTAGTTTCTGAGGCACCTGTTGCCGAAATGTTGTGACCTTTGAAGTGTTATTGGAACCATTAACAGAAACATCATAAGCAACTATTCTTGTACAATTTTTGTTGTTTTTTTTTTAATAAATCACGGTGACTGTTGAGCTATGGGACACTCTTAAAGTGGGATTTACTGGTACTTAGATCACAATATAGGTGAGGACCTCCGCCTGATCCACCCATTAAGTGCAAGTTGAGCGCTTGACATTATTAATAACAACTTTCCTTTATTCAACATTATTCAAAATATTTACTATTATATTATACGTTCAGTTTATGAAAATATATTATTTAAGCTTTTAAATTTTTTTTAAATAGTTCCTATAATCACAACAGAAGTAGTCTCAAATACATATCACAATATAAACATTTTACTTATCAAAAATTAACAGTAACTCTTGTAGAATCCTCACAAAAAAATATTTTTAAATAATATGTATCCTAACCTCCGATAATAAAGGAACAGATAATCGTAAAATGCAGATTTTGTCAATCACGATCCCACTTCGATGTTTAAACTTCAAAGAGAAAAGTTCCTTTTCAAAGAACCTCATCCGATACTTCATCTAAATACTTATGAGGCCGTTATATTTAATACACCTAAACCCCGCTCAGCTTAGACATCGCTATGAAACATTTTTTTCATTAATCTGAAGCTCGCAATTTATTCGCAGAAGCGACACCGTCCGACTTTAATACTGCATAAAGTATTCATACTTTAAACTTTTAAAGCGTTGACTCGCTGACGGTTGAATAGAAAATTAAAGTGTGGAATTCACAGTGAAATATACCCACAACGAGGGAATTGTGTCCCACGGCTCACTGGCCCTAATTGTGTGTATTTAGGATAAGTAAAAAACAAACAAAGCCCACGCTCAAAAGAAACCCGAGATCTTTCAACTCGGGTCTTTGTGCGCGATGCTAAAGTTGCTGCATTTGAATTTAAAATTCGTAAAGTTGCGTCTTCGCCGGTGTTAATTAGTTAACTGGTGGCGACACCTGTCGGCCGAGTTGGGCCCTTCATTACCATTCTTAGAGGGAATTATATATTAAAATTCTTACACGAAACTATTTCTTGCCAAATTTCCTTGAAATTTATGCTGTAATTCAGACAGCTTTTCTTAACACAGATTTTTGTAATGGTTCATTTGGGAATATTATAAAATCTTGGTATTAAAATCGTCTTTAGCTGAGAAATATTGTGAGGTTACCTAAGCAGGTTTTTATGAATGGCAAGTCTGATACTTTTCCAAATTTTATCAGGTACCTTACGAAGTTTCGCAAAGATGAAGTTCTAAGCCTGGAGCAGACTGTAGCATAAAAAACGCCTTTTTTGGGGTTAACAGAACAGATTCTATGTTCAATATGTAGTTTCATCTTAATATATATAAATCTCGTGTCACAATGTTTGTCCTCAATGGACTCCTAAACCACTTAACCGATTATAATAAAATTCGCACTCCATGTGCAGTTCGATCCAACTTGAGAGATAGGATAGCTTACATTACGCTATAACTAATAGGAGCAGAGCAGCGCGGGCGAAGCCGGGGCGGGCCGCTAGTATTATATAAATATGATGAACTCGTATATGCAGATACGTTGCCAACCCTGAGGCGTAAGTTGTTATTGATAGTTGTTAGATTTAACACGTTAGCTGCGGGACTGATTTTGCGTGTACTTTTATACTATGCGATACCAGGTCGATTCGGCCTGGAAGTCGATTATATGCTAGTGCGAACCAGGTCCGTTAAACCTGGTACCACCTTTCTGCCAAAACTTATGTTATAGCTAAGGACTGTACTTATTTATCTTTGGCTTAGCCTGGTAAGTAGGTACCAGGCCTTGATGTCAAGGCCTGGTACCGCACAGAAAGAATGTTCCTATTCGTTCCTTGCGAACCAGGTCGAACAGACACGGTACATCTTTTTATAGACCGTTGAGTTCTATTCTTAAAATGAAGCTACGATATAAAATCTCTTTTGTACCTTGAGTACAACTAAAGTAACAGCTACCGCACAGAACAAAAGGACACGATTTTAGTGTTCGCACTGGAGAAAGATCAGGACCAGGCCAAAAAGACCTGGCTTAGCATCAAACGTGTTAACGGGAACACGATAGTGTTGAACAGTATCATTTGGCGGCAGATAGATTAGGTAATGCAGTGATGCCTACATCCTCAAGCTCCAAAATTGGAACTCTATTGGAACCAACAGCTTAACTTTTTACCAAATAGGCGCAAAGGTTACAAAAATAGACTTTTCACTGTTCCGTAGCCTTCAAGTGAGGTCTTGTGACAAGCAGAGCCAACAAAAAATCTAAAAAGACACTAAGTACCTACTACAAAACACAACACCTTTGATATTTCACGTAAAGATGTAGCTAAAAACGTAAAATTGAAAGCGAAACCTTTGAAGCTCCAGGACAAAGGGACGTGCAAAGCCACGTATAAACAAAGTAATCCTTATTCTGTGTCCTATTTTAAAATTATTTTCATTCTAAATTATTTTCTTTGTTATATACACTTTGACTCCATCGTAATGCCCTACTTTGGGAGCATAAGCTCACGTGGGAATTATAGAGCTCATGCTCGAATTTTATTAGTGTGAGATAAGTTCATGCGTGGATGAAATTTATGTGACTATATGAATGAGTTTGAGCATTTTGGTGGTAGAACTCCAGTGACGGAGCTCGCGGGCGTAGGCACCACGTAAATTGTAGTGTTCAGCCTGTAATTTCCGGCACAAGGGCATAACACCTTAGGCCTCAGGAGTGGTGACGCATCTGCATTGACCTTGATCTTTGTGTAAGTGTCTATTGGAAGCAGTCATCACTTAACATCAATGTGAAGTGGTGGTAGAGCTCCAGTGACGGAGCTCGCGGGCGTAGGCACCACCGCACTACCTTACCTAACCGCACCGCATTACCTAATATACTTGCCGCTAAATGGTAGTGTTCAACACTATCGTGTTCCGGTCAGGTGGTAATGTACGGCCCTGTAATTTCCGGCTGAGATGCATAAGACCTTAGGCCTCAGGAGTGGTAACGCATCTGCATTTTGACCTTGGTCTTTGTGTGGGTGTCTGTAGGCTGAAAAAAAAAGTGAACTGCAATGCTTGTTTTTGCCTGTTCATAACAAAATAAATAGGATATATATCCTTACGGATATTGCATTTAAAGAGCTTCTCTTTTATGGCATGAAGTTGAAACATTCATTTAATTTGCATTGATGGTAAGTAATACTCGTGCTACAGCTTGTAAACTTCTACACGAAACCACACATTTCAAATGTAGATGCATTGCTACTCTTAAGGCCTAAGAATTCGACCATTGGGCGATCTCTAGCATTCACATGATCTCTCACATACTGGTGGTAGAGCTCCCGTGATGGAGCTCGACGGCGTAAGCACCACCGCATTACCTTATATACTTGTCGCTAAATGGTAGTGTTCAGCAATATCGTATTCCGGTCTGGTAGTAATATACGGCCCTGCAATTTCCGACACAGAGGCATAACAGAGGCATCAGGAGTGGTAACGCATCTGCATTTTCACCTTGGTCTTTGTGTGGGTGTCTATAGGCTGCAGTCATCACTTAACATCAATGTGAACTGCATGCTTGTTTGCCACTTCCATAACATAAAAAAACATGCGTTGCTACTCTTAAGGCCTATGAATTCCACCATTGGGCAATCTATAATTTATCTTTTTTTTTTTTTTTTGTGGGCATTCCTAATTTTTTCGTAATTTCATCATCAACTTTTCTTGCAAAAAACATTTTAAAAAGCTGTTTTAAAACTCAAACACCAGTTACTGTTGTAAATCGCTGTCCATTTGCTACCTCAGATCGAAAATTCTTACGTATTGTATCAGCTTCGTCATGTTTATATGAAATTTGAATATCAAAATGAGATTTGAATACGCTAGTATGCGATTTCACATTCTGATCTGTCTGTGGAGAGTGAAGACAAATTCGCTGAGATTGGAACACTGGAAATATTGGCGAGGAGTCTTGTTGGAAACGTATTTCGGCAGTTGTTGCAGCTTTAGCAAATCTTATACATTTCATATTCTGTTGCATGATCCATTGAGTCCTTATATTGATATCTAATGAACCGTGAGTTAGTGGGAATAGTTTTCTTCACTAAACTATCGTTCAGTACCATACAGCAACTCGGCCCACCGGTTGCGGCGGACCGGAGGGGAGTAGCCATAGCGTTTATTACCGATGCAAAACATTCTGTCATTTTTTGCGGGGGGAAATACGTGTGTGTGACACACACTCACACTACAAAAAACCGTCTATTACTACGAAACTCACACCTTGACTTTAACAAAATACATAAACAATTTCACGCACATATTTTAAACATCTAGGCGACAGGCATAGACCGACATGGGCTTGTACTTTGACAGAGGGGAAAGCCTGCATATAGCTACTTCCCACCTGTCCGCCGCGCTAAAATTTAAATTCCACTTATTACAAAACACAAATTAACCCACGATGACCACACAGACGAGAAATATTTAAAGTTTTAATGTTGGTCTGATGAAAGAGAACGCTTTTCTATAAGATGTTTTTTTTTCGGTTGTGGTACCCTGGCATCTCCCGGTGATTCTTAGCACCGCCTGCCCCCCCCGTTACCATGACCGGTATCACCAGAGTCAGGAATAGGGGGAGCGCAGGGGTCTAGGGGCATTTTTTTAATGTAATAAACGGAGAAATGCCATAATCGCCACGCTTGGCATGCGGTTTGGCGATTGCAGTAACGGCAATTTTTTTCAATGTAATCGATGTGGCAAACAAGCTTGCATTTCATATTGATGTTAAGTGATGACTGCAGCCTATATACACATACACAAAGACCAAGGTCAAAATGCAGATGCGTTACCATTTACCACTTCTGAGGCCTAAGGTGTTATACCTCTGTGCCGAAAATTACAGGGCCGTACATTACCTCCTGACCGGAATACGATAGTGCAGAACACTACCATTTAGCGGCAAGTATATTAGGTAATGCGGTGGTGCCTACGACCGCATTACCACCAGTAAAACAAAAGGTAACTTCACGTCTGTAATCCCCGAAGGGGTAGGCAAAGGTAAATGCATGCATTCAAGCATACATGCAAACACCCACAATTCGCCGGTTACGTTTTGGCCCATGTAACAGGTGGCGAGCCTGTTGACATATCCGGGGACATTATCAAACTTCGAGGTACTGGGAAATTGCCAGAAAATGGAAAAACCCCAATAGAACCATAGTTAAAGGACTTTACACCATTATCTCTGATAACCCACGACCCGGGAATCGAACCCAGGACCTCAGCGTAGTAGTAGTGGCCTGCTACCACTAGGCTTCTGAGGCAGTTTAACGCGGGACAGTGCTACCCCGTAATACCGCCATGGTTTGACCGCCATTGTTCGATTGACTGACTGCTTGCCTTTTCGCTTGAGAATATATATCATATTCGTCCAAAAATTTTTTTCCAAAGCTATATTTTTTATATATTTGTATTGAATTTATGAAGTAATTCCTTTGAATCAATGGTTCCAGTTAAATGTTCTGCTCGATTTTCAATTAATTTCTGGACCTAAAATTCTGGACATAATAATTCAACAAAGAGTAATGTAACTAAACACTACTAACTCAAAAAAGGGCACAAAACGTTATAATAAATATTTGAGATCCTAAACACCAAAAATAAGCCCCACAAAAATGACAGCTAAGTCGATTGGATCACTCCTATATACATAATATAAAAGAATCGAGAATTTCATCAAGCCTACGTGAAGGAACACATGAAAGGCATCCACTTCCACGCCACACAAGCCCCATATTAAAAAATACTTGGCACGTCTCATTGTAAGTCAGCCGCAATAAGAATAAGGAGTTCCTTATTATCGAGATCGGAATTCCAAGGGGTGACAATGGACGGATTCCATCAGATCTCATTAGCATAGCGCCTTTAAATTAGTGAGCTAGTCTTGATCAAGAACAAATGGAAATAATCCATCGTCTGGATAATTCCACGTCTTGGAATGCCTCCAAATTGAAAATGATATCGATAGAATTCTTATCTGATATATTGGAAGTTAATGCTATAGCAAATAGCTCGGATCTTTGCGAAATTATTTGAGACGGAATGTTATTGATATTCGATATTCGATTTCAAGATATTAAATGTATTGAACACATTATGGGATCAAAGAAATTTGACTAAGCAAACGCGAAAGGAAATCGCTTAGCTTCTGCTATTGATGATTTTTAAAAGAGACGTGATTTGCAAAGCTGTTTTTATGGTTATAATATAGGTTGACGGTATCTTGTGATTACTTTTCTAAATTATCTTTAAGCCGAGCAGAGCCTATCATTTTAGTTGAGTATATGACTTAGAAAGAAAGAAGGAAAAAAGAAAGTAAGAAAGAGACTTACATACTCCTTCATTATTAATTGTGAGAGAGATATGTGTATGTATCTTTACACCAAGTCTCTCATGAAGAAAGCAGAGAGAGTGGAGCGCCAGATATACTGGTACCTTACACACCTATCGTGCTTCTCTTACATTCATAATTCTCTTCGTACATGCCGATTCCTTATGACACGAAACTTGGATCCTCAAAAACCACTTCAGTGTTGACTTCAGTTCACGATATACAGGTCCAGTTTAAATAAACACTGCCCCAGCTCACTTTGTAAGTGTCGTTTCTTAGTTTACTGAACAGTAACACTAGAACAGGTAAGATTACCTTGGGAGGGGCAGTGGCGTGAGCACCATCGTACACGTAGAGGTGATCGTTGCAGTCGAGCTGCAGGAGGTCGAAGTGCAGCATGAACCGCTGCAGGATGCTGTGTGTCTGGAAGGTGACGGTGCAGTCGAGGTTGCGCTCGTTCCGCGACCACAGCACCCCGCCGTCCAATTTGCGGTACTGCCGCTGTAGGAAATGGTCCTTGCATAGCGAGTCCATATAATCTGGGGACAATGAACAAGGATCATTTAGTGCTATATGGTAAAGATAAATATGCAGGGTAAAACGTCAACAGCTGCACAATTTTTTTCTCCAAGGATCACCGATTTAGCTGTCGAAAGTCGACTTCGAATTCGAATAGACAATAACTGGACTCGAAAGTCCAGTTTTTGTGTGGCTTCCACTCAAAAATCATTATACCCTAATGGCCCTCAATTGACGACCCGGTTATATCGATGGGGCTGACATATGCTCCGGTGGACAAAAGCCTCCAAATAAATTTAGATAAAAAAAAACGATGGTGCTGAATACGTATTGGCGTAAGATAGATTATGTAATGCGGTGATGTCTACGCCCTTGCGCACTGGAGCTCTGTCACAAGTAAGTTATTGAGCAACATAATTAGTTGATAAGAATTTGACTGTTTCTTGTTTCTACTTGACCAATAACCTACATCATGCTATTTGCTTTATCTTATCCAAAAGAGAATGCCTTAAAATAAGAGATAACTTTCTTTAAGCAATGTTGTATTTTAACATAATTTGAATACTATTTCGCATCATGCTTTATTGCGGTTTTATAGGTATCTGTTTTGATAAAATAGTTAACCAACAAGAGAGTTTAGAGTTTTAAAACTGCAGTCAATTTAAATTTGTCCGCATGCATCTTGAATGAAAATGAAGCGATTTTAAATTGTCTCATAAAATAAAGTTTTCTGGACGTCTCGTTCTCATTTTTCTTCATTCATACCCAGAGTTAAGAAATTGAGATAAAGTGAACTCTCTGCGTCACAAAATGGAGGCTCCTGGTAAAAACAATGGCGCATCGCAACGTATATTTCAAAGATTCAAAGATATTTATTTGCTTAAAGTATGGTATACGTATATTTGCAGATGTTGTCTAGCGTAGTAGTAATTTTATTTATTTTATTTTTATGTAATGGAAGTGGTAAACAAGCATGCAGTTCACATTGATGTTAAGTGATGACTGCAGCCTGTAGACACTTACACAAAGACCAAGGTCAAAATTCAAATGCGTTACCACTCCTAAGGCCTAAGGTGTTATGCCTCTATGCCGGAAATTACAGGGCCGTACATTATCACCTGACCGAAACACGATAGTGCTGAACACTACCATTTAGCGGCAAGTATATTAGGTAATGCGGTGGTGCCTACGCCCGCATGGTAATGTCCCCCTAGTAATGTTTCAACGGTAATGCTGACAGCCAGAAGGTGCCAGCAATGCCACTTTTCTAGATGTACATTTTGGTATTATTTTATTGTATTTTTATCGGGATAACATGGAAATAAAAAAATGATTTAAGGCGAGATTCGAAACCGCGACCAGACTAGAGTGGTCGCGGGTTCAAGTCCGCTCGCTCTAGCCATTGGTTGGTGAATTTTTGTATAGGATCGCTCACATGTTTTCACGTTTTCGGTTTAGGGTCTAGAATTACCAATAAGTAACAGTATGTATTTTATACTATGTTTTTCTTCACACAAATCAAATCATTATAAGTAATAGAATTATTTTATTGTCACCGCGTATGTACCCAAGTACTTGATTGGCACTTTCATGACATCCCTAATGCCAATGTAAGTTTGTTTGTTACGCTTTCACGCAAAAACTACCTAACCGATCGTCATGAAACTTATACACATATATTTTTAATTTTTAAAGAAAAATGGAAAGAAAAATTTGACTTCAGGCGAGACTCGAAC
The DNA here is from genome assembly GCA_036365455.1 of Macrosoma leucophasiata. NCBI lineage: Eukaryota > Metazoa > Arthropoda > Insecta > Lepidoptera > Hedylidae > Macrosoma > Macrosoma leucophasiata. The sequence continues at coordinate 25,286,889 of JAWQUS010000007.1, forward strand.
TCGCGACCTACTGGGAATCTAGTCCAGCCGCTCTTCCAATTGAGCTACTGAAGCCCTGCCCGATTTGTCAAATCTTTCCAATCTATTATATCGGTTGCCTAACTAGCATAGTTGGTAAATCGGGCAGGGCTTCAGTAGCTCAATTGGAAGAGCGGCTGGACTAGATTCCCAGTAGGTCGCGAGTTCGAGTCTCGCCTGAAGTCAAATTTTTCTTTCCATTTTTCTTTAAAAATAAAAAATATATTTCACAAGCATGTGTTACTGCGAAATAATATAAAAACAATTGTACACATATTCTTGGAGGCCATAAAAGTAACATAGGATTATTCTTATTTTTAAAAATGAGACATATTTTAATATCCTTAATGCGAACTAAGCCGTGGGTAAAAGCTAGTACAACTAAAAAACAGAGACGCAAGAACTAAAATAACCTTCCATAACGCCTCGACATATCAAATTGCAATTTATGACTCAACAAACAATTTGTTCAGTGTTGTCCGCAAATAAACGAGCTATTCGGAACATTTGCTCGGTTCCAGTTATTTCAGGAACATAAGTAATTCAAAGTAAATACCATTGTTGTGACAGCAAAACGAAAATTTGCGGTATGCCTCTCCAAAAGTCTTATCAAATTGCCATAGAGGCTAGGATATCTTTGTCGCATTCCGAATTCGTTGATTTCTTTACAAGATTCCGTACGTACAATGCGGATCTCAACTTGTTCTCTGCGCATTTAATATCTGCAAGCATTGGTTTGAAGATATGAATTGGTTTACAGGACATATTAAACTACTACTAGTTCGTACATTATTATTTATTATTATTATATTATTATTATTTTACGGGTGGTAGAGCTCCAGTGACGGAGCTCGCGGGCGTAGGCACCACCGCATTACCTGATTTACTTGCCGCTAAATGGTAGTGTTCAGCACTATCGTGTTCCGGTCAGGTGGTAATGTACGGCCCTGTAATTTCCGGCACAGAGGCATAACATCTCAGGCCTCAGGAGTGGTAACGCATTTGCATTTTGACCTTGGTCTTTGTGTGGGTGTCTATAGGCTGCAGTCATCACTTAACATCAATGTGAACTGTATGCTTGTTTGCCACTTCAATTACATAAAAAAAAAAAAAAAAAAAACATATAATAATGTAGGAACATACATGTCATGAAAAAGTTATGGTACACTTGTAAATAACATAAGATATCCTTAATTTCCTGTCAAGTGTCTTAGTTTCCAAGACACGTGACTTTTTTAGCGACTTTCTTAGCCAGGCGATCAGGTTTAGCGTAGCCGAGTCAACATTATCAAGTTTTTGTTAATGATTATTCGTTCGAAGTTTTTGTAGGTTATACCTAATACTCAAACAGAGAAATATTGCACATTGACTTTCGGAAAGAGATTTCGGCTAAATTCGGCTCTGTAGAACGTTATCTCTTTCGCACACTACCTATATGACGTTTGTCGACCATTTTAACCTAATTTTGACCAATAACGCACCATCAGTGCTTACGTAGACAGTGTGCAATATAGAGATAACGCTCAACGGAGTCGTAACTAGCCGATTGTCTCCTTCTCTATATGAAGACTACAAAAAGCACAAAAGATTAGGCACAAACTTTAAAAACACTAAAGGAACTGTTTAGGGGCAAATTGATGGCCATCGAGTTATGGCCATCAATTTGAAAAGCACTATACATTGATGTTCCCAAAAATTACGGTAATTATCACATTACACTAAACCAGCAATATATAGCATAGTGACTACAAAAATGATATCAACCCGTATCACGGAACAATCTCCAAGGAATCCTAAACTCGTCGGTGAAATTAAGAATTCTATCGCGGTGTATTTATCTGATATCGATGATAAGGTATTGGATCTAATCGTTATCTGTTGACACTTCATCTCTTGTCATCAGTTTGCGTGTACCGATTGATCTGGTATCTTGGACAGTTTGGTTTCGTGATCGATCTGTTCTGGTGGCGTGAACGGTTAGCCTCCGCGCAGTCAGCCATGTGAGTTACCCAATATTAATGAACACTTGCAACCCGCCCCGGCTTTGCGTAGGTACAATTATAAGTTGTAACTGGTAATTTAATGTCATTTGCTAACTGCCTCAGTGGTATAGTGGTAGCAGTCCACTACTACTACGCTGGGGTCCTGTGTTCGATTCCCGGGTCGAGGGCTATCAGAGACAACGGTGTGAAATCCTTTATCTGATTTCATTATTCTGGTTCTATTTGGAATTTTTCGTTTTCTGGAAGTTTCCCAGGACATCGGAGTTTGGTAATCCGCCCGGAGATGTCAATAGGCTCGTCACCTGTTACATGCGCCAAAACGTAACCGACGAATAGAGGGTCATAATCATAATCATAATAATTTATTTACCAGTATGTAGTGGGTACATGTAGGTACAGATGGTGAGGTAATAACATTATAGCACTATCACATTCTACCATTACAATGGTGTGTAAAATATCCATAAACTTAATAAAATATGTCAAATGTGTCAATATGGGTGTTTGCATGTATGCTTGTATGAATGCTTTTACGTCTGCCTACCCCTTCCCAAACCAGAGCAGTGGTAAGTGCCATAACGCAAGCTGGACTGTAATGTACTGCGATAAACCTGCCGCCACTGTGATCGCTAAAATGCATGCTAAGCAGCGATAACGGCATATCTCCCATATGGGGAGGCTTTATTCATGCAGTGAAAAATGATGACGATGACAGCCCTAAAACAGTGTAATCTCCACCGCATTATCACCCCTCATATAGTTATACTATACTAGTGGCCCACTCCGGCTTCGCGGGTTTAACGTTAAATACCCTCTCCTATTTGTCTTAGCGTAATGTTAGGCCTAAAGCCTTTCTCGATAAATGGGCTATCTAACACTGAAAGAATTTTCCAAATCGGACCAGTAGTTCCTGAGATTAGCGCGTTCAAACAAACAAACTCTTCAGTTTTATAATATTAAGTATAGATTAGTATAGATATGGGGAGGCCTAGTGGTAACTGCCTCGGTAGCCTAGTGGTAGCAGGCCACTACTACTACGCTGAGGTCCTGGGTTCGATTCCCGGGTAGGGGGTTATCAGAGATAATGGTGAAAAAGCCTTTATCTCTGGATCTATTGGGATTTTTCCATTTTCTGGAAATTTCCCAGTACCTCAAAGTTTGGTAATGTGCCCGGCGATGTCAACAGGCTCGCCACCTGTTACATGGGCCAAAACGTAACCGGCGAATCGTGGGTGCTTGCATGTATGCTTAAATGCATGCATTTACCTCTGCCTACCCCTTCGGGGATTACAGGCGTGAAGTTACGTTTTTATGGGGAGGCTTTACTCATGCAGTGAAAAAAGATGATGATGACTGAGCCCTAAGGCAGTGTAATATCCACCGCATATTTACCGTCACTCTAACATTAGTACATGCTAGGTGCATATCCAGTATCCAACTAGAAATAATGCACATCGACATCAGGAAGAGACGTCGGCTTATTTAGGATCTGTAGAGCGTTCTCTCTTTCGCACCTTACCTATTTGACGTTTGTTGACAATTTTGATCAAGTTTTGATCAGGTTTTGGCGGGAGCCTTGAAAGATGCGTGTGGTGCTCTTATTTTATTTCATTTTCTTGGTGTATTTTTGAGTTAAATTAAATAAAGTTGGTGGCATTTTGTTTGATATAAGCTTATTACTATAATAAGCTCGTGTATAGTGAAATAGAATAACAGTGCGAAAACACGTTTTTTCGGGTTGCCTCCAAAACTTCATTGTAAATGTTCTGATAAAGTAGCCATCGCTTTACTAGAATTACTGACTGTGACTGACTGACGGACTGATAAATTGACTGACGGCTCTGACTTTACGTTGCTTAATACGAATACGAAATATCGTTTTACTTGACACTGGCAAAATGCAAAACAAGCGATGCCATAAAATTAAATAAAAAAATTAAAAAAGTTTTGACCAATACCGTACTACGGATGCTTACGTAGGCAGTGTGTAGCAGAGATAACGCTATATGAAGAGCGAAGTCCGAAACTAGCCGATTGTCACTTTCATAGGCTCGATGTGCATTATTTCTTGATGAGCCCTGTACATTTGTATGTAGACTGCATTCTTTGCTACATTCTTGACTCACTAAAAACAATGTCAAGTGTTCAATTTCGATAAGTGCATGTGTCATAAGTGATACACCGTACGTCATTTAACGTGTTCACGAGGGGAGTTGTTGATAAATTTCAAGTGTGTATGATGGTGTATGGCGCCGATGGTATGTAACCAATCAATTATATCAATAACTTCAAATCATTTCTACGCGCTTGTAGGTGGTTCTCTTTTTCAAAGGATAGGCAAAGTAAATTTGGTGATTTACATATAGGTTAAATTTTATTATTCAATTGGTATTCATTAATACCTTCATTCATCAATTTCATTCACTGGTGGTAGAGCTCCAGTGATGGAGCTCGCGGGCGTAGGCACCAAGGCATTACCTAATATACTTGCCGCTAAATGGTAGTGTACAGCACTATCTACTTAGGCCTCAGGAGTGGCAACGCATCTCCATTTTGACCTTGGTGTTTGTGTAGGTGTCTATAGACTGCAGTCATCACTTAACATAAATGTGACCTGCATGCTTGTTTACCACTTCCATTACATAAAAAAACCTATTGGATTATTATTATAAGTCATTCGTCAGCTCGTCTAAAGACGGCCTAGTCTACTACACCGGGAACTTGGCGAGCGCAAACGGCTCTGTGGGACCAATCTTTGGCTTAAGGCATTGTGACGAGGACACATAAGACATATGCGATTAGGGGCGATGCAACTTTCGCTCTAAACATCGGTTGATGGTGTGACTCTTGATGATCATTTTTGTAACTTGTAACTTATTGACGTAATATGTGTGTCTATTGTTATTCATAACATACATATCACATCTCATATCATCACATATATATTTTATATTAAACTTTTGACTATGACTTTTCACTTAAATTCAAAGTATGACAAAAAGTAGACCCAGATTGGAGCTGTCAATTGAAATATTTTACGGTTATTTTGGACTTATATTCAAATAATTTAAATTGTCATGGAATAAATACTAAAATCAATGAAAATCCAATTTCAGGAATGGCTGCAGCGTGCTGGCCCTCTCCCTCATTCTCCTTCTCACTCTGGTGTCATCAGCGCCCACTCCGAGGCTGGCCACCATGGTAAGTGGCCAGACCACCGGCCTAGAGGTACCCAACGATCTGATAGCAGGCATCGGAGCTGGCATCGGCGCTCTGCAGCTAGTTGTCAACATACATACAGACAGTCAAGGCAATATTGAAGTTTACACCAACTGATTGATGACCAATCAAAGTTGCATCAAGTTTATAAAGTTGATTTTGATGAGAAAGAATATTGAAGTTGCGACATTTTGCAAAAATTGAAGAGATAGAGTACATTTAACTGTAAGAAAAGTGACTACAGTCACACACACTCGCACAGAAATGTATATAACAAGATAATAGAAAAGGTATGTTGCTAATAATCATCAGGAAAACATGTCGCCGATTTGTATATTCATTACTATATACACGAACATAGAGCAACACGGGCCACCGGCCGCCTCGGCGGACCGCAGGCACATCACGGACACTACGCCTAAATTCCATACAAACGTTTAATTTAGTCTGTACTACACAGACATCAATCAGTGACGTGTATTTACACGTGCACCGGTGTGCGTAGCACGTAGAGAATACCAAACGTCGCCCTAAAGAGGGGAGGAGGTTGGGTGGGGAAATCGGGCGGGACGTCGAAGTGTCCATTCTTTACGTAGTATTATTACATATTCTCTGCCGAAGGGTAGTAGCCATAGCGTTCATTACCGATGCAAAACAGTCTGTCATTTTTTGCGGGGGGGACTACGTGTGATAAACACACACACTACAAAAATCGTCTATTACCTACTACGAAACTCACACCTTGACTGTAACAAAAACCATAAGGAATACAATAGTCTTAGGACTCTTTCCACCTTCAGATAGTACTCGACTTGTTTGATTAAGGTAAATTAGTCTTGGTTTTTATGTAGGTACATGTTAATAAGCTCAAGTTGAACCGATGTAAACCGTATGCGTGTTAGCCACTTCATGATTTAAAAGAAATCCATGAGTATTATCAAACTTAATTCATTGAAGAAAATAAAAATAACTTAAACTTTTTGAAAATCGAATGTACTCAAGTTGCGATCGTTTTTCAGTTTTCGTTTGCAGACAGACTCAAAGACAGTCTGAGGTGGCTTTTGTCAGAATGTATGAAAAATTATATTCGGCTATCGATTTCGGATGACGTACTATACTTTATCATGAAAGATGCTTTTATTGCTAGGGCGTTATATTTCAATCATCACATATAATGTTTCATTCAATTTATTTGGTCACAGTTTCATTTTTTGATAAGAGAGTGGTAAAAGATCGTGTGCGTAGGCGCAGCTAGTGTTTAACACTAACATGTTCGATTTAGGTGTGCTTTTCAACGACAATCCACACAATCAGGTGGTGGTCCTAAAAAAAACGTCCTACATTACGTGTAGGGGAGGTACCCTAAGAAAAATAATTCACCAATTTTTCCGCATAGCTATTATATGAGAAATCGTGACAAATTACACCTTCCTAGTACTAAGAATCTCTTAGCTAAGCTGACAGACGAACGTACGCGAAACTATAAGCGTACCTTGTAGGCTAAAACCGACATGACGAAACTCTAAAATATATAGGTAAGGAACTCTAAAAAGGCAAACGTGAACCCGCAAAATAGCTTTCAAGTCATTGTGTGAATTGAGGCAGATATTTTGAGATATATGAGATAGTATTTTCATCACCTGTCGATGTTCACAAACTTGCAGCACAAACTAAAATATATTCGAACTAAATTAACAGCAGTGTACAGGAATTGAGCTTCGTCTCACAGAGCTGAGTATATCACTCGAGACGCTAAGATCAACATAGAGTTGGTTCGGTACACAGTGAGATTGAGTGCGACTCACAGTCGCTCGCTTATTGAGTCTCTCATGTGTGAGTAAAGAAAAACAATTATATTATAACGTTGTCTTATGGTGAGAGTCACAGACCGCACTACGACTTTACTTTGAGCAAAGTTTGCTTAGAACTGTCAGAAATGTATGGGTTTTGACAGTTCGAAGCGTACTTTGCTCGAAAGTAAAGTCGTAGTGCGGTCTGTGAATCTCGCCCTTAGACCTCTGCAGGGTTATTAAATTCTCAATTAAAATATTTCATTGATGGGTAATTTTAACTACCTTAGTTTTTTACGTGCATTTTTCAGATGGTAAGATATACAGCGACGGAACCTAAGGTCGTAAGTGCGGTGGTACTACATTAGTGGTAGTGTTCAGCGCTATTGTATTAATGTACCACTCTGTCATTTTCAGTTCAGGGACATAATAGTTTAGGTCTCAGAAGTCGTAACGCATCTACTAAGAAATCCCTGGTTTTTATGTGGTTATTTATTGTGACATATAAGTTATCATGAATGTGAACAGTATGCTTGTTTGCCTCTGATATAACAGAAAAAAGGTTGATGAGCTATAATTCCATAAAATAGATTCATGTCGATTAAGAAGGATAATATTAGCTAGTAATCATTCACAAACTTGCAAGACAAACTAAGATAGTATTCGATCTAAATTAACAGCAGTACCTATACAGGAATTCAGCTGCGTCTCACAGAGTTGAGTATATCACTCGAGACGCTAAGATCAACACAGACTTGGTTCGGTACACAGTGAGATTGAGTGCGACTCACAGTCGCTCGCTTATTGAGTCTCTCGTGTGTAAGCAGAGAAAAACAAATGATGCATGATGATTACTTCAAAGTTTAAACGATTTGAATAAGACATGCGAAGTAGTTAAAGTAATTAATTACAATGAGTCACCGATTCAAAGTCAAAGTGTTTATTCATCATTTAAAATTACAAGAATCAGTTATGATATGACCGAAGATAATAACAATGTTAAACTAAGGTGAATAACAATAGAAATGTTATGTCTATTTACAAACAGTAAGTATTGATAATCATTATATTGTTTTTATAATTTGATTGATTTGATAATAAAATTACGTTTCAGAGCACATTTTTTTTTGGAAGTCTGCCTTTCTTTCTTTTGTGTACCTAATGTTCAGAGCTTCCTAATACCGACTAGGTGGTAATATCATTTCGGGTATAAATCCTAAAAATATTTGACTTCAACGTTACAATCTCTCGTTGTCTGATGACTGCAGTACTCCTTAACCATAAATATGTATGCTTGCCACTTTTATGACACAAAACTGGTGAAGCGCGAGTGGTACTTGCGTGCACAGGGTTCTTTAACTTCTGTATAATTTGAAAAAATTCTAATATTACCATGAATATCACAGAATTCTAACAAGTTTTCCAGTACTCTTTGGATAAATCATGATTAAATGTTATATTAATGTTATTTTTTTTAAATAATTTTATTCGCAGTGTTTTCGAAGATTATTTGATTAGACATACGCATCCACTACAATATAATATATATTTTAATATGTGAGAAAATATACTTAGCAAACCTTTATTTTTAATTTATTAATATGTAAGTAGCCCTCGTGTTTGAAATTTGTTCAATCATTCGTTACAAACATATATTTGAATAAATTTTTACTGCTAGACAAAGCCTTGCAAAAGATGTCCACAGCTGGACAAAAACGTCCACGTCCGTGCTGAACACTACCATTCAGCGGCAAGTATATTAGTTAATCCGGTGGTGCCTACGCCCGCGAGCTCCTTCACTGGAGCTCTCTACCACCAGTAAAAGTTGTAACTAATGGATAGGCAGACACGCGAGCTAATACGTATTCCATTTCCTCCTCTCAAGGTAACTTAAAAAACAAGACGTAACTTCACGCCTGTAATCCCCGAAGACCCCTTCGGGGATAACAGGCGTGAAGATACATGCAAACATCCACGACCCGCCGGTTACGTTTTTGGCCCATGTAACAGATGGCGAACCTGTTGCCATCTCCGGGCACATTACCAAACTCCGAGGTACTGGGAAACTTCCAGAAAATGGAAAAATGCCAATAGAACCAGAGATAATGGATTTTAAACCGTTATCTCTGATAGCTCCCGACCCGTGAAATCGAACCCAGGTCCTCCAGCGCAATAGTAGTGGCCTGCTATCACTACGCTACTGAGGCAGCTTAGAAAAACAATACTACATTACAACCACGCAATGTATATTATGCAACATAACAGATAATCTAATACCTAAACAACGAAGTTGATCCCAAAACACGATTCTCACCGATCTTATCTTTCGAACTGGAACATCGAATAACACGAGATAAACCTGCAATAAAACTGATCTTATATCGGCGTTGTCAATGAGCCACGCGAATTCTTTCCCTTTTATCGCTTTCTGTAATACGATAGCTTAGTATCGTGGCAACAACCTGAATATATGACTTTTATGTATGTAAATATGCATACTATTATATAATATGCATACTTATTACTCATTTTTTTTTTTTTTTTTTTATGACGGGCTTTGTGTAGGCGGCCTGTCTCGAGACGGCACTAGTCTACTTCACCGGGCAATCGGCGAGCGCAGAAGGCGCTCCAGCCTAGACTTATTACTCATAACGGGTAGGCAGCTGAACCGAATACCTCAGTCTTTACAAAACGTTTGCTTAATGTACATTCATACTGTTTTTCATACTTGTTTGTAGAGTTAGAACACTCTTGATCCAAACATTTTTTAACTATCAAAGTGTCAACACAATTGGTTTTAGAATTCCAGTGTATTGAGCACGAGGGGGGGGGGGGGCACACATACGGATATTTGCAATTGATGGATTAAATTTCATGAAAGAAAGTTTCTTCCCATTACATTTCACCTTAGTTTTCGTATCGCCTTAAAACGCAAGGTATCTTTTATTATTATTTTTTAATGATATGGAAGTGGCAATCAAGCATGTAGTTCACATTGATGATAAGTGATGACTGTAGCCTATAGACACTTACAAAAAGACCAAGGTCAAAATGCACATGAGTTACCACTCCTGAGGCCTAAGGTGTTGTGCCTCTGTGCCGGAAATTATAGGGCCGTACATTACCATCTGACCGGAACACGATAGTGCTGAATACTACCATTTAGCGGCAAGTATATTAGGTATTGCGGTGGTGCCTACGCCCGCGAGCTCCGTCACTGCAGCTCTACCACCAGTAAAAAAGTTGTTTGTATAGTTAGAACCATAGAGCAAGATGGGTCACCGGCCGCGGCGGACCGGAGGGGAGTAGCCATATGCAGGCCTTCCCCTCTGTCAAAGTACATGACCAAATCCTATGCCTGTCGCCCAGATATTTAAATGTGTGCGTGAAATTGTTCATGTATTGTGTATTCATGTATTCATGTATATATATGTTAAAGTCAAGGTGTGAATTTCGTAGTAATATACGATTTTTGTAATGTGAGTGTGTGTTATATATATTTCTCCCCGCAAAAAATGACAGAGTGTTTTGCATCGGTAATAAACGCTATGGCTACTCCCCTCCAGTCCGCCGCGACCGGTGGGCCAAGTTGCTCTATGGTTAGAACACTCTTGACCCAAACATTATTATTTATCAAAGTGTCAACACTGTTGGTGGTAGAATTCCAGTGTATTGCACGAGGGGGGAGGGGAGGACTGCGGCATTACGGACGTACAAATACGGATATTTACAATTGATGGATTAAATTTAATGAAAGAAAGTTTCTTCCCATTTCATTTCACCTTAGTTTTTGTATCGCCATAAAAGTAAAACGCAAGGTATCTTTTATCTCATTGTAAAGCCAATATTCCCGGTCGTATTATGCAGAGTGGGGGAAAATAAGGCCGCGTTTGTACTCGCTCAGCAAACATTTAAATAACGTTTGAATATGTGATCGCAAATACGTTTTCGTTGTTCGAGAAAAAGTACCTTAAATTTATCACTGGAGAAAGATATTATTTTTTTAATTCGTTTTCATGTAACCTCACACTTTATAAGGGAGCAAACAGTTCTTGCCTTAAAAAGAGGAAGTAACATACGGCCCCTTAAGTAACTTTATTAAATCCACCACAAGATACAATTTTAGCCATAGCGTTTATTACCGATAGCCATAGCGTTTATTACCGATGCAACACAGTCAGTCATTTTTTTGCGGGGGGAAATACGTGTGACACACACACACTACAAAAATCGTCTATTACTACGAAACTCGCACCTTGACTTAAATACATAAACAATTTCACGCAGACATTTAAACATCTAGGTGACATGCGCAGCCACAGTTGTGCTTGTACTTTGACAGAGGGGAAAGCCTGCATATGGCTACTCCCCTCCCTCCGGTCCGTCGCGGCCGGTGGCTCGTGTTGCTCTATGATAAAAACATAAACTGTGTGGAGGACTTGATTAGTTTCTACTATAATTTTTAACTGAACATTTTTGTTATGCGTAAATAGTATTATTTCTACGGTAATATTGAATTTTAAAGTAAATCCAAATATAGTGTATTGTCGGTATGTGTCGTATGATTGATTTTAACTCAACTTTAACAAACTGCTTCTCTTGTATGAAATGTATACTAACTATATTTGGTAAAAATTGTTACTGTAAATAGACGTAGACAAATGTATCTCTCTTTTTGGAATAAAAAGATGAGTTTAATAATAAAACAAATTTGATGCAGGTATATTTAATATCTTATGGCTCATTACTGAAACGTCACTTAAATCATGATGACAAAGAATGACTCTTTTTCTTTTCTTTTTACTCTTTGTTATCAGTTTGTAAAGGGGAAATGAGACATTCTACTGATATACTTTTTACATTAGTTTATTACATTTAGTTTTATCTTAATGATATTCTTGACTTTACATATTTTTTTTTTATATTGTTTGACATGTCTAACAATTGTTGTTTCACTTTAATGTTTTTTGTTTGTTTTTTGACGTGTCATAAGAGGTGCCTGTCACCCTAAATGAATAAATGAGTTACTGATTCTGATTCTAATCTAAGTGGGACTTATAAGTCTTTTGTCTCTATAAAACATGTGCGAATGACAGAGATAGCTTATATATGAGGACTGCTTAAAATTTATTAAATTATATTACTAGCGATCCGCCCCGGCTTCGCACGCATGCAATTTAAGTACTAACATAATATACGACTATTAATTGAGATGTAAGCTATCCTATCTTTCAAGTTGGATCAAGCTGCACACGGTTGCAAGGATTGATTAAAATCGGTTAAGTAGTTTAGGAGTCCATCGCCGACAAACACAGTGACACGTAATTTATATGTATTTAGAAGATTATAAGATTATAAGTCACGTTTCAGTATTCAGCCATACGTACCGTTGTAAATTTATTTTTATCAGATTATTCGATATATCTGTATCAACAATCAACTCTACTTCTATAGTTTTCTTTATCAGTCGAACGATGGGGACGTTTTGGTTTAATGAAAACTTATAAGAAGCATACGGAGTTATTAATATAAGTTTTTGTATTATTTTAATAAATAAGTTATAATAATATTTTGGTATTTTTATTTGTAAGTCTTAACCTTCTGCGATCTGAAAATGGAATTAGCAAATGTGTATTCATTACGAAGTGTTTCTTTGTTTGTTTATGACGCTTTTAATGAATATATAACTGTGTATGGAGCTTGACTAATAGGAAGTTTTCTTTTAGGAAAAACCTCTTTTTTATGCAAAGAAGGTGGCAAACAAGCATGCAATTCACGTGATGACAGCAGCCTCTACACATCGAAACAAAAATCAATGGTTAAAATACAAACGCGTTGCCACGTCTCTGTGATACTTATTACTGGGTCATACATTACCAACTAACCGGAATACGATAGTGCTGAACACTACCATTTGGCGACAGATCTACAAGAAATTGACGAAATTGGGAGTGTCAATCCCCATAAAGATAAAGCGCCGACAGTTTTTTTTTTATGTTTTTAATTTTAAATGTGGACTCAAGTATTTGTTTTACATTAACAATGAATGCCTCATATGAATACATTCTATAATATAGGGAATATTAAGTTTAAGTAAATCCCTTCTAAAACTAAAAGTCTATAACTTCAAAGATTTAAAAATTTAATTTGAGAATGTAATTCTAGAGTGCATTTCGATTTGAAATGTAAACGTTTATGAAAAAGTGTATTTCGCTGAACCAAAATCCGGCTTACAACGGATCTGGTTGCTTTGCTTGCAGAACGGTACGTGTTGGCTGTCGGACTGACGCACTGAGTTTTTTAAGAGAAAGCACTTAGTGTTTTCCGCATGCAATGGACATCTACTAAAATTGCTCCGAATTTTATTAGATGTCCATTGCCATTTGAAGATATATCCCCAATGTACTGATGATAGATCTCCAGTGTTCTGATGACAGATCCCTAGTAACGACTGGGGATCTATCACCAGGAGTGGTCATCTCAGCCAAAAGACGATCACTGCTGGACAAAAGCCGCAGGACTCTGCTGCTCATCTTGCGTTTTCGCATTTACTACCGCCCCGTTGGAATGGTTTGATCGTTATTGTTCGGTTGACTCACTGCACTAGCGGAAGAATTCCACTAAAAGAGAACTCATCCGCTAGTGGGCGGTGGGGTCGTCACGTCCCAACGCCGACAATTTACATAAATCCTTCAAATATATTCCTACAGTTAAATTGACACAAATCCTTTAAATGTATTCCTCACAAAGCTGTGTTTAAGAAATGGTGAGTGCTGATAGCGTCAGTCGACGGGAAATGAAGACAGAGACAGCTAGAGCCGTCTCGTTCACACGCTAAGCTGGCTTCTGTCGGGCCACGGAAACGGCGAGTCGGTCACAAGTGTCGACGATATCATATTAGAACGACATACGGTTCTCAACTTCCTTACTAATATTGTATATGATAATATGTGTATATTTGTCTGTCAGTGTCGGTATGTTACGCTTTCAAGTCAAAGCGGCTGAACCGATTTTAATAAAATTTGGAATGGAAATAGTTCAAGATCCTGGAAAGGACAAGGGCCACATTCTTTTCAAGCAGCTGGACTGGTTATCCTGAGGTCGCAGGTTCGATTCTTGCCCGAAGTCCAATTTTTCTTTCCGTTTTTTCTTTAATAGAAATTAAAGAAAAAAAAAAGTTCACTAACATGTGTTATTGCGAAAAATAAATAGTACAATGTACATGTTATTTAACATATAATTTTAATCATTACCAAATAACAGATGTAGGTACGTATTTCTAATACCGTATCGCATACTAACACGGTAAGCTGGCAATTCTGTCGGGCCACGGAAACAGCGGGCCGGCGACAAGTGTCGTCGATTTCATATTATTATGGTTTTGGATTTCACAGCGACAGGGGTATAAGTCTCGCTGCAAGTGAACTGGAAATTGCTGTCGGGCCACGGAAACTGCGGGCTGACAATCGTTTGAAACGGTTTTAGAAAATGCGGGTTAAGCATTTGAACTGATGGATGACGTGTGTCGATAATCGTGTTTGTTGAACTAAATCCGTAGTTAGGATCATGGTCTTTGTGTTTTAGTATTACCTTCGGGGTTTGATGATATTCCTGGAAATATCAAGTGGCTTATAACGTTGTTAAGCATGTAATTTATTTTAAAAGTCAAATTCTTAATTTGAATGTTTTGTTTGTAAAATGTGGTTGCCATTAACTTTCGGGGACAAATTTATATAAATAATTGTGAATACTGCACCAAGATCTATTGCGTGCTTTAAAAAAACCGGTCAAGTGCGTGTCGGGCCACGCGCAGTGTAGGGTTCCGTAATTTTTTAGGTTCCTTGTTTACTACGCAACCCTAGAAATTAAAGTTTTTTATACTTATGTAGTGATTATAGTAAAGATAAGAATCTGACTTCAAGTGAACTGGTATTTGCAATAATTATAATACTTTCTCGGTATGTACCTATTCTAGTGGTAACAGGTATCTCTACTAGTAGTAGAGCTCCAGTGACGGAGCTAGCGGGTGTAGGCACCACTGCATTACCTAATATACTTGCTGCTAAATGGTAGTGTTCAGCACTATGTGTTCCGGTCAGGTGATCAGTATGGCCCTGTAATTCCCGGCTGAGATGCATAACACCTTAGGCCTCATGAGTGGTAACGCAACTGCATTTTAACCTCTGGTTTTTCTGTGGGTATCTATTGGCTGCAGTCATCACTTAACATCATTGTGAGCTGCATGCTTGTTTGCCATTTTCATAACATAAAAAAAGGTTAATACAGCTTCTCAAGGTTCGACCTCCAGGTTAAAGATAAATACTACTGTTTTTTTCTCATTTATTGTTTATCCCTGTCATGCCCTGGGAAACCACATGAAACTGTGACGTCATTGGACACGTTGTTATCTATTACAAATGTCAAAATATTTTTAGAGAATTGTGTATCTACACTAATATTATCTACACTAATATTATAAAGAGGAAAACTTTGCTTGTTGGGTTGTATTGAATAGGCTCAAAAACTACTAGACCGATTTAAAAAATTCTTTCACTATTCGAAAGTTACATTATCGACCTACATTATCGACCCTTGTTACTCCAAGGGCTATATTTTATTTTGGAAAAAATGGGGTTCCGTAAGATATTTCGGTTTTTCGGACATAAGGTGTAAAAAATCAACCAGAACAGTTATTTATTTTGCGTACGCTGCCTAAACTATAAAAGATAGAACCATAAAATGTTCTAATTAAATGTAAAACTTATATATAACTTTTAAAACACTCGCGTTTAACACTCATTTCAATCATTTTACGAACCGGGTCGTGACGCGATATAGATATTGTGTGTTTTTACCCAATATCTATATCGCGTCACGACCCGGTTCGTAAAATGAGTGAAACTTATATATATCTACAAAAAAGTCCGTGCCACACTATACCTACCTATGTCAAATAAGGCACAACAACCATTTTTGATTTAAAAGTCTTGAATTTTTTTGGACTTCATTACTTACAATAGGAGAGGGTAGGTAACATTGCACCCGCGCGAAACCGGGCGAGCCTCTAGTGTTTAAATATAATACTTGATTGCGTGCAATTTACATCTGCCTATCCCTACGTGAAATACCGTTTACGTTATTACGTATAAAACAACGGCAACAGGGGTATCACTGTCTGGTTGCAAGTGAACTGGAAATTTCCGTCGGGCCACGAAAACTGCGTTGACAACCAGCGTTTTATGACGACTTAAGAAAATGCGGATTAAGCGTTTGCACTGAAAGATTTTCTTGAGGTAAAACGTTTTCAAGGAAACGTTTTGGGGATTTGTGTGCGCATCTAATTATGATATGAATCATGTCATGTATATCTAATGTCATGTAATTTTTATATTTTTTTGTTTAGTCTTATCTTGCCGTTTGTAAAAGAGAGTATGGAACATTCTGTTGATACCTATTTATATCATTAAGTATTTTTGGATTATTATTAATTTATTTACTTTAACATATTAATCAACGTATCAGTTGTTATTCGCTTTAATTTTATATTTGTAATTTGACCTATCACAAGCAAATTCTATTATTTCCAAGTGATTAAATGAAGTTTTGAGTTTGAGTTTGTGTTTGATAATTTCTGCACAAAACTTTAGTCTGTAGCTACATGAACCCCATTAAAAACCATCGTTACGTACGTACTTCTATGTCAACTACGTAACTTCACGCTTGTAATACCCGAAGGTAGAGGTAAATGCATGCATTTAAGCATGCAAGCAAGCACTTACGATTCACCGGTTACGTTTTAGACCATGTAACAGGTGCTTTTACACCGTGATCTCTAATATCCACCGACACGGGAATCGAACCCAGCACTCCAACGTAGTAGTAGCAGCCTGCTACCACAAAGCTACTGAGGCGAAAAAACTAAATTTAATGGGGACAGCATGACGGTATAGATGCTTATATTTATGATAATAAGATAAGTTATCTATCGGATTGGGTTTAACGGAGAGCCATAATCTTTATAGGACCATAAAATAACCATCTGGCGGGTAAATGAATTGAAAAATCGGTGATGACATCAATAAACCAGTTGACCCACGGGTCGTAATTCTGTTCAGACAAACGGCTGTTTCGAGATATAAACATTGAAGAACTTCGCTAAGCTTTATTGATTGAAAAGTATTGTAATGCATTTTAATGCGCCATTTACAGTCAATTCAAGATTTTACGAGGAGATAATAATGGTTTTTAGTAATAGAAAGAAAGAGAGAAAGAGAGAAAGATCGTTTTTAGTAATCCATATGCTGTACGAAAAAAAACGTGGTTGAAAGAAACAGGGAAATACGTGCTTTTTTAAATAAATGTGGCAAACAAGCATGCAGTTCACATTGATGTTAAGTGATGACTGCAGCCTGCAGACACCCACACAATGACCAGAGGTCAAAATGCAGATGCGCTGCCACTCCTGAGGCATTAGGTGTTATGCCTCTGTGCCGGAAATTACAGGGCCGTACATGAAGCCTGTTTGTTTAATAGCATATCAGCTATTTATACAGGGTTAATTCAATTGTACTATTTATTTTTCGCAATAACACATGCGAGTGAACTTTAGAAACTTCGTGTACTTAGTGGACTTCGGCAGCTTAGTGGTAAAGCAGCTGGACTGGTTATCCTGAGGTCGCAGGTTAGATTCCTTCCCGAAGTCAATTTTTTTTCCGTTTTTTCTTTAATTTCTAGGGTTCATTTAAGTTAGCACATCAGCTCTTGCAGGCAATTCTACATAATTCCCAGCAACATTTGATCTACGATTTTTACAAACTTTGATAAATAACCCAAAAAATGTACAAAATTTTTTTTCATAAGTTTAAAAGAGCATCAATGCCCACCTCGAGCAAACCCGTGATGATGTGAGACTTTGTATTCACTATTACTGCAGTCTCTATGAGTAGTGTAATTTAAAAATTATGATATCGGTGCTGTACTATGCGGTGCGGTGCTGGGGTGCGAGTGCGCCCGCCTATCGACATTGTTTTTTCTGTCAAATTTTCATGTCGATTTGTAGCGCCTTTAAGAGCAGTAGTGATAATCTGATTGTTTTTCTTGCTTTCGTAGGTGAGAAACAACCGATAATGGTAAATTATTTCGATTATTGTTATTTAGTTCAAGAAAAAATCGACATGAAAATTTGACAGCAATGGCAACGACGACAGCAATGTCGATAGGCGGTTGCACCCCTGGTGTTAAGAATCACGAGACTGTTTTTCAAGTGTGAAAAAATGAAACATCCTCCTCGACCTCATGTAAATGTGCAAGAAAGGCTTCCTCCAGGTCAAAATCTGCAATGGCCGCTCTGGAAATCGCTTAACCATTACGTTCCCAAGTAGGGCCTTGCAGACAAAACCTAAACAACTGGGGTTACATTCCTCCGTCTACAGAACAATGTGACTCGCAATGGGGCTCCATCTCAGACGATGCAACACATTCTAAATAAAATGATAGATAATGCATAATATTATAATATAACATAATCAATATTTTTTATTTATTACTTTAATAATTGTCAAATGTTATTCCTCTTAATATGGAATTTTTTTTTTCTTGTCTATCGCATTGGGTTTGCCCAACCTGTAATGATAGATTTAGGTCTGATAAACAAATAAATAAATAAAATAAAATTCTTCTTTGTCCATTGGCCTCCTGCTCCTGCACTTTAGATGACTTCCAAAAGGCAAATGATGCTGCAGTCGCCGTAGCGAGGTATTGGGGAGACAAAATTAAAACGTATCCAGCCGATGACTCGAAAAGAAGAAGAAGTGTGAAGTTATTATAATAACATAGACACTTGCATAATATAAAATAAATCAACCGCTTTTCCTGCCAAAATACATCTCCGATAGAGTAACAAAAACACAAGCGAGAGTACAGACCGCTGCGTTACCATACTAATAGTCGATTAGCCCAGAAAGCGGCGTTTTGGCACGCACCCCCGCCATCTTTCACGGCGGGTATAAAACAGCGATACCAAAACACGGCGCGGCAGCTGGAAACCCGCCAGCGACCACCGCTTGTACTGCGTCCTACATCGGTGGGACCAAGGTGAGCTACACCCGTGTACCTAACTTCATTGGCAATATTATCGGCTCATTTTATGAAGGGTAGGTATTATAAGTTCCAAACTAAGAAAAAGTCAAACAATTTCATGTCAGTAACCATTTTATTGACATAAAAAGTTTGAGTTCTTATAAGCTGAAATTGAGTTTCCATCGATAGTTGCAGAATACTGGTACCACAAATTTACATAATGTCTTTCGACTCTTGAAACCTAAAAAATGTAGGTACTACTGTTTTATGTATCGTGAAGCAGTAATTAAACTGAGTTAGTAAAGTTTGAAGAGATATACAATTATAATATTTATTTTTCGCAATAATACATGCAAGTGAACTTTAGAAATTAAACGAAAATTGGACTTCGGGCAGGAATTGAACCTGCGACCTCAGGATAACCAGTCCAGCCGCTTTACCACTAAGCTACCGAAGTCCCACGCCGATGCGTCAAATTTTTGCTTTCCCTTTTTGATTTTTAACTGATTTAGGGTCGAGGAACGACAAAAAAAAAATCCGTTTCTTCTTTAATTTCTAACGTTCACACGCATGTGTTATTGCTTAATAGAAATATTACAATTATTAAGGGAACAGCGACATGTTAACGATATTGTATAAACTGCAAAGTCTATCATATCGGTTGTATAGCTATTTATTGGTTATCAATAGATGTCGTTCACCGACCCTAAATCGGTTAAAAATAAAAAAGATATGCAATGCAAATGTAGATGGTTACAGAGGCTCAGGAAGATCAAGACTGACTTACCATGACCAAACAGGTCGAGTTCTATCATTCGTGCATGTATGAAGAGAATGATGATGGTAAATGAGGCACGAAAGGTATGTCAGGATCGGGATATCTGGCGCTCTACACTCTCTGCCTACCCCGTTAGGATCCTGGCGTGAAGACACATACATAATTAAAGTTTTAAATGGTAATGCATGACAAAGATATATACATAAACTGAACCAAAGCAATATTTCTGATAGACCAACAAAATAAGCCAGACTAAACGAGACAATACTACTGTGTTACCATACTAATAGTCGATTAGCCACAGAAAGCGGGGTTTTGGCACGCACCTCACCATCGTTCACGATAAAACGTAGTTACCGAACACGGCGGCGGTTGGAAACCCGCCAGCGACCAGCACTTGTACTGCGTCCTACATCAGTGAAACCAACGTGAGGTACGCAGGTGTCTACGTGTCTGCAAGTAGGTTTAATGGGCTATAGCTTGGCTGTTTTGATTGAGGGTATTATCGACAGTCGTGCGTGTGCCGCGCTCCGAATTGGACGAGCTGCCTACTCAATTATTATCGTTTAGCGCGGCACTAGCCGTCGCTCGAACCTTTGGTTGCCATGAGTGATACTCTGGTAGCGAACGAGCTGTTGGCTTTCTTGCAACAGAAATTGGATGTGATGGACGAAGTGTCCGCTATCCAAATATGTTCAACGAGTTTCAGCGAACAAAAAATAGCAAATGCCAAGCTGTTGCTGTTTAAGGTGCTGAACAGAAGCGACCAGATGGTGTCCCGCAGGCGACGGGACTAAGAAGAGTCTGAAGGCAAGCTTAGCAGAGGTGCAGAATAAGTTAGACGCCTCCCAAGTTACCGTCGCTGATTTGCGCAACCAAGTAAATGAGTTGCGTAATACTGTGGCAGTAACTAGGTCACCGACGGTGTCTAATAACATCAACACCGTGCGAGGTGCTTGCCTCCTCGATGTATCGCCTGCAAGTTTCGCGTCAGCGGTATTGTCGCCGGCGCCGAGTGCTGTGCCTGCGGTATGCGCTGTCCGCGCATCCCGCAGCCCCGCCCCCGTCCCCGCAGCCCCTCCCGCGCTGCACGGCCTCCTACACGACTGGACCGTATGGTCACTGAGAGCGTCTCTGCCACGCTCCCTGCGAAGCCCGGGCCTGAAAAGGCCACAAACCGGGCTGATGATAATGATGGTTTCGTGACGGTGCAAAGGAGGAAGCGCCGTCAGCGAACCAACAAGAACATCTGCGGTAAGGCTCCCGTGGAGCCCAATATAGGTTTACACGCAGCTAAACCGAATACCCTGGTGTACATCTCCCGCCTCCTCTACACCACTGAGGTGGAGGACGTCGTGGAGTTTCTTCGTCAAAAGCTGAAGTACACGCTGAGAGTGCAGCTGCTGGAGTCGCGCCGCAACGTCAACTTCAAGTCGTTCGTGGTGCGTGTGCCGACATTTCTGCTGCACCTCGTCATGGAGGAAAGCTTTTGGCCGCAAGATGTGGTGTTCCGTCGCTTCCGGGGACAAGTGCCACTCGAACGCACAATGACACAGTGCAAGAGAAGTGTACTAACATAGTATTAAAATTTATGTACTAACACTATAATATATATTCATATGTATGTTAGTTTATAAGGTATATATTTCTATGGGCCTGTTGTTTAATTTTAATCAATTTTGTTGCCTGTAATAAATGGATAAATAAAAAAAAATAAAATAAATAAATAGATAAAAGGAGAGAGACTTCAACCTGCATCTCTCTGAGAAATCTGTGTTTGGGCTGTGAATTCGACAAACAAGTTTACATATTTCTAGTTGATCAATATAAAAATCACACAATAAATTGTTGATCAATGCTGAAAGACACATATACATATTTCACTTTGTACATATTTTAATACATAGTCAAATACTTCAGTCTATAGACATTTACATAAAACTTGAGGTCTGCTTGCTGAGGCTTTTTTCAAGGTCTTTTATCTGCCAAAAATAACGAGACTGTATATAATCACTTAGCTCACTCACCAGCATTTAGAAATATGGTTCCGTACCCCGTAGAGACAACTAAGGTCTCAGGGGAAGAAGATTTTTGCCACCACTCTCAGGCTCCGTCACTACAACTCTTCTACACTCCATAAATAAAAATCAAAGCGTAGACCAATTTATATTACTCTCTTAAAACACTTGATAAAAGCTACGCAAGTTGAACGTGATTCAATCGATTATAGCTGTTTGCAGACTGAAGTAAAATCTACCAAATATTTAACTGGTAGTAGAGCTCCAGTGACGGAGCTCGCGGGCGCTAGGCATCACCGCATTACCTAATATACTTGCCGCTAAATGGTAGTATTCAGCACTATCATGTTCCGGTCAGGTGGTAATGTACGGCCCTGTAATTTCCGGCACAGAGGCATAACACCTTAGTCTTCAGGAGTGGTAACGTATCTGCATTTTGACCTTGGTCTTTGTGTGGGTGTCTATAGACTGCAGTATCACTTAACATCAATGTGATCTGCATGCTTGTTTGCCACTTCCATCACATAAAAAAAAAACCTATCACTCTCTATGTGTACAATACCGCTGACAGTGAATTGTGCAATGTTCAAGACTGCACTGTAATGCCTTTTATACACTTCAGCTTACGTCAGTCGTCATTAATATCCATTACAATTTTCAGGCCGCTTGTTATCTGAAGCCCCTTTTTGGAGTCGCAAATCTTTAAAAGAGAATTATGTTACAACGATTGTCAGACTAATTACGTAAACGAGACCCTGTTCGCACCGTAGAGCAACACGAGCCACCGAACGCGGCGCACCGGAGGGGAGTAGCCATATGCTGGCTTTCTTCTCTGTCAAAGTACAAGCCCAAGTGGACCGAGATGTTTATATGAGTGAAAAAAATAACGCTCTACAGACCCGAAATGTGTCGAAATCTCCTTCCTAGGCTCCTATTTGACGTTTGTTGACCGTTTTGATTGCTCAGACCAGACTCGTAGTGCTTACGTAAGCAGTGTGCAACAGAGATAACGCTCTACGAAGTCGAAACGAGCCGATCGTCTCTTTCGCAGGCTCGATGTGCAATATTAATTGTTGAGTACTGTAATTGAGATGTTGACTAGGTATGAGTCACTACTTCTCTGTCAAAGTACAAGCCCAAGTGGGCCGAGATGTTTATATGAGTGCGTGAAATTGTTTCTGTATTTTGTTTAAGTCAAGGTGTGAGTTTCGTAGTAATAGACGATTTTCTTTTTGTGCGTGTGTGTCACACGAATTTCCGCCCGCAAAAAAATTCAGACTGTTTTGCATCGGTAATAAACGCTACGGCTATTCCCATCCGGTCGCCCGCACCGGTGGCCCGTGTCGCTCTATGGTTCGCACCATAGCCGTGTTTTATGGGAGAACTTGAAAATTTTATAGAATAGGGGACAAAGGGGGCATCTTTGAGTTTGGATACTCGAGAATTGCTAAGTCAATGAATGTTTGGTAACTCCAAAGTTGCTTCGAAGTTAATTCAAATAAGTGTTCAATTAGGGATCTCACAAATGGCTGAAGTGTTATGAAATACCCGCTTTTATATGATAAATCATGGTTGCTGTTTTAAGTGGCGGGGTCCGACCGCCTAACTCTAATGCTTTTGTGATGCTTTCGTAAAGCTTTCGTTCATGGCGTCATCTTGTCGGTTTTGTACCGCCTATTCAAACATTTTGCTCTTAAATATGTACCTACTGACAAAAACACTTCCAGGCAAAAGTTAGGCGGTACAGGATGGCTTCATAATCGAAAGCATTACGAAAGCGTTTGAGTTAGGCGGTCGGTCCCCTCCTTTGTTTTTTCCGTTTTTTTACACACTTTTCTATTTATTCCTACCAAGAAAAGGCCCCGTAATGACTATCAGAGAGACATGATACTTAGGTCTCAGGGGTGGCAAAGCATCTGTATTTTGACTTCTGGTTATTGTATAAGTGTGTACAGGCTACAGTCATCATTTTAAAACATCAATGTGACCTGCAAGCTTGTTTAACACATTCCTTACATTAAAAAAAAACCATCCACAGCATCAAACTTTCTCAACATTGGCGAGTTCTGTTTAATTAATAATGTATTAGAAAGAAAAATCATTTAAATCGGTACAGGCGTTTTCAAATTATCGCGATATACGATCCGGACGAATTGAGAACCTTCGCCTTTTTTCGAAGTCGGTTAAAAAGAATAACTGGGGAAAAAAAACAAAATTCAATCAATCCTCAAAAAAAACATTCGACTAATCCAATAAAACAAAAAGATAAAATATAAAAATGATCCCGATAGTTTTTATAAAGAAAACTTGATACTGAGCCGCGCGGAGAAGTTCCTAAGATTTTTTTCCAAGACAGCCACCCTCCGTGGGGTGGGGCAAGGCTATCGACCGCTCCATTATACACCCGGTCATTCAACCCGCGCGTAGCATCGTCTACGGCGTAGCGTGTTCGTAGCGGTTACTTTTTGTGGGCGACGCGTCGTACTTTGTTAATGCATTTTCCTTTGGCGCTTACATTTCAAAAAGTTTTTCGTGTGTGTCAGTGGGTGAATGGATTTATTATTTTTTTAAAACAGTCATACTGAACACAGTGTGCCATAACTCTGTATTTGTGTCGTTTTACTTATTTTACGACTAAAAACTATGAAACGCACGTATCTTGCAAAGTATAGAATTGTTTAAAAAATGTCTGTCATAAAATACTTGTAGAATCCATATTTATTTTTGAGCTATGATTTTTTCTTAATGTATGTGTTACAAGCCATATTTACACAGCTCAGAGCACTTTACGACAATATTCCATTTTTTTAAGGTTTATTATACACAATGTACTAATGTGTCCTGATTCCATTCAGAAACTTAAAAATAAAACTATTGAGTGGCGACAGCCACAATGAACGCTACTGGTTTCAAATCTCATCCAATCATGATTTCAACACACATAACTAAACCTTAACCCCCTTATTCATAGACGTATATAAGATACGTTTAAGCTATAAAATGCTTTGTCTTTGTCAGTTGCATTGTCAAATGAAAGGGTTGAAAAAGGCAAAGGAGAGATTAGCAACACTTTCGCTTTTTTTTTTATGTAATTGAAGTGGCAAACAAGCATGCAGTTCACATTGATGTTAAGTGATGACTGCAGCCTATAGACACTTACACAAAGACCAAGGTCAAAATGCAGATGCGTTCCCACTCCTGAGGCCTAAGGTGTTATGCCTCTGTGCCGGAAATTACAGGGCCGTACATTACCACCTGGCCGGAACACGATAGTGCTGAACACTACCATTTAGCGGCAAGTAAATCAGGTAATGCGGTGGTGCCTACGCCCGCGAGCTTTGTCACTGGAGCTCTACCTAAAGCTAAAACACGTTTATGAATAAGGGAGTATTTTTTTAACGTTTTCACAGGTTTTCGCGAGCTTCATACATTTTACAAGCCAAAGCACTCGTCAGGGAGTATTTAACAATGTAATATTCAGAACCCACAAACGGAAGTGCTAATCGCTACCTGCGGGGTCCGGGCTTTACCAAACAATTATAACCCTTCAGCGGCCACCCAGGAAGAGATGGACCTTATGAATGTTTAATCGTACCCGCAATATGTACCCTGAGGGATCTAACCCTCGCCCAGGTAGCACTTTCTTATTTTTTTCTTTTATCTTCCCCTTTTATATTCGAGATAAGAAAATAATTTCGGGTTTAGCCGCGTGTGTAATTCTGTAGAATTTTAAATGGAGGGTTGTTGTGTGTACGATGTTTCATCAGTCTATTTATTGGGGTTTGTGATGAGCTAGAAAAGGAATTTGTATTTTTTTTTTAATTTAGTTCGTGGATATAGTCATCACTTAGCGTATACATACCATATATCGTATCGTATAATAATATGATATTACCATATTACTGGTGATAGAGCTCCAGTGAAGGAGCTCGCGGGCGAATGCACCACCGCATTACCTAATAAACTTGCCGCTAAATGGTAGTCTTCAGCACTATCGTGTTCTGGTCAGGTGGTAATGTACGGCCCTGTAATTTCCAGCACAGAGGCATAACACCTGAGGCCTCAGGAGTGGTAACGCGTTTGCATTTTGACCTTGGTCTTTCTGTGGGTGTCTATAACCTGCAGTTATCACTTAACATCAATGTGAACTGCGAGCTTGTTTACCACTTCCATTACATAAAAATTATATTTAAATATAATGTCACTAATATTATAAATGCGAAAGTTTGTATGTTTGTTTATTACCTTCACGTAAAAACAGCTGAATCGATTTTCATGAAATTTGGCACACACATAGAGGGTTACTTGGATTAATACATAGAATAGTTCTTATCCCGAAAAAAGGGTTCCTGTGGGATGCCATGGGATGATTTGATGAGTTTCCACAGGTTACGCGAAAAGCTACCTACACGCGGGCCGCGGGCAACAGCTAGTTTGTAATAAATAACTTTTGGAAATTATTTTTTTAATGTCATTAAGAAAGTAAGTATTAACTTACCATCAATGTAAGCTGTATGCTTCTTTGCCGCTTGATAACATAATAAAAAACATTGTACAATGTAACCTATACATACCTATGTAGATATTCATGAAACCAGAGATTTAAGAAAAAAAAAAAAAAGACGTGTGACACACGGGGACTGCCGCGGTAAAGCTATTGCATAGCATTTTGTATCAACGTATGCAATTATAATTATTTATTTATGCAGTATTTTTTTTTCTTTGATATTAATTCAAGTTACATTTTTTGAGCGAGGTGATTTTTTTTTAATTAAATAATTAAAAAGTTAATATTGTTTGAAATATTTTTATTATTTTACAATACATATAAACAGCTTCGTATTCGTCCGATTTCGGAGCAGCTCGCTCGATTCGTGCGAGCTTCGTAGAGTCGTACAGTACGTCTAGTTGCACGCACACAAACACCGTGTCAAAGAATGCCGAAAAGAAACGACGTTAGACAATGCACGTCCTTCAAGCCACACCTCCGTGCCCGTCGGAGTGGGGAGCGTGAGGTTTTTTCGTTACGGAATTTCTGGATTCGGTCCCCGCGCTCAAGGCCCTCGATAGAAGCTATGCAATAGCTTAATTAAAAAACGCTTACACTCACAGCCCCACACTAGGTATAAACCTGTGTCGTGGGTGCCGTTGTAAACATACAACACATACACAAACACCCAGACCCGAAACAAATATCTGTAGGCCATACAAATATTTGTCCCGGTGCGGGGATCGAACCCGCGACCCTTCTAGTCAAACGGTTATCTCACACCGCTGGACTAACCGGGTCGTCAAGTTTAATTTCAATGTTTTGCCAATCTTGAGGTATAGGGAATTAGCACAGTCTAAAGAAAACGAACGTATTAATGTATTAGGGTCTAGGGTACTTTGGTATTATTTCTCTACGGAAAATAATAACACTTGGCCGGAACACGATAGTGTTAAACACTACCATTTAGCGGCAAATAGATTAGGTAATGCGGTACTGCTCTTCTACCAGTATAAGTCATAACCATTAGATTCCATGAAATACGTACGCAAATGCTCCACTGTTAAGACATCTATCAAACGCCAATGAAGTATCTGTTTTGTTTTGCGTTTTTTTTTCCTATCGACGTTTAAATTTAGTGTTTTAACCCTTATTTTATGTCTGTTTACTGTCTCCAATCTGTGCCAATAAATTATTTTTTACTAGCTGTTGACCGCGGCGTCGCCCGCTTGGAAGTCGTTTAAAAAGTAGCCTATGTTCTTTCTCAAAGTCAACTCTATCTCTGTACCACATTTCATTAAAATCAGTTCAGTCGTTTGGACGTGAAAAGGTAACAGACAAAGCTACTTTCACATTTATAATATTAGTAGGGATTCTATTCCATCTTACAAAATAAATAAAAGGCATTATATAAAAACTTGATTCAAATATTCATAGTCACACGCCATTAGCTTGAAAAATGGCATATAAGCCGGTACTTCCATCTATCTCTGTAAATCATACGTGGCTTATAAAGATCCAGCTTGTAATAGGCCATCACTTCCTCTGAACAAGCTAACTAAAAACTGTTATTCATTTCGATCACGTCCTCGTATCGGTACCCACTCAATATTTGACGTCGGGCCAGGATTTTGCTATGATGTGGGAGCGGACGCGATTGACTCTATTTATTCCCTAAGTATGGCAACGCATTACCCCATTACCCACTGCTGGGCACGAGTCTCTCCCCTTTTTTTTTTTTTGGGGAGAGGCCCAAAAAAAAAAAAGGGGGAGAGACTCGTGTTTGAAAAGTTCAAGTTATAAAGTAGACTATAGAAATAAATTTGGTAAGAGTTATTACTAATGTGTCGATATTCATAGCACTTAATGTTTAAGTTAAAGACATCCGAATAAACTAATTCTAGATGATATACCTAGATAGAACACATACAATGCGTAACTTCGCCATAAAATATTGAATTTTGTAAAATTACTAGTTGTCCCGCTGAACTTCGTATCGCCTTACAGTTAAGAAATATTAATAGAATAGAAAATAAAAAAGGTAGACGAGGCACGAGAGGTTTGTCAGAACCGGGATGTCTGGCGCTCTACACTCTCTGCCTACCCCGTTAGGGACCTGGCGTGAAGATACAAAAAAAATAAAAAATAAATTGTCAAGTATAAACTTCGCTATTTTTACTCAGAACTACCAAATATACACAACAAAATCATAAAAATCGGTCGAGTCGTTTCGGAGGAGTTGTGTTATAAACGAGATTTTTTATTCATATATTACGTATGATATTCTATTTTTTTTTTCATTGAAATGAAAAGGTAATACATATTATTTATAATAGAAGACAACAGATATAATATAATAAAGTTGCCACTTTCACTACATAAAAAAATCGATAGTGAAATTACGAGAGCAGTATTTTCGAAACAATCCGCTTCCGCCCAGTCCGTGGCCGCACCGCGCAGGGGTTTAGTCGGAATCGCCTAATTTCTTTGTAAATGGGATGTAGGAGGGGCCAATATTCGGGTCGCGGTCAGTGCTATCGACAGGCCCTACCAGTGATTAATTAACTGCGTCGTGATTAATTTCACTCGTGAAAAAATGCGTCGAGTTTTTGTGTGGTGTTAACGATCAATGAGCTTTTTTGATGGGTTGTACGCGAATTTAATCAAAGTGATTAAACCCGCGGATTTGGGGTCAGGCGCGATTAAAACACTCGTGGATGTGATGTTATATTTTGAATGCGTTGGCCAATCATTGTGTCTGGTTAAATCGATTTTGTTGTACGTGTCGAATTATGATTACTATTCATGATAACTTTTAAAATTCACACTAGACCGATAATGACCGCAAGAAGTCGAGACAACACACATACGAGATAAAAGAAATATTTGAGATAATAACAAAAAAAAACTTAACTAAGTGTAAGTAGAAACTAACGTAACTACGTACAGATTTATATATTCATTACTTCATATTGTTCATGTAAATTATAAAATAATAAAAGGGGAAAAAGGATTTCTTCTTAACCATTAAGGTAAAGATGAAATTCCAAAGATTGAAAAACATTTTTTTTTTATTTTTTTATGTAATTGAAGTGGCAAACAAGCATGCAGTTCACATTGATGTTAAGTGATGTCTGCAGCCTACAGACACCCACACAAAGACCGAGGTCAAAATCCAGATGCGTTTCCTGAGGCCTAAGGTGTTATGCCTCTGTGCCGGAAATTACAGGGCCGTACATTACCACCTGACCGGAACACGATAGTGCTGAACACTACCATTTAGCGGCAAGTTTATTAGGTAATGCGGTGGTGCCTACGCCCGCGAGCTCCGTCACTGGAGCTCTACCACCATTCAAGTGATGAAGCCTACCTGTATTTACATTTCATCGACATAGCACTTCCTCCATTGTAACAAAAGAATGAACAAAGAAAAAGCTTATATCTGCATTTTACCTCTCTCAGTAATATTCTTTATTTTTTATGTATCGACAGTGGCAAATAAGTACACAGCTCCTATGGACCACCGTTATACTGGATGACTTTTTTTACCGTCTTGAAAAAAATAGGGCGTGATAAGCAAATGAAATAAAAGCCTATGGCATAGTTATTTATATTATTTTTTTACTGGTGGTAGAGCTCCAGTGACGGAGCTCGCGGGCGTATGCACCACCGCATTACCTGATTTACTTGCCGCTAAATGGTAGTGTGCAGCACTATCGTGTTCCGGTCAGGTGGTAATGTACGGCCCTGTAATTTCCGGCACAGAGGCATAACACCTTAGGCCTCAGGAGTGGTAACGCATTTGCATTTTGACCTTGGTCTTTGTGTAGGTGTCTATAGGCTGCAGTGATCACTTAACATCAATGTGAACTGCATGCTTGTTTGCCACATCAATTATATTAAAAAAAATGTATATATTTTCTAACTTCATCTGAAATTAAAATTTCATCAAACATTTCTATTCATTATTCTATTTTTAATTTTAGAACACTGAACTTCAACAAACAAACGCCGGCAACTTGACACGATCCTGGTTTTGCAAGTTTTGTACGTAATAGAATAATGAATAGAAATGTTTAATGAAATTTTAATTTCAGATGAAGTTAGAAAATATAAAAAAATAATATAAATAACTATGCCATAGGCTTTTATTTCATTTGCTTATCACGCCCTATTTTTTTCAAGACGGCAAAAAAAGTCACCCAGTATATCCACCATGTTAAAAAAATAAACAAAGAAAAATCTAATATCTGTATTTTGTCTCTCTCAGTAAAATTCTTTATTCTTGAAACGAAGGTGACAAATAAGTATAGGTACTGCTCCCATGAATATTAAGTAATGATTGCACTCTATAAACGTCTACGTAAAAACCGAACTTCTAAATGCAGATGCGTTCCCACCCCTAAGATCTAAGTTTCTGTGATAGTTCATTTACCATCTAACAAGAACACGATAGTGCTGAACACTACCATTTGGCGGCAGATAGATAAGGTAATGCGGTGGTGCCTATGCTCACGAGCTCCTACACTGAAACTCTGCAAACAGCAAAAATTCTGGTTGCAATTCACTGCTCCTTGGCTTCAGTAGGTCCATGAAAACCAAAGAGTACCTATCTGATTACATTTATACCACAGTCTAAGAAAGTATTATAATAGGTTGGGGAAAAAGTCTTTTCGCATTATAGTATGTATGAACTTGTAATAAAATCTCTTTGGCTGTAGTTTTTGTATCTGGCTGGTTTTGGTATCATTGAAAGTTAAAATTTTAAAGAACATAATTCCAAATTCAAATTAGGCAAATGTGTGATTTTCATTTGTTTTTCGTACTGTCAAGATGAGTGAATCTAATGAAGAAATTCGATACATTTTAAAATTTTACTACAAAACAGGTAAAAATGTAACGCAAGCCGCGAAAAAAATTTGCGATGTTTATGGACCTAGTGCAGTGTCTGTGAGAGTAGCACAAATTTGGTTTAAGCGTTTTCAATCCGGAAATTTTGATGTCAAAGATACACCTCGCTCTGGTCGCCCTATAACGGATAAAATGGATGCCATTTTTGAAAAAGTGGAGCAAGATCGACATATCAGTAGTTACGACGTAGCTGAAGAACTGAGAATTGATCACAAAACAGTTTTGGCGCATTTGAAAAAAGCTGGGTACAAAAAAAAGCTCGATATTTGGGTACCTCACGAGCTCACTGAAAGAAACCTAATGAACCGTGTACTCATTTGTGATTCTTTATTACAACGTAATAAACCGAATCATTTTTGAAGAAGCTGATAACTGGTGATGAAAAGTGGATCACGTACGACAAGAACGTGCGAAAAAGGTCGTGGTCAAAGGCCGGTCAGGCTTCACAGACTATAGCGAAACCCGGGTTAACTCGCAATAAGGTGATGTTGTGTGTGTGGTGGGATTGGAAGGGCATTATTCATTATGAGCTATTACCACCAGGCAGGACTATCGATTCTGAACTCCACTGCGAACAACTGATGAGATTAAAGCAAGAAGTTGAGAGAAAGCGGCCGGAATTGATCAACAGAAGGGGTGTGGTGTTTCATCATGATAACGCTAGACCTCACACATCTATAGCCACTCAGCAAAAATTAAGAGAGTTTGGCTGGGAGGTGTTAATGCATCCGCCGTATAGTCCTGACCTTGCACCTTCAGATTTCCACCTGTTTCGGTCTCTTCAGAATTCTTTATGCAATGTTAGGTTAACATCACGAGAGGACTGCCAAATCCACTTGTCGCGGTATTTTGATGAGAAGTCCCAAAATTTTTATAGCAATGGGATCATGTCCCTACCTACAAGATGGCAAAAGGTTATCGAACAAAATGGTACATACATACTTTAGTTAAATTTAAATAAACTATATTAAAAAATGTTTTGAATTATCTTAAAAAATGCGAAGAAACTTTTTCCTAAGTACTAAGAATTATGACCTCTACAATTTTATTTAAGTATCAAAATAACATCCACGTCATAATGAAAACAAGGAAATATTTTAAATGATTTATTGACAGATAGTGTTTGTTATAAAATGACAAAGGCTGATTCACACATATCAGGGAAGTCTCAGTTCCGGCAACGTGTCCGCGCAAGTCAGTGTCAGTGCTGCAGTGATGCGTTAGTGGTTCAATTCACACATGTATCAGTTCGCGGATCGGAAGCATTGAAAACGATACGACGTTTATTGTTGATGTTAATGATTTTTGCTATGTCTCTATTCAACGATACGGAACTAGCACTAGTTAATTTTTGATTGGTCGTTGCATAATAAAGATATTTATGTACTTACCGTCTAACTTCATTTGTGTTCCTATTTTGTTCCACAAATTGGTTTTTTATTTTAAACGACCGTAACATAAAAAAATGTATGAATGAATAATTATCACGGTTGCGGAACTGTGAGTTCGCAGATATGTGTGAGTCAACCTTAAAATCACACGTAACGTTCGGCAATTCTTACAAACATATGTATTATCACGTTTTATCTTAAACCTTTCTTAAGCCAGCTAATAATTGTATAATTGTTATTCACTGTAACCTCGTTATCATTTAATCAGTTACATTTTTAAACATACGTCAAAAACATATTTCAGGAAATACAAAGAACATTTCTATGCGTATTTAAATTATGTAATGATTGATCGAATTGAAGAAAAAGAAGCATGCAACTAACATTGATGGTAACTGACTACTACGGCCTACATCATATGTTTTAAAGTTCTAGATTTATTGAAATAAAACTTTTTCTACGGATTTATCTCGCAAATATTTTTTGCTGCCGTAGTTTACGCGGAAGCTGAAAAGCAAATGGAACGTCGGGTTGATTTTAAAAATCATTTTAGTTTTATACGTGCGAGATAAATCCGTGAAACATAGTTTTATATAATACATACATCTGCACAAAAGTTTCCTATTCGAATCCCGCTTAAAGTCAATTCTTTTCTTTGAAAATCTTTTAACGTAACGTAACACTGAATTACAAAGACAGCTCAAATATACACCAAATAATTACTCAAATATAAACCTAATTCAGGTACAATTATATTTGTGATAGTACAGTTGGTTCCCGCAAAAGTACCTGATTTACAATTAAGATTAGTTGCTCCAAACGAAAATGCCCCATTTACATAAAATGTATCCGACAGACATGCACCAGATAACTTTTATCACGCAAATTCATGTTCAATTTTACTTTAAAATCTGCTAGTTGGATGATTATTTGTGAAATAATGGTTTAAACTAAACTATGATGATTAATGGGGTCACTGAAATGTATAAAAAGATTGCGATGCGAAATAACTTGTTTTAAAAATAGGTTGTTAACTGCCTCAGTCATGGAGCAACACCGGAGGGGAGTAGCCATAGCGTTTATTACCGATGCAAAACAGCCTGTCATTTTTAGCAAGGGGATATGCGTGTGACACACACACACTACAAAAATCGTCTATTACAACGACTTTAACAAAATACATAAACAATTTCACGCACACATTTAAACATTTAGGTGACAGGCATAGGCCCACGGGGTCTTGTATTTTGACAGAGGGGAAAGCCTGCATACGGCTACTCCCCTCCGGTCCCCCGGTGGCCCATGTTGCTCTATGGCCTCAGTAGTCTTATGTTAGCAGGGCACGACTACTTCGCTGGGGTTCCAAATAAACCGTAAAATAAAAATGCGTTAATAACAATAAAAACGCGTGGCCCTGCGAAACTTCCAGCACATTACACTTGCGAGGTTTAAACTGGAATAAAATGGGGTAACAATATAAATAAAACAATATCAACACATGATTTGTTGTTTCATGGCATGTTTCCGTGCTTCGGAGGGCACGTTAAGCCGTCGGTCTCGGTTGCTATCGATAGATAGCAGTCGTTAAACCTTGTCGGAGGCCTTATGGGCGGTTTAAAAACATCCAACAACAGGTTGGCCACTAACCCTTATCTCCACCACCCCGCATTGGAGCAGCATGGTGGAGTAAGCTTCAGGCCTCCTCCCAAGAAGGGCAGAGACTCGTGCACAGCATTGGGACGTATCAAGAGATGCCGTTTTTATTATTATTAACACATGATTGGACATCCCACGTTTATGTGATAACAGTTTAAAACACGCAAGTGATACTATTATTTATTGAAATAAAACTATTTTTACGGATTTATCTCGCGTATATTAAACTAAAATGATTTTTAAAATCAATCCGACGTTATTCGACGATCATTTTAGTTTAATATACGCGAGATAAATCCGTAAAAATAGTTTTATTTCAATGAGTGTAGCTCGCGAAAACCTAAGAACATATCATGATACTATTATTTCCCCAAACAAAATGTATGTGTAAGTCCAAGTAATGGAAAATTCGAATACCAACGCCACGTTCCCATTGGCAACATAAAGGTACCATAATATATCATGTTCATGGAATCGGTCACTCAATCAAGTTTGACGTAAAAATGTGCCGAAAAACATTTTTCTCATATTTCACTAACTCTGCCTGGAGTTCTGGGTTCCATCACCGAGGAAAGGAATGAATTATATAATAATACTAGCTGTTGCCCGCGGCTTCGTCCGCGTGGATGTCGTTTCATGAATATTTTTTCCTGAATTTTCTTTGCTATAATTTCATTTCCAACGAATGCAAAACCGTGGAAATCGGTTCGTGCGTTCTAGACTTATTTTTATATTATAGATTATTTTGAAACGGTTCTTTGATTGCTAGAGCTCCAGTGACGGAGCTCGAGGGCCTACCATCACATTACCTGATAAATGTTAATGCGTTGCCACCGCTGAGACCTTTTTGTTATGTCTCTGTGATAGATATTAGGGGCCATACATTACCATCTAACCGGAACACGATAGTGCTGAGCACTACCATTTACGTAAAAAAAAACGTAACTTCACGCCTGTATTCCGGAAGGGGTAGGCAGAGGTGAATGCATGCATTTAATCATACATGCAAACACCCACGACTCGCCGGTTACGTTTTGGCCCATGTAACAGGTGGCGAACCTGTTGCCATCTCCGGGCACATTACCAAACTCCGGGGTACTGGGAAACTTCCAGAAAATGGAAAAATCCCAATAGAAGCAGAGATAAAGGATTTTAGACCGTTATCTCTAATATCCCCCGACCCGGGAATCGAACCCAGGACCTCCAGCGTAATAGTAGTGGCCTGCTACCACTACGCTACTGAGGCAGTTTAGTGGCAGATAAATTAAGTAATTAGCGGTGGTGACTACGCCCTCGAGCTCCTATACTGGAGCTCTACCACCAGTAATAGAAGACCACATTTGCTAGCATTTGAGTCTCCAGTTCTCAATCCTTGGGATAAAAATAAAATAAAAAATTATACCCCTTAGGTTTTTTGACGTTTAACTGCAGAACCCTGTGCAGTATGATAGGGACAATCATCACGATAAGTGAGGCTGAGCGATGCGCACGCGCAGTCAGTCACGATGAGTACACAAAAGGCGGCAGTCATTACTGTCATCGTAGTGGTTGGTTGCGGGTTGATTGCAGGTAAATGAAAAATAAACTTATATGTGCGCGAATCCTTGGTTTTTAAAGAAATATTGCATTGAACAGCCACATACCGATTCGGTTTCATATAGCTCGTTTAGTGACGTATGTAGTATCACACTTTTTTTATGTAATGAAAGTGGTAAACACGCATGCAGTTCACATTGATGTTAAGTAATGACTGCAGCCTGTAGACACCCACATAAAGGTCAAAATGCAGATGCGTTACCACTTCTGAGGCTTAAGATGTTATGCCTCTTACTGTTGGTAGAGCTCCAGTGACGGAGCTTGCGGGCGTAGGCACCACCGTATTATCTAATATACTTGCCGCTGAATGGTAGTGTTCAGCACTATCGTGTTCCGGTCAAGTGGCAATGTACGGCCCTGTAATTTCCGGCCTAACACCTTAGACCTCAGCAGTGATAGCGCATCTGCATTTTGACCTAGGTCTTAGTTTGGATGTCTATTCTATACACACAGAAAGACCAGAGGCCAAAATGTTTTGTCTCTGTGATGGTTATTATAGGGCCATACATACATACTGAATTTTGACTAATTTAATCTAATGAAACCTTGGAGCTCTATAACTAGTTAGAAAGTCAAGAAAAGTTTCAGATGTTTTACATTGTAAGCAGCTATTTCATTTCCACAAACTGAATTATTTTTTAACGAAATTAATAAAGAAGATAATGCACATAAATGCGCTGACTTACATTTACGTATTAATAATTTATCATAACGTACTGTTATCATTTATTTAAAATTAAATCATTAAGTAAAAAAATACACGTTAATACAACACGCGTAATTAAATCGTACTTCATGTAAGATGAAATCTAGAATAATTGTTTTAACCGTTTCTGTGCCCAACAACCGATGTCTATATAGAGCGGAATGTGGTAGAATAAAAACGTGAAAAAAAATATTTAAGGTACCTCTCCTACTTGTAACGAGCGGATATATATATTTTTTTCGTTTTCTATATTTTTTTTTTTTATATTATGGAAGTGGCAAACAAGCATGCAGTTCACATTGATGTTAAGTGATGACTGCAGCCTATAGACACACACACAAAGACCGAGGTCAAAATGCAGATGCGTTACCACTCCTGAGGCCTAAGGTGTTATGCCTCTGTGCCGGAAATTACAGGGCCGTACATTACCACCTGACCGGAACACGATAGTGCTGAACACTACCATTTAGCGGCAAGTATATTAGGTAATGCGGTGGTGCCTACGCCCGCGAGCTCCGTCACTGGTGCTCTACCACCAGTGGTAAAATATAGTGTGGGACATCGTTAGATAGGTCTTTTAAAAATGTTACGGTTATCATTTTTCGATTTAACTGTTCGTGACATATTAAGGTTTAAAGTGCCAATTTTCGTTAGAGTCAAGTGTCTCCCCCCTCTACGAACTAAACGGTGGTTGTTAGAAATTCAGACGTTACGGCAATAGTAGCTACATATAACGAAATTAAAAGGAAAACTATCTAAGTTGGCTTTACAAGTTTGCGAGAATACTCGTAATTTTAAAAAATATAAATTTATGTTTTCACTACATCAATCAAACCTTAAAACTACGGAACCCTACACTGCGCGTAACCCGACACGCACTTGTCCGGTTTTTTAAAACAACATGGCTTGTGTGATGCGAGAAAAATGTATCCTTCAAGCTAAATTACAGTCACCATTCATTATTTATATAATAGTTAGGAATTCAAACCAAAAATATGTTTAGCTTAATAAGCAGGTATAGTCCGACCAGGTTCGCTAATTAACTCTAATTAGTGTTGAAAATCCCCACCTAATTATTTGCATAAAACTAATAACAGTCGTAACACATTGGATTTAATACAGAGCGGACAGCGGATTCTGTACGCTCCGAACCAAATCTGTCCTTGTGTAGAGGAGTCCGGCGGACATAATAATTATTAATCAATTCCAATGCGGTCCGCTTGCGCGCGTTTAATCGGTCGTGTGTTACTACCTACTAAAGGTAGGTTACATCATTTTTTATGTTATGGTAGTGGCAAACAAGCATGCAGTTCACATTGATGTTAAGTGATGACTGCAGCCTATAGACACCCACACAAAGACCGAGGTCAAAATGCAGATGCGTTACCACTCCTGAGGCCTAAGGTGTTATGCCTCTGTGCCGGAAATTACAGGGCCGTACATTACCACCTGACCGGAACACGATAGTGCTGAACACTACCATTTAGCGGCAAGTATATTAGGTAATGCGGTGGTGCCTACGCCCGCGAGCTCGGTCACTGGTGCTCTACCACCAGTAAAAAAAAAATATAAATAAAAATATTTGTTGAAGTTATTGTAAAATTTTGCATCGCTCTCTAACTGTAACAAATTTGTTTTATATTATTTCGCATTAACACATGCTTGTGAAATAGCCTAACTAGCATAGTTGGTAATAGATGGCGCTGCTGCTACCATAAAGCAATGCAATAGATGTGAAGGAAAGATTTGACAAATCGGGCAGGGCTTCAGTAGCTCAATTGGAAGAGCGGCTGGACTAGATTCCCAGTAGATCGCGAGTTCGAGTCTCGCCTGAAGTCAAATTTTTCTTTCCATTTCTCTTTAAAAATAAAATGTAACAAATTTGTTTAAATTAAAGAAGGATATAAAATGTTACATTAAGCCTGGGTTGCAGAACACCATTTGTTAAATGGTGTGGTGCAACCCCAAATATCGATAATCAAAATTTGACTCATCGGCACAGTATAGATACAAATTTACATTGTGGCATCGGTGTGGGAGTTCGGTAGCTTAGTGGTAAAGCGGCTGGACTGGTAATCCTGAGGTCGCAGGTTCGATTCCTGCCCGAAGTCAAATGTTTCTTTTCGTCTTGACTTTAATTTCTAAATTTTAAAATTAGTTTTATTCCAATGTGTTTTATGATTTTCGCGAGCTACAGTATAATCTTGAGAACGCCTTACGATAATCGTAAAATGAATATTCAATAATGGATCAGTGTCTCTGAGCTTGTGGCTGTAACACTACATATTTAACATACAAGTTTTTTTTTGTCTTTAATTTATGCTATTTCAAGCAAAAAGTGCAATGTTAGAACTAGGTACTTTAAATATAGTTCCGTGATGAGATTAGACTTGCGATGGTCATAATAATATGGATCTTTACTATAACCAGTTTTTGCTATTTTATCACATTTTAGAAACACATTGTTCTTCAGTTAATGTTTTTCTTTTATTATTGTCTAAATCAGTGATTCCCAAAGTGGTCTATATCGACCCCTGAGGGTGTATGACAAGCTAACAAGGTCTGCGTCAGCGAAACAAAAATTTGGGGGTACATGAAATGAAAATGGGGGTCCACGACAATGGATCTCAACACATACACTGATAGTACCAATTTACTTACATCATACCAGTGATTCCCAAAGTGGTCCATGGGAGACTCGATGGGGGTCTACGTAGGCGTGAATAAATAATGTAAATATGGGAATGTGATATAAATGTAGCAAGGACGGAGTCCACAGAAACCAGAAAAAATTGTAAAGGGTCTACAAGAAAAAATAGTTTGGGAGCCTCTGGTCTAAGTGAACTAAAAATAATATTGTATCACTTTGCAGCATTAAGAAACTTTGGGCAGAAGAAGATTTGTTTGTAAACTAACTTACGTTCGGTAGGCAGGGAGAGTAATAACAAATCCATGGAAGCTTAGTTAATAATTAATACACAGTGAATCTATTGTGTATTAACTATTTGTCGCAATTGGACAGGGAAATGACTAACTAAGCCACTTCACGACATAAAAATAATGTCTTTGTAAAAAAACAGATAAGTTTATCAAACGAAGAGCAAATTAAAACATCAACTCTTTTTCGCGCAAGCCTTAACTTTAATCGTAAAAAAAAAGCAAATAAACATTTTATCTACCGAAAATACCATCAAAAGATACAAAGATAACAACTCTAAGCGTTTCAGAGTTATTGTATAATAGTGATATTTTTAACAAGCTCGTTACTTCGTCGCCCACTCAAAGGAACTGTTTGATCCAAAAATAGGATTGTACGGAATACTATCTGACCGTTTTTTAAGAGGAAAATAGTGCGGATATTCGTAATGGAGGTAATTGTATACGTAAGTGGGGATATTTGAAGTGACTTCACGCCTGTAATGCCCGAATGGGTAGGCAGAGGTTAGAGTTTGCCCAGAAGAGGCGAATTCATCGCGATTCACACGAGCGTTGCGTCCAGAAGAGTTTATAAACACGCGAGTGTTTGGAAACATGGAATGCGCGTTAACTGGACGCAACAAGGCGATCCTAGTATCTCGACTTGCGCCTATTACGCACTAATCGAGATATGTTGAGAGTCCGACGCAAAGCATGATTTATGCTCGTATTTTTAAATTCTCGCTAGTCGTGTGGACCCAATACGAGCCTAGCACCTCGCTAACGCGCCTAAGAATTCGCCCTTTCTGGACAAGGTCTAAAAGAAATTCTTTAAAGCTTATTATTAATGTCAATTATCTGTCAGATGTTATTTCACTTGCTACCCTGACAACTTGAACTAGATATACCGAAATAACGCTGCCTGGTAGATCTGTCTGTCTGTGACAACGCATGTCGTCGTCACTGCTAAAGTTAATGTTACTATTTTTTTTTTTTATGTAATGTAAGTGGCAAACAAGCATGCAGTTCACATTGATGTTAAGTGATGACTGCAGCCTATAGACACCCACATGAAGACCAAGGCCAAAATGCAGATGCGTTACCACTCCTGAGGCCTAAGGTGTTATGCCTCTGTGCCGGAAATTACAGGGCCGTACATTACCACCTGACCGGAACACGATACTGCTGAACACTACCATTTAGCGGCAAGTAAATTGCGTGGTGCCTACGCCCGCGAGCTCCGTCACTGGAGCTCTACCACCAGTAAAAATATTTATTGTTAAGTCGGCTTTACACTCGCAGTGCGAATAGCCGCGAAAGCCCGAGATACGTTTCGCGCTGTTTCCCGAACTGATGAACCCGAAGTGTGAATGAGAACGGCAAAAAATACGTTTGACCTTGCCTGACCCGATGTTATTCATTTATTTATTAGTACCCGTGAATTCACGGCGCGATATCGCACGCGAGTGTTGAGTCGGCTTTCGGAGTCCTACAGCGCGAAGCATCAACAAGAAACCGTGAACAATATCTACACTCGTGTCGCGGGCTTTCGCGGCTATTCGAACCGCGAATGTAGAGCCGATTGAAAGAACGGCAAAGAATACGTTTGACCTTGCATGATCCGATGTTATTCATTTATTTTTTATTATCTGTGAATTCACGGACTTCACGGCGAGACGTCACGCGCGAGTGTAGAGCCGGCTTTAGATTTGATAAAAACCATGACTAATGGGGTTCAAACGAACCTGGAAAGAAGTCCAAGACCTTAACAAGAATCCTTCCTCAGGGGCCATCACATGGGCGGTAATAGCCATTCGACCGTCAGCACCGCCGCCTCCAGAGCTGTTGCCTCTGGACTGGTGGGAGCATTGCGTCCTCTACCAGATCTACCCACGCTCCTTCAAGGATAGCGACGGTGATGGTATAGGCGATTTGCAAGGTTAGTATTTGAAATGAAGACTTCTTTGGTAACGTTATAATTTGAAAAACGATAAAGAGACGGACACATAAATTTATAATGTTTTACGGGGGAGTAAATGAGATAGGAAGCATTTAACAATTGTCCCCTCCGTAATAAACGCTACGGCTACCCATAGCGTTTATTACCGACGCAAAACAGTCTGTCATTTTTTGCGAGGCGAAATACTTGTGACACACACAC
The DNA here is from genome assembly GCA_036365455.1 of Macrosoma leucophasiata. Taxonomy (NCBI): domain Eukaryota; kingdom Metazoa; phylum Arthropoda; class Insecta; order Lepidoptera; family Hedylidae; genus Macrosoma; species Macrosoma leucophasiata. Next base: position 25,328,619 of record JAWQUS010000007.1, read on the forward strand.
TACGAAAATCGTCAATTACTACGAAACTCACACCTTGACTTTAACAAAATACATAAACAATTTCAGGCACACATTTAAACATTTAGGCGACAGGCACAGGCACACTTGTGCTTGCACTTTGACAGAGGGAAAAGCCTGCATATTGCTACTCACCTCCGGCCCGCCGCGGCCGGTGGCCCGTGTTGCTCTATGAATACACATGATTCTCCAGTTCGAGTTATATATTATTTTAATAATAAACGAAATTGCGACAATTGCCCTATTACTAATGTCGTCGCCTTTTATTGAAAGATAAATATAATTATGATATAATAAAAAACTATGTCAATTATTTGTTAATCTATACTCTACACAAATAAAAAAAAAATTGGAATGTCTGTTTGTAATATAAAAATAACCGCTTTTTACTAAATGCATATGTATGTATACACGGTACATATACCAAAACATTTTCTTTACAATTTTTGTCTGTCTGTCTGTCTGTTTTGTTTGTTCCTGCTAATCTCGGGAACGGCGGGGCAGATTTTGACGGGACTGTCACTGGCAGATAGCTTATGTAACTGAGGCTACTTTTACACTAGCTGCGACTTCCCACCCTGCCCACGACTTCGTCCGGGTAGATACTGAACAATCAAAAATTCTCACGCAGACGAAGTCGCGGGCACGGCTAGTTACCTAATAAGATGTGACCCAGAAATGTAATCGTAATTCGCCTTGAGATCAAACATGCTCATAACATAATACTCCCCGAAGGTATAGGCAGAAGTGAATGCAAAGATTACTTGAATAATTATAAATGAGAATGTGTGTATCTTCACGCCAGGTCCCTAACGGGGTAGGCAGAGAGTGTAGAGCGCCAGATATCCCGGTTCTGACAAACCTCTCGTGTCTCGTCTACCTTCATCATTCTCTTCATACATGCACGCCGATTCCTAAGACTTTTGACCCCACCATCAGACAGAATTCGACCTATTTGGTCATGGTAGGTCAGCCTTGGTCTTCCTGGGCCTCTGCAACCATCCACATTCGCATTGTATATCTGTTTAGTCATTCGCTCATTCGACATTCTTTCTATATGCCCGAACCATCGGAGCATGCCTTTTTTCATTTTTACACCGATACTATCATTCACACAAAGTCTCTTTCTTACATCTTCATTACGAACGCGATCGGTGAGTGATACACCGCAGATCTTGCGCAAAGATCTCATCTCGACCGCGTTCAACTTACTTTCATGCTCTTTCCTGCATACCCAGCTCTCACTTCCATAAAAAAGCATTGGAGTAAGTACAGCATTATGTACGGCTAGTCGAGCCCGCTGGCTGAGATGTTTAGATTCTAGCAGCTTACCCAACGCTCCATTCACGCAATTCCCAGCAAGCACTCTTCTTTCTATGTCAGTGGTGTACCTACCATCCTTGCTAAAAGCACATCCAAGATATACAATATCATCAACCTGTTCTAACACTACATCATCTACTACTACCCTTGCATTTGTTCTCTGTTCATCTCTTTCAAATACTAAATGAGAATATTGAGCATAGATTCATATTCAATTCAATTTCCACTCTAATAGGAAAAAAAATATGAAGCGTGCATGTCCCCGCGGCTGGTGTAGATCGTAGGCGATCCAGCGAGTGATGGATCGCTCCCCCCAAAAAGGGGAGAGACTCGTGCCCAGCAGTGAGACGTATAATGGGTTGCCATTATTATTTATTATTATAAGAAAAATTTATTGATTATAGTGAGTGTCTTAGGGCTATATAACTCTATTTTCATGTATGACGAACTTCAACGAAAAGTAACCTTTAGAGCAGTCCTGATATGATCTTAATTTAAAACAAAGGTAAGATTGATATAAATCTGCCATAAGAGATGGTGGTGTTGCTCCAGAAGGTGGTACGGTTGTTGAGCCGTTAGCCGTTAGCCTGTTTTGATATCATGCATATACTTGACTATAATAATTCTACCACAAATATCAATGAGTTCAATCACTTTAATATTATACATTTTTAATCTGGCAACACAAGCTGATACTGATCAAACATTATTTCAATTCACCTTACCCAATTAAAGTCGCATTAGTTACACAAAAATATAAATATACTAGCTGTTGCCGGCGGCCTCGCCCGCGTGGATGTCGTCACAGTACAAATATGAACCGTATGGAAACTACGTACAAAACGTTCGAAATGGCACACTAACACAAACATGCGCATCGACGCTCGATGTAGCGGGTGACTCAGTACTGCAGCACCGCGAGAACCGCTTAGAGGCCTCGTCGACGCGCATGTTTGTGTGAGTGTGACGTTTCAAGGTTTTGTACGTAGTTTCCACACTGTTCATACTTGCATTGTGATGTCGTTTTATAAATAACTAAGTAGCATATGTTCTTTCTTAAAGCTCTATCTCTGTACCAATTTCATTAAAATCGGTTTAGTCGTTTGGACGTGAAAAGGTAACAGACAGACAGACAGACAGACAGAGTTACTTTCGCATTTATAATATTAAGTAGGGATATATAATATATAAGTAGGGATTTTATTTTATTTTTACTACCGTATTACCTAATATACTTGCCGCTAAATGGTAGTGTTCAGCACTATCCTGTTCCGGTCAGGTGGTAATGTACGGCCCTGTAATTTCCGGCACAGAGGCATAACACCTTAGGCCTTAGGAGTGGTAACACATCTACATTTCGACCTTGGTTTTTGTAGGCTGCAGTCATCACTTAACATCAATGTGAACTGCATGCTAGTTTGCCACTCACATAAAAAAATGTGTATAAATGATATCCAATTTTCATTGTCATTATGGTGTTACACACGTAATGAATGTTATTGTGTCCGGTTGCTATAACTACAGAACACGTCCGGCGGCTAATGGTTTGTCCGTGTGACGTCTAAATGTTTTCCTATATTGAAATTACCTATTTCAGATTTCTAATGTTTCATTGGAAAACGCTTAAGTCGTATACGGCCTTGTGATTTCTGGTACAACCATAGAGCAACACGGGCCACCGGCCGCGGCGGACCGGAGGGGAGTAGCTATAGCGTTTATTACCGATGCAAAACAGTCTGTCATTTTTTGGGGGGATAATACGTGTGACACACATACACTATTAAAATATTATGATTTTTTTTTTTAATCAGACCAATAGTTCCTTATATTAGTGCGTTCAAGCAAACAAACTCTTCAGCTTTATAATATTAGTATAGATAAACAAATACGCTTACAGTCACAGCCCCACACTAAATATAAAACTGTGTAGTGGGTGCCGTTGTACACACACAACGTAAACACTAACACCAAGGCCTGAAATAAATATCTGTAGGCTATAATATAAATATTCGTCCCGGTACGGGTATCGAACGCGTGAGCCGCGGTTAAATCCTTGATAACACACCGCTAGACCAACAGGCTTGTCAGTTTTATGGTCCTTACACAGAGCAACACGGGCCACAGCCCGCGGTGGATCATAGGGGAGTAGCTATATGCAGGCTTTCCCTTCTGTCAAAGTACAAAACCAAATCGTCCTACGCCTGTCGCCCAAATGTTTAAATGTGAGAGTGAAATTGTTTATGTATTTTGTTAAATTTCAGGTTTTTTTTTTAATGTAATGGGCGTGGCAAACAAGCATGCAGTTCACATTGATGTTAAGTGATGACTGCAGCCTATAGACACCCACATGAAGACCAAGGTCAAAATGCAGATGCGTTACCACTCCTGAGGCCTAAGGTGTTATGCCTCTGTGCCGGAAATTACAGGGCCGTACATTACCACCTGACCGGAACACGATAGTGCTGAACACTACCATTTAGCGGCAAGTATATTAGGTAATGCGGTGGCGCCTACGCCCGCGAGCTCCGTCACTGAAGCTCTACCACCAGTAAAGTGTGAGGTCAGGTGTGAGTTTCGTAGTGATAGAATTTTTGTAGTGTGTGTATCACACGTAGTTACCCTCGCAAAAAATTACAGACTGTTTTGCATCAGTAATAAGCGCCCTCCCCTCCGGTCCGCCGCAGTCGCCGGTGGTCCGTGTTGCTCTATGGGTCCTAATAACATTTTTACAGGCATCATCAGCGAATTGGAACACTTCGTAGACGCCGGCGTAGAGGCAATATGGATGTCTCCAATCTTCACTTCGCCGATGGTGGACTTCGGTTATGACATCAGCAACTTCTATGAGATACACTACGAATACGGCACTATGGCGGACTTTGAGGAGTTGCTGGAGAGGGCTCATCAATTAGGTAAGTGAAAGGAGATGTTGCGAGCTCGGCTCTGGTTCGTACACTTCCTCAAAAAAATGGGTAATTTAAAGAATTTCAAGAATATATTTTAGAATTACAACAACATTTAATTCAAACGATTTTATCATTTTCAATTTTGAACGTATTTAGAAAATATTACTTTTTCTCCAAGTACTATATAATCAAAATACAATTAAAAAAATGAAAATGTCAATATATGCCCGCCATATTCGCCATGTTGGTTTTGAGTTGCAATTCTAACTCCAAATAATGTTTTGTAACTGCAAACAAAGCTAAATAAGTGAAAATATGCAGTAAAAAACGTTTTTATATTGATTTTGCCCGTTTAATGATATTGTGTACAATACATGGCCGGAGGTCCATACATTTTTGCAACATCTCCTTTGGATGACTTTGAGGAGCTTATTGTAAGGCAATACTTGCAATAGTTACAGGTAAATAGGTAAAAGCTTATTTACCTGTGTGTGTTGCTTCTTACAAAAATAAATATACAGTTCACAAAGTCTGTGTGAAAATAGCAGCCTAAGAGCCTATAGATATCTACATAAAAATAGATGTCTTAATTCGGATCACACTGTTATCGACGTTAAACGTATTGGACCTGGTCATCTATCTATATATATAAAAATCAATTGCTGTTCGTTAGTCTCGCTAAAACTCTGCTCGATTTTTACTGCTGGTAGAACTTCAGTGACGGTGCTTGCGGGCATAGGCACCACCGCATTACCTAATATACTTGCCGCTAAATGGTAGTGTTCAATACTATCGTGTTCCGGTCAGGTGGTAGTGGTTTTACATCAATAAAACCTAAAAACTACGGAAACCTACACTGCACGTGGCTCGATACGCACTTGACCAGTTTTTACTTAATTCTTGAAATCACAAATCTAATATAAACTAATATTATAAAGAGGTTATATTTTTTGGTTTGTTTGTATTGAATAGGCTCAATAACTACTGGACCGATTTTAAAAATTCTTTCACTATTCGTAAGCTACATTATCCACGGGTAACATAGGCTGTATTTTATTTTGGAAAAAAATAGGGTTCCGTAAGATATTTGGGTTATTCAGACACAAGGTGTACAAATTAAACCAGAAAAGTTACTTATTTTGCGTACTTTGTAGACTTTAGGCTATATCTATGTATAATCATCACGCTTAGACGAATAGGAGAGGGTAGGCAACAATGCACCGCGCGAAGCCGGGGCGGGCCGCTACTGATAAATAAACTTTATGACTTTGTCTCCGATAGCCCACGACCCGAAAATTGGCTTGCTACCTCTAAGCTACTGAGACGTTATTTATATCTATGTAAATAGTATTACAGCTCGTCACGGTGATCAGATAACAATTGATTAGAGTTAACAGGAAGAAACTAATCGCAAATAATCCTAATCGTCGATAAAAGCTATCGTTTTAACAAAAATATCTATTGTAAGGCCGATTATCTGCAAAACAAACTCGCTTAAACACGTGTTTGCGCAGATGACCTAGTTAAGCAGTGGGGCTCCTTCTGCTTAACACTAAATATAAAACTAGCGATCCACCCCGGCTTCGCACGAGTGGCATTTATTATTATGGTGGGGACGCGCCCGACTTCTTTCACCAAAATCCGTGATATTTCGGTAAATATAAGTACGATATTGATAAATTATAGATATAAACCTTCCTCAGATAACCTTCTTTCCAACTTTCAAACACGAACAAAATCCGTTCACAACTTTTCGAGATTAGCGCATACATACAGACAGAGAAAATAGACTTTACTTTGTGATATGTAGTAAAGTGAAAGTGATGAAATATTTTTATAATCATTGAAACCTTGATGTAAAACAACACTTTTTTACTGGTGGTAGAGCTCCAGTGGCGGAGCTCGCGGGCGTAGGCACCACCGCATTACCTAAGATACTTGCCGCTAAATGGTAGTGTTCAGCACTATCGTGTTCCGGTCAGGTGGTAATGTACGGCCCTGTAATTTCCGGCACAGAGGCATAACAGGAGTGGTAACGCATCTGCATTTTGACCTTAGTCTTTGTGTTAAGCCTATATATGTGATGACTGCAGCCTATAGGCTGCAGTAACACCAATGTGAACTGCAGCCTTGTTTGCCACTTGCCTAAAAAATAACTTATGATACTTATGATTATGATTTATGAACCATTTTCGAATAGTCATCAAAAATCAGTAATTACCAAAAAGATTCATAACTGTATTGTTGAAACGGTCCCTTAGAAAAACCATAGCGAGTCATCATTAAAAAATTCTCTTGCAAAACAGACGGAAATTAATTTATAATTTATTTTAACATAAATTAATTTACATTTTAAGATTTAAATTGGTTTTCCTTGTTTAAATCATACTTAAATCGGTTTTCCTCGTTATCATCATCGTGTTGGTAAGTTTCTCTAATTTATATTTTGTCTTAACAACCAAGAATTTGGAAATCTACACTTATAACAAGACAGTAAAATTCGAGTGCCTGTACATTAAATAGTTTTTCCCAAAACTAATAGGCGGCGATTAAAAAAGAATAACAGACAAAAAAAAAAACTTTTAGAATTTTTGTCCGTCTGTTACGTTATAACTTGGAATCTACGCATCGGATTTGAACCGAGTATTCACAGGTGGCTTACAAATAATTGTTTCATCAAAATCGGTTAAGGGAAAAAGAAGTAAATTTATAATCAACCAGCTGTTGCCCGCGTGGATGTCGAAAAGTAGCCTATGTTCTTTATCAAAGTCAGCTCTATATCTGTACCAAATTTCATTAAAATCGGTTCAGTGAAAAGGTGACAGACAGACAGACAGAGTTACTTTAGCATTTATAACATTAGTAGCGAAATACTGATAAGTAGGGATTGAAAATTTACTTTCAAGCATTGCTTGAAATAATTGAATGCGGCTTACCTACATAAATGTATTTAATTTAGATGAAGCTAGAATCTATACTTTGTTCTATCGATATCAATAAAAACAAAACACACTGCAGTCTCTATTGAATTTTATAAAATAACACATTGAATGTGGTCATACGCCATTAAGTCAGCGCCATCTATTGATATTTTATGTAACTAAATTATACAATTATGACTCCATAGATGGCGTTGACTTACTTCAAAATTCTTTAGAATCGACTATAAGCAAGTATTATTACACATTCTCTGCTAAAAGTTTGATAAAGGTCTGGATAATTGTAGTTTCCACAGGTTACTCGAAAAGCAAACTACGCGCGGACGGAGCCGCGGGCAACAGCTAGTGTAGTTAATAAAACGTAGCTTTACACTTGTATTTCTCGAAGGTGACAAACATTCATGCATACATATAATCACCCACAATTCACCAGTTACGACTTCTCTCACTCATTAGGTGGTAGGCGTGGTAGTCCTGTTGATATTACCGGGCACATAACCAAACACCGAAGGTGGCCCTGCACTGCTTAAGAATAGAAAACCATTGAGCATTGAGGACCACCAAGGAGCATTGAATCCTACCCCAAATTACACTATTGTTGTACCAAGTCTCGGCATAACCGTAGTGCTCTCACTAGACTGAGGCTGATAACTAAATTTTTATTATTAAGTATTTTTGGACAATTATTTATTTTATTTTGTATACTTTGACATATTAATCAACGTATCAGTTGTTATTCGCTCTAATTTTATATTTGTAATTTGACCTATCACAAGCAAATTCTGTTATTTCCAAGTGATTAAATAAATTTATGAGTTTGAGTTTTGAGTTTGAGGCAAACATTTTTAAAACTTGTATTCATTTAAACTTTATAACTTTCTAGGTATAAGGGTCCTTTTGGATTTTGTACCAAACCACGCAAGCACAGAATCCGAATACTTCATCAAGTCTGAAGCCCGAGAGCCAGGATACGAAGACTTCTTCAAGTGGGCAGACGGCTTCCCAGATCCTGATAATGCCTCCAATATACTTCCCCCTTCCAACTGGGTAAGATTAATGATCGCAAGTTTTTGTTTTTTCTAACGAAGGTGGCAAATAAGCATGCAGTTCATGTGGATGTCACATCTACATAAGATGTAGAGGTCAAAATGCAGATGCGTTGCCACCCTAAGCTCTTAGTTTTTATGTCTCTGTGATAGTTATTACGTGAAGCGCGCATGGCTCGGCGGCTGGTGTAGATCATAAGCGATCTACTCGGTTAAGCACTACGGGCGCGGTCGCTACCGCTAGCGGCAAATTAAATGCGCGTTTCCGTGCTTCGAAGGGTGCGGTAAGCCGTCGGTCCCAGTTGCTATCGATTTTTTTTTTTATGTAATGAGCGTGGCAAACAAGCATGCAGTTCACATTGATGTTAAGTGATGACTGCAGCCTATAGACACCCACATGAAGACCAAGGTCAAAATGCAGATGCGTTACCACTCCTGAGGCCTAAGGTGTTATGCCTCTGTGCCGGAAATTACAGGGCCGTACATTACCACCTGACCGGAACACGATAGTGCTGAACACTACCATTTAGCGGCAAGTATATTAGGTAATGCGGTGGTGCCTACGCCCGCGAGCTCCGTCACTGAAGCTCTACCACCAGTAAAACTGTCAACAAGGTTTAACGACTGTATCGATAGATAGCAGTCGTTAAACCTTGTTGGAGGCCTTATGGGCGGTTTGGAAACATCCGACAGCGGGTTGGTCACTAACCCACCCACATCCACCAACCCGCATTGGAGCAGCGCAGTGGAGTAAGCTCCCCCGCGCTGAGTGCGGGAGTGGCCTCGCCCTAAAAAAGGGAAGAGACTCGTGCCCAGCAGTGGGACGTAAAACGGGTTGCCATTATTATTATAATAGTTATTACGAGGCCATACATTACCATCTAACCGAAACACGATAGTGCTGAACACTACCATTTGTCGGCAGATAGAATGGATAATGCGGTGGTGCCTACTAAGGCCTCGAGTCCCTGTCATGGAACTTTACCTATGATGGATATTTCTCCACTGTTACGGCATAAAAATGTTCAAGGAATCTGCTTATTGAACGTTTGCTTTATTTTTCAGCGAAACTGTTGTTTTTGTACCAATGATTCAAATTTTATATTTAAACCCAAGGGACTTCTGATTTTGGCAACGTTCCCTTGAACCTATAAAATAATAGAGATTGAGTAATTTATTACATGGATATTAAAAAACTTGATGTACATTTCTAAAAATGCACTACGTTTCCAATTTTCGAGACAAAACTATAATTTAAGTAGGTATGCATTATTACAATTCATGAAAAGAAAGAGAATCATCTAAAGTGGAAAACCATATGGTTTATGGTTTTCATCCGGGTAATCATATTTGGATTTGTCAATATTTGGTTCATAATTTGCACTGCCATCAAATCTCTATACTTCATTATGGACGAAATTCAAAATGTTAATCTGTATAACAATATTTACAGGTCAGCCAATTCGGCGGTTCCGCGTGGGAATGGAGTGATGCCAGACAACAATTTTACCTGCACCAATTCGCAGTAGAACAGGCCGACTTCAACTTCAGGAACCAGGCCGTTAGAGACGAAATGTTCAATATAATGAAATTCTGGCTGGACAAAGGAGCCGACGGGTTCAGAGTCGACGCTCTACCTTACTTGATAGAAGCTAACCCAGCCGATCACGGAGGCAGATACCCTGACGACCCACTAAGCGGAATGATGCAGTTCGAACCGCACCAACTTGGATACACCATCCCGTTATACACCAAAGACCTCATTGAACTATACGATATTGTTTACGAATGGAGGGAATTCATAGATAAATACCTAGAAGACAACGGTGGTGATACTCGGTATGTTGTTCAAATTACAACGAAAGAAAGAAAGCGACCAAGGAATTCGTTTAAAATATTTGTTCTTTTAACAGAGAACTTCATTCCTGAATTCCACCTTAATTGGAATGCTGCGAACCTGAACGGAACTGGTTTCTGTTGGCTAGGAACAAAATAAAAGAAAACCAGCTCAATAGCAAGCCGTTATTGCGTAGACACTGAAAAAAAACGATTCTTGGTGGTTAAATCACTAAAGGCTTGGAATGGAAGAAAAACATTTCAAGTCCAGTTTATTCTTTCAAAACTAGTTTAATGATCCTGATGGACTTACTTTTCATCAAATAACTATGCGCGACTGATTCAAAAGTATAGGTAATGTTGAAGACATACCATTTCACAAACAGTTTACAAGTTTGTAAATTGGAACAGGTTCACAAGCTGTGTAAGAACATATACAGGGTTAATTTAAATTAACGCATCACCTTTCGCAGGCAGTCTTTGATATAATATAACAGAACATTTACCAAAAACTTAAAAGCTTATCTGTCGTCTTAAACCTCGCTAACAACAGTAAATTCAGCTTTTCCAGCAAAATTTAGCGAAAATTGACATATTTTTTTCCTGAAAAAGAAAATCATTTTTTAATTGTTTTCTTTGCCTAAGTGTCAATGCCTATCGTTTTTCTGATGAACGAGTTCAGAATATTCTGATAGTTTGATTCAAATTTCAGGATTGAGAGAAAGTATATAAGTATTGAAAAACAAAAACGAGAACCAAAAAAAAATTTAAGCATAATTGAAAACAACAATCCTGCAATCCATAATTAAAAAGCGCTCGAACCGCCTTGTTCTTTATAGATTACATAGTTAAAAAACTGCATTTAAAAATGCTTCAAATTTGCAGTAATAGAATTGCACAAGAGGCCCTTCAAGCAAGAGTTATGTGCTTCCATATTTAATGACGCATTTAGCTCTGAACTCACAAATAGCACTTGTTTGTTATTTGAGGAATCCAGAGTTTCTTACTCCGGCGTTGACACTTCGAAGCTATGCATATTTAAATATCCATCGGTTGGATTTCCAATAACGTTCTCCTGTTTGAGAATAGGATCAGGGTTTTTGTTATAAACTCTAGAACTAAATGTTAGTGTTCGCAAAATGTTATCAAGTTCTTTGCCATTCTGCTTTTATCTTATACATACATTATCCGTTATTTTGATTAGTACTTAAAAATGTATAGTTATTCTAACGCCTGTGCCTAAAATATTTTGCAGTATTGGTTGTGATATTCGTATATGCTCATGCATACATACAAGTTCATGAACCCATCCACGAATCGTAAGTTATCTCTTTTGAGGTGAGATCAGAATTATAGAATCTAGAACGAATTTAACCTTGTATTGATAGAACAAAACTCGACAACTTGTTGAATCGTTATTGAAAGCAACTACCCTGGAGTCTTGAATAAAAAAACTTACAAAGATCTCTACGATTGTAACTAATAGACTGCATATAAAACGCTCCAAGTTTGTTTTAATAGAAGCGCACTAGATACCACAAAGCAAGAGTTGTGTGCTACCATATTTAATGACGCATTCAGCTCTGAACTCACAAATAGCACTTGTTTGTTGTTTGAGGAAGCTAGACTTTCTTACTCCGCCGTTGACACTTCGAAGCTATGCATATTTAAACATCCATCGGATGGGTTTCCAATACCGTGATCCCGTTTGGAAACGGGATCAGTTTCTTTATTATAAATTCTAGAGCTGAGATGTTTGTATCCATAAATTATTTTGCTGTTTGTCATTCCACAGTTTCCTCGTATCTGTGTTATTGGTTATTAACATTGTTATTCATGCTAGCCTGTGTTATTCGTTATTAACATTGTTATTCGTGCTAGCCTGTGTTATTCGTTATTAACATTGTTATTCATAATAAATTTATTTTTAAATTTGCGCCTAAAACGATTGGCAGAGGTATATCCATTCACATGTAAACTGAGACCCATGAATTATATGCATCAAGTCTAATACCGAAAATCGGGAATCTTAGATTTATTTGACGACCCGGTTGGTCCAGCGGTGTGAGTTGACCGTTTGATTCGAAGGGTCGCGGGTTCGATCCCCGTACCGGGACAAATATTTGTATGGCCTACCTACAGATATTTGTTTAGGGTCTGGGTGTTTGTGTATGTGTTGTTTGTATATAACGGCACCCACGACACAGGTTTTATACCTACTGTGGGGCTGTGAAGGTATGCGTATTTTAATATGAAGCTGAAACTCCAGCTAGATTTACAGTCCTGCAGTGTTCAGTGTGACAGTACTTGAACCTCGCTTGTTTTTGGTGATCGTGTGTCTTTCATAACCCCAGAAATCGAAATAATACGACATATGTACGCTAATAAGACATAATTATGCTGCAGTTTTGGCTGCAATAAAAATTCTCCGAACTCCCTTTTGAACATAGCATCAGGTTCTTTGTAATGGTATAAGTTTCTTGTGCTTTATTATTGAACCTACTTTATACATTTTTTGTTATTTGGATATTCATAATAGACATAAAATCTCAATTTAACGACTACTCCCGAAACATTCACAGATACATATAAACATCCATGATTTATGATGCTCATTGAATTTGACCTTTACCAATAATCAAACTCTGCTGGCTGCGAATGATTTCCGTTACAGAAAATCCCATATTATTATATATTTACCATATCTATCAGCCTGAGCCTTTAATGCGAATCTTGGTTAACCTTCTCTAACTGAAAGGCTCCAACATCTGAGGTTGTGCAGAGAGAGATGTTAGATGATTAGAACTGTGCGTTATTTACCGTCACTACAAAGACGAGTGCTCTGCTGAACTATTTGATATGGTGCCATCGACTCATTTCTTACATCGCACTACCCGCCCAAGAGAGAAATTCTACCCTCCGACTAGACACTTTGCAGTTCGTTTCTGCCCAGAACTTACAAATTGTGGAACGAACTGAGGTGTTCCCTCGGTGCTACAAAATGGGGTTCTTCAAAAATGGCGTCAAACGAGTCCATCAAGGCTGGCAGCGCGTTGGCAACTCCCCTCGTGTTTCAAATATTCATAGGCCACGGTGACCACTTTCCATAAGGTGGCCCGTTAAATCATCATAACATTTATATCATTTATTTTCCCATTTCAGTGTACTCTTCTCGGAAGGTTATGCGAACGTCACAATGACGATGCTGTACTACGGGAACGAAGATGGTGAGACTGGGGCCCATTTTCCTTTCAATTTCGACTTTGTCACGGATCTATCGGCTAAGTCTAATGCAAGAGACTTCGTGTACATCATCCTGAGGTGGCTGACATACATGCCGTTTGGTGGTGTGGCCAATTGGGTGGTAAGTAATGTTTTTCCTTATTCCTAATCTATATATATAAAAATCAATTGCTGTTCGTAAGTCTGGCTAAAACTCGAAAATGGGTAGACCGATTTGGCAAATTTTGGTTTTGAATGATTTTTGTAAGTCCAGGAAAGGTTTAAAAGGTAATTCATTATGAAGAAATTGAAGGGAAATAGTAAAAACCACAATTTTATTTTCCCATACAAATAGTCCGTATCTATCAAACTTTTGACACATTATTTCATTCTGAGGCAATACGAAGTTTGCCGGGTCAGCAACTTGTTATGTTATAAAGATGGCAACGAGCATAGGTCGAGTAGTATTATCCGAGGGTGGGGTCAAAAATCTTAGGAATCGGCGTGCATGTATGAAGAGAATCATGAATATAGAAGAAGCACGGGAGGTGTGTCGGGACCGGGATATCTGGCGTTCCACACTCTCTGCCTACCCTGTAGAGGACTGGGCATGAAGATACATACATACATGCAACGAGCACGGCTTCGCCTTTAAATTTGATTATCTATACAAATAAATAAAACTGAAGTGTCTGTTTGTAATATACAAATAACTGCTTTTCACTAAATTCATATGTATGTATGTATAAACGGTACATATGCCAAAACAACATTTTTTACAATTTTTGTCTGTCTGTCTATCTCTTTGTTTGTTCCGGCTAATCTCGGGAACGGCTAAACCGATTTTGACGGGACTTTCACGGGCAGATAGCTGATGTAATAAGGATATTCTAGCTTACTACTAGATAGTTTTATACTAGCTGCGCCCACGACTTTGTCTGGGTAGATAGGACTGAACAATCATGAATTCTCACGCGGACGGAGTCGCGGACACAGCTAGTATAGTATAAAATATAAAATTGCCAGTTACGTCAAAAATAAAATTCGCCATTACGTCCTACGGAAAGGTAACGTTTCCTTCCTGAAATATATTACGGAAAAAGGTCGTTTTAAAAGGCAGAGGGATACCCATTATTATGAAATTTAAGAAAATTATCGCATCTACTACTTTGGATCCTACAATTTTTTTTATAAGTCTTTTTATGATCACTGAAATTGGTTAATGTAGTCGACCCTACATAACTACTGCATCGATAGGACAACCCAAAATATAACGACATGAAGAATATTATTATATATATATATAAGAAAACCGATTTGTGTTAGTTAGAGTATTTATCATTAGTGAAGAACAGCTGGACCGCTTCTTATGTACCTACTACCGCTACTAGTATGTATTACATTTATCGTTTTATTAAGTATGTTATTTTATTGGCTTGTTATCTGTTTTATATCCGTATGTATGTACCTTGTATAAGTATTAGTACAATTATCCTTTATTATAAATTTGACATCCGTGGTTCACTCACCAAGGGTCCTGTTGAAAACCAGCGTCAGGTACCTTTTATATGAAGGTACCTGACATTTGCTGAACAGGACACCTTTTTGGCAGCCGTGAGACACATATTACGTGTATAGGTATGCATTAATTTTTAGAAAATGTGTTGTCTTTTCTCTGTTACCTGTTACGTTTTATGTCCGTTTTATGTGTCTCGCTGTGTGTCAAATAAATGTTTCTTATCTTATGATTTTTGTGTTTATGGATTTTTTCAGTAAATGCTAAAAAAAAAATTGAAATTAAAATTATCCTCAACAAAACTCTTTTAATGTTACGAAGGAGACAACAAGCATGCAGTTCACATGGATGTTAAGTAATGACTGCAGCCAATAGACATCTACACAAAAACCAAAGGTCAAATGCAAATACTTTGCCACCCTGAGACCTAAGCTGTTTCCGTGATAGTTAGTACGGGGCCATACATTACCATCTACCTGATACACGGTAATGCTACCATTTGGCGGAAGATAGATTAAGTAATGAGGTAGTGTCTATCCCGTCTAGTCTTTCATCGTCATATTAGCCAAATTATGTCCACGGCTGGACCAAAGCCACCCCGTAGGAAGAATATGCCATAATCGCCACGCTTGCGGTAGTTTTATCGCAGGACGCTGCTGCCCATACACTTTCTACCGTCCCATCGGAATGGTTTGACCGCCATTGTTCGTTTAACTGACAGTACCTACTAGTGGAAGAATTGTCTTCCAGTAGAAGAAAATTCTTCCACGAACGGTGGGTCGTTTTGAATCCATCACCTTTTGCTAAGAAACAAACATAACATTTAACATTTGCAGTTCGGTAACCATGACAACAACAGAATGCCGACACGATTCCGTGACAACATGGTGGACGGTCTCAACTCCCTCAACATGCTCCTTCCAGGGGTAGCAGTGACATACCAGGGCGAGGAGATCGGCATGAAAGACGGTTACGTCAGCTGGGAAGACACTGTAGACGTGGAGGCTCTCAACAGGGGAGACAATGAGACGTACATGCTCTACTCCAGAGACCCAGCGAGGACGCCGTTCCATTGGAACAACTCTACTAATGCTGGGTTCTCCACTGCTGAGAAGACCTGGCTGCCGATCGCTGAGGATTACATGGAGTTGAATCTTGCACGGCAAAAGGAAGATGAGCGGAGTCATTATAAAGTGAGTGTCAAAGACATATCTATAAAGCCCATTTTGGGAAGTCTCGTTTTTTGTAATCCTACATTATGCAGATTTTTATTGGCTAGAAGTGGTAAAATAATTGCAGTGCATATTGCATGCATGCATGCATGCTGCTTTTGTTTAGGGTTCACCTCAAATAGGAAAACTCGGAAATCTAATAAGATCACTTGTTTGTCTGTCTGTCTGACCGTCTGTCACAGACATTTTTCTCTGAAAGTACTGGACCGATTGAGTTGAAATTCGGAACGGAACAATGTGAATGCGAGTGCGACTCCGCTTTTTTTGATTGATTCTTAACTTGACACTGAGTAATAAAATTATGTGCTGTTTACCTACATTATACCATGAATATTTTTCAGATCTATCAAAAACTAACAAGATTGCGCAGTGAAAAGGCGCTATCACACGGGGACTACAACATTAGGGCCCTCTCAGACAACACTTTGTACCTTGTGCGATACCTTCGGACCTACAAGACATTGGTGCTGCTATTCAATGTGGGTGAAAGGTCAGACACGGTGTGGTTAGACCGAGTATCGTACATGAAGTTGCCTGCCACTGTATATGTAGCTAGTGTACATTCCAGTAGGAGTACAGGGTGAGTACCGTTAATTTTAGTAACGAAATGCAATAATTCTCTATAGGTAGAAATCTAATCAGAAATCCAAAACTATCATCCTATTGAATTACTGCCTTACAACAATAGGAACAAACACGTAAAATGGAAATGGAATGCGTAAGAAGAAGATTATAGAAGATATTTTTTACTTTGTTATATGATAAAAAATGTGCCAGCTCCTGTTTATAAATGATGGACCGATTTTGAAAAGCTGAGATCTGATGATGCCATAATGGAGAAATCGAGGGAAACCCTCAAAAATTGTATGATGATTGATATAATGGACATTTACTGTTTCTGTTGTATTTTCTTAATACACTATGTATATCTGAACATCATCTCTACACGATTCTGAGGTTTTCCCTAGGTGCTATAATATGGTTCTTCAAAATGGCGTCAAAAGAGGCCTTCAGAGATGGCAGCACTTTGGCAACTCTCCTGGTGTTGCAAATGATCATAGGCGACAGTGACCACTTTCCACCAGGTGGCCCATTTCCATGTCTGTCAACCTTCAGACATAAAAAAAATACTGAGTTGATGTTGGAAGCCACGGCACTCCTTTGAGGAGATAGTAGATAATACTACGATATACTGACAGTACAGTGAAAAAGAATAAGACACAGATGAGCAATGCACGTTACACTTTTCAAATATTTAGAAGTGGAGCTAAAAATCTGTCAGAAAAACCAAACAAATTACCAACCAGTTGTTTGAATTCTTCTCCAAATTGTCATATATAAATTAAAACGTATTTTATTCCAGAGACCGCATAGATGGGGAGACACTGACGCTATCGCCAGGAGAGGCGCTGGTGCTAGAAGCCGACCCAGTGGACTAAGTTATTAGTTGTAATTGTATTTATTGTGTACAGTGTAAATATTAAATTATTTTTGTATACATTGCATTTTATTCAATACTCTGCGCATAGTTTCTCTTGCACGAATCTAGAAGATCAAAATGCATTTAATCACACTTCTGATCACGATCTTAGAATCAGATCGACTTACTTTGTACTTGATCCAATCTTCATGTGTAGAGCAGTCTCTACGTCAAATAAAATGTATTTATCTAAGAAATTATGAAACCATACATTACCATCTACTCGGAACATGAAAGCAATGATCACTATTGGCACTAATTAGGTTATTCGTTGGTGCCTTCGTTGAGCTCTACCACCAGTAATATAATAATTCTTTGATTCCATTGATAGTAAATATCACCCAAAGGAATTGCCAATCCGATTACGAAAAGATTGTAACAAATTTAAAACTCCGCAGCTGTATAATATGAGTTCAGCATCAAAATCACGTACGCTCACTGCCTAAGTGTAGAGTAGTTGGTAACGCATAACCGGACCATGTAAATAGAATTGAAATAACGTAACACTCGAGTCCCATACAAACAAAACGCTAACAATGTTTGTACACAAAAATAGTTTCCTTGCTTGCTCCATACTTTATTGTTGTTTGAAGGTGTTCTCACTAAACTCGGTCCGATTTGTTACTGAAAATTCTCAGTTTTTTTTTCATATAGGTATTTCAGTTAGACTACTGAAGGTAACTTTCACATCGTTTTATTTTTAAACTACTTCTAATAATGATCATAAACACAAAATACATTTAAAACTTTGAACAACCAAATGATGAAAAGATAAATTATATTTACAAATTCCTCAATTGCCCCATTCTAAAACGAAACAGAGAAAGAAATAAATTGGTGGTCATAATAAATGTTCAAGCACTTAGCAGAGTTCCAAGTACCTACTGTCAATACTGAGAAGAACTCCGCTACAGAAGAAACTCAGTACAACTCTTTTGAAACTAAGCTGAAATATAATACAGTCTGCAATAAAAATATACATTGATGATGTCAACGCGCATAGCCAGCGTACCCGTATTAAGTTCGATACCCGTATTAAGGGGTAAATGCTGCTAGAATCTTTCTGTTCCCAAAGTCTTCCAGTCTCAAAATATTCGTGCGAACTTGACTGTGATCATCTCATCAGGGTTTTACGACTACTTGCGTAATAATAAAGCTACGCCCTTCACCTCTATCATTGGAGATCTATCTAAAGCAAAATAACCAACATTTGTGAAGATTCAGACGACAACAGATTTAAAATGCTATAGAATCTAAACTCCATTGTCACAAATAGAATCGGTTGAAAAGCCTGTAAAGGCGACTGGACTAAAAATATTATTTCATATTGAATGCATTTCACTCCAACGGGGTCCTTGTGGCGCGTGTCAATGACAACGCGACACAATCGAGTTGTACAGTCGCTGATGTTCCATTGTGTGTTTAAAATGTCTGCAGTCACTGTGGAGGTCGCCTGTTGGTCGGGATTTTATTTAGAGTAGCAAATAAACATCAGATTTTGCACCAGTTTTTAAAAAATAGACCTCTGAAGTCGTTGCAGAATTTTTATAATCTTTAAAACGAAACTGTACTTGGTAATTTTAGGTTGATTCACTATTTTACATGTTTTTAAAATCATCTTAGTAAAATTCGCCGTTGGAAGTCTTGTGAAATAAAAGTGTATTGACATTGATTTTACATAAATATTACCAAACTGATAACTAGCATTAAGCCCAGCGAAGACTGGACCGTATACTAGTAGGCAGGTATTAAATAATATATATGATTTAGACAGATATTACTTGGATGTCTCTGCTACTTGAAGTTAAAGTAATCTAAGAATGACATGGACACAATTGTGTCCATGTCATCATTGTGTTATCAATTGATAAAAGCGAACAAAATACGAGGGAAAGATAGTAATCACCCCACTCGAAACACCAACATAATTATTTAAAAATATTTATTGACAACATCAAAGATTATCTAGATCTCAATTATTGACTCTCAGATAAAAGACAATAAATGTAAATAGAGCACTAAAACAACGATACAGAAATTCAAGTTCAGATAGTAGTCAGTCATAATGATTTTGCGTTGGAAAATAGCGATTTCGGTGGCAGTGTTCGCAGGGGTGGCCATCGTGGTGGGCACTGTCACCTGGGCATTGCTGGTGACTAGAGGACCTCCGCCACCGGACCTTCGACCCTTGGACTGGTGGGAACACACAGTTATTTACCAGATCTATCCAAGATCCTTCAAGGACAGTGACGGTGATGGAATCGGTGACTTGAGAGGTCAGAATCGTCTTTTATCTTGAACCATTAAGAACTAATTACTGCTGGTATCGCAGGTGATGACATCAATACCCACACCGGTATCTGAGACATAATAACCAAAGCATCTACTTTCATATTTAACCAAAGATCTCAAGAACTGCCATTCTTAAATCCCTAAACGAAGAGACTAACACCCAAAGTCCTAATCTCGACCTTAACTCAACCTTACTCAATGGAATCGGTATTCTTAGTTGTAACTAATAACGTCTACTCAACATTCTGCCTCCGTATGAGGTAAGAAAGCAATTGTCAAAATCCAAGGTACGTCACGACCTACCTTGAAGTTTCGAGAAGTATTTACGAGTACATTACGCCATATTCTTGGGCACAATCGTGTCGGAACTGTCTAAAAATATAGTGAAATACCATATTTTTCTATAAAAATGGATATTTAAGACTTTGTGAATGATCTATAAGATAATCTGTACACATGAGTTACTGTCAAAATACAACTAAGAATATGGATTTCGAGGCCTCCTCATAAAGTATCTCAAGCTGAGTGTGAGTCAAGCAATGTTTCAAGTAACGTCTTACAATATGGGTGTTAGTGCGGATGATGTGGATATGAAAGACACTTCAGCCGAAAGACGTCAGTTTACTGCTGGTTAAAGGCCTTCTCCAAAGATGTCCACAACACTTTATAGAGAGGATATGTCAAACAGTGACCCTAATGGCATGCGGAGTGACGACCGCCCTAGCAGCAGGACAGCCTTAAAAAAAATAAATAAAAATATAAGAAGAGAACCTTAAAGAAATGACCTTATGCAGAAGTGCCTAGCTGAAAATATAATTGTGTTTCAGGAATCACAAGTGAGTTGGAGCATTTCGTGGAAGCTGGAGTGGGAGCGATATGGATGTCGCCAATATTCGTTTCGCCGATGATTGACTTCGGCTATGACGTCAGTAACTTTTATGACATCCACGATGAATACGGAACTATGGCAGACTTTGAAGAATTAGTACAGAGGGCACATGACTTGGGTAAAAATAATATAATTTTATTGCAAAAGTATTTGCACTTCCCATAGAGCAACGCGGCCCACCGGTCGCGGCGGACCGCAGTGGAGTAGCCATAGCGTGTATTACCGATGCAAAACAGTCTGTCACTTTTTGCGAGGGGAAATGCGTGCGACACACACGCACACTACAAAAATCGTCTATTAGAACGAAAGTCACACGTTGACATTAACAAAATACAGAAACAATTTTACGCACACATTCAAACATCTAGGCGACAGGTATAGGCCCATTTGGACTTGTACTTTGACAGAGGGGAAAGCCTGCATATGGCTACTCCCTTCCGGTGTTGCTCTATGGCACTTCCTATTGGTGGTAAAAACAACATCACAGATTGTAATAATGAAGAAACCTTGATGCTTCTTCTTTCTTGCCGACAGTGTTCAATTACCACCAACGAATTTTTTTAATCAGTATTTCATTGTTCAAACATAAATGACTATTTAAAATAAATAATATTTTTTCAATTTATCCAGGAATCAAAGTGCTTTTGGATTATGTACCAAACCATGCTAGCACTGAGTCAGAATATTTCGTGAGATCAGAAGCCAGAGACTCGGAATATGAGAATTATTTTGTGTGGGCTGATTCTCTACCAGATCCTGATAATGCCACTAATCGCAGAGTCCCTTCTAACTGGGTAACCATATTTTTTTGGAACTTATACTAAGGTACTAACAAAGACCCTTTACCTCTGCGTCTAAAATTGCAGAGCCATACATTTCTGTCAGGAACACTATAGCGATGAACACTATTATTTAGCGACAAGTATGTATGTATGTATCTTCACGCCAGGTCCCTAACGGGGTAGGCAGAGAGTGTAGAGCGCCAGATATCCCGGTTCTGACAAACCTCTCTTGCCTCGTCTACCTTCATCATTCTCTTCATACATGCACGCCGATTCCTAAGACTTTTGACCCCACCATCAGACAGAACTCGACCTATTTGGTCATGGTAGGTCAGTCTTGGTCTTCCTGGGCCTCTGCAACCATCCACATTCGCATTGTATATCTGTTTAGTCATTCGCTCATTCGACATTCTTTCTATATGCCCGAACCATCGGAGCATGCCTTTTATCATTTTTACACCGATACTATCATTCAGACATAGTCTCTTTCTTACATCTTCATTACGAACGCGATCGGTGAGTGATACACCGCAGATCTTGAATCAAAGATCTCATCTCGACCGCGTTCAACTTACTTTCATGCTCTTTCCTGCATACCCAGCTCTCGCTTCCATATAAAAGCGTTGGAGTAAGTACAGCATTATGTACGGCTAGTCGAGCCCGCTGGCTGAGATGTTTAGATTCTAGCAGCTTACCCAACGCTCCATTCACGCAATGCCCAGCAAGCACTCTTCTTTCTATGTCAGTGGTGTACCTACCATCCTTGCTTAAAAGCACATCCAAGATATACAATTTCATCAACCTGTTCTAACACTGCATCATCTACTACTACCCTTGCATTTGTTCTCTGGTCATCTCTTTCAAATACTAATACTTTAGTTTTATCCACATTCAATTGTAAGCCTTTCTCCATACAATCCTCTTTCATGACTGTGACTAGTGCTTGTAGCCCAGATGGTGTAGAGCTAACAACAATCGCATCATCTGCGTAAAGCAGACAGTTCACCACTAAGTCACCCATACGCACTCTCACATCCAACTTCACCCTCTGGAGGCATTTGTCCAGATATATAATAAACAGCCTAGATGAAAGCACGCAACCCTGTTTGACACCGATGTTAACATCAAACCAGGGTGACATGTTACCATCTACCCGCACACATGCTTGACAGCCCACATACGTTGACTGTATTGCACGGAGCAGACTGCCATCAATACCATACTCTGGCAAAATGTCCCACAGCTCTTTTCGTAATACCCTATCAAACGCCTTCTCCAAATCCACAAAACCGCAGAAAACCTTCTGACTCACAGCCAGATCGCTCGATAGCTGGTGCAGTCCATACGTGAACCCTTGCCTTTATACAAAGGCACGATGACCGCACACCGCCAATCCTTTGGGATTCTTCCGGATCTCCAGCAAAGGTTGCACAACACCCAGAAAGAATCCCAAAGGGCAGCACCACCATATTTGATCATTTCGGCAGAAACCTGATCAATACCCGCAGCCTTACCACATTTCAAACTTCGTGTCGCCCATACAATCTCATCTATTGTTATATCCCCACAAGCCGGCACCGTCAAGTCAGCAATTCCGGCGTCAGGGTTGTAAGCATAATCATACATTTCCCCATAATACTCGCTCCATCGTTTTAACACATCTTGCGTGTTCTCAAGAATGTCACCCAACTTAGATTTTATTCTATTCATTCCAGAAACTGGAGAAGAGCTTCTAGACTTTTTCACCTCCCTCCAATAGAGTTTGATGTTAGTCTCAAAGCTCTTCGCCAGTCTCTCATCAGCTTCCACTTTATCTCTCTCACGCTTTTCATTCACTAAAATCTTGGTGTCATTCTTGAGCCGACGTTAAATTTCTCTCTTCTCATCTCTCATACCATTATTCATTTGCAAAGATGCTACATAATCCAGCCATCCTTTTTCTTTCTTTCAACGGAGTCTTGCACCTCCTTGTCCCACCACGCATCCCCTTTCAAGGATTTGCGTATCTTTGCATAACCACATACTTCTTTCGCAACTTCCACCATACTATCTTTCATAACTTGCCAACATTCATCCACGTCCCAGTCCGTAAGACAAACCTTGTCTAACTTTTCACGGACTTGACGTTCATACACTCTCCTTGCACTAATGTCTTGTAACTTTTCACTCTATATTCTTTCAAGTCCTCCGAAAGGCACACGGACACGCCAATGTTGCCATTTATTGAACAGACCCCTGAACCGGCTTATTACCAAGTAGTGATCTGTATCAAGAGTGGGACCTCCGTAGGCTCTAGTGTCCATCAGGCTCTTCCGAAGACGACTATCAATCATGATCAAATCAATCAAACTTTTTTGTTCATTCCTCCTCCATGTATACGTGTGAATGTCCTTATGACGGAATTCTGTGTTAGACACAAGGAGACTTCGTTCCAAGCATAAGTCAAGTATCAGCTTACCAGCATCATTTACTCTTCTATCACCATATGGACCTAGAACGGCCTCGTATCCTGGCCGCCTGGTCCCGACCCATCCATTCAAATCACCACACAAAATTACCCTTTCATTAGCTTCGACCATATCGAGAACTTCCCTTGTACATTCCCAAAACTTCTCCAGGTCTTGGGTCGTCACTGAGCTAACCGGTGCATAAGCTGCTACCAAAAACACCCTAGTGACGCCCAATTTAATTCGGACCCAGATTAGTCTCGGGTTCACCAAACCATAATCTTTCACTCCAGTGACTAAACGAGAGGACAGAAGGACGCCCACCCCCGCGCTGGCATGATCGCTCTGTTGCACACCTGCCCACAGAGCTATCGCGCCACCGGGGAGATCTTCGACCTCGCAGCCCTTTCGTTTAGTCTCTGTTACACACAAGACATCCAGGCACTCTCCGCTCCTCGATCCGCCGTATCGGGCCCGGCGTGACAGGTGGCGGTCCCCATCGCGGCCTTGGCCGCTTTTCTTACCGACGAGGACGGGTCGGTACTCGTCGCCTCGGGGGGGACGCCCTAACCCGCACTGTGGTACGCCTTCGTGCCAGAATTGCAGCCCCAAAGGACTGGCAGGGATCGCGACGTGCACGCTTCTGGCATGACCCCCAACGTGCTTACGCCCGCGAGCTCCGTCACTGCAGCTCTACCACCAGTAAAAAAATTGTGATAAAATGAAAATACACATTGTTTACTGGTGGCATCACCGCATTACCTAATATACTTGCCGCTAAATGGTAGTTTTCAGCATTATCGTGTTCCGGTCAGGTGGTAATGTACGGCACTGTAATTTCCGGCACAGAGGCATAAAACCTTAAGCCTCAGGAGTGGTAACGCATCTGCATTTTGACCTTGGTCTTTGTGTAGGTGTCTATAGGATGCAGTCATCACTTTACATCAATGTGAACTGCATGCTTGTTTACCACTTCCAATACTTAAAAAAAAAACAAATACCTAACAAATGTAGAACTTCCACTTCAAAGCCATTACTTAAAATTAGTGACTAGCATACTACTTAGGCTTTACAATAAAATCGGTTAAATTACTTTTTAGTGTGAAATAAAGAGCTTAATACGTTTAAAAAAAACCTTAAAAAAAATTCAAGTCCTAGTACATCCAGTAGTAGTAGTAGTACAACCGGCGTCCAGGCAGGCAACCTCACGGAACGCCAATACTTTTTGTTTATCATTTCTTATGACACGTAAATAATATAGCAGCCCTATTTAATGCGCCAGATACCTGCTGTACCTGGTAAAGAGAATATGGGACCTATAAATATAATCTTCTCCATAAAACACTAAAAACACAGATCTAAAGATTCGGATTCAGCTCGTAGTTCGGTGTTGTTACCACTTCTCTTTATATATTCATAATCTATCCTTCTAGATCAGTCAATTCGGAGGTACAGTCTGGGAATGGAGTGAAACCCGTCAACAATACTACCTACACCAATTTGCAATAGAACAAGCTGACTTCAACTTCAGGGAACAAGGAGTCAGAGATGAAATGATCAACATCATGACATTCTGGATAGAAAAAGGAGCTGATGGGTTTCGAGTGGACGCTATACCTCATCTCTTCGAAGCCAACCCTGACGACTACGGTGGTGTATACCCTGATGAACCGCTGTCTGGTAATATGTTCTTGAATCCTGATCAAGTTGGGTACACGACGCAAGTGCATGTAAGGGATTTATTTAATAGAAATTTATAATGTTGTGTACGAGTGGAGAGACTTTGCTGACAAATGGCAAGAAGAAAATGGATCAGAAACAAAGTAAGGGTTTTTTTGAGTCATCTATCTATGCGCCTGATATTTTTTATTAATAAAAATTAAACGCTAAATGTTGTGTTGCTAAGCGCAAAACTCGAGAAGGACTTGATCGATTATGCTTATTCTATTATCGTAGGATTTGGAATGGTGCGGTGAACGTTTTTGTAAAAAAAGATAATTAGATCGAAAATTTGGATTTTTGAAATACTAATCTCCTTAACGAACTACTAACCCCCTCGATTTGCTGATTACGTTTTGACCTATATAATAGGTGGCGAGCCTGTTGAAATCAACGGGCATGATACCAAACTCTGAGGTGCAGGTAAATTATCAGAAAATGTCAAAATCCTAAAAGAACCAGAAATTAACGATTTTGCACCATTATCTCTGATAGCCCCTGACCCGGGAATCGAACCCAAGACCCCAGCGTAGTAGTAGTGGTGAGAAAAATATACTTATATTAAATAAATAGTAATTTGACTGCAGCCGTTTATCATTTCCGAAGATCTTAAAGCAAGTCTGCACTCCTGTAGATATACCTATGGGAAAATACGGAGATGTATATCATGAAACCGTCTAACTATCCAATCATCTGTCAACAGCACACTAGCGCTCACCGCTACCAATTAACTAAGCACCATTATTAAATGGTCTAGTATTTTAATAGTATTTTCTGTGCCTTTGGATTTCCTACGAATAGTTAGTCATGTAGTATTTTTTATTTTTAAATGAATAAAAGTATGATAGTATGCTGTGATAGTACTTATTAACACCAACAATTAAATAATTTCTTTCTTTTGATGATGTTAAGTGATGACTGTATCTTATAGACATTTACATAGGTCAAAATGCAGATGCGTGCCACCGAAAATAGATCATGTATTATTATTGTAGAAATTAAACTTGCGGATTTTCTCGCGTATACAACACTCCCAAACTTGTTACACCCGACGTTTCGGTCGCTTTCCAGCTACCGTGGTCACGGGCAGACTAATTCGACGATGTTCAGCCTGGTCTTATATAGCTGAGACGGAACACAACCCTAGTGCGATGTAAACTACTAGTGGCGCCATCTATCGAGAAATTACTGAAAACTATGTTGCCATGTCATGCTAGCGCCACCTGTTTCTGAGGCGTCTGGCATAACGCCTCAGAAACAGAGAAATCCGCAAGTTTAATTTCTACAATGTACGAAGCTCGCGAAAACCTACGAAAACGTTATGTATTATTATATTGATTTAGCTTGCTTCTTATTTTTCTTTTAGTTATTTGTAACGAAAAAAAGTATGTCCTTCTTATTTTTTTTTATGTCATGGAGATGGTAAACAAACATGCAGTTCACATTGATGTTAAGTGATGACTGCAGCCTATAGACACCCACACAAAGACTAAGGTCAAAGTACAGATGCGTCATGCTCAGGAGTGGTACTCCTGAGGCCTAAGATGTTATGCCTCTGTGCCGGAAATTACAGGGCCGTACATAACCACCTGACCGAAACACGTTAGTGCTGAACACTACCATTTAGCGGCAAGTATATTAGGTAATGCGGTGGTGCCTACGCCCGCGAGCTCCGTCACTGGAGCTCTACCACCAGTATACTTTAAACTAAATTACTAACTTTTTAACTACACTTTAAAAAAATCGCCTTTCAATACTTTGGTTAACAGGATCCTACTAGCTGAAGCGTACGCGAACATCACAATGACCATGCTCTATTACGGAGACGAGCGTGGACGAGTCGGAGCCCATTTCCCTTTCAACTTTGACTTTATCACCAGTCTATCCTCAACCTCCAACGCAAGGGACTTCGCGTACGTCATAAAGCGTTGGCTCACGTACATGCCCCAAGGGAATGTTGCTAATTGGGTGGTAAGTGAATTCCGTAACTTTATCTCCCATAAGTTTTGCAAGTTAGTAACTGGCATCATTACAAACTGGGTGTATTTGGTTAGTTTACTTGTCTTATTTGGCTGAATTCTGTACAATATTGACCGGGAGCTTGGTGATATATAGTTTAAGTTAACAGGATTCTAGTTATGATAATTATGTTAATCTTATTGTTATTTCATTTATAAAGTGGCAAACAAGCATGCAGTTCACATTGATGTTAAGTGACTGCATGCAGCCTATAGACATTTACACAAAAACCAGAGGTAAAAATACAGATGCGTTGTCGCCCCCGAAACCTCAGCTAATTGACTCTGTGGTAGTTATAACGGGACCATTTCACTCAAAAACGATAGTTCTAAATACTACCAATTAGTGGCAGATAGATTAGATAATGCGGTGATGCCTACTCCCTCGAGTAATCGAGACACTGAAACTCTACCACCAGTACTTGACAGAAAATATATAACGTGATTTTTTTTTTTTTTATGTAATGGTAGAGGTAAACAAGCATGCAGTTCACATTGATGTTAAGTGATGACTGCAGCCTATAGACACCCACTCAAAGACCAAGGTCAAAATGCAGATGTGTTACCACTCCTGAGGCCTAAGGTCTTATGCCTCTGTGCCGGAAATTACAGGGCCGTACATTACCACCTGACCGGAACACGATAGTGTTGAACACTACCATTTAGCGGCAAGTATATTAGGTAATGCGGTGGTGCCTACGCCCGCGAGCTCCGTCACTGGAGCTCTACCACCATTATCGCATCACCAATAAGTGATGCGATAATGCTTGATCCTCTAAGCACTAACACTGAAATTCTACGGTCATTAAAACTTTACCATGAACTTAATTTAAATATTTGTTTAGAAGTTGCATCTTTATTATATCTCCTTTGTTTTTCAGTTCGGAAATCACGACCAAAACAGAATGCCATCGCGATTCAGGCCTGACATGGTGGACGGGCTCAACGCTTTAAACATGTTGTTGCCAGGAGTCGCAATCAGCTACCAGGGCGAGGAGATAGGTATGAGAGACGGCTACGTCAGTTGGGAAGATACCGTTGACGTATCAGCTTGTAACCAGGGTAACCCCGATAACTACCTCGAGTTCTCCAGGGATCCGGCTAGGACGCCGTACCATTGGGACACTTCAACTAGTGCTGGTTTTTCGACCAGTCCTAACACTTGGTTGCCAGTTGCTGAGGATTACTTGGAAATTAATTTGCAAGTTCAGAAGCAAGCGGAACGTAGTCATTTTAAGGTAATAGTTGAGTGTTAGTTTGATAAGCAAATTGGACACATTGTGTGTTTCAATAATCAGTATTCTGATATCTAATGAAATTCGTTCAGCACTATCGTGTTCCGGTCTCAGCACAATTTCCAGCACAGAGGCATAATACCTTAGGCCTCAGGAGTGGTAACGCATCTGCATTTTGACCTTGGTCTTTGTGTAAGTATCTAAAAGCTGATCATCACTTAACATCAATGTAAACTGCATGCTTGTTTGCCACTTCCATTACATAAAAAAAAACATTACCAAGCTCTTTTTTTTCGAAAAATGAAAAACCCAATAGCAATTACTCCCGATTTGTAGATCAAACCTCACCGTCGTAGTAGTGGGCTGAACCACAGGAATACCGAAGCAGAGTTAAATTGATTACTTTAATAAAATCTTAATTGATTCCAGGTCTACCAAGCTCTAACAAGTCTTCGCAAGGAACCAGCTCTCTCACACGGAGACTACCACATACAGGCGTTGACAGAGAACACATTGGTCCTCTTCAGACATCTTGTCACCCATGACTCCTACGCTCTGGTCTTCAACGTGGGAACAGTGGCAGATGCTATTGACTTGTCCAGCGTTCCAGGGTTGCAGGAACCAATGACGGTTGTCACTTCCAGTGTACACTCAAGCAGAGTTGGGGGGTAAGAGACTTACTTACTACTGCATCTAGGCAGAGATGCCCGCAACATAATAAATATGCATTATTTTACTAAGTACTAGCTGTGCCCGCGACTTCGCCTGCGTGAGAATTTATGATTGTTCAGTATCTACCCGGACGAAGTCGTGAGCGCACCTAGTATAAAAGTAGCCTAAGTTACTCCTTATTACATCAGCTATCTGCCAGTGAAAGTCCCGTCAAAATCGGTCCAGCCGTTCCCAAACAGACAAACAGACAAAAATTGTAAAAAAAAATGTTTTGGTATATATACCGTGTTTAATTAAATATGCATGAGTATATTACAAATAGACGCTCCAATTTTATTTATTTGTATAGATATAGATAATGGATTTTTCGCAACAGCATATGCGGGTGAAATATTAAATAGAAAAATGGTAGTGTTCAGCACTATCGTGTTCCGGTTAGATGGTAATGTATTACCATATAATAACTATCCAGAGATATAAGAACTTAGGGCTCAGGGGTACTAATCCATCTGCATTTTCACCTCTGGTTTTTGTCTAGTAATCAGTCTGCAGTCATCACCTAACAACCATGTGAGCTGCATGCTTGTTTGCCACCTTAGTTACACGAAGAGAAAATATAGTATTTTATATCTATACTATACTAATATAAGTATATATTATAAAGCTGAAAAGTTTGTTTGTTTGTTTGCTTGAACGCGCTAATCTCGGAAACTTATGGTCGGATTTGAAAAAATATTTTAGTGTTAGATAGGTCATTTATCGAGGAAAGCTTTAGGCTATATGCATCATGCTAAGATGAATAGGAGAGGGTGGGTAACATTGCAACCGCGCAAAGCCGTTAGTTACTAAATAACTCTCAATACTGCGATTTAAATCAAATTCAAATAACCTCACAATAAAACATCTACAAACAAACAATAGTTTAATCGATGATCGTGTTATAAAATAAAATAGTCGGCTGATAATTTAATCCGTCGTAAACGAAATGATTATGTCGATAAACCCACTCGATAATCATTTCTCTTTATCACATAAAAATAGTATAACCCGAATGTAGATACCTAAATTTGATGGATAGGCGTTGGGATATTCCGGCATTTCAGTGTTGCAGAATGAAAGGTTTGCTATCCCTGATAGTATCAAAGATGATGATGATGATGATGAGAAGCATTCAAGCATACATGCAAACACCCACGATTCGCCGGTTACGTTTTGGCCCATGTAACCGGTGGCGAGCTTGTTGACATCTCCAGGCACATCACCAAACCTCGAGGTCCTGGGTAATTTCCAGAAAATGGAAAAAATCCCAATAGAACCAGAGATAATGATGTAAAGTCCTTTATATCTGGTTCTATTGGGATTTTTTCTAAAAAAGAAATAAAAAAATAAAAAAATAAATAAAAAACATAAAGTACTTTGCACCATTATCTCTGATAACCCCCTACTCGGGAATCGAACCCAGGATCTCAGCGTAGTAGTAGTGGTCTGCTACCACTAGGCTACCGAGGTAGTTCAACACAGATAATAATAGTAAATTAAAGATGGAATAAAGAGACTTAGTTCAAATTCCATTTTTTTTTTTCAATCCTTTTACGTGCGCTAGATATGAATAAAAAAAAACATATTCGTCAAAATCAAAGTTATTCACTTATCAGAGTTTTAATTGCAGTCACTACTGAGAAGAACTCCGCTATCGAACAAACTCAGTAGGAGCTCTTTTAAGTCATAGCTTAAATCTAGTACAGATAGTCATCAAAATCAGATAATGTGAACGTCCATAGCATATACATTTACACAAATACAAATTAAGTATTATCCACTGAAATTACAAACCAGCACAGACCAGTCCACACCAACAGCACCCATTCACGAGTGTATTATATGAATTGAGCACAATGAAGCAGCCGGTATCTAAGTTACAATTGAGCTTATAAAAATATAATCCAGTAAATATTTATTGACCTATAATCTATAAGGAAGTGTATGGATTTATGATAAAATTGGAAATTTGTTAACTGCACGGAACCCAATGAACGTAACACATCGTAACACTTGGCCGCTTTTATAATTAAATGGTGGTGGCAAACAAGCGTGCATAATTTTTTTTTTATGTAATGCAAGTGACAAACATGCTTGTAGATCACATTGATGTTAAGTGATGACTGCATCCTCCCACCCTGCAGCAGACACCCACATAAAGACCAGAAGTCAAAATACAGATGCGTTACCACTTCTGAGGCCTAAGATATTATACCTCTGTGCCGGAAATTACAGGGTCGTATTTTACCACCTGACCGGAACACGATAGTGCTACCATTTAGCGCCAAGTATATTAGGTAATGCGGTGGTGACTACGCCCGCTAGCTTTGTCACTGGAGCTCTACCATCAGTAAAATGGTAGTATAATTGATAGTAAGTGAACACTGAAGCTCGACTGCAGCCCTTAGTCTACCCAAAAACGGATACCTAGTCCAAATCCAGTAGCGTTACCAACCCTTTAAAAATAACCAAATTACCGGCACACGATATTGCAAAACACTTTACACTACCATCTGTGCCTAAACCCTTGAGATATTCACCAGTAAGAGATACCTTATAATAGATTGGAATAAATTAAATACTAAAACTAAATTCACGATAACGTAATATTCCAGCGAAAGCAGATCCTTTTACACTTCCCTGGCTTCTTGAAAGACCTTTTCAAACGCAAAGCAAAGATGAAACGTTAACATTAATTCAAACTCCAAAGTAGACACTAGAAAATTGACAATATCACTGTATAATCAAAAGAATAATATCATACAAAGGGAAACGCATCAAGCGGGAACCCGCGGGCTGATGGAACGAAAATATGTTTGCTTGTGTTCAATTAACGTTGCCTTTATACATATAGCAGAAATGGGAGACCGCGAAAAGGGATTAGAAATGTGGTTTCTGTATGGAGATTTGTATTAATTTAAATGTTGATAACTTGACGCTTGTATCTATGATATGGCCACAGTTTTATTTTTAGCTAGAACTCCAGTCCAGAGCTTCTCGTCCAATTTACCGCAGTGTCTGAAGAAGAAGGTCTTTGACCAGTGTGTGATGCCAGTGATGACATACGGAACCGAAACGTGGTCGCTCACTATGGGCCTCGTAAGAAGACTCAAGGGCACTCAGAGAGCAATGGAGAGGGCTATACTTGGAGTTTCTTTGCGAGATCGAATCAATCGCTGGACGAGGGCGACCCAGGACCGTTCGTTGTGGCATTCTTTGGGCCTTTGTTCAGCAGTGAACGACTTTTGGCTGAAATGATGAGAGCTCCAGTGACGGATCTCGCAGGTGTAGGTAGCACCGCCTAACTTAATTTCATCATCATTTCAGCCAAAGCTTCCCCATAAGAGGGATATGCCATAATCGCCACACTTTGCAAGCGGGTTGGCGATCGCGGTAGCGGTATCGCAGGACGCTGCCCGCTGATTGGAATGATTTAACCGCTATTGATATAAAACTAGTTTTCGGATTTATCTCGCGTATATTAAACTAAAATGATTATTTAAAATCGATTTAATCCTGAACGCTACGAAAGACGTAATCATTTTAGTTTTATATACGCGAGATAAATACGAAAACTAGTTTTATTTCAATGAGTCTAGCTCGTGAAATCCTAAGTACATACTATCAACCGCAATGGTTCGGTTGACTGATTGCGCTAGTGGAAGAATTATCTTCTAGTAGAAGAAAATTCTTCCGCTAGTAGGCGGTAGGGTCGTCACGTCCCAACGCCAGCCTTACCTAAACCACTAACTTCTTACTACTACTTGCCGCTAAATCATAATGCAGCGCGTATGCATAAAGACAAATATATGAGACAAAGCTAATAAGAAGCTTTTCAGTTTAGGTGGTCAAAAGGTCATGGTCCAGCCGCAGATCGTCTAAACTGGATTTTACTTATTTACAGAAACATGATACCGTTTGAACTCACTCTTCAACCTGGTGAAGCACTGATTCTTGAAGCTCCTCCAACATAGTACTCATTTCAAATTGTTAAAGATTATTTTCCACAGTTGTATTTATGAAAAACCTGTAAGTTGATGAGAGATCTTGAATAAATGTATTTCTGTATTTATTTGTATTTTACTTTTCAAGTTACAAGTACATTTGCACTCTTCGCCATATACCCTGTTTCGATGCTCATGCCATAGGTGGGGAGCCTATTTTCATTCATTGCGCATATTTCCAAGAACCAAAAGCGCCTTAAGAATCAACGTAGTTCAATAAAAACCAATTATCGTCTATACCTACCTAACCTACTGCAATTTACCACCATAGCAATTTACCCTCTTGTAATAAAGAATGTCCCTTATAATGTTGTCCAGACCGAAATTCGGTCACGGCGGCCAATCTCAAGGGAGACTCGCCAACTGCGCGGGAGATATTATAGTGTACAGGTGTATGCACAAAAACAGCTACACTCTGGATTCCCTCACTCTTATAGTCCGATGGGACAGCGATCCAACACGACCGGAGAGAGATCAGGCACGGCTTTACGTGCTCTCCGAGGCACCGGCACGGTACCAGACTCCGGGCTACTACTAGGTATTTCCTCACAAAAAACTTACTGACAGGCTCGAACATCTGAGCCTGCGCAGACTCCCTGCCTGGGAGTCTGTGCGTGTTGTGTCTCTATAATGGTGAGTGCTCAGCTGAACTGTTCGACATGGTGCCACCGTTTCTTTTCCTAGACCGTACTACCCGCCGAAGAGAGAAGTCCGACCCTCACCGACTGGACACCTGGATGGATTTTTCTGACCTGGGGATCGAACCCGTGACCTCGGACTTCACCATTGCGATTGCGATCACTTGGGCAATGAGGCAATCATTAACGACGATCACTGTCCACTAGCAGAGAAGAATTCTTCCACTAGTCCAGTCAGTCAACCGATTTATAGTGGACAAATCATTCCATTCCTATGCGTACCTCTTCCGGGATTACAGACGTTATGTTACCTGTTAATATCTACCTGCACTAAAGAATTAGTTTAAAGCCTCAGTTACCTTTTTTTTAAGTAACGGAAGTGGCAATTAAACATGCAGTTCACATTGATGTTAAGCGATGACTGCAGCCTATAAACACTCACACAAAGACCAAGGTCAAAATGCAGATGCGTTACCACTCCTGAGACTTAAGGTGTTATGCCTCTGTGCCGGAAATTACAGGGCCGTACATTACCACCAAACCGGTACAGGATAGTACTGAACACTACAATTTAGAGGCAAGTATCTTAGGTAATGCGTTGGTGCCAACGCCCGCGAACTCCGTCACTGGAGCTCTACCACCAGTAGAAACCTAATGGTAGCAGGCCGCTACTACTACACCACGATGGGGCTCGATTCCCGGGACGGAAGCTATCAGAGACAACGGTGTAAAATCCTTAATCGCTGGTGCTATTGGGATATTTCCATTTTCTGAAAATTTCCCAGCACCTCGATTTAGTAATGTGCCCGGAGATATCAAGAGGCTCGGCACCTGTTACATGGGCCAAAACGTATTCGGCGAATCGTGGTTGTTTGCATGCTTGAATGCATGCATTTACCTCTGCCTACCCCTTCGGGAATTACAGGCGTTAAGCTACGTTACTAAAGAATGAAACCTTTGTTCCATAGCCTATATAACCGTACATATACCCATTTTAGCTCGTCATCAAATAATCAAGTACGGGTTAACTGATTACAGTATTATTAGGTTCAGTTAGCAATTTGTGTGTGATGACCACGTGACACGTAATGACCTTCACATCCGGCGGCTAGTGATGGGACTGATATAACATTGTGACCTTTGACACTTAGAATTGGATAGAAAGAAGTCAACAAGTCCAGTCAAAGAAGTTAAGTACTGGTGGTAGAGCTACACAATCTTCTTCTTTTCACCGCAAATGGAAAGAAGAAAATTGTGTAAGAACTATCCTTTTTAAAAATAGTAGTATTTTATTTTGTTTTTATTGTATATGAACTATCCTTTGTAAAGAGTTATTTTAGCAGGAGATCAAACAGTGAACAATATTACAGCTAAATATGAATAATAATTATTGTAAACATCATTTAAACGCACTCACTAATATGATGATACTATTTGTTTGTCGAAATGTGCAACAACCTATAATAATAACAGTGGCTACCCTTTCGGGGATCACAGGCGTGATGACGTCACTTTATAATCCCTATAGGGTTAAAACTGTTCACATATTCACCAATACATTTTTGACCCATATTAAAGTCGGCAGGTCTGAATTCATTGGGTATGTTGCCAAAGTGCAGGGATAAAGAAGCTAAAGATCGGCAATTTTCTTTATTAGAAAAACCTTTCTCCCACTCAGAAATTGAACTCAAACAGTAGTACGTGGGACCATAGAGATACACGGACCACCGGCCGGCCGCGGCGGACCGAAGGGAAGTAGCCATATGCAGGCTTTCCCCTCTGTCAAAGTACAAGCCCAAATGGGCCGATAAGTTTAAATGTGTGCGTGAAATTGTTTATGTATTTTGTTAAAGTCAATGTGTGAGTTTCGTAGTGATAGACGATTTTTGTTGTGTGCGTGAGTGTGTCACCAAAAAATTCCCACCGTTAAAAATGACAGACTGTTTTGCATCGGTAATAAATGCTATGGCTACTCTCCTCCGGTCGACTGGTGGCCCGTGTTGCTCTATGCGTGGGACAGTTACTTCCTGATTTCCCAGAATTCTCTAGAATGAAATCGAAACAAAACTATTCAGACAGCTAACAATTAAATTTTCACGCAGAACCAAAATAGACGTTGGTGAAATATATCGATTATACACAAACCATTGTTTCAAAGTTTCACGGCGTACCGGATGTTAAAAGTACAATAAATAAGCCAGCAGACTACAATAAAAGTCTAGTTTTAGCCAAATTTACTAGAAAAACATCTTTTATAATCCGTACATCATATTCATCATATATTATTTACTGTCTTCTTTTTCATTCAAAAAGCCGAACTCCAACCAGATTGTCTGACCAGCTCAGTGACAACCCAGCATCGCTTTTTTACGTCACGGTGCAAATGATCGAGGACCGGAGCCGATGGAGACAGTTCGGCCGATCGAGAGTGATGCCAGGATGATCACGATCCTCGGTCATGAGGGAATGACCAGAGAGAGGTTGTTTTTCAAAAGCTGTACCGAGTGGCATCCTGCGTTCACATAAGTGGATCCTTTTCAGTACTTCAACATGTACTTGAAAGTTAAACAGACTCAAATATTCGCAGATACTAAAATAAAATACGCTTACATTCACACTACACTAAGTATAAACCTGTGACGTGGGTACGATTGTACCAACACCGAAACAATTTTAATTCAATTTTTAACAAATTTGTTTAAGTTACAGAAGGATGTAAAGTTTTAGATTAACAATAAATGTAGGTTTTGTTACATTTAATTTTGTTAAAATGATGAGGCGTATGAAGAAATCAGACCAAGTGATAGAAATAGAAAAGATTATGGTATACAAACACCCGGAGATCAAAAGAGCTCTGAGATCTGATGATGATATGTAGGAAGTATTCAAAATTTTAAAAATATAAGAAGAGGAAAAAATATAACACCATAATGCGTACCATCACTAGACTCCATACAAAATACGTCAATAGAAAAGATAATGTGGCTGAGCGCGGTTGTATTGGTGGTGGTCAGTTCGAGGGTTGTGATCAGTGAGAACCAGCCGTGGTGGAGCAATGCGGTCTACTACAGAATCCTGGTTGATTCCTTTAAGGACGCTGATGGTGACGGACTGGGTGATATACAAGGTAAACGATCACACTCGGTAGAAAGTACCGTTATAGGTTTGTTATTTTTAGGATTTACGTAAAATGATTATTTATCTTGATAGACTTATTAAAAGAGCTGATAATGACAGCCTGGGTGATATACAAGGATTTTTAATAGTTTTAAGATTGTGGAAATTACCTACATTTAACTTAATCGCACAAACATAATCGCAGGCACAACTAAGCAGCTGAGCTACATCCGCGCACTCGGCGCAGACGCTGTCATCCTATCGCCTCTCTCGGTCAGGAGCACGGACTGTAGCCGACCTGGCCCCATAGACTTCGACAGCATTGATCCCCGGTATGGCAACCTTGATGGTTTCAACGGACTGTTGGAGAAGGCTAAGAAATTAGGTGAGAAGATTACAATCTGCAGTTATATTTAATTGCTCGTTTCATGATACAGCTCATTCTATTCGCACAAATTCATAAAGCTACACCGGAGGGAAGTAGCCATATGCAGGTTTTCCCCTCCGTCGAAGTACAAGCCCAAATGGGCCTATACCTGTCGCTTAGATGTTTAAATGTGTGCGTGAAATTGTTTCTGTATTTTGTTAAAGTCAAGGTGTGAGTTTCGCAGTATAAGACAATTTTTGTAGTGTGCATGTGTGCGCACGCATTTCCCCCCGCAAAACGCTTACTACACGCTATGGCTACTCCGCTCCGGTCCGCCGCGACCGCGTTGCTCTTTGCACAAATTACATTAATTGTTTAAGGGCCTGCGCTGTGTTGTGGAATGAGTTTGGTAGAATCAATTATTATTAAAAGTTTTTAGGCGACATTATTAATTAAGCATTTGCTGTCCAGGAGCACCGATTGCACCCGAATTCTTTCTTCAACATTTTTATGTAAACTACCGTGTGTTATGTTTCGGTTGAAGAATTCTCTCACATTAGAAGAAATATCTTTCACTAGTGGGCGGTGAAATCGTATCGTCTAGTCTCGACGCCAGATGGTAGATTATAAACTCAGTACTATTAACTAAAGATAATAATTGAACAACTAGAGGATAAATTAAATTTACTACGAGTACGCTGTGTAGTTCAAACACGTTTCATTAAATATCAAACTTTGAAATGTGTCAGAAAACTTCGGCGTCCTACTTCAGCACGTACTTAATTAATTAATTAATGTTATAGAAAACATGACAACTCGCAATGACATACGAAATGTTTAGGGACATCCCCTTTAATTGGATCGGAAATTATTAGACTGCAAACAGAGGATCGGCGATGCTCAGCACCCATCAATCACAACCTTGTTTGATGTCCTACATTATTAATGATATATAATTATTAATAACGAACAATGCGGACTTGGGTCTCATTTGCAAAATGATCATGTCGACTTTCGTTTGATAATATTAAGAATCTGTTTTTAATTGTGTCCGCTAGTCAGGTGGTCCGACTTTGTAGGAGAAGTATTTTGACCTGTTCCTTCAGCTTAGAGAGAGAAAGCGAAAGATTTATATGGCTACTACTGTTATGTGTAAGAAGGAGTGCCTGTATTTGAAAACTTGGAAAATAATAATGGATATAAATGGAGTTTATTTCTGATAAGGCGCTTATATTTATTCATATTTTGTCAGGGAAGGGTCAATTTCAACCTAACTTAGCCAACTTGCAGCGCTCAAATTATACAGTTAAGATAGTTTGGCCAAATATTTCCAGTATCAAATCAATCAATCAATAATCAATTTTTGAGATTGTAAAGTAGTGAACAACCATTCAATTTACGTTTATTGGAAACTGCAGCTTGCAGAAATCTATGCTTAACAAGAGATTTCAATTTAGACGTGTTATCAGTCTTAATCGAGGTAATAGCCCCAAATTATAAAGCCATTGCATCACCGTCACCACCAACCGAAATTTGGTAGATCTAACTACCATCAGTCAGTTGGCAGATAACTATCATGGTCTTCGGGTCATCAAGTCTTCCAATTTTGTTACTACCACCAAAATAAACAACTAATACCATTTTTTCAACAGAATTGAAGGTAGTAATTTCGTTAGAAATGCAAACGATATCCACAAGTTCGGAGTGGTTCCAGTCCAGTGTTAGCCGCAGTCCTGGATTTGAAGACCGAGTGTTATGGCAAGATGGAACAGCAGATCAGCCACCTGCGGTATATTTATAAAATTAGTTTTGTATCTTTTTCATAATTGGTATTATATCATTTTAAGAATGCATCTCTTAAATAATTTCCAGATTTTAGCTTCATTTGATACATGCACATAGTATGTGTATCTAATAGTGCAGTGTGACGCTGTTGTTTCTAAGCCATCGAAATCCGTGACTGAAATGCCTTATACCATATATTTTTTGTATAACCAGCTCAAATGCCTTAGAACAGGCAGAGTAATATGTGATAGTGTGCTTAAAGCACAGCAGAGCACTTTCGGTCGACAATCCCATCCGGAAAGCAAATTGGCTGTCGTGCAGTTTTTACGTGTGTATTAAACTGTGCATTGAGAACGGCCTAAATAATAATAATAATGCCAACCCATTAAACGTCCCACTGCTGGGCACGAGTCTCTCCCCTTTTTTGGGGGAAGCCTATAACTTACTCTACCACGCTGCTCCAATGCGGATTGGTGGAGATACGGGTGGAAAAACCCGCTGCATCAAACACTTTTGAAATTGTTATTGCCAAATATATAGGCCTACTTATAGTTATTTTTGTCTGCAAGGTCACCAATTTTATTTTTGACCACGTATCCACACAGGTAACAAAAAATATGAATATTAAGGAATGAAAAATCAATTATTTAAACCCGATTCACAGGCAGAAAACCATACGGTATGGATCTGGGACGAAAGCAGGAATGCTTACTGGGCTTCCGC
Organism: Macrosoma leucophasiata; assembly: GCA_036365455.1. NCBI lineage: Eukaryota > Metazoa > Arthropoda > Insecta > Lepidoptera > Hedylidae > Macrosoma > Macrosoma leucophasiata. The sequence continues at coordinate 25,368,864 of JAWQUS010000007.1, forward strand.
CAACGAAGAGGCTGTCTTGAACCTCTGTTCCGAATCCACGATAGCAGCGTTATCCGCAGCTCAGTGCGCGTGGCTGAGACGAGGTGTTGCAGGAGTTGTTCTCAGTCCCGATTACAGCAAGAGCCCTGACTGTGGAGCTAAACTGGCGATAAAATTGGTGATTGACGCCATGAGCTGCGCTCGTGGTGCGAACATGGATACACCGTGAGTTTTTCGTAATAATTCATCATCATCATCACCAGTTCGCAGCTGCACAATAGCTTTGCGCTATAATACCCTACTGTATCATACAAGATTATATTCGCGGAAACCTAAAATTAGCTCTCTGTTTTCAAATTGTTTCAATGCTATCAAGATTGTAAAAGCTGTTGGTTCTCCTTAAATAAATACAAGATATGTTTTTTTATGTAATGGTGAGGCAAGCACGCTTGCAGTTCACATTGATGTTAAGTGATGACTGCAGCCAGACACCCACACAAAAGCCAAGGTCAAAATGCAGATGCGCTGCCACTCCTGAGGCCTAAGGTGTTATGCCTCTGACAATGTCTTAATTTACATCAGTACCAAAACTGTTAAGGGTCATTAGAGCCACTAGAGCCACCCGCCACCCGACCAGTGCCCGACCGCCTCGAGCGGTCTGCGCTCATTACATCAACTCCGCTCCGTATCGCCTCGACCGTCACGCGCGGACGGCGAGTGGACCACTCGGTGACCACTAGCTTGTCTTGCGTTGACTTTGCATTGCCAACTCGCTGTTCCCAAGTGGACCGCGCGCGGTCCGCGAGTGGTTCACAAGTAACATCGCGACGTTCACCCGGGGAACACCCGTCGACAACGAGTGGACGCCGTAAAACGAGGCGGTGCTGGTCGGGTGCCGGGTTGCTGTAATAAGCTATGACCCTTAACAGTTTTGGTATCGATGTAATTAAAGACATTGTCCCGTAGAAGTTTTTGAAATGACAAATCAAGAATAATGCCTAACTGATAACTGTATTAAAAAAATCCTTCATACTGATAACATATCTTAGGTTAATAGTTGTCGGGACCTTACAAATCGCTTAAAAACATGTTATGTTGATAAAAATATTTTGTTATTTGATAAAAGAAACTAATTGTATGCATACATTATTTGGACTCATTTCCAGCTCCTATCCTATCCGTTGGTGCATGTTTATATAGCTGAATAAACGCTTTTACTGGTGGTAGAGTTCCAGTACATTAACTCGAGAGCGTAGGCACCACTGCATCACCTAATCTATCTACCCCCAAATAGTAGTGTCAGCACTATCGTGTTCCGGTCAGATGGTAATAACATATAACTGGTGATGGTATAACTATCACAGAGACATGACAACTTAGGTGTCAGGGCGTGGCAAGGCATCTGCATTTTGTCCTTTGGTTTTTGTGTAGATGTCTATAGGCTGCTGTCATCACTTTTTTTTTTTTTTATGTAATTGAAGTGGCAAACAAGCATGCAGTTCACATTGATGTTAAGTGATGACTGCAGCCTATAAACACCCACACAAAGACCAAGGTCAAAATGCAAATGCGTTACCACTCCTGAGGCCTAAGGTGTTATGCCTCTGTGCCGGAAATTACAGGGCCGTACATTACCACCTGACCGGAACACGATAGTGCTGAACACTACCATTTAGCGGCAAGTATATTAGGTAATGCGGTGGTGCCTACGCCTGCGAGCTCCGTCACTGGAGCTCTACCACCAGTAACTACTTAAGTACTTAATTGATGTTAAGTACTTTAGTAAGTACTTAACATCAATTAAGGTTGCATGCATCCGTAAATACAAAAAAAAACAACAATAAAGCTAAAAGGTTGACCTTGTGAAAAGCAAACTAAAAAGAAAAATCATAATTCTGAAAAACGAATGCATACGCTTGAAAAATTGATTCATTACGCAAACCGTGGTTTACATTAAAAACAAACAATAACTGGTAACATAAACATTGCAGAGTAATTTTAGTGGAGAGCTCTCTACCGGCGGAGGAATCGGCGAAATACTACGGGGACGGAGTGGGCGTCAACAGTGTGATAAGTAATGTGTTGTTCGTGCCAACGCGGGCTGGCAGCGCGGGGCTGGCGGCGGCTTTGCTTGCTGCCGTGGTGTTCGCCCCGCAAGATACGGCTCCCACTTGGCTCGTGAGTTAACAAATATATTGCTGTCTACACACCACGGAGCAACGATGCATGATAATGCAACTTTCTCTGATAAAGAAGACGCAGGGAACAAACAGCCGGTTCCGTTTATAAACTGATTTGACATATATTTATGCGTGACGTTTCCACGTCATCTGCCATTTTATTAAGTAAGGGTGTAGTGAATTGACTTTTGGAAACTGTATTAGAAAAAATCTGCAGGCGCAGGTCCAAAACATGTCGTCGTGAACGTCAACGGGGCGGGAGGCGCGTGTTCATTCATGTCTTTTTTTTCTAGTGAGTCGTATATTATAAAGGAGATGTTGCAAAAATGTATGGACCTCCGGCCATGTATTGTACACAATATCATTAACAGGCAAAATCAATAGAAAAACGTTTTTTACTGCATATTGTCACTTATTTGGCTTTGTTTGCAATTACAAAACATTATTTGCAGTTAGAATTACAACTCAAAACCTACATGGCGAATATGGCGGGCGATGTCATTTTGACATTTTAATTTTTTTATTGTTTTTGATTATACTATACATACTTGGAGAAAAAAGTAATATTTTCTAGATACTGTCGCAATCGATTTCATGTGTTAATACTAAGAACTTAATACTAATCGATTACCAATTTAAAGAAATTCGTCGGAACTTCTTTTTAAATTTATCAATTCCATACATCGTTTTTTTGATAATATGTGATGCACTAGTAAGATACAGATAGCATTAGTTTTGTTTTATATATTTAGGTACTATCCCGTGCGTCGGCTGTATCGTCGCCATGTTGAACATGGTTGAAAATGATAAAATCCTTTCAATTAAATGTGATTGTAACTCTAAAATATATTCTTGAATAAATTAATTGTATTTTTTTCGGATTCTTCTTTAATTTGCCAATTTTTTAAGCACGTGTACAAACCAGGGCCGAGCTCGTAACATTTCCTTTACATTATTGCTTACCATTTTTTATTAAAAAAAAAGTAACTTGAGCCTAATATTAAAATAAATTGTCTTGTAAACGGACAAAATTGTCCAAAATACAGATGTGTGACGATACGAAAATTTTCCCACTTTTTTAAGCATTTCAAATTTTCGAAACATTCGTGTCGTTTAAAAAAAATATACTTTTCATTGATAAACACTAATCAATATGTGAACCATACATACCAAAAAACATAAACTGTGCTCATATAGAAAGCTTATAATGAATCAAGTAGGGCAACAAAACATTTCTCCGAGCTTATATCAATGTTTGTTATCCATTCCGCTCGGCTTGCCCTTGTCAAACTTTAATCTTACCCTCGCACGTCCCACAGGATGAGACGGTACTGAACCTTTCTTAATCACGACGCGGAGATTATCGTATAAAAACTTTGCTATTGTTCCCTATGTAAGATTTAAGGTGAACGCACACTTTCTCGACCTGACAGTAATAACTAAAGATATTAGAGGAGTTAGATTGCCAATACACACGCTTTTCTATGAAACACCAAAACACTGAACAATTTGGAATTCTTAACAGTTTTTTCTCACTAAGTTTACGCTCGGCGAGCGAATGCACAATGAATGGATAATTCTTGCCCCGTGAGCGGGAACGGTCACCTGACCGTCCGCGAGTTAGAGACCGGGCATTCGCTTAGAACGCTCAGCGGCCGGTGCGCGTTATCAATCTAACTCCTCTATATTTGGTAATATCGTTCTTCTGACCGGCGGCCAATCTCAACAGAGATTATTAAATTGCGCACAAGGTGTCATAGTGCACAAACACAGATGCACTTTCTATTTCATCACATTCATATCCCGATGGGACGACAATCTGACGCCACCCTCCGCTCGTTGAGATCGGGCGCCGACTACTTTACATGCTTTTCCAGACACTGATACCAGTTTCATGAGTCAGATGAACACACATTCATTCGAAATCAACACGTCATTCCACACTAACAGAATTGACCAAAATTAAATACATGCATTTTATGGATAGATACGCCATATACAAACTACGCTTAAAGAAATATTGTTCTGTGAAGACGTTCACTGAAAATGTGAGAGAAAATATAAAAAGAGTGTAAGCTTGCTATTTTGATGTGGCATTATAACATCTACCTAAAATTATCATATCCACCAATTATAACATCATTGACCGAAAAAAATCTATTTCGTTGTCATGTATTAGTCTGATAGAGAGAATGTCAGTCGCATCGGTGGATTTGATCGCACTGCCTGCGGCGAGTCTAATGATGTTAGCCTAATTCTTTTTAAGATCATCATAATTCTTCCACATTCAAATCGAGGAAGTGTATCAGTTCATTAGGATTTAAAGTATTTCAACATTCTTCTCATTCGGATCGACCCTGATAATTGAGCGTTCACCTTTATCAACATTTAATAAAACTTGATGGTTTTCTAATGATTTTCTAAATGTGGTCGATGTCTGAATCCAACGCAAGATGAGATGAAAGCGCTCGAAACATCAAATGAATGTCGCTCACATTGTTTGAAATAATGTAAATCTTTTCAGCACACACGTACGGAATATTTGTTGAAATATTCATACAGGAATCTTTTGAATACCTACACGAGACCCTGCAACTTCTTAGCATTACAAAGACATGCCTTTTATTGCACCTGCTTATATTTAACTCGAGCTTTATCTGCCTGCGATTATCCTGCACTTATTTTTAACTTCATATTACAGACAGTTTTGAACTAGATTCTTTTCGTTTTTATGGAGTTTGATAAGACAATGGGACAATTGAATGAAATGGAAATTTTTCAAGACATGATATTTTGTTACTATAATAGTCACATACATATGTGAACAATCTGTTCTGAATAATATTCTATTTTTGTACAGTAAAATGATTTATTCAATCATGCTTCCATTGATTGTTACTTGCGTTACATTAAATATTTATGAAAGGTAGATGTTTTTTCCTGGCTGATTCCAAGTGCTGAAGACGTATTTTGTATCTCGGTTGACATCTTTTCAATAGCCAATTTGCAGAAAATTGCTGTTTTTAACATTAGTATTACGATAATTTTGGGAAAACAGCAATGTTATACAAAGTAGCTTTCAAGTTGATCGCTTCCGAGTTACAAAATACACCTGCTTCTTACTTGCCGACATGAAAATATAATTTTTAAGGTAGAAATGTAGGTACTAAATATGAAGACGTTAACTTTTTAATATTATGCTTATGAATCCTCAAAGGTAAACCCCCTTATTCATACACGTGCATTAGATACGTTTTAGCTATAGAATGCTTTGTCTTTGTCAGTTGCATTGTCAAATGTGCAGGATAGAAAAAGACAAAGGAGAGATTAGCAACACTTTAGCTAAAATACGTTTATGAATAAGGGGAAAAGTCTTTAGTATAACGTATTGGATATAACTTAATTATATTAGAGAAATGGTAAAATACAGTAATAACCCCAACTTATGCTATACCGTTCTAGCGCGGTTTTTTTTTTAATCGTGCATCGGTTTTCCAATTCCGCTCGGTCAGTGTTCGGTTTACGAGAAGTTCGAGTATACATTATTGATTTACCTATTATTATGTCATCCAAAAGACCAAAAAATTAGTAATTTGAACCTGGTATTTATATGCAAAGGTGAATAACGACTTACGCCAAATTGACTTACACTGCTATCGCTTGGTCTCACCTATCGCGTAAGACTGGGGTATTACTGTCTTTAAAAACTCTATTTTGTTCTTACATATCACTCCTTACATACAGACAAGCGCGAGAAATGAAAGCCGAATAGCAACCCGTTATGGCAGCGAAATGGTAGACGCTATCAACACCCTGGCCCTCATCCTTCCCGGAGCAGCTATCATCCAGCAAGGAGACGAGTTGGGCACTGCCGACACTATCCTAGAATGGGCATCTTCTACCAACTGCTGGCCATACCGAGCTAGCCCTTCAGCAGCTCCGTTCCCGTGGAGTGATGGTGCCAATGCTGGGTTCACGGCTGGGGAACCATGGGTGCCGTTAGCACCTAATTATAGATATGCCAACGCGAAGACAGAGTTCGCCAATGAGCTCAGCCACGTTGGTGTGGTGAGAGTTGCAGCTGCTATGAGGAAATCACCTGCTTTTGGACCGCACAATGAGGTAAGGGTTATCTAAAGAGATATTCTAATGAGATGATTACCTTGAAGACTCTAACACCCATATTCTAAGTCGTAACCTCGACCTTAACTCAACCTTACTCAAGGGAATTGGTTCTCTTAGTTGTAACTAATAACGTCAACTCGACATTCTCCTCCGTTTGAGGTAAGAAAGCAACCGTCAATCTCCAAGGTACTCACGACCTACCTTGAAGTTTCGAGGAGTTTCACAGTTTTTCGTGTCGACACTGTCTGGAAATATAATTAAATACCATATTTTTCTGTAAAAATAGATTACACATGATTGATTGTCAAAATACAACTAATAATATGGATTTTGAGGCGTCTTCATAAAGTATCTTTTATTCCTTGACTCAGCTGAGTGTGAGTCAAGGAATGTTTCGAATAACGTCTTAGAATATGGGTGTAACTCTCTTGAATTGGGCTAGAAATCAATTTGATCAATTTGGTAACGACTTATCGTCTTCTATTTAAAAATGGAAATAGTATGCGCATAACTTGCAAAGGACTGCACTACATTGGATAAGTCTTCCTGTCTTGTGTATCAAAAGAAGATTTGTATGAAAAAAAATATTTAAAAAACTTCTTGGTTGCCGGGACAGCTTATTTTTGATAAATATTATAAGGATTTTTTGTAATGACTTTGTCATCTTTTTGAATATGTATTCTAAATTATTTCATGTTTAACGTGCATAATTGAACTAAACGATTATGAACAGGACGGTCCCAAATATAATAGTTCGTGAATGTTTACTTTATGAACCTTTCCCGCTTAATTTTCATACACACGAAGCTCGTAAAAAGGCAGTTAAGAGTCATTTAGATTACACATAATTTCAATTTAAGTGAAATTCAAAATACAAAAATAATATCCACCAAAGCCTCTTAAAGGGTTCAAAGTAGATTAAAATTAATTAACACCCCAAATCCTCCTTTCAGATAAAACGTCTCGGCGAAGCCTTAGTAGTGCTACGGTGGGGTGACACGGGTTCCCTGTTATTTGCAGCGAACTTCGGGAAAGACCAATACGAAGTTCAACTCGCAAGGGTACCAGGGATACCATCTGAGATGACAATAGCTGCTAGCTCAGCTGGGTCGAGATATTCGAGCGGGTCTCATGTAGCTACGGAGAAGGCGGTTAAGCTGGCACCAGGTGAAGCGGTGCTGCTGGCAGGTCCGCCAAGACACTGCGGGGGCCCAGGGCCGGTTGACAAGATTGCAAACAAACTGTCCGACGGTTGGCAGAAAATCAACAAGTATTTTAGCAACCTGTAATGAGGTTCTCATTTGTGATGAATTTGGTTAAATAAATGATTGGTTTACAAATGTTTACTTCAATACCTAAATTAGTATGAAAAGTTGTCGTATCATGAGTCAATTACTAAGGCTGGGTTGTATCATTTGTAAAGTACCGGTAAAGCAAAAAAAGAGTTGCCCTATTTGAAAATTGTTAAGTGACGTTATAGTTTTAAATTTAACCGCAACTGGCCGAGCTGCGTTATTTAATGTATAAGGAAACCTCAAAATCTGTCAAAATCAAATCCCTTATCATCTGTCAGATGATAAGGGAATCTGTCAACTCTACTAACTTTAATAATGTCAAAAATACGCTGGTGTAACGCATTCTGCAGTAACCGTTATAGTCAGTGTTCATTGTTATATATAATCGTAACTATAAGAAATATTTTGGAGCAACCGAACCTAATGTTCAACTCTTCCAAATTAGAAATATGAAGAGTAGTTGAGTTCAAAGCGGAGACTAACCGCCAAGCGTCTCATTTCAAGCGACGCTACGCTACATGAAAGTGGAACAAGTAATGAATTGTACTACACACGCATGCCTCATTTCCTATTGTCTGCTGACCTATTTACATGGGACATTCATAACTTCCCTAACGTTTGCTATCGACTTATACCTTCCACATACCCTGAAATTAAACTTTCTTTTGGAAGCATTAGACGCGGATTACAACGTTGGTTTGGACAATTGTGACATAGATTATACAACAACATCAATGAAAGTGTCAATTTTACATTGTATAATATTCATTTTAAGTGAATTAAATGTTACTGGCTCAAAATGGAGTCAGGGTAACCGCGAACTTCTATTTTTTCAGCAACCGCTAGAGGGCGGTGTGCTGACGCGCGACAATTTCAAGTGAAAACACGGGTGACACAGTAACAGTACGTGAGTAAACAATTTAAGGTTTGGGGTACTTACAGAACTTGCTCTTCTCGGCATGTCCGAGGGTTAGGAGGTAAAGGGCGGTTAGCGCGAAGATCGCGCGCGCCGTCATGGCGGCGCGGGCTGTTGAGGGCCCGGCGCGGCGCGGACTGACGGGCCCAGCGTATCGACCACCGCTGCCTCCAGGCCCGCGCATGCGCGAAACAAGGGTTGCTGGGTGCGAAAAAGTTTGACATCGGGTTGGTGAAATTGAGTTTTGGATAAGATTTTTAGGGAATAAGCCATTTTTGGATCATAATTTAACTTTCTGCCAATATTTACCAAGAGACATGCCGACACCCACGATTAGCCAGTTATGTACTTCAAAAACTTTGGCAGAGGGTGTGACATTGATTGACTACATTTCTGAAGTCCAAAGGTGTCAGTGAGAAAATCCAATTTGAAAAAAAAACGGTAAAATCTTGAACTGCAAATCTTAGGCATAGACCTACGAATTAGCTGCCACTGGGCGACTGGGGTAATCATTTTTCATTCTGATAGCTTAATACACAATTTGACATTAAATCAGTGAAATAACTACAAAAATTATATATATTTTTTTTTTTTTTTTATGTAATAAAAGTGGCAAACAAGCATGCAGTTCACATTGATGTTAAGTGATGACTGCAGCCTATAGACACCCACACAATGACCAGAGGTCAAAATGCAGATGCGCTGCCACTCCTGAGGCATTAGGTGATATGCCTCTGTGCCTGAAATTACAGGGCCGTACATTACCACCTGACCGGAACACGATAGTGCTGAACACTATCATTTAGCGGCAAGTATATTAGGTAATGCGGTGGTGCCTACGCCCGCGAGCTCCGTCACTGGAACTCTACCACCAGTAAATTTATGACGACCCGGTTAGTCCAGCGGTGTGAGACGACCGTTTGATTCGATGGGTCGCGGGTTCGATCCCCGCATCGAGAGAAATATTTGTATGGCCTACAGATATTTGTTTCGGATCTGGGTGTACCCACGACACAGGTTTATACCTAGTGTGGAAGCGTATTTTTTTAGGTAGCTAGGTAGAGTTTTCAAAACTTTCAATTTTCAAACTTTTTACTGGTGGTAGAGCTCCAGTGACGGAGCTCGCGGGCGTAGGCACCACCGCATTACCTAATATACTTGCCGCTAAATGATAGTGTTCAGCACTATCGTGTTTCGGTCAGGTGGTAATGTATGGCCCTGTAATTTCCGGCACAGAGGCATAACACCTTAGGCCTCAGGAGTGGTAACGCATCTGCATTTTGACCTTGGTCTTTGTGTGGGTGTCTATAGGCTGCAGTCATCACTTACCATCAATGTGAACTTCATGCTGTTTACCACTTCCATTAAATAAAAAAAAAAAAAAAAAAAAAACTAATGCATTACTACACTTCACAACTCAACTTTCACGGTTGCTGAAGGCGTCCTGAAACTTGACGAGCTTTGCAGAGCAAATGTTTACTCAAGATGTTTGAACCACAAACGTTACACCTCAGGCTTAACAGAAATTAGCAGAAGGCGACTAAGGCGCTCATCATTATCAAAAAATAGGTAGGATTATCTTAATTTTAACTTTTTACTGGTGGTAGAGCTCCAGTGACGGAGCACGCGGGCGTAGGCACCACCGCATCACCTAATGCTTGCCGCTAAATGGTAGCATTCAGCACTATCGTGTTCCGGTTAGGTGGTAATGTTAGGCCCTGTAATTTCCAGCATAACACCTTAGGCCTCAGGAGTGGGAACCTGTATTTTGACCTTGGTCTTTGTGTCATATGACTTAACATCAATGTGAACTGCATGCTTGTTTACCACTTCCAATACATAAAAAAACGTCTGTATTTGCAAAAAATATAAAACGACTTAATAGAATTTAACTTTAATAATTGGCAAGAAATACAGACATGTCCATAAGAATTAATTAATTAATAAGGTAGAGTTCACAGTTTTCTTTAATTATTTAATCCTACTACAAATACGTTTTCAGATCGTGATACTATTCAGCAATTTAGCTTTCACGGTTGTTAAAGGCGTCTTGTAACTTGACAAGCTTTTTTTTTTTTTTTTTTTTTTTTTTTTTTTTTTTTATGTTATTGAAGTGGCAAACAAGCATGCAGTTCACATTGATGTTAAGTGATGACTGCAGCCTATAGACACCCACACAAAGACCAAGGTCAAAATGCAAATGCGTTACCACTCCTGAGGACTAAGGTGTTATGCCTCTGTGCCGGAAATTACGGTTTGCTGAAGGCGTTCTGAAACTCGATGACAGGGTATCATAAAGTGTACGACTGGCAACACTGACGTAGTACGGCGTCCCGCGGGCTACGCGAGCTCATTCGAAATACGAACTGAATGAAATGCACGTACACGCTCGTAAATATTAATCAATAACACTTAAATAAGGACTACTTTCGTCTTGAAGGTAAAGGGTGCCTTAATGGTAGTGTTTACCTTGTATACTTGCCGCTAAATGGTAGTGTTCAGCACTATCGTGTTTCGGTCAGGTGGTAATGTACAGCCCTGTAATTTCCGGCACAGAGGCATAACACCTTAGGCCATAGAAGTGGTAACGCATCTGCATTTTGACCTTGGTCTTTGTGTGGGTATCTATAGGCTGAAGTCATCACTTAACATCAATGCGAACTGCATGCTTGTTTGCCACTTCCATAACATAAAAAAAAGTGTTCAAGATTCAACTGATGGTACCATTGGAGCCCGAGGCACTGCATTACCTAATCTATCTGCCGCCAAATGGTAGTGTTCAGCACTATTGTGTTCCCGTGAGATGTCAATGTATGGCCCCGTAATAACTATCATAGAGACATAACTATTTAGGTCTCACGGGTGCCAACACATTCGCATTTTAATCCCTGTTTTGTGTAGATGTCTATCGGCTGCAGTAACACTTAACATCCATGTGAGCTGCATGATTGTTTGCTATCTTCGTTACATAAAAAAAGACTAATCGTTACACTAATCGCAATTTTTTAAAGAGTACTCTGAAGTTCGTCCCGTTTCTGCTAAGTTGAGATTTGATCATGACTGGCATCATGAAGAAATCGTAGTAAACCGTCAAAAATTGTATGGACATGTAAGGTTTTCGTTGTCCTTTCTTAACTTTCAGTGGCGGCCTAAGGGGGGAAGGGGCGGACCGCCACAGGCCTCCAATTCTGGAGGCTTTTACACAGTTCGATTGAGTTTTGAATCATGAAAGTTTTACACCAAATTTAAGAGCTTTACGGAGGGGAAATGTTTTTTTTTTAGTATTTTAAATCTCACACGCGGAGACGGAGATGGTTTTGAATGTTTGCTCCTTTATTTTACTTATACCTATGTCATAAACAAGGCGCCGCAATATTTTTGTAGTGGGTGTCAGTGGGTATGACGCCGGCACTGGCCCTAGGGGCCTCCTGTTTCCGCCCCGGGCCACCTTAGTCCGCCATTGTTGTCTATGGATCTGAATATCATCATTTCACGTTACTGAACTCACCTTGAAAGCCACAGCACTCCTTAACGGGGAGATGGGTTTTTGAAGCCGATATTTCTTGTTAAAAGGTATTATTACCTTCATATGGTAGAAATACTTATTTACCAGCCACTTAACCATCCTAATTTTATTGTCAATTAAATTGTTTTCTTCCAAAAAGTTATTAGCAGTACAACATTGAAGTAAACGCCTATAATTGTTGAATAGCAAATATAATTGTTGAACAGCAAAGAAAAATTTTTTTCAGCACATAAACAGTGTTTTCCTCAGTTCGAACGTAATGTAATTAAATATTTAGTATGTTTTAATGCGTGGTGTATGATACAGATTTTATTCCAAAATCTTTGTCACCATGAACGTCCAGACGATGTGGCAAATATTATAATTTTGGTATGCTACATTTTTTTTACTCAAATTGATGCAACATTGACATAAGAATTATGTAGTTCCAAACATCCAGAAGCAAATAAAAACCGAGATCGATTTTCACTCAATTTTACCATAACAGCAAAGTTCGCACCAAATGTGATTCCACCACTCCGAGCAAATCAACAACACGACCATTGAATTCGAGGAAAAATTAAAATGAGACCTAGATAAGAACACCATGGTCCTCTAAAGTAGGTATTAGTCTCGAACCAAAACGGTTTGGTACAACCACCAACACCGACTTCTCAAGTTGACGACAGGAGCGTACCCTAGCTGATTGCAACAGTGCCACCTCCCCCCTCCAGCCCCCTCGCCCCCTTTACACTCAACCACTCTTGAGGCTCAAGCACCACTCGACGCTGCTCGAGCACCCTTCACACATAAAGGTATCTTTTCGACAGGCTTTAAGTACATTTTAAAAGGGTGCTAAGATTAGTTGGAAAAGTATCTTTAGGCTGACTTGATTTCTGGATATTCCTTTTACCTTTTACTGGTGGTAGAGTTCCAGTGTAAGCTCGAGGGCGTGAGCACCACCGTATTACCTAATCTATCTGCTGCCAAATTTTAGTGTTCAGCACTATCGTGTTCCGGTTAGAGGCCAGGTAGGTCTCAAGGGTGGCAACGCATCTGCATTTTAATCTCTGGTCTTTGTATGAGTGTTTATAGGCTGCAATCATTACTTAACATCAATGTGAACTGCAGGCTTGTTTGCCACCCTCATTTCAAGAAAAATTAGTCCTTCCTCTGACGACCATTTGTTGACGTAAGTAATCGGAATAAAAATAGTATGTTTACCTAAAATTCCAAGTAAAAAAGTGGATATTCAAGTACCTACGTATGATTTAAGTAGACTTCAAACAATACAGAAAAAAGTGGAGACTTCCCTACTACAATATACCTAATATGAGCCTAACTGAGAGCCTTCCTTTAGGTCGATTTAAAATGTTATTTTTATTTAATTTCCGTAGGTGTTAAAGTAGGTTATATCAAGACAGATTATAAATAATAGTAAGTTCATGCCTATATTTCCCAAACCGGTATGCAGAGGTAAATGCATGCATACAAAATCATTAATGATTCGCCAATATTATGCCGATTATAGATAGATACCACGTAATTTGATGAGGCCATTGACAGCTTCGGGTACACTGCCTGACTTTAAGAGTAGCACTGAGAAAATAGAAAACTTCCAGAAAATGTAATAATCCCAATTACACTTATGTCTCCCGATCCGAAGATCGTAACCGAGACTTCGTCGTAGCCACAGTCGTAGCAGTAATAGATTAACACGTTCGTTTTCTTTAGACCAGTGATTCCCAAAGTGGTCCATATAGGGGTCTATATGGGGTCCATGGGACTCGATGGGAGTCTACGTAGGCGTGAATAAAATTAAAAGGAAATATGGGAATGCGATATAAGTGTAGCAAGGAGGGGGGAGGGTCCATGGAAACCAGAAAAAAATTGAAAAGGGGTCTACAAAAAAAAATGTTTGGGAACCTCTGCTTTAGACTGTGGTAATAGTATGCCACGGCTGAATTACTGAGTCACTTATAATTAGAATAATGCATAGATAGATCAACACGGGCCACGGCCGCGGCGGGCCGAGGGGGAGTGGCCATATGCAGGCTTTCCCCTCTGTCAAAGTTCAAGCACAAGTGTTCCCATGCCTGTCGCCGGGATGTTTAAATGTGTGCGTGAAATTGTTTACATATTTTGTTAAAGTCAAGGTGTGAGTTTCGTAGTGATAAACGATTTTTGTTGTGTTTGTCATACAAATTTCCCCCCGCAAAAAATGACAGACTGTGTTGTATGGGTAATAAATGTTGTGGCTACTCCCCTCCGGTCGGCCGGTGGCCCGTGTTGCTCTATGGCATAATGTTTATGTACATTTTTTTTTTATTTTGACCAATGCCAAACGCTATTTACAACAAATGTAGTCGGTGGGAAGTCTCCACTTAGTTTCTCTGTTCTTTGAAGTTCAGATAAATATATATCTCTATCAATTCCGACTACAAGTGATGAGTGTGGCTATTAAACGATACATTTATTGTTGAGAACCATGATAATATTCCATTTATAAATTGATTAATAAACTGAAGACCATAGTAGTATTTTAACAAATAATTGTCATATTGTATGAGGGTCTTTTAATTACGAGACAGTCAGCCAGCGTGAAGTGCCTAATATCTTAATTACATTTTTATTATGTAGTGAAGAAGGCAAAACAATCATGCAGTTCACATTAATGTTAAGTGATGACTGCAGCCTATAGACACCCACACAAAGACCAGAGGTAAAAATGTTGATGCGTTGCCACCCCTGAGACCTTATTTGTTATGTCTCTGTGATAGTTATTAGGGGCCATTCATTACCATCTAAGCGGAACACGTTAGTGCTGAACACTACCATTTGGCAGCAGATAGATTAGGTAATGCTATGGTTCCTACGCCTTCGAGCTCCTGCACTGGAACTTTACCAGTAAAGAAGCATGTGCCTCGCAAATGTTTATTTTGCTCGATCCACTAAAGAAAAATTAATAAAATTGTGCGCAAATCGCGAACTCCAAAAATGTTTACCCACATCTGTCTACTTTTGTGCGCGCACATATAATTATCTAAGCAGTAGACTCGCATCGCTACACATTTACACTACACAAGTCCTACTTTGTGAACACGTTCGTGTACAAATTTAATGTGCAGCACTGTGCGCATACAAAAGTTACGCGCAGCTTTCACAGCTTGAGCAGTGGAAACGGAGGCTGGACACAACACCAGTGCCCCAGTGCGTGCACTGCGCCAGTTTTAAACAAAGTGTGCTGCAATGGGCGGCACAGTACTATGATCGAATCGTGCCTTAATCATTGCGATGAAAAGGTCAAACCCTCATAACACTTCTATTGTCCAACTATTCATTTATTTCTATGGATATCATCACATTGATGGTAACTGAGCACCTATAAACATCTACATGAGCACCCTATAAGCATCTACATAAAACCCAGAGATTGCATGTAGCTGCAATGGCACTCATTAGGTGTTTTTTGTTGGTCTTCTGTGTCGGAAATTACAGAGCCTGAATACCACCTGACCGGAACACCATCACCAGAATTTTGACGAAAGCTTGTGTCTCATTTTTTTGATCCTGTTTCTGAAGACCATGGATCAATCACTTTCACGAAAATTTAAGGTTTGATGTCAAACTTCTAACATTTGCAAGATTTAAGTGTTTATTATGTTTTTTCTACTTCGGATGCAGCTGGACTCGTGGAACATCTGGAGGAATGCTAACGTGAGTCTACAAAGGTAATCTCCCAAACAATTTCTTCGAAAATATATAAAACATTCCACAAAAACCATACCAATCACCAACCCAATGCCAAACGAGCCTCAAATACAACCAGGCTGACTTTCCCAAAAAAATAAAAAATCCACTCCGCAACAATCCTACCGGCTAATCGATCGATTAATTGGGCGAATCAATCAAGATAAAACAAAAAAAAAATTAAGATAAAAAACCAGTCGCCCCAGGATCAGCAGAGGTCTCGAATACCAGCCGGCCCAGCAAGGGTGAGGCTGTGGGTACCCCAGACCACCGCTGATGTTATGTGAACGCCGAAATTAGGCACGACTTCCACGTATCAGTTGTTTTGGGCTTATCGTCGCGCGGGTATCAGATACGGCGTGATAATGATAAGTCGTGATTGTAATTGTTTGATTACGTAGTTGTGACGTTTGTATTGATTAATGAAGTAAATTGTCTGTACGAATTAAGGCCAAGGCCACGAATGCAGACACATATCCGTTTTTTTTCTCGTTCGTTCCTACCCAGAACGAGTAAATTGTGGAACGAAGTTCCCTCTGAGGTGTTTCCCAGGTGCTACAAAATGGGGTTCTTCAAAAATGGCGTCAAAAGAGTCGTTCAGGGCTGGCAGCGCGTTGGCAACTCCCCTGGTGTTGCAAATGTTCATAGGCGACGGGTGACCACTTGCTATCAGTTGGCCCGTTAGCTTGTCTGTCAACCTTCAGACATAAAGAAAATATGGCTTGCTTTGACTATCACCCTTAATATCAAGGTGGAAATTCTCACTGTCACCCATAGTTCCCTGAAGGCGATTTATGACGCAGACTTCTGCTCACTGTTATACCCGGTTCCAATAAGCACCGAGGTCACCGAGGAAAAGTGCCTTCATCATCACCATCACTCCAGCCTAAACACATTCACAGCTGGACGAAGCCTTGCCCAAAAACGCCCATAACAGTGATGTGCGCCATTAGGAGAGAATGAGCCATTATTCCCACGCTTGGATTGGGGGTCGCAGTGGCGGTAGATTTATCGCGGGACGCAACTGCAACTGCTACGACAGCAAGGTGTGTAGTGGCAAACAAGCAAACAGTGCACATGGATGTAAAGCGATGACTGCAGCCTATAGACATCTTCATAAAAAGCAGAATTTAAAAATCTTTAATATTTGGCGAAAAAGAAGAAACGCACACAAAGCCAAATGAGGATCATTAGTGTACGCACACCAAAAACTATCCTGCAAGTAAAACAATGACGCAGACAACAATCGTAATTGCTTGCATCCACGGTTTCTACCTTTATTTATGCTACGGGTAGATATGAGACACGTTCTTTTGCTCCTCTGTTGCTTTTGACAGAAGGTATCGTCCACAAAGCTGTCTCCTGTCAATTAAATAAGTCTACTATCGTTTCCACTTGGCATGAGGGAGGATAACTGCTAACTAACGAAAACGAATATATCTTTCTCAAGATATAATAAAATTCCGCTGATATCGCGAAACTTACCGGGAATAAGTTCGAAACATATACAGTACTCACTGTATATGTTTTGAACTTATTCCCGGTAAGTTTAATTTAGTACTGTAGTTTAATTAAGTTTAATATACAGTACTCACTGTATATGTTTTGAACTTATTCCCGGTAAGTTTAATTTAGTACTGTAGATAATGATAATGTTACTAAGCTCATTGACTGTAGATATCAAACGCACTCTGTGTAATATTCCTATCATAAACTATCTTAAGGATAGAGATGCTTTTTTTTTTTTTTATGTAATGGAAGTGGCAAACAAGCATGCAGTTCACATTGATGTTAAGTGATGACTGCAGCCTATAGACATCCACACAAAGACCAAGATCAAAATGCAGATGCGTTACCACTCTTGAGGCCTAAGGTGTTATGCCTCTGTGCCGGAAATTACAGGGCCGTACATTACCACCTGACCGGAACACGATAGTGCCGAACACTACCATTTAGCGGCAAGTATATTAGGTAATGCGGTGGTGCCTACGCCCGCGAGCTCCGTCACTGGAGCTCTACCACCAGTAAATTGGCTAGGCATTTGGCTGATCTAGCTCCACAAGAATAAAAAATAATAATGAAGTAGTGTACTTTTAGGATTACGTAGTAAACAAGGAACCCTTATAGTTTCGCCTTGTCCGTCTGTCTGTCTGTCTGTCTTTCTGTCCGTCCGCGGTTTAGCGCGAAAACTATTGGTACTAGAGACTTGAAATTTGGCACAAGTATACATCTTAATCACGCCGACAAAGTGATAGAATAAAAACATGAAAATATTTAGGGTAATCTCCCCCCTACTTGTAACGCGTGGAGTTTTTTTTTTAATTTCCGATTTCCATATAGTGTGATAATGTAGTGTGGTATAGTTGGATAGGTCTTTCAGAAATATTATGGATGCCCTAAAGACATTTTTCGATTTAATTAACTGTTCGTGACTTACTAAGCATTAAAGTGCCAATTTTCGTTAGAACTAACGAAAATTTCGTTTCTTACATTTTAAGTGCTTTTTCTATGCCATTTATTATGCTTATTTAACAAATAAAGTATATATTTGTGCACGTACTATAAAGAATCAGACTTAGTAAAAAAAACATTGTGACATATTTATGAACCTGTTATTAAAACACATTGCATAAATTTTTAATAACGGTTGTCTAATGTAGTCTTAATTATGAAATAGTTTCGTTGGCTATTCATTATCATTTTGTCGAGTTAATAGCGTATTATGAAACATGACTCTATAATATAGAGTATAATATAGAGTCATGTTTCATAATACGCTTGGATTTCGTGGATAAGTGCAATACATCATAAGACAATTTTTTTTTTCCTAAGTGGCAATACATGCAGTTCACGTTGGAAGTAAAAATACTGCAGCCTTTAGACATCCACACATAAATCCAGGTATAAAGAACCTTTACCTCTGTCCAAGTCCGAAAAACAATGGTGCTGGTGCTAAACTCAATAGGTAATGTGATAGTACCTCTGCCCTCAAGCTCCGTTATTAAAACTCTACGATTAACATGAAACGTTTATTTAAAAACAAACGTAACTTCACGCCTGTAATCCCCGAAGGGGTAGGCAGAGGTAAATGTAAGCATTCAAGCATACATGCAAACACCCACGACTAGCCGACTTACGTTTTGGCCCATGTAACAGGTGGCGAACCTGGTGCCATCTTCGGGCACATTACCAAACTCCGAGGTACTGGGAAACTTCCAGAAAAGGGAAAAATCGCAATAGAACCATAGATAAAGGATTTTAAACCGTTATCTCTGATTAGTAGTAGTGGTCTGCTACCACTACACTACTGAAGCAGTTGAATGCCTATAGACATCCACACAATAATCCAAAGAACTTTTACCTATGTCTGAGTCCGGTAAACAATGGTGCTGGACTCAATAGGTAATGTGATGTGCCTGTGACCTCAAGCTCCGTTACTAGAACTCTACCATTAATATGAAACGTTTATTTGTCTTCTATAATTTTTGAGAAGCTAGCCTATTGATACAGTTGGGAACATTACAAAACTGGAAACTGAACTTTGGCCCTGTAATTTCCGGCACAGAGGCATAACACCTTAGGCCTCAGGAGTACACATCTGCGTTTTGATCTTGGTCTTTGTGTGGGTGTCCATAGGCTGCAGTCATCACTTAACTCAATGTGAACTACAAGCTTTTTTGCCACTTCCATTACATAAAGAAAACTGGAGGTAGCACGGAGATTTTTTTTTCGTGAGTCCGTAGAGATTAACTGGGGAAGAGGGGATTTAACTCAAAATAAATCAAAATTCAATCACGGACCATACATACATCTAGTACAACGCCTGAAAATCTGATAAAAATAAGTAAAGGAGACGATCGAGCCGGTCCCTTATTTTATTTTGTTTTTTTTTATGTAATGGAAGTGGCAAACAAGCATGCAGTTCACATTGATGTTAAGTGATGACTGCAGCCTATAGACACCCACACGAAGACCAAAGTCAAGATGCAGGTGCGTTACCACTCCTGAGGCCTAAGGTGTTATGTCTCTGTGCCGGAAATTATAGGGCCGTACATTACCACCTGACCGGAACACGATAGTTCTGAACTCTACCATTTAGCGGCAAGTATATTAGGTAATGCGGTGGTGCCTACGCCCGGTTTATCAGCCATTGTTTGGTGGACTGACTGCACTAGCGGAAGATTTGTCCTCCACCTGAGGGTCCTGACACCTTCACGCCTTTTTTTTCACAGGCAATTGCTGAACCTTAGTATTCATTTGCCTTACGGAACTCTACAATGTGCGTGAAATGACCCGCATTTTTTTTTTCAAATACAATTATCACTGTCCGTTTGTAGACACAAAAACTGTGTATGTATTTGCGTTCGTGACAATAATTATCAGGGTGACAACGATGGCAAAAAAAACTAACTTTCTTCATTTAACGTTCAGTCTTGGAACAACATTCCTCGTAATAAACGAATCAATCATTATGAAATGTATTTATAAAAGAAAATCGCAACGTATCAGATTCCTCATAAATCTTCAGTTTGTTTCCGACTGCGAATATATACTAACTTATTACTCGGGGCTGTCCATTTCTCATTGTCTAACAACCAATGGAAATACAATTACAGTATTTGAGGAGCCATGAATATCGTAATTTTAATACGTGAAGCAAAAACTTAGGATCCATTCTTACGAAAATTGAGCGAACGGAGGAGTATAAAAATTGGCACATTGTTTGTAGGTAGATATGTAGGAAAAATACAGAACGTAATATAACTTATATAGCATTTACTTTTTAACCGAGTTCAAAAAACGAGAAGGTTCTCAATTCGGCCGGTATAATTTTTTTCTTTTTTTTTTATTATGTACGCGATTTTCGCCGAGATTTCTTGACCGATTTACGTAATTCTGATGATGTTTGATGCGGAATTGTTTCGAATTGGTCCCATAAAAATTTGATTCAGATAGGCTCATCAGTTTTTATTTAAAAAAAAAACGTAACTTCACGCCTGTAATCCCCGAAGGGGTAGGCAGAGGTAAATGCATCCATTCAATCATACATGCAAACACCCACGACTCGCCGGTTACGTTTTGGCCCATGTAACAGGTGGCGAACCTGTTGCCATCTCCGGGCACATTACCAAACTCCGGGGTACTGGGAAACTTCCAGAAAATGGAAAAATCCCAATAGAAGCAGAGATAAAGGATTTTAAACCGTTATCTCTGATAGTCCCCGACCAGGGAATCGAACCCAGGACCTCCAGCGTAATAGTAGTGGCCTACCACTACGCTACTGAGGCAGTTTTTATTTTATGAGTATTTTTTTACTTACTTTTACCTCAGACTAAAGGAATAAGAATAGACGGCGAGTTGTCATTAAGTGCGTTGAATCCACTGACGTCCTAGATAGTCCTAATGCGCATGACAACAAGATGACAACAAGTGACAATGACACATTTACTCATCGACGACACAACACAGGTTATTTACTCCTTCGTGGATATTTTTTTTCATTGATTTCGTATAGTCGTGTAATAATTTTGAATCGACACACATAAACAATTTAAATAAGGTATCTAATTGTCACGAAGCTAAAAGAGTCAGATTTTAAAAATTGAACAGATGTGAACATTAATCTAATTGGCAATGCAGCAATAAACTAAAAAGTATTAAATAAATAAAAGTATTAATAAAAAGTATTAAATAACTTTTCATAAGTAAAAAATAATAAAGATTTAATTGTAATTATATACTACCTATTATTTGTATGTGCTACGAGTATTTACTAATAGGTTTGAAGTCGGTGCCAAGCCAAAATCACTAAAGTAGGCATTTCATTATATTAAAACGTAACTTCGGTAGGCAGAGGTAAATGCACAAATTCAAGCATACATGCAAACACCCACGATTCGCCGGTTACGTTTTGTTCAGTGTATTAATTTGCTCGTATTCATATTTAAGTGATTAAAATATAATTATTTGTTTAAGGCTTGGCACCGACTTCACACCTATTAGTAAATAGCACATATAAATAATAGGTAGTATATAATTACAATTAAATCTTTATTATTTTTTACTTTTCAGTTTTGAAGTCGGTTTTTCTTAACGTAGTTATATTTATATTATGTCAATTAGATTTATTCAATTTATTGTATTTATAATAATAAAACTAGATTCTAAAAAATGATTAAATTAAATTACAGCGCGCATCATTATTGCACATCGAGCCTATGAAAGTGACAATCGGCTAATCTCGACTTCGTAGAGCGTTATCTCTGTCGCACACTATACGTAAGCACTGATAGTTCGGTATTGGTCTTGATCAAAATGGTGGGCAAACGTCATATTGGTAAGGTGCGAGAGAGATAACGCTCTACGCTCTACAGACCCTATATAAGCCGAAGTTTCCTTCCGGCGGTCGATTACAGTCGATGTGCATTATTTCTTGTTGGATACTGTAAATATACTATTCATAATCCTACTAACTATAAAACTAAAAGTACACGCCTGTGAAGTCCACGTCGCCGTCTTCCTGCGGTAATGTCGCCAGAAGGCATTGCCGCGTTGAACAGCAATGCTAATTATTTGTCAAAAAAATAGGTCAGCCCTCTGGTTACGAGAAGTGTCGACCAAGAGTTTCGAAATTTCTTTGAATAAAACCCTTGCACTGAGGCATGGACCAAACGCTTCGAACCCGAACGGCGCAAACAGGTAGGCCGCTGTAAGGACACCTCAGGGTCTCTGCAGCTGCAGCAGCAGTACCAGCAGAACAAACTGTGCTTGGAAGGTGGGATTTTTTTTTTATGTTATAAAAGTGGCAAACAAGCGTGCAGTTCACATTGATGTTAAGTGATGACTGCAGCCTATAGACACCCACACAATGACCAGAGGTCAAAATGTAAATGCGCTGCCACTCCTGAGGCATGAGGTGTTATGCCTCTGTGCCGGAAATTACAGAGCCGTACATTACCACCTGACCGGAACACGATAGTACTGAACACTACCATTTAACGGCAAGTATATTAGGTAATGCGGTGGTGCCTACGTCCGCGAGCTCCGTCACTGGAGCTCTACCACCAGTAGAATGGGATATATACGAGTAGTACATTGAACCAATAAATATAACATTACACACATTACCATGCATTTGACAACCTAATATATTGCGTTCACATTGTTGATATCAAACATAATGACATGTGCTGTGTACCAGCCTGTGGTAAAACGGTTTCACCATAGAGATTCGTTATAGAATTCAAACTTAGTTATATTTAATTAATATATTATGTATTGCAGTCGAATTTCGACCATTGGGCGATCACTATTTAATGTGGATACGTAGACAACATTAAAGGAAGCTATTTATTATTATTATAATTATTACCTAGAATAAATTAATGTATACGTAAAAATAATAAAAACAAGGAATAACAAAAAAATGTAGACACAAAAAACAAGTGATTTGCAAAACACATTATTGAAAAGAGATACGTTTACTTTTTACATTTTTTGGGTTTTTTGCACTTGATCAGGTAATAAAGGGATCAGTCGAAACTAAATGAAATTTAGTGTCGCGTCGGCTTGTCTGTACGTCTGTACACAATAAAAACAATAAATAATCTCGCAGTGTTGAACATTTTTGAGCGACTGATTTAAGAAGGATGAGTGCATAATTTTTCTTTGACGATTAGTCCAGCGGTGTGAGATGACCGTTTGATTCGAAGGGTCGCGGGTTCGATCCCCGCACCGCGACAAATATTTGTATGGCCTACAGATATTTGTTTCGGGTCTGGGTGTTTGTGTATGTGTTGTTTGTGTACAACGGCACCCACGACACAGGTTTATACCTACTGTGAGGCTGTAAGTGTAAGCGTATTTAAAAAAAAAAAATTTTTTTTTTATTTGATTAATGTACACGATTTTTATTATATTGCTTGAATGAAAATATTGTCCATCCATTATCCAAAAAAAATCTAAGCCTAAAGCACTGCCACAATATATGCCATAGTATAATTACAACGCATATTATCTATGCAAAGTTAATAAATCTATTTCCGTAGATACCTACTTTAAAAATACAAACGGACACTTATACTACCGACTATGTTAATTTCCTTGATTTTTTATTTCTGCCTCAGTAGCGTAGTGGTAGCAGGCCACTACTACTACGCTGGGGGTCCTGGGTTCGATTTTCGGGTCGGGGACTATCAGAGATAACGGTTTAAAATCCTTTATCGCTGGTTCTATTGGGATTTTTCCATTTTCTGAAAATTTCCCAGTACCTCGGAGTTTGGTAATGTGCCCGGAGATGGCAACAGGTTCGCCACCTGTTACATGGGCCAAAACGTAACCGACGAATCCTGGGTGTTTGCATGTATGCTTGAATGCATGCATTTACCTCTGCCTACCCCTTCGGGGATTACAGGCGTAAAGTTACGTTTTTATAACAAAATTATGTACGTACAAAACCGGCGCCTATCGCTTGTTTAGAATTATTCAAAAAAACTGAATAGCGTGATTTCAAGAAATAAAAAAAAAACTGAGACGGTATTTTTACAACTTGCCATTTAAATGTCACAGAAATCAACATCAAAAAATTTAGGCATACCTAATCGACAGGCGCCAGACAATCCTAATTAATGATATTACAAGTGATCTTCTTCATATAAGAATAATTTAAATGTAAATAAATACCAATCTTTGTTTATATAATACTAGTTGACCCGCCGGCGGCCTTTGCCGCTTGATATCTACTAAATATTTGTTATTTTGCTGTAGTAGCAACAAATCAAAAAGCCACCACATAAAAACAAGCAAAAATCGATCCAGTCGTTCTTTAGATATGAATTTATAAGAGTAAACTAATAATGCATAAACTTCTGCTTTCCACTCCAGAAGAATTGGAATTTGAAATTTTCATTCTTTGAAACTTCTTTTCTTTTCTTCACTTCTCTACGCAGGTTGGCGACCAACATGGCAATCCTAATCTTTGAAGTTGTTGCACAGAACATAGTATTTAGGTTGAACCATTCTCTCAAAATTTTCAACCAGTATATTCTTCTTCTACCAGGTCCCCTTTTGGCCTGAATCTTGCCTCGCAATATCAGTTGGAGTATTCGGCATTTATTACCTCTCATAATCCTCAATACCGCAGCGTCCTCTCCTTGTTAATTCATTTATTACATCGGTAGAGACAACCCTATAAAACTATGCGTGTCCATTTTTCTGGAGCTAACTGCACTTGCCGAGTGCATCGCGACTGTTGCACCGCTGAGCAAAATACGTATAATCAATGATATCGCTTCACGGTCCAAAGCAGCTAGATCATAATAGATTAGGATCCCACTGTAGAATCATTTCGTTCATCCAGATATGCTGCAAAAACTAATTTTGACGCATATTTATAATATAGACAAAATTTGGCCGCAAGTATTTTTAAGTAAATTATTTTATTTCTAACAGCCAGCAACTCTTATTTGCAGCCGATTTAATTTGGCTCCCGCATATCATTGTCCTGTAATTTCCGGCACAGAGACTAACATCTTAGGCCTCAGAAGTGGTAGCGCATCTGCATTTTGACCTCTGGTCTTTGTGTGGCTATAGGCTGCAGTCATCACTTAACATCAATGTGAACTGCATGCTTGTTTTCCACTTTTATTACATGAAAAAAAATCATGATAATGAGAAAAAAATAGCTTTAATTTGATATATTATTATAAATAATTTAAAAAAAAATACGCTTACACTCACAGCCTTACAGTAGGTATAAACCTGTGTCGTGAGTGCCGTTGTACACATACAACACATACACAAACACCCAGACCCGAAACAAATATCTGTAGGCCATACAAATATTTGTCCCGGTGCGGGGATCGAAACCGCGACCCTTCGAATCAAACGGTCATCTCACACCGCTGGACTAACCGGGTCGTCAATAATTATTATGGTAAACATGAATTCTTACTTGAAAACGACGTTATGGACGTAATAAGTTATCGGGGTGGTACGAAAATACATAGGGGCGCCCAAGTGCGGAACGGCAGCCGTGATTTTTCAGTCTTTATACATATTGCCGTAAGGTAAACGACAGCTCATTGAAAAAACAAATAAAAAAAGAATCCCAAAAAAATATAAAAAATAAGTTGCGGCAATTTTTTGATAGGCAACCTGGATATATAATATATTATATTCTCTAGATTATAAATATGCGTAAAAATAGGTTTGCAGCATATCTGGATTCATTTTTTTAAAACGACAACGAAATTGATCTTCCTAATATTGACCAGTTTCAAGACTTGAGAGCGTAGCGCATCATTGGTACCTAATATCTTTATTATTATTGGCACACACATAGTAGGTAGGGTTGGATTAACAAATAGGATATTTTTATCCCGAGAAAATGTTCCTGTTGGATGCCATGGGATGATTTGATGAATTTCCACAGGTTACGCGACCAACACACGGGCGGAGCCACGGGCAACAGCTAGTGATATATATTTTTTAATTTTAACTCCTATCTTTCAATAATGCTGCAGAAAGCAGTAAAAAAACAATCACTAAAATGTCACTCACATATTGAGGAGAAATTATAGATGGTTATATCTCAAAGTGCATAAACCTCATGACACAAGAACACAT
This sequence comes from Macrosoma leucophasiata, assembly GCA_036365455.1. NCBI lineage: Eukaryota > Metazoa > Arthropoda > Insecta > Lepidoptera > Hedylidae > Macrosoma > Macrosoma leucophasiata. Next base: position 25,395,240 of record JAWQUS010000007.1, read on the forward strand.
TTATATCAAGAAATAGTTTATGGACACATCATGTTATCTGGTTGAGTATAATAAACAAAACAAATGAATAACATTAACAATGAATGCATAGAGCAACGCGGGCCACCGGACGCCGCGGTGGACCGGAGGAGAGTAACCATAGCGTTTATTACCGATGCAAAACACTCTGTCATTTTTTGCGGGAGAAATGCGTGTAACACACACACACACACACTCCAAAAATCGTCTATTAGTACGAAACTCTCTCCTTGTCTATAACAAAATACATAAACAATTTAACGCACACATTTAAAAAAAATAAAAAAATACGCTTACACTCACATTTAAACTTCTAGGTGACAGGTTTAGGCAGGCCCGTTTGGGCTTGTACTTTGACAGAGGTGAAAGCCTGCATATGGCTACTCCCCTCCGGTCCGCCGCGGCCGGTGGCCCGTGTTGCTCTATGCAATGAATGTGACAACGCAAGTCATACATAAGATAATAACATTTTAATTGAAGTTATAATTATATATTTTGTACTGGTGGTAGAGCTCCAGTAACGGAGCTCGTGGGCGTAGGCATCACCGCATTACCTTATATACTTGCCGCTAAATGGTAGTGTTCACCATCGTGTTCCGGTTAGGTGGTTATGTACGGCCCTGTATTATCCGGCACAGAGGCATGACACCTTACGTAACGCATCTGCATTTTGACCATGGTCTTTGTGTGCGTATCTATAGATCGCAGTCATCACTTAACATCAATGTGAACTGCATGCTTGTTTGCCACTACCATTACATTAAAAAAATGCATATAATGAATTGATCTCGTCGTACTGGTACCTACCTACGAAGGGGAAGGCAGGTAAATGCATGTATTCAAGTATACATGTAAACACCCATTACGTTACTCAGTTACGTTAAGTCTAATGTACACAGCCAATTGGCATAATATGGGCACATTACCAAACTCCGAGGGCGGTAATGGGAAATTTTGAGAAATTGGAAAAAGGTCAACATCACTTACCTTCGACCCGGGGATTGAATCCAGGACCCAATTTAGTAGTAGTAGTATTGGTAGTAAACTACTGAGACTAAGTTCTTAGATAATATCAGCATTCAGAGTAAACCTGTTATGGGCTTATGAGTATAAAAGCGCAGGTGTTTTAGGGTTCACTACCACAAGAGAAAAAAACGGGACCCTTATACGATCACTCGTGCGTCTATCTGTCCGTCTATCACAGAAAATAAGGTCAATACTAACGCTGTCTGTCTTACCACACGCAATTGTCGTCAAAACTACTGCGCCGATAATCCATAGAATTTGAATAGAATAGACATGACCATACCGGCGCGCGACCACGCCGCCCGTTCCGGTTGGATGATCCCAATTCCAACTGGACCCCGACGACTGCCACGACTCCCTCCCGTCCGAAGGCAACATCAAAATAAGAAACTACCGCATGCTCAACGAAAACCTCCGCGCCTACACCCCAACCGGCGATGTAAACACGTCCCCGTCAAAAGGAAAATTGGTAGCGAAGTTCGATGTCAGTGCAACCATTTCAAAAGTCTATCTAAGTTAATTTCTTTCCAGTAGAAGAACATTCATCCGCTAGTGTCCACTAGCGGATGAATGTTCTTCAACTAGAAGAGAATTCTTCCACCAGTGCAGTCAGTCAAGCGAATTATGGCGGTCAAACCGTTCCTATGGGGCATAAGTAAGTGCAATAATGCAAGATGGGCAGCAGCGTCCTGCGATAACCGCCATTGCGATCGCCAATCCGCATGCCGGGCGTGGCGATTATGGCATAAATCCCCCATGGGAAGGCTTTGGTACAGCGGAGGACGTGTTTCGGCTGATGATCATGAGCAAATCTCTCAGTTATACGAAACCCTCTACGCTCGAACCTGACTCGAACTTAGCCGACTTTTCTTATAATAGATAAAATATATGTATATTACAACAGTGGTAAACATGTAGCGACCGTGTATTAATGTACCAGGCAGGTGATAGTTTTAATGTTAATACACATACCATCTAGCATAAAAGCACATAAATTAATACCTTTAGTTTGAGAAATGCAACAGGGAGCAATGTCCTCTTTTTATTGTGGCAAAGTAGCATACAGTTGATGGTAAATGAATACCACACAATAAGTTGTTTTGCCTCTCTGGTAGTTATTCCGGGGCCATACATTACGATATAACGGAAAAACGACTGTGCTGAACACTACTATTTGGCGGCAGATAGCTGTTCAAACCATACCAGAACCATAGCAGAGAATATGTAATAATACTAAGTACGTATAGAATGGACACTTCGACGTCCCGTCCGATTTCTCTTCATCACCCAACCTCCTCCCCTCTCATGGGCGACGGTTGGTATTTTGTACGTGCTACGCACACAGGTGCACGTGTAAATTAGGGTTGCTGAGGATTCCTTTTCCTCTTCCTCATAATGACGAAGTTCCGCAATATTTTTGGATCCTCAACCGTTTCCGCATCCTCAAAAATTAAAATAAAGAAATCCTCTTCCGCTACCGCTTCCTCAAAATTTAAGAGGAATTTATGAGGAATTTTGTTGCGCATGCGCGTCGCGTATCGATGGCAATGCACACGTCGCAGCACGGTGCTCGCTCGCCACCTGTTCCTTGATTGTTTGTTTTAATTTTATTGACATACATTATTTTGTTACGCGTACTCAACTTAAAAAATCTAAATATTCGGGGCTTTACAGAACTGTATCTTTACAATACCTATCTTCTCTTCCATCAAATGTACCAAACGACTTTTTAGCAATGCTGTATTGGTATATGATGAGCTATAAAACCGGTTGCTGGGGAAACAGCGTCCAAATATTTTTTTTATAAAAAGTAACCTCCCTGTTTAAAATAAATTTCGATTCAATTCTTTTATTTTGATTAATAATATTCGACTTAAATACCTAATTAACAAAGAAATAAAGACTGCATTCTTATTTTCATTTCAATTCCTAAATGAAATTGTGTCATTCACTCATCTTTTTTTTTGGTGTGCGTGTGTTTTTTTTTATGTCTGATGACAGACAAGCAGACGGGCCACTTGATGGAAAGTGGTCACCGTCGCCTATGAACATTTGCAACACCAGGGGAGTTGCCAATGCGCTGCCAGCCCTGAAGAACCTCTTAATGTAGCACCTAGGGAACACCTCAGAGGGAGTTCGTTCCACAATTTACACGTTCTGGGCAAGAACGAACGTGAAAACCGCACCGTTGAGCACTGCCAGGTGTCCAGTCGGTGTGGGTGGAACTTCTCTCTTCGGCGGGTAGTACGGTGTAGGAAAATAGATGGTAGCACCATGTCAAACAGTTCAGCAGAGCACTCACCATTGTAGAGACGGTACAACACGCACATACTACCAATGTCTCTGCGTAGGCTCAGATGTTCGAGCCTGTCAGTAAGTCCTGAATCGTTAACAATACGAACGGCGCGTTTTTGTAGGGAGTCAAGTGGACCAAGCTAGTATTTGGGGGCTCCCAGCCCACAAATGAGTATGAGTAGTAGTAGCTGCCCCGAAGTGAAAGTGAATACTGCCTGGCTTTGTGTGACGCGGATTTTAGATTGGGTCCGCTAGTATTTATATCTTCGTATCATCCTCTTCTCATCTTTCTGTAGCGCGCAAGGCCTCCCGGCTGGTGTAGAACGCAAGCGATCTACTCGATTAAGCGATACGGGTGCGGTCGGGTGTGTGTCGGGTGACCACTAGTGGAAAATTAAAATGCGCAGTTTCGTGCTTCGGAGAGCAGGACGCCGACGGTCCCGGTTGCTATCGGTTGCTGTCGGAGGCTTTATGGGCGGTTTGAAAACATCCGACAGCGGGTTGGCCACTAACCCTTGCAAGTAACTCCACCAACCCACAATGGAGCAGCGTGGTGGAGTAAGCTCCAGACCTCCTCTCAAGAAGGGGAGAGACTCGTGCACAGTGCCCAGCAGTGGGACGTTTCAAGAGTTGCTATTATTATTATGTCATCTGCTTCCTCTTCCTCTTCCTCATCCTCTTCCTCATCCGCATCCTCTAAATTGGCGCATCACAATTCCTCTTCCTCCTCCTCTTCCTCATAATCACTTCCTCAACAACCCTAGTTTATATACACGTCACTGATTGATGTCTGTGTAATAGAGACCAAAATAAGCGTTTGTATGGAATTTTGGCGGAGTGTCCGCGGTGTGACCATAGTATGAAAACGTATTATAGTAGAACTCTACCACCAGTAGAAAATACCCTTTTTCAAGCTACCGAAGCCTACATCCAAGCGTCGAATTTCTCTTTCCCATTTCGCTTTAGTCGAGTATTAATAGCTGGATGTCGTTCACCGATTCCGAATCGGTTAAATCAATAAAGGAAATCGACGCTAGTATGTGGACTTCGGTAGCTTAGTGGTAAAGCGGCTGGACTGGTTATGCTCGAAGTCAAATTTTTCTTTCCGTTTATCTTTAATTTCTAAATTCATAAGCATTTGTTATGGCCAAAAAAATGGCAAAAGTGTTCCTTTTATGCTTTTTTGATAATGCTAATAGTCGCACTTATCAACATCACGTTAGTATCATAAAAGTGATCGATTAATTAATATTTATGAGGATTTTATTACTACTGGTCCATAATAGGTACCTGTTTTATTAATTATGATTGTCATGGCATTGCGCTTGCATCGTCAACATTCAATTTAAGATATTATCTGGTCCATCTGTTTATCACTATCATTTATAACCAATCACAGACGGTGCGAAGTAAAGTGAACGTAAATATGTATTATTAAATTATGCGTGTCGCGCCGGCGCCGCTGCGTCTGTGCTCCGATCGCTCACTAATTGAGCAGTAACAAGTGCCCGTGTGTTTCGTGGCCTCGCGATTACAGCCGGCTGCCCGCCGCTTTCTGCGCGCTCAGTGTACCGCGCGCGTCCGTCCGACATGACCATGCCGGCGCGCGACCACGCCGCCCGTATCGAGATCATCCAACCGGACCCCGACGACTGCCACGACCCCCTCCCGCCCGAAGGCAACATTAAAATAAGAAACTACCGCATGCTCAACGAAAACCTTCGCGCCTACACCCCAACCGGCGATGTAAACACGTCCCCGTCAAAAGGCAAATTGGTAGCGAAGTTCGATGTCAGCGCTACCATTTCGCCACCACGCACGAAGATCTTAGAACTCCTCCGGCCCGAAGACCCAGGACGAGATGCCCTGGAAGCGATAGTGAGGCCTGTTCCGCGGCGCGGGCTAGTGAAACCGTACGACGAGGACACGCGCCGATTTCTCCAGCGAGCGCTCCTCACACCGAGCCCGTTCAATGTGTCGACTAATCCGACGCCGACTCCTGAACCGCGCTTGCAAGAAGAACCCGAGGAACCGAAGCGAGAGATCAGTCAGACGCAAAAGAAATCAGAACGATCACTGGCAGACGAATTGCGGGAGGCCGAAGAAGACGAAAGAGCTGGGGGCAACATTCGGCGGGAGTTGTTAAGGGAATTCCGGAAACGAGGCGGCGGGATCCGGGACGCTTTGGAGAGGGAACGGATGGGAAAACTCGCTTTGTCCGTGGAAGAGGACGAGGAATACGAGGATGGGCTGACGACGGCGGCGCGACGGCTGGACGCGCTGCTGGCGGAGTCAAGGAACCTGCACGAGGAGCTGGCCGGAATCCACGAAGACATGCAGGTGCTGGCTCGGCGCGTGGCTCGCCGCGACCCCTGACGCGTTGGTACCGACGTCCAAGGACGTTTACCACGAGCGCACTTTTTGCACTGATCTTGGGGTCGGGTTTCTATGCATTTTTGTTCACTGGTTGTGTTGGTTTAGGTAGCATTTAATTTTTACCAAATGATTTATTTATAACTGAGTATTTACTGTTCGAGAATGAAAAATCTATTTCCATGCGTCTATAATAACAAGGAATCCCTATAAGTTCATTCACGTGTTCCTTTGTTTATCTGTCAGGATATGCAGACTGTTGCTTAAACATTCCATGAATTAGGTATTTCGATTTTTGTTTTTCATGTGTTAATAGAGAAATACCGGCTCAGTAAATAATAGTTTTTAAAACTCTAAATTCCGCTAGACAGAACTAAACATAAAGTTCACGTTTCAATGTTAAATCTGTCTTTAGAACAACATCCAAATTCTTTTGTCATAGATATACTCGTAAAATCAACTTTTTTGTTAGATTTCGCAGTTGTCCGAGAAATAATCAGCAAATTTTTGCATTCTCTACAGTTTTCAAAACTCTATAACTCCTCTAATGCCAACTTCTTTTTCAAATGTATTTTTAAATAAACTGCTACCAAGACTTAAGCCACCAGTGACCCTGTATACTAAGATCCTTCGCACACCCATCAAAGGGCGTTCCCTGTAATTGGATTGCGGTTTTGTTTCCGGATGCTTGCTGTTGTTATTTGTGTTGAGTGAAACTCCAGTATGCGTGTAATGCACGATTCGACTGTGTTGTGCAACTAAACAGCCATGCATGAGGTAAATGTTTACGAAGCAACATTCGCCAGGATTTTGTAAGTGTTATTTATTATTATTTAAAATTGTACAATCTTGACGTGTTTGGCAAGGAATAAGTTGGCGCTATTGTACAATCCTACTTAATATTATAAATTCGAATGAATGTTTGTTTGTTACACTTTCACAAAAATTCTTAACCAATCATCATGAATCTTTGTACACATATTCTTGGAGGTATTAAAAGTAGCATAGGATACTCTTTTTAAGTACAAGAAAAAGTACACGCATATGAAATCGCGGGTATATATATTAAGACTAGATTATAGTCTTAATATATTGCCTGACTTGTGTGACCTACACGTGACGAATTTTAAGCAACAGTGAAATTGATAGAACATTTTCATTTCAAGAAATACATCAATAGAAGATTTAAGGGCGGTAGAGGTAGTTAAATGTTGAATATATAGGCAACAATATTTTTAGTCAACAGGTATTGTGACCTAGATCTTCAAACTTACTAGGTACTAGTGTATGTAGAGATCAACAATAGTGTTCAACACTGTAATGCTTCGGTTATTTCTTAATTTAGGTAGATGTGAAACAGGCATTAGCAGTGGTAACGAGTGCTAACTGCAATGGAATCTCTAGATTTCAATAAGATCCAAAAAAACATCTAACCATATATAATAACCGGTAATGTTGTTTTGGGAATAAAGTCTAAGTTAAAATCTTTCATACTTTAAAATGATAACAGAAATAATAATAATATGTCCATGCACCGCGAGATGATAATTATTAGAAAAAAATAAATAATGGAAAAAAGGTGTAAATTAATAAACTTAACACCAAAAACCGGCACAGGAACCTTTCGACCTAACCCGAATAAAGGGAGGCAGAAACTAATTCATGCACAGTACAGACCAACAGTATATTATTATGCTTTTAAATGGATGGGTTCCGATTGAAAATCAGCGCTAGGCTCACGCCTGGCATATTGCTGAATCGGCGACCTTTTTGGTGCTAGAAGGTCTGTGTAAAAGGTACACATTCAGGGCAGATCTATGTACCTAGTATGTTGTGCTATTTTTAAGTGATTTTATGTTCTCTTTTTCTCTGTAACCAACCCGTGTTTGCTTTCTGCACCAAATAAAGTTTTACTTACTTACTTAAATAACTTCAAAAAAAGGAGGAGGTTCTCAATTCGTCAGAATCTTTTTTTTTTTACTTTACCGTGTTTTTGGGGTAAATAGTAAGATTTACCTACTAAATTGTGGTAAAAGTTCGAAATGAGTGATAATCACAAAATTGATCCGCCATTTACCATGTTGATTTCGTTAATCTAAGGTTTTATTGGAAAATCTTAGTATTAACCGTAGTTCGGGCTTTAACAGTAACTAAAAAGTTCTGATTCACTAACTGTAATATCAACGCCCAGTCTTGAACCCTTGTACCAAGAATTTCCTTCTTCTTCTTCTTCCATTCCTGATCCCGCTTAATTGGGTCGGGTCTCCTCACTTTATTGCGCCAAGATGTCTGTCTTGGGTTGTTGATTCAGGCGATTGGGCTATCTTAAGGTCTCTTTTTAATACAGACCACCAGGTTGATGGCGGGCGGCCTCTACCAAGTTTACGTTCAGGAAGGTTTTAGGCTATCTGGACAACATGATCTGCTGGTCGTGTTTTGATATGGCCATACCAGCGAAGACGGTTTTCAGTGATTTTGTCGGCAATTAATGCGACTTTGAAACTGCTTCTTATATGTTCATTGCGGACTTTGTCTAGTCTGGTTACACTACCTGCCCACCTGAGCATCTTCATTTCGTTGGTATGTGCTTTTTGTTCGTGTGCCTTCTTTACTGTCCAACATTCGGAACCGTAGTACTGAACCAGTTCAACTGATAAACTTATCATAAAACAACAGATACCTAAAATAATAATATTATTTGATTATTAATTGATATAAAACATATTATTTGGTATATTTTTCATTGGTAATCGGACTTACATTGTACATAAACATGAGATTTTTATGTGCATCCAACCTTATAATACCTACGTACCAATCTAATATTTTTTTAATAAATGTTTCTGTTTCTCGGCAGTTGTAAGAAAACTAGACGAAATTATAAATCACTAGCTGTTGCGAGCGGCTTCGCCCGCGTTGATGTCGTTTTATAAATAACTAAATAGCCTATGTTCTTTCTCAAAATCAGCTCTATCTCTGTACCAAATTAGGTAACAGACAGACAGACAGACAGACAAACAAGAGTTACTTTCGCATTTATAATATAACTAGCTGACCCGCCAAACTTCGTATTGCCTCACAATGAAATAACGTGTCAAAGGTTTGATAGATACGGACTATTTGTATGGAAAAATTAAATTGTGGTTTTTACTGTTTCCCTTCAATTTCTTCATATTTTCTTACCTTTTAAACCTTCCCTAGACTTCCAAAAATCATTCAAAACCAAAATTATCCAAATCGGTCCAGCCATTCACGCGTGATGCCGTGACCAAGGAAAACGGGTTGCATTTTTATATATATAGATATATAAAATATATAATAGGGAAGTAGGATTACGATAGAATGTAATAAATTGTATATTAGACCAATGTTTCAAATTCACGCAATCAATTCATGGTCATTATTTAACAACGTTAGTGTGTTTTTATTGTTTTGTTTTTAAAATAACTTAATTATGTATTAATTGCTGTCCACCAAAACAATGTGGACAGCCTTTCATATTTCCTTATTATCGTTAGTAATGATAATAGATATCGAGTAGATTAGCTAATCGGTCTTTGATTTTAGACACAAAGATTAACGAACGATATTGCATTGTTGAGTAAACAAGACAAGTGATGTGTTCTTCTTAGGTTTTCGCGAGGAAATAAAACTATTTTTACGGATTTATCTGAGCTGAAAAGCGACCGAAATGTCAGGTTGATTTTAATAATCATTTTAGTTTGATATACACGAGATAAAGCCGTTGTTTTAACACCATAAGTCCAGTCCATCCGACTACAATAGAGGATTTAATGTTTTTAGAGGTTTGTGTTCTAAATAAATCTTTATGTTATGAAAACATCAAAAGAAGGTATTTAGACTGTAAAGGCCTTTTCCGCATGCATCAGCCATTTTTTTCGTACTGTTTTTTTGTAAACAACTGTACTAATGTGCCCGCTACCCGTGGAAAAAAAAAATAATTAAAGTCAATTATTTTTTTAAGATAGTCGGTGCTTTGATTCTCAAGCTCAACCCAAGAGCCATGCCAATAGAATGCAAATAAATAAAAACCTTAATACTTTATATATATTAAATATGAGATTTCAAAAACTACTAAGCAAGTTTTTGAAGAAATATCTTGTATGTCACATTTGAGTTTGAAAAATCATAATGAATAGCAAGGAAGAAATACATATTTTTACTGTTCGCTTGTCCGCCTTGCTGTAGAATGTTAGTCGGATGATAGATGAGGATACTACCTATGTACATACATTGTTAATCAACAGTATATAATAATAATAATATAATAATAATAATATAGCCTTTAATTCAGATCTTTACGTACATATACTACATACATTTACAATCTCATACAATCAAATTAAACTTAAAATTTAAGCTATAAACTATTGTTTGGTTTTTTTTTTGCAGATCTGTTTGCCAATCAGCAAAGACCTCCTCCAACCTTTTCCATTCTTTCCTTGTTTGGGCTACTCTGTTCCACATCACACCTGCCACCCCCCTGATGTCCTTCCTCTCTTCCTCTTCCCTTCCCTTGGATACCATACTGTTACTTTCTTACTCCATTTTTTATGACCTCTTATCATATGGCCTGCCCATCTCCATTTAAGCCTTTTGATTTTCAGTGTGACATCTGTGGTTTTAGTTTTACTTCTAATTACATAGTTTTTTTCTCTGTCTGATCTCTTGATGTTCATCATACTCCTCTCCATGGCGTATTGGCAAGTTGTAAGTTTGTTTATCAATTCTTGGGTTATAGTCCATGATTGGCAGCCGTATATAAGAACAGGTAGTATGCAAGTGTTAAAAAGTTTTCTTTTGGTGTTAATATGAAGTGTTTTGTCTTTCATAACTTCTTTTAGGCTCCAGTGTCTTCGCCATCCGTTAGTAATTCTTCTTTTTACTTCTTCGCGCATCTGTTCTTTCTGTGTAATGAGTTGTCCGAGGTAAATTCATCAGAGTAGTTAATTTCCGAGTTTCCTAATATTACTGGGGTTTTGTTTCCATTTGTCAGCAATCTCGTTTTTTGGGGTTGAGTTTCAGTCCTACCTTTCCGCTTTCGACCGCAAGGTCTACTATCATTCTATTGATATCTTCAGATGTTTTAGCAAATAGGACTATGTCATCAGCGAACCTCAAATGCGTTAATGATGTACCGTCAACATTGATCCCAACATTTTCCCAACTGAGTCGCCTGAAGATTGATTCCAGCACACCCAAGAATAATTTAGGCGATAAGGGATCTCCCTGTCTGACACCTTTCCCTATTTTGAATGAGCGGCCTTTCTTTTCTAACTGGATTTTGGCTGTGCTGTGACTGTATACGTTCCTTATTAGACGAATGTATTTATGTTCGACCCTTAGCTCCTTTAAAGCTTCCCAAATATTTCTATGTATTAAAGAATCGAAGGCTTTACTGTAGTCAACGAATGCAATATAGTATGTAAGCTGGTATTCGCTGTATTTCTCTAAAACTTGTCGGACTACGTGGATGTGGTCAATCACAGAGTAGACCTTGCGAAATCCAGCCTGTTCGATGGGTTGGTGTTCGTCCAGAGTTTTTTCAATTCGTTTTAATTTAATTTTATAATAATAATTTTAGCGAAAATTTTGTATATGTTGGACATAAGGCTGATAGGGCGATAGTTTCCAATTTCATGTTTGTCTCCTTTCTTGTCCACGTATGTGGGCTGTCAAGCATGTGTGCGGGTAGATGGTAACATGTCACCCTGGTTTGATGTTAACATCGGTGTCAAACAGGGTTGCGTGCTTTCGTCTAGGCTGTTTATTATATATCTGGACAAATGCCTCCAGAGGGTGAAGTTGATGGATGTGGGAGTGCGTATGGGTGACTTAGTGGTGAACTGTCTGCTTTACGCAGATGATGCGGTAATTGTTAGCTCTACACTATCTGGGCTACAAGCACTAGTCACAGTCATGAAAGAGGATTGTATGGAGAAAGGCTTACATTTGAATGTGGATAAAACTAAAGTATTAGTATTCGAAAGAGATGAACAGAGAACAAATGCAAGGGTAGTAGTAGATGATGCAGTGTTAGAACAGGTTGATGAAATTGTATATCTTGGATGTGCTTTTAGCAAGGATGGTAGGTACACCACTGACATAGAAAGAAGAGTGCTTGCTGGGAATTGCGTGAATAGAGCGTTGGGTAAGCTGCTAGAATCTAAACATCTCAGCCAGCGGGCTCGACTAGCCGTACATAATGCTGTACTTACTCCAACGCTTTTATATGGAAGCGAGAGCTGGGTATGCAGGAAAGAGCATGAAAGTAAGTTGAACGCGGTCGAGATGAGATCTTTGCGCAAGATCTGCGGTGTATCACTCACCGATCGCGTTCGTAATGAAGATGTAAGAAAGAGACTTTGTGTGAATGATAGTATCGGTGTAAAAATGAAAAAAGGCATGCTCCGATGGTTCGGGCATATAGAAAGAATGTCGAATGAGCGAATGACTAAACAGATATACAATGCGAATGTGGATGGTTGCAGAGGCCCAGGAAGACCAAGGCTGACCTACCATGACCAAATAGGTCGAGTTCTGTCTGATGGTGGGGTCAAAAGTCTTAGGAATCGGCGTGCATGTATGAAGAGAATGATGAAGGTAGACGAGGCACGAGAGGTTTGTCAGAACCGGGATGTCTGGCGCTCTACACTCTCTGCCTACCCCGTTAGGGACCTGGCGTGAAGATACATATATGTTCCTGTATCGTATATTAAACAACAAATAGGTATATATTTTATTAAGGAAACTAGGGCTTATTAAAATGTGGTTACGTACCTATACTATTTTCATGTTTGTCGTATTAAATGAGTAATTTTATGATAATAAATTTTTCCTCTACAAACGACATAAATCATGGATTTCATGTGAAACTAGCTGCGGACATTGAAAACATTTTGTCTCGTTTTAGAAACATTTTTCATTGCTGCTCCGCTCCTATTAGTCCTAGCGTGATATAATAAAATATTACCTATAGCCTTCCCCGATATATGTAGTATCCAGCACAAATATTTTTTAAATTCTGTAGATTATCGTGTTCAACCGAGCAAAGAAATTCTTTTGCTTTTTAATATCAGCATAGATGTCCCCCGGTTCTACACATAGGTATGCATATTATTGCATATTACCCGCTTGCATAAGTGCATATCGCCGAACCGTCACTGAGTCCCTTACAGGGTAGGTAGAAATCGTGGAGCGCCAATATACATGTCTTTGCAAACTTCTGTTTTTCTATTTATCAATCTCTTACACACTTCACAGGAATGGCAAGGTGGCAACGCATCTGCGTATCGACCTCCAGTTTTTGTATGTGTCTATAAGCTGCAGTTGTCACTTACTGTCCATTTGAAACACAAAATGTTTGTCACCATTATTATTAAAAAAAAACAATTTCTCATGCGTGTATACATTGCTTATGTCCGCACGCAAATTTCCTTTACGCCCCCTCCGGACGCGTGCTGTTATGAAAATTTTTATTGGATATTCCCGCTGTTATAAGGAAGGCGGCGCTTTAAATTGGCAATGTAGACGGTTAGGGTTCCACGTGTGTGATGGGAAACGAATAGAACTGCCATTGTTTCAGATATGACAGCGAGTGCAAAGTGTAAATGACTCTCAACCGCAATTACCTCATACTTAGAGACTTACTACGACCCTCGGCTTAGGGCATTGAATACTAATAGGGCACCTTTTACTGGTGGTAGAGCTCCAGTGACGGAGCTCGCCGGCGTAGGCACCACCGCATTACCTAATATACTTGCCGCTAAATGGTAGTGTTCGGCACTATCGTGTTCCGGTCAGGTGGTAATGTACGGCCCTGTAATTTCCGGCACAGAGACATAACACCTTAGGCCTCAGGAGTGGTAACGCATCTGCATTTTGACCATCTATAGGTTGCAGTCATCACTTAATGTGAGCTGCATACTTGTTTGCCACTTCCGTTGCATAAAAAAAAACTTATGGCGGACACCCAGGGGTTTTAGTGGGTAGACTTTCTAGTGGATGTCTTTCCCGGAGTCCCACATAACCCACCTCTCTCCCCAAGGGTGTCTCCGTAACGCATTTTCCCCTGGTGCAAAAGGCATCGGTGAGACGAAGTGTGAACATTTCCACATCTATTAAAAAAGGATGATTACTATTACACAATAGTTGCCTTACGTCAGCACTAAATTATATTCGTCACAACATCCTGCAACTAGTAATTGATACCAAATTTTGTAGGTACATCCTCACTTCAAATGATTCCTGATTGATGTGCTGATTGACATATCCTAGCATTTTTTACTATTATGCTCATTGATCAACAGTCCAAGGTTATGAGTAAGTAGCATAACGAACGGGTGTGGTTAAATGGTAATCACAAGTGATAAGCACGCGTGTTGTATGAAAATATAACATCTTAGGCCTCAGGAGTGGTAACGCATCTGCATTTTGACCTCGGTCTTTGTGTAGGTGTCCGTAGGCTGCAGTCGTCACGTCACCAATGTGAACTGCATGCTTGTTTACCACTTCCATTACATAAAAAAAAAAAGTGAGAAACATACTCGTCGATTGCTTAATAGCTAAAGACTAATGACGATTTCACTGCTGTTTTCGTGTGTGTCAAATGGAAAAAACGAAAAACCTTGCAGTCGAGGGGCTGTCTGGGTGTATCCATCCGTCTGCCATCACACTATATTTGCTTTAAAAACTGCTAGTCAAAATTACTAGCCTTAAATTTTGAAACAATTATGACAAAGTGGTAAAATGAAGAAACCAAAAAGTTGTGTACGCTTAAGTACACATAAAGTGGGGATGTTATATTTTTTCTCGCGCACCTCTTCTATGGGATATTGTTGGAAATGTCTTTAAAAATATTATGTGTATACAAAAAACATTTTCAATTAATCCTTCAAGGATCGTACGGCCACCGGCGACTAGACACAATTGAATTTCAATTGTCATATTATTCTCGTGTCTGGAGAGATTAAGAGGTCGGATGTGAAATAGCTTTTTTTTTTTAACTAGAAGATAAATTTGAATTAAAAGTTTCAACTTTTGTTACAGCTATCTTGTTGTCAACATTATGAGGTGTGAGAAAATGACAAAGCTAAGAGGGAAAAATAAATTATTAAAAAAATATTCGCACAACTGAAAGAAATATACTTACTTAGAGAGAAGCCGAAACTTTTTATTTAATCATAATTTATTCATAAAATATGATAAATTTAATACCTACCTCTAATTTACACCAATAAATACACCCGGTAGATGGTGCATGCCTGATGAATGACCATAATAATATTAAAAGAATTGTACGTAATCAATTCTTGTATTTTATTGTCTTCGTTCATTAGTCTTCTATTCCTCCTGCACAAATACTGTCAAGTTGAGGGTATGTTGTTTATAAAAATAAAAAAGCTGAGACTGATTGATTAGATTTCTTTGTTACGTTGTGTGTCTCAAAGACTTTAAGTTTTTGAAACACAATAAAGTCAGAACAAACCATAATCCGTATTGTACGCTGCACCAAACTTTAATATCGCTGGCATTTGCTATGTAGACACAAACGAGCTAGTTGCAACATTGAAAAAAACGTTGAAAGGGGTTTTAAGAATTAAGAAAATTAAACTAACAAAAAACAGGACCCCAAAGAATCCGCTTTTAAATAATAATTAATATTTTGCAGGCGCAGAGTGCGCGCGCATGCCGGTGCGCGGCAGCAGCGCGCGCGCTGACGGCAGAGTCGCGCGCGCTTCGATATCTGGACGACGTGGTGGCGCTGTTGCGAGGTGATGTGGGATCTGCGGCTAGAGTGCAGCACTGGCCCTTCGCTGTCGGCACGCGCCAGCCGGGACGGAACTATATCGTGTGATACAGGTAAGGACCAACCCTGAACTAGACAAATAGCTTTAATCCATAGACGATCGCTGCTGACGTCGGAGTCACGCGCGCTGTGGTATCTGGGTGACAAGGTGACGCTGTTGCGAGGTGATGTGAGATCTTCCGCAAGGATGCAGCACTGACTCTACGTTGTCGGCACGCGCCATCTAGGACAGAACAACATCCTGTTATACAGATGATCAAAACTGATCGTCTTTGATTATTAGGGGTTAAAAAGATGTTGTAAGGAGTCTTTGACTGAGTTTTGATTCTAAAATTGCGCGCGCTAAAGATAAGATGACGATTCTGCGGGGTGATATGAGGGCACTAGGATATAGCGTCGGATTGAACTATACCGTGTGATATCACTTTGCCCAAAGAGGTCGGGTGACTCGAGTACTATCCGGTGGCGGTGTCAATATTCTTGTAAATCGTCGTGGTCAGGCTTGCAAGGACGGCGACCTGCACCTGTACCACGGTCTGTGCTTACGCTGTGAGCTATATTTCCCCAAGTTTCTTAATAATTCAATGTAACTAATAAAGTTAGGTTTAAGGTAATATGGCATGTTAACAATGGTCACCCTGAGTTATATCTATTGCATCGTGGATCAAAACCTCTACCTCGATTTCTGACTTACGAATATTCAATAGAGGTACAAGTTTGTCCAGTAAAGAAGCAATGCATTAGCAAATAACTAGATCACATTACGTGGTCGTCGGCTGGCTCCGACGAATCTACTTTCCACTGAATTTTCCACTACATTGGGCGCCAGCCGGACACCAAATTAACTAGCAGCCGTCTGAGTTGTGCAGTTCGAACGCGCGTTTATTTAAACCCAAACTGGCTTCCCACGTATAGTAAAACAGAACACAATTTAAAGGGGTTCCGCACAAAAAGGATAATAACGGGACTCTATCACGAAGACTCCATTCTCCATCTGTCTGTCATTCGGTCATCATGTCATGTCATGTCATGTCTCTCATGAACCGTAATAGGTAGTTGACATTTTGATGTATTTCTGTTGCCATTTCTTATTTTAAGGGTTCCGTAGCCTATAAAGAACGCTTATTAGTTTCTCGATGTCCGTCCGTCCGGCCCGGGTTTCTCTAAGGTAGTTGTGCTAACTTTATTTAGGCTGACAGCGCCCTCTAAGCTCGCCGATTGCATTGAAGTAGACTAGTGCCGTCTCATACAATAATATATTTTTTTCAATAGATTACTACTTACTGTTTAATTTATATTTTTTTGGTTCAATTAGTATTAAAGGCGTGATTTTTTTTTACTACTTATTATAACTTTTTAGTTATAATCCATAACTAGAAAGTTATAAATAAATTAACCTTTTAAATTATTATTTTTTTTGCATTGTCGTCGGTCTTTGAAGTGTGTACAAAGTTTCAAGTTTATCAGATTTCTAGAAACCGGTGTAAATTAAGCTTAAAGATTCCGTTACATACATAGATACAACCCAATCTTATAAAAGTGTGTTAGAAAAGTGTTTCTCTCTCGTAACTAGCGACGCGTTCAAGCCGCACAGTGTGTACCAGCTTTAACATAGCGTGCAAGAACGCGTTACGCCAGCCGTATGAAACGAGCACCAATACCGTACGGCACATAATTGCCACACTTTTATAGAAGACAATACAATTACGATGTTTTAAAGTAAATCATATGAAGTTATTGGAGATAGAGATTAATAGGGTTATGGTATTGATTTTTAAGTAATAGTGAATGACAATAAAGTTTTTCGTTTGAAGCGCGCATGGCCCGGCGGCTGGGTGTAGATCATAATCGATCTACTCGGTTTAGCACTACGGGCGCGGTCGGGTAGTGTAATGGGTGACCGCTAGGGGCACAGAGAAGAAGAACAGGTAGGTCTGCAGTCTGTGAACACATAGCGGATAAGCCGAACCATTACATCCGGTTTGATAAAATTCAAATACTCGTTAGAGAACACAAACCCATTCCACGAAAGGTACGCGAGGCTATTGAAATTAAAAAACACCCAAATTTCAATAGAGAAGATGGATGGCGATTATCAACATCATGGGATCCCATACTTAGCAAGATTAAATCCCAGCCGCAGCAGTCTGCAAGACCTCAAGATACCATAAGTAATTATTGTGTTAATCCTGAACGCTACGCAAGGCGTTTACGAAATCGATGGAGGTAGCTACATATAATTTTTTCAAACTTCTGTCAGACAAATGTCACCTCAGTCTGCCCGGGACCACGGAAGCTGAAAAGCGACCGAAACGTCGGGTTGATTTAAAAAATCATTTTAGTTTAATATACGCGATAAATCCGTAAAAATAGTTTTATTTCAATGAATTAATTATTCCACTGGTGATATCAATCAACCGAACTATGACGGTCAAACCATTCTAATAGGGCTGTAGTTAATGCAATAACGCGGAATGGGCAGGAGCACCCCGCGATAAATTACAAACGTGGCGATTATAGCATATTTTCTCCTAATGGTACACAACCCTTTTGTGGTAATCGTTGGGGAAAGCTTCCATTTCCAAAGTATTCATTATATTTTTGAAAATATTCATAATAGGTACGCATACCTTAATGCGCAAAGACAACAGGTATATATCAACGTCACATTATTTCAAAGATCCAAATGCGTTTTTATTCCATCCATCTAAATTACGTATGCTTGTTTTTTCTCATTTTATAATGAAGTTTTTGTTGAATTAAAAGTTTAAAAACCCAGCGTATAATCATAGTAGGTATAAAGAAAAATTAACATGTTCGTTTTATTTAGACTGTGGTATAATCATTTAAGTATGCACCAAAAATATGAACGTATTCGTGACGCTTCAATTTGAAATCTAAATGAAATTAATAGACTATTCTATAGGTAGTCTATGTAAAAGAAGACATTTACACTATCAGAGAAAAAATAAATACCTACCTAAAATATTTTCCCCTGTAGAACTCTTTTGACGCCATTTTTGAAGAACCCCATATTGCCACCATATTGCCACCATATTGCCACCATATTGCTACTATGACATTCTTGTTTTTGAAATACACTTACGACAAATAATTGAAGGTATAATAAACGATTCGAATAGCTGAAAATGATTTAGTATCTTATGCTTCTTCTCTCATTATAGCGTACAAGGTGCAGGCCCTTACTGGTGGTAGAGCTCCAGTGACGGAGCTCGCGGGCGTTTTGTGTGGTTGTCTATAGGCTGCAGTCATCACTTAACATCAATGTGAACTGCATGCTTGTTTGCCACTAACATTAAAAATAAATAAAAATAAAAAACATCCATGGGTAGGTACATAAACACTTTTGCATTTATAAAATTAGTATGATATTATGGTTAGATTTAGTACGTATGTCCCCTTAAAATTTGAGTTGATTCCAAATTTATTTGCAATGTCTTACTAACTACGCGCGGATCCATCTAATATCTAGATCCCGTAAACACGACTTAGGTGACAATTCATCCGCAAATGTATCTTAGCCGCGGATGAAATGTCACTCTTTACAAATAGTAGGGGTCGACTCATCCGAAGTTTTGTTATTATTCGGAGGAGTCGCCACCTAGGTAAATTACTAGTGGTACTTTTATCCAAAGTAGAGCAACACCTATATTATACCTATCCAAGATGGCGGCTGTATGAAGTTGTCAACTTTTTCGTAAATACCAGGATTCAAATTTTCGTTTTGGGTAATGCTTAAATAACAATATTTAGCGATAACGTTTTCGCAGGTTGTCGCGAGCTTCATACATTGTAGAAATTAAATTTGCGGATTCTCTCGCGTATACAACACTCCCAAACTTCTTCGGATATAATATCCGACGTTTCGGTCAATTTCCAGCTACCGTGGTCATGGGCAGACTTTTATTTAGCAACCCAAAACAATATTTAAGGCCCACGACGCTATTTCGTGTTTTTGTCTTTCAATTTTTTATAATTAATACCGACTTTGCAGTACTTTGCACCTAATTAAAGGCAGCATAATATTATCTTAAAATCGATAAAATCTCGATGCTAACTTCCAACGCACTTGAAATGTTTTATACTGTAAAATAAGATGATATCTTTGAGTTTACGTTGAACTAATTAAAATGTATCGCGAAAGAAAGTACCTAATTTAATTAAGTGCTTAAATTTTTTGTAGCGTCACAAGTACTCGCTGCTAAATATCACAAAAACGCTATTCTTAAAATTGGTCAATCACTTCAGCTAAAAGACGTCCACCGCTGGACAAAGCCTTCGCCAAACACGCCCAAAACAGTGTTATGTTATACCTCATTAAGGGAGAATATGCCATAATCTCCACGCTTGGCAGGCGGATTGGTGATCGCAGTGGAAGTAGTTTTATCGTGGGACGCTGCTACCCATCCCACGTTATTATATTTACTACCGCCCTATTGGAACAGTTTAGACGTCATTGTTCGGTTGACTCGCAATTTGTCAATAGTTTGATGTAACTAGGCTATTCACTGCTAGGTTAGAAGCCTCAAAACCTATCCCTGGGTCGGGCAGTAAGTGGCATTGAGTTTTCCAATTCGGTAGATTGGTTGTAGCTGGACTTTAGTGATGTGCTCGATTAATGTCAGTATGCTGACCTCTTTGGAATTAAATTTAGAATGCCAAAACTTATTTCGTGCGATTTTGGTAGAGCTCCAGTGAAGGAGCTCGCGGGCGTAGGCACCACCGCATTACCTAATATACTTGCCGCTAAATGGTAGTGTTCAGCACTATCGTGTTCCGGTCAGGTGGTAATGTGCCCTGTAATTTCCGGCACAGAGGCATAACACCTTAGGCCTCAGGAGTGGTAACGCATCTGCATTTTGACCTCGGTCTTTTGTGTGGGTGTCTATATGCTGCAGTCATCACTTAACCTCAATGTGAACTGTATGCTTGTTAGCCACTTCCATTACAGAAAAAAAAAATTGCTATGAATGAACTTGTGTGCTGTAGTAAGATTTATGTCTTTAGCGCTCTAGATTTAATCACTAAAGCATATTCTCTACCCACGATAAGTAAATACTTATCATAGCTGGTAGCTAATTCGAGTCTGTAAATATATTTTATACTCTTTGTTATCAGTTTGTAAAAGGGGAAATGAGACGTTCTACTGATATACTTACCTACATTAATATTATATTCAGTTTTATCTTAGTGGTATTGTTGATTATATTTAGATTACCTGAGCAATTTGTCTGCGAATACTGAGGTCTAGACCAGAGGTTCCAAAACTATTTTTTCTTGTAGACCCCTTTAAATTTTTTTCCGTGGAGCCCCCTCCTTGCTACATTTATATCACATTCCCATATTTCCTAATTTTATTCACGCCTACGTAGACCCCCATCGAGTCCCATGGACCCCAGGGGGTCTATATGGACCACTTTGGGAATCACTGGTCTAGACATTCGCTCTTTTAAATGTTGCGCACTTAGCACCTATTCCGTAGCAGCAAATTCTGACCACAAATTCCCACCGACCTTGTGCTAAATACAGATTTACGAATTTTAAGATTTTAAGGCGCCCTCCTCAGATGCTTCTAATTTAGACCCAAGCACAGTGTTATTGCATATGCTCTGTAATATGTTTCTGTTTCTCCAGTTCTTTTCACTTAACATGTAGTTTGTACGGTTTATCATATACAGGGCCCATCAGAACATCAGCGTTTGCAGCATTTGCTGCAACAATTAGCTGAGATCGGTGCTGTTAATCTTGGCTTCACATAACCATACCTTTAGTTTTAGTTTATCTCGTCTTTTTCTTCGTTTGTATGTATACGTTGTGTGGGACCAAGTAAATAAATACTTTTTCTTTCTTTCTCTGCCCCTAGCTACGACATTTGGTGGTGTACGCAAACTTTAAATGTCTTTGAAGACCCGGTACCGGCACGGGGCACGGGGCGGTGGGCCATGACAACAGCTTTGGGGATCAAAAATATGAAAAGAAAGCAGTGAGACGAATAAAGATTCGTGAAAACTCACTTCTAGTGGGAACAAGAAAACTCGTTTTTTAGAAAGTGAATCTCCCTGTGCTCTTTCCTCCATATAACTTATAGCAAAATATTGAAATTATATGAAGACGTTATTAAGATAATGATAAGCCAATGACTCATTATAAGGTCACGGGCAGACCACGGTAGCTGGAAAGCGACCGAAACGTCGGGTGTAAGAAGAAGTTTGGGAGTGTTGTATACGCGAGAAAATCCGCAAGTTTAATTTCTACAATGTATGAAGCTCGCGAAAACCTACGAAAATATTGATTCATTATAATTTTATGCTCCCTAACACTTTCTAATTAGGTACAAGACTGCGCGTGCGCTCTCCTAAAATGTTGCGCCGGTAGCACTGCATCTATATCTAGCTCCTAGCATAGTATTATTTATATTCTCTGGCCTTAGCTGCGATATTTAGTCGTGTTCGTAAATTGTAAATGTCTTTGTAACCCCCGGTACCGGCACGGCGCACGGGGCATGGGGCGGTGGGTCTTGTAACAGTAACCCTGACTTAATAACTAATTGCGGACGTATCGACGTAACCCCGCGGTAATTGCTCACTGTTTGGAATAGACTGAACTTATGTAAGTTTCTTGGTAAACTTTAAGGCTACTTTAGTTGTATAAAGGACTAACGGCTCGTCCGGCTTCGCACGAGTGCAATGAATGTAATAGAGCCTATGTCACTCAGTAAAGATACGGCTTTCTAACCATGAAAAAAAATTTCAAATCGGTTTAGAAGTTTTTTGTGTGAAAACGTACATACTAACTGCCACAGTAGCCTAGTAGTAGCAGGCCACTACTACTACGCTGTGGTCCTAGGTGCGATTCCTAGGCTATCAGAGGTATAGGTAGGTGTAAAATCCTTTATCTCTAGTTCTATTACGATTTTTCCATTTTCTGGAAACTTCCTAGTACTTACCTCGGAGTTTGATAATGTGCCCGGAGATGTCAACAGACTCACTACCTGTTAAATGGGCTAAAACGTAACTAGCGAGTTTTTGCATTAATGTTTAAATGCATGCATTTACCTCTGCCTACCCCTTCGAGGATGACAGGCGTGAAATTACGTTTTTTTTACAATTGTTTCCTTTTTATAATACTAGTGAGGTTGACTAGTATAGAAGTATAAATGAAATGGCAGTAGATATACGAATACGTACATAGCTGCATCAGCTCACGCTTCGCTAATAATCAAGAGCGTCAAAAGGGGAGATAGGTGCAGTTTATCAATTTACCTTAACTTTAAGTGACATCCGCTTAGGGTTGCCAACTATACAGTTAAAAACAGTATTATAGTGTTTTTGACTACATTGCACTTTTTACTGTTGAACAAAAATAAAGTATACAAAAATACTGTTTTCATTATCAAAATGCTCACTATAAGTCAGACCAAAGTAAATTAATAAGTTGTCTCAGAGCTCTAAAAAATGTATACGTTAAATAAATAAAATACTGTTCATTTTCATGAAATACTGTTTAATATTCTTCTCGGACCTAAAATAATAATCTCGGAATTAAAATACCTTCCTAGCAAATCTTTAGTTACTTTAGAAAAATGTTAACAGTTAATTACAGTCGACAGATAAAAGCAACAATCTGAAGTTAGTTGCTAAACTTTTTTGTTATTTTGTATAATAGTTTGATACGCTAAAGAAGTATCACTTCTTACGTGCGTACATAAGTACACACCAGTTTTTTTTTTCTTAAGGAATAAGTAGGTAGTTGCTGCGGCAATTGACTGCATCGGAATTACCTGAAAACCTACGAGATTCGTTTGGCAATAATATTTTTTAATAACTAAAATAAAGTATAGTATATTTGCGGATGGGAAATCAAAATACATTTTTTTTTTTTATGTAATTGAAGTGGCAAACAAGCATGCAGTTCACATTGATGTTAAGTGATGACTGCAGCCTAAAGACACCCACACAAAGACCAAGGTCAAAATGCAAATGCGTTACCACTCCTGAGGCCTAAGGTATTATGCCTCTGTGCCGGAAATTACAGGGCCGTACATTACCACCTGACCGGAACACGATAGTGCTGAACACTACCATTTAGCGGCAAGTAAATCAGGTAATGCGGTGGTGCCTACGCCCGCGAGCTCCGTCACTGGAGCTCTACCACCAGTAAAAGAGTATTTAAACATGATTTAGTTTTAAACATTTTAAATTTAAGTACGTATCATCTTATTGCACACTCTCCATAAAAAAAATACATTTTATACGGTTATGTAACAAAAAAGTAATTTCCATTCTTCATATTTATTATTAATTAACGATACTGATGATTTAATGAGTTGGAAATAGTAAAAAACTGTTTTAAATGATTGGCAAGCGTAGTTAAAGGGTCAGCATCAACTTTGATATGAAGACTCCTTTCTCGTATAAGTAAGCAAACCTATGTGACCTGATAACACATTGTAATCAGAACATTAATTAAATTGTTTATTTATTGCAGATACGAGAGGTCAGCGACACGACACGATCTCCGATGTCAAGCAGCTACTGACGTCACGTCCGGTATGGTGCGGCTTGATGGTTATAATAATAATATAATAATAATGGCAACCCATTAACGTCCCACTGCTGGGCACGAGTCTCTCCCCTCCTTGGGGGAGGCCTGGAGCTTACTCCACCACGCTGCTCCAGTGCGGATTGGTGGAGATACGGGTTAGTGGCCAACCCGCTGTCGGATGTTTTCAAACCGCTTACAAGGCCTCCGACAAGGTTTAACGACGGTTTGATGGTTATGACGTCATTCTGTAAAGCAGTGATTCCCGAAGTGGTCCATATAGACCCGCTGGGGTCCATGGGACTTGATGGGGGTCTACGTAAACGTGAATAAAATTTGGAAATATGGGAATGTGATATAAATGTAGCAAGTCCAATGTACAATGTCCACGGAAACCAGAAAAAAATTGAAAGGGGTCTACAAGAATAAATAGTTTGGGAACCTCTGCTGTAAAGGTTGCTAAAAACAAAAAATGCCGCCAATATGACATATATTTTTTTAATTCTATTTGGTGACCTAGGCGGCAGAATGTGTGTGTGATGCCGATGTCTAGACAAAAATTAATATTACAAATATGGCGATTAAAAAGTGAAAGAAAGTTTTGTACATAACAGGTAAAGGACTGTTCTTTAAATTAGATAATGTATGATGGCGAATTTTAATGAAATAATGTTAACAAAAACATGTTGTTTGACATGATCCTCATGATATTCTACTCACTTACCGGTGTATATGTGAATAGATGTATGGAAAAACGTCTCTTGTGCACCACCTATTGATGTCTGGTCTATTGTTTTATAGATGTGATTAACGGAAAGACATGATTATGTGTAATTTGAGTTTAGCTAAACGTAGTGTACCTAAAGTTTAACAGTCTTATTCATAAAAAGTTATAACATCTCTTACAGCTCGCTATAGTATGCTTTAAGAAAAACGTTATTCATAATAGCATTTTAGCGCTAAAGCACTCTATAAACCCACTATAAAGTTATAGAGACCAGAACCCTACTATAACAGTGCTATAAGGAAAAAAGATGGCCGACATTCAACAGCTGATTGTTGAAATTGACATTGGGCGCATTCCATTAATCGACCACAACGACGGTAACGCCCTTTGTATTGTTCCACCTGAGGCCCGTGGTCGTCGCGAGCGGTGTGTGACGTCATAAATAACGTCACTGATCGCGACCGCATTGCGTCCACTCCGATCCACCAATATTTTGTGCTTTCACCAAAACGGCAATTTCTAGCTAGGAAGTGCGCGCGAATTTTAACCGAGTTGAAAAAACGAGAAGGTTCTCAATTCGGGTGGTATATAAATATATATTTTTTTTGTATGTACGTGAATTTCGCCGAGATTTCAAGACCGATTTGTGTAATTCTTTTTTTGTTTGATGCGGAATAGTTTCGAATTGGTCCCATAAAAATTTGATTCAGATAGGCCCATCAGTTTTTATTTTATGAGCATTTTTTACTTACTTTCATTTCCGACTAAAGGAATTAGAATAGACGGCGAGTTGTCATAAAGTGCGTTGAATCCACTGACGTCCTAGATAGTCCTAATGCGCATGACAACAAAATGACAACAAGTGACAATGACACATTTACTCATCGACGACACAACACAGACTTCAAACCTATTAGTAAATAGCACATATAAATAATAGGTAGTATATACCTAATTACAATTACATCTTTATTATTTTTTACTTTTCAGTTTTGAAGTCGGTTTTTCATAACGTAGTTATATTTATTAAAACATGACTTTAGTCACCTGTGACGTAGATTTTTTTCCTTTTTTTCGAAAGAAGGTCATTTTCACACGTAATTTGTAGACAATTTGGCGTGCTTGATCTCTTGCTGGATCCATTTGTCCACTAAATTCCTTGCACTGGCAACATTTTGTCTATTAGCAGAATTTTAACTATGGAAGGTTTATAGAACGTTTATGAATAAACAATTTTATAGAACGTTTTATAGGCTTATAGAGCATTTTAACTAATGAATGCTATAAACCTTCTATAAGCGTTTTTTATGAATAAGACCGTAGATATTTTATTGTCATTTTTAAGTGGCAAACAAATATTAATGTACGGCCCTGTAATTTCCAGCATAGGAACATAACACCTTTGGCCTCAGTTGTGATAACGCATCTGTATTTTGACCTTGATCTTAGTGTGGGTGTCTATAGGCTGCAGTCATCACTTAACATCAATATGAACTGCATGTTTATTTACCACTTCCATTACATAAAAAAATCATACTTATTCCAACTTATCTATTGTGAATGTAAATAATGATGATAAGTGTTCCATCGACAGAAACTGTTCTCAGATTCGAATATTCTCGTTTGTGTTGCATTTAACATGCAAAGTGTACGGCACTATCGTGTTCCAGTTAGATAGTACCTAATGTATGGCCCTGTTATTTCAAGCACATTAAATCTGGCCTTAGAAATGATACCGAATGTGTATTGAGACTGACACCCATATTCTAAGACATTACTCGAAACATTCCTTGACTCACACTCAGCTGAGGACACTACATGAGGACGCGAAATCCATATTCTCCGTTGTATTTTGAGTAACTCATGTGTACGGATTATCATTTAGATAATTCACAAAGTCTTGAAAAACAATTTTTATAAACAATTTGGTATTTAATTATATTTCCAGACAGTTCCGACACGAAAAACTTATTGAGCGCAAGAATATGGCGTAAATGTAAAATACTCTTAAAGTTAGATAATTGCTTTCTTACCTCAAACGGAGGAGAAAGTCGAGTTGACGTTATTAGTTGCAACTAAGAATACCAATTCCCTTGAGTACGGTTGAGTTAAAGTCGAGGTTACGACTTAGAATATGGGTGTGAGAGTTCTTCAAGGAGAACTGTAAGTTTTTTTTTTTTATGTAATGGAAGTGGTAAACAAGCATGCAGTTCACATTGATGTTAAGTGATGACTGCAGCCTATAGACACCCACACAAAGACCAAGGTCAAAATGCAGATGCGTTACCACTCCTGAGGCCTAAGGTCTTATGCCTCTGTGCCGGAAATTATTTGCCACTTCTTTGACGCAAAAATCTCTGTATCGAATATGTACTGATCACGATTATCCAATTTGTGTATATTAGTAAACTGCCTCAGTAGCAGCATGCCAGTCTAGTTGTAGCTTGCCACTACTGGGTTCGATTCCCGGGTCGGAGGCTACCAGAGATAAGGATGTAAAATACTTTTAATTCTGCCTCTATTACGCTTTTTCTATTTTCTGGAAGTTTCCCAGTACCTCGAAGTTTGGTTATGTGAGACGTCAACACTGCTTTTATGTAATTGCGTTTACTCTGCCAACCCCTTCGGGGATTACAGGCGTGAAGTCATAAATGAATAAAATATATGCAGTACTCAGCAATTAATATTGCACATCGAGCCTGCGAAAGAGACTATCGGCTCGTTTCGACTTCGTAGAGCGTTATCTCTGTTGCACACTGCCTACGTAAGTACTACACACTAATAGTCCGGTACGATGCGAAAGAGATAACGCTCTACAGACCCGAAATAAGCCGAAGTCTCCTTCCTAGGCTCGATGTGCAAAATTTATTGTTGAGCACTGTAGTATATTCCTAATAGTAGAGGAGCGGAATCTAGGTCGACCTTCACCTATCTGTTTACTAAATGGAACATTGTTTTTATCAAATTTTATACATAAACAAACACGTTTTGCGTGTATCGCCTATAAAAATAATAATAAATAATAAAAAAGTAAGTTCATGGAATTAAAAGATTCGGATCTTAGCCTATGATTAGTTTTAAAACCGCCTAAATTAGACGTTTTTACGTAATTTATATAAGTTATGCTGTTTTGTGTCTTGAATATTGTTCTGAATGAAAATAAAATACTCTCTAAGAGTTTTAAGACTGAAACATGTTCAGGGTTAGTGATCTATGTAAATGTTGAATTAAATCAAGGCTGGGTTGCACCAAGATATTTGTTAAAGTCAGAGTTATTGTAACATTTCACATCCTTCTCTAACTTTAACAGATTTCTTTAGCTTAGAGAAGGACAAATATCTTGACGCAACTGAGGCTGAGCTTGAATACAACAGTCAACTTTTCACACGATTAAATGTAAAAATTAAGAGATAATTATGTAAATATTATTGATAAGACTTAACGTGTGAATCACTCATGATATTTTATTAGGTTTTAAAATGTAATTTTTATCTGATTATCTAAATTTGGAATACCTTAGTGTAGGTATTAGGTACGAAGTTAGGAATTTAATGGTCTGATACTGAAACGTCGTTAAATTTTAATGAGTGCTTAAATTTACTGTTGACTATTATCTGCTATTATTTTAATATACCTACGTTAGCGTTTACATTCGCAGAAATTTTAAAAAATCAAAGCTTTGCTTAAAATTTAGCGATGACTGAGTATTGCACCAGAGTAAAGGTAATTAACAAAATAAAAAAAATACTCGTAAAGGATTTTTTTTTAATCTCTGAAAGATACAAAATTGTGTTTTATAATGGGTTGGATATCTTTGTGTCCAATTAATTACAGTCAAAAATGTTTTCTGTGCTGGTTTTGGTGGCTGGTGTAGATCGTTTGAACTGATTTATCAATCTTGCCACTTGAATAAAATAATGCTTTAAAGAAGAATTATCTGTTTTATTTCTCCACAGACCAATATCCTAATGTATTTTTCCACAGGATTTTTTTAATGTCGTGAAGTGGCAAACAAAAATACAGTTAACATTGATGGTAAACTGTAGCCTATCAACACCCACATGAAACCCAAAATTTCAAAAAAGATGCGTTGCGCAAATAAACTTGTTTGGCACTTCATGGCTAAATAAATATATACCTACGTATATCTGTAGATCATACAAATATAGTCTACCGGGGATCGAACCCGTGAGCCTCGGTTAAAACGATAATTAGGTACACACCACTGGACCAACTGGCTTTAGTCTTGGAGTCTCTGAAATAAACTCAATATACCTCAGCATCAACTGAAAATATATCTCTAGATTCACGTCTCAATTTATCTCGGCCAAAGATTAGCCACCTTCCCTCCCGACCCCTTCCCAGGGCCGGGACCAAACATTAATCAAGGGGCTGTCTCTGTACCAAATTACTCTGTATAGATGCACCCGCAATGAACTATTGTGTCAATCAATAACTGCTAGTGCTGTGTATGTCAGCTGGAACACGAATTGCAATGGGAAGTGAAACAAAGAAAGACAGAAAAAGATTTATTTTTTGGCTTACACTTAGAATAACCACTACATACTATTAATTTTTAAAGAAAAATGGAAAGAAAAATTTGAATTCAGACGAGACTTGAACTCGCGGCCACTGGGAGTCTAGTCCAGCCGCTCTTTCAACTGAGCAATAAATGTGAAGGAAAGATTTGACAAATCGGGCAGGACTTCGGTAGCTCAGTTGGAAGAGCGGCTCGACTAGATTCCCAGTGGCCGCGAGTTCAAGTCTCGCCTGAAGTCAAATTTTTCTTTAAAAATAAATATATTTCACAAGCATGTGTTAATGCGAAATAATATAAAAAACTACTACATACTACTACTACAAACTACTACATACTACTACATACTACATACATATAAAACATAAAAAGGCAAAAAAAAAGATAAAGGGACTTTTTTATATAAGTAAGGTGGTAAATAAGCTCGCAGCTCACATTGGTGGTGATGACTGCAGCCTATAGACGCCTACACAAAACCCAGAGGTCAAAGTGCAGAGTGCCACCCCTGACCTAAGTTGTTATGTCTCTGTGATACTTATTATGGGGCCATACATTACCTAATATAATAATAATATAATATAATAGAAGCGCGCATGGCCCAGCGGCTGGTGTAGATCGTAAGCGATCTACTCGGTTAAGCACTACGGGTGCGGTCGGGTAGTGTGATGGGTGACCGCTAGTGGCAAATTAAATGCGCGTTTCCGTGCTTCGGGGGGCACGTTAAGCCATCGGTCCCGGTTGCTATCGATAAATAGCAGTCGTTAAACCTTGTCGGAGGCCTCATGGGCGGTTTAAAAACATCCGACAGCGGGTTGGCCACTAACCCACCCACCTCCACCAATCCGCATTGGAGTAGCGTGGTGGAGTAAGTCCCTCAAAAAGGGGAGAGACTCGTGCCCAGCAGTGGGACGCCTAATGGGTTGCCATTATTACCTAATATACTTGCCGCTAAATGGTAGTGTTCAGCACTATCGTGTTCCGGCTAAGTGGCGATGTACGGCCTTGTAATTTCTGGTACAGAGGCATAACACCTTAGGCCTCAGGAGTAGTAACGTATCTGCATTTTGACCTTGGTCTTCGTGTGGGTGTCTATAGGCTGCAGTCATCACTTTACACCAATGTGAACTACATGCTTGCTTGCCACTTCCATTACATAAAAAAAAAGATATGATAGACTTTGCAGTTTATACGATATCGTTTGATGTCGCTATACCCTTAATACTTGTAATATTTTTATATGTAATCTCAATAGTGAGCAGACGCTGACCACAGAAATTCTTTTTTTTTGTTACACGCCTAAGATATTTAAGTGGAGTCGAAAAATCAAAAAACGAAAATGATTTCTGTGACCCAGAGTGACCTACACAGATAGGTACTTACGCCTTGAAATGATAACACGTATTTTTACGTCGAGTGTTACTAAAAATAACAAATAACATAAGAAAATAAATACGATAAGATCAACAGCATTAATTAAAAGCGCGATGCGCTATTTATACATTTATACACTATTTTAAAAATAATTTCTAAACTACAATCCCAAGGAAGGCTAATAGTTTTACAGTGGATACCATCACATGTGGGCCTGGTGGGCAATGATACAGCTGATCTGTTAGCAAAGGAAGCCGTGTCAGATGGTATGCCTGTTATCATTTCTCCTTTCTTCACTAATTTCATTCCTAAAATTAAATTAGACTGCTATAATCTCTGGAAAGAATACTTTAATGAAAGGTCGCGAGAAAAAGGTATTTGGTACAGAACGATACAACCGCATCCCTTGAGGTCTCCGTGGATAGATAACTCTTATTTAAATAGACGAGATATGGTGACCGCACTAAGACTTCGCTCTGGACACCTACCGGGTAATAAATTTCTGTATCTCATGGCAAAGAGTTCGTCCCCAAATTGTGATTATTGCGTTAGTTGTATAGATGATGTTTACCATGTATTAATGGAATGTAAATATAACAGTGAACATAGAAGTAAGATAGCAAGCAAGATTAGTGAATTAGGCTTCTGTAACAGTGCTCTAGCTGAACCGCTATCCGACTCAGCTAGAACACTTTACAAACTTGTTAATTTAAGACAAAGTTAAAGTTATTGTTTGTTTGTTTACCTAACCAGGGCGAATCTTATGTGCGATAAAGCCCTTTAATTTAGAATAAAAAAAAAAAATAAAAAAAAATCATTTTAGACCTTTACGAATTTTTGAAGACATTATAGGTATCTTTATTTTATTTCGAATGTGTATTTAAAAAAACAGGCGGACGACCGTCAGCCGTCTCGTCTGTTTATAATTCCGATGTTTTTAATTGGTACGATAACATTCATCTAAATATATCTATATACTTACATAATGTTTGTCTGTACATATTTCCTTTATAGAATCGTAAACTATGCATTTGATCAACGCGCGCAGGGAACAGCAAGTTTTCAAGCAACGTGGGGTGCTCTGGCGGGGCGGCTGAGAATCAAACTCCTGCGACTCCCCCGCTCCTTTGAGGAAAGCAATCGAGAGTCAAATATGTGACTACCTGCGGCAAAATAAAAAAAAAACATTTTGTATGTATGTATGTATCTTCACTCCAGGTCCCTAACGGGGTAGGCAGAGAGTGTAGAGCGCCAGATATATCGGTCCCATACCTCTCGAGCGTCGTCTACAAAATATTTTGTAACTGTTAATAAAATAATTACATGAGCTCAACTATTCGCACTTGGCACATTGATTTGAAAATGATTCGAAGTTTATAAACAAATAGCTATATACTAATCATCTTACATCGGTGTGAATCGTTCCCTTATTTTCTTTTATAACATATTTTCTTTTATATCACACAGTCCCCTGCCACAATTTGCAAACTACGTCATTCCGAAAAAAATTGTCTGAACTTTAATAGTCGGAATACATAATAGGGTTTATGAAAGTTTGCTTGATATCAAATACCGTGCACTGTCGGCATCTCCATCGCGTGTTCATGAACTAATTGGGCACGCCGCGCCGCGCGCCGGCCCGGGACGTAGTTCGAAGACAGCGAACAGGTCAAAAAATGTTGCCCAAAAAATTGTGAATCATAATAGTGAAAAAATGCGGGTGTTTTTAAAGAAAACACTTTTGCTGATAGCAGCAGAGCAGAGCTCGCGGGTGTAGGCACCACCGCATTACCTAATATACTTGCCACTAAATGGTAGTGTAGCACTGTCGTGTTCCGGTCAGGTGGTAGGTAATGTACGGCCCTGTAATTTCCGGCACAGAGGCATAACACCTTAGGCCTCAGGAGTGGTAACGCATCTACATTTTGACCTCGGTCTTTGTGTGGGTGTGGCTACAGTCATCACTTAAATACATGCTTGTTTGCCACTTCCATTACATAAAAAAGCACTGGTGGAAGAGTTACATTGTAAGCATTCGAGGGTGTAGGCACCACCGCATTACCTAATCTATCTGCCGCCAAATGATAGTGTTCAGCACTATCGTATTCCGGTTAGATGGTAATGTATGGTCCCGTAACAACTGTCACAGAGATATAATAATTAACGTCTCAAGTCTTTATGCAAATAAATATCTATGAATCTTTTAATCAGGAATGGCAACGCTTCCGTTTTTTGAAATCTGGTTTTTGTGTAGATGTCTGCCTATGCAAATCATCACTTAACATACATTGAACTACAACAGCTGCTTGCCACCTGCGATACGTAAACAAGATATTAATTGTTGATAAAAACGACACCAGTTTAAGAATCTGTTCAAAAATTATTTTTGAAATAAAAAAGACATACTTACATCGCTGTCGTCCTGTGGTTAAGTTGCCAGAAGGCAGCAGAAGGCATGCATGTAAATTAATTTTTAAACTGTTAGAATAACTATATTAATTTTTAAGAAATCAAAAACATTCAATTTATAATACTGACTACAGTATACAATACAATTGAAACTTCTTTAGATAAAAAAGCTCCATTAAATACTTATGAAATCGAATCAAAACAAATCAGACTACAGATCCAATAAATTCAATTCAGAAGCTTTAAATCATACTAAAAACGTGAACCATGACAAACCACAAACAGACGATGCATTTAAATGTTCAATGCATATTTACCTCATGTCGCAATCGTTCACCATTATCGACAGAATAAATTAAATCGGAGACAACGATCAGCGCGGAGCAAACTGGGTGACAGTTGGCAGTCATTAACTTTATTAAAATATTCAACAATCGTGGATACAGAACGTAAATTCCTTTAGCAGTTAGGAGGATAATTTTTACTGGGCTTGTGAAATACGACTAATAAATTACAAAGCAATAACTTGGTATCACGACTTTTGTTAGTCGAGAGAGTTCGGTCGCGGAGTTCGCAAGTCTTAGACAGCATTTCTTATGTTTATTGTCTATAGTGACTGTAGTTGACGACAAAATTATAGTTGTGAATGAAAGTTAACTTGTTTAGAAGACTTATCCAGATTAATAGAACTATATTATAAGTAGCGCCTCGAAAGCTTTCTATAGATCGTGAAACTCGTGAACTTAACTGAAAAGTGAAGTGCAAGTGAAAATGTACCAGTGAAGTGTTAAACCAGATAAGAAATGAGGCTCTCTCGTCAGTTTTGTTTACATTTCGTATCCCTTTTTATATGAGAGTATGAAAGTTGGCGAATGATTGATGTGGACGTTGAAAAAGGATTGGCATGAAGACTTACTGCAATTTCCTTTCGCAAATATTTTTTCTATATAATTGCTAACGTTCATAATATCTGCTAAATGATTGACAATACTAACACGTAAAAGAATATTATAAACAGACATGACGTCAATTATGCCGGTGCTGAGTTCGAACCCGGTGTCGGTGTTACTTTTTTTTTATGTAATGGAAGAGGCAAACAAGCATGCAGTTCACATTGATGTTAAGTGATGACTGCAGCCTATAGACACACACACAATGACCAGAGGTCAAAATGCAGATGCGCTGCCACTCCTGAGGCATTAAGTGTTATGTTACCTGACCGGAACACGATAGTGCTGAACACTACCATTTAGCGGCAAGTATATTAGGTAATGCGGTGGTGCCTACGCCCGGGAGCTCCGTCACTGGAGCTCTACCACCAGTAAAATCTTATAAAGGTTCCGTTTTTTTCAGTAAGATCTTATAAAGGTTCCGTATTTTCCTTTTGAGGTACCTATGCAACCCTACAAAATAGGTGCTGGCATTTGAATAGAATCCTAGAGTCTAAACTATTTCATTCCAACGCCAATCCCATTTTAATTCGTGTACAACAGTCAAACCTTAAAAAAAAGAGCGGCGAAAATACATCCGACCGCGTCAAGACGAAAAATGGTCCACTCATATTTCATGAGGTGGGCTTTTAAAAAACGATTCCGGGTCCCTCGCCGAGTAATCCCTCGGGAACTCATTACATAGGTAATGCGTGTTTTAATTATGTACTCAAAGCCGGACGCCTGAAGAATCCGGGAGCATTAAATATGGTAATTTTGCATTTGTGTTCCGGATTTGAACCTTTTCCGGGGTATGGTTCGGGAATCAGCGTGAATTTCATAAATCTTATGGATTCGTTGAGGCATATAATAAATTAATTGTGTGCGTATTCTCCTTAAAAGAACCCACAACCGCACAACCCTTTTGTGGCCGTGTGAGGAAGACTTTTGTCCAGGAGTGATGATGACGTAGTCCTGAAATAATTTCCATTATGATAAAAAAAACTGGTTGCCTGTAAAGTCGGTTTTACGGGCGAAGATTTTACGTGACAACGTCTTTTTCTCGGTAGAAAGGCATTCGCCGGTCCGGCAGGCCTCTCTCTCGTTCGGTGACTCATCGTTACGTTACCGGGCGTTACACTTTTTCATGAGTGACTCCGAGCCGCAACCTAATTTAAGACGTTGTCACGTCAAAAAAACAAAATAATCAACTACTACTACTCATACAGCAACACCGGAGGGGAGTAGCCATATGCAGGCTTTCCCCTCTGTCAAAGTACAAGCCCAAATGGGCCTATACCTGTCGCCTTGACGTTTAAATGTGTGCGTGAAATTGTTTCTGTATTTTGTTAAAGTCAAGGTGTGAGTTTCGTAGTAATAGACGATTTTTGCAGTGTAAGTGTGTGTCGCTCGCATTTTCCCCCGCAAAAATGACAGACTGTTTTGCATTAGTAATAAACGCTATGGCTACTCCCCTCCGGTCCGCCGCGGCTGGTGGCCCTTGTTGCTCTATGACTAATACTATACTATTATACAGTTTTCTAAGAAAAATAACAGACACTCGATTTCTTTAAATGTATTGGAAGTGGCAAACAAGCATGCAGTTCACATTGATGTTATGTGATGACTGCAGCCTATAGACACCCACACAAAGACTTAGGTCAAAATGCAGACGCGTTACCACTCCTGAGGCCAAAGGTGTTATGCCCCTGTGCCGGAAATTACAGGGCTGTACATTACCACCTGAACGGAACACGATAGTACTGAACACTCTATTTAGCGGCAAGTATATTAGGTAATGCGGTGGTGCCTGCGTCCGCGAGCACCGTCACTGGAGCTCTACCAACAGTGTGCCTTATTATAATTATATATTGATAGAGTAAGTGGCCAACCCGCTATCAAATGTTTTCAAACCGCCCATTAGGCCTCCGACAAGGTTTAACTCACGGAATAGATGAAAAAAGATGGAATGGTATTGTGGGCGTGGCAAGCGCAGCATAACTATGCGTGAACACACACAGTTCGGCAGAACCATTCGGTCGCCGCTCGTCGTGTCGTGTAGACTGCTTCCAACGACGCATCTCTTGGTAAAATACTATGTAGTGCCAATTTTAACATGTAATATGAAATGTCAGACCTCAAGTATAAAGCGAGGAGGTATATATTTTCATCGGTAAGTCACAAATAACATTTATTGTTATAATACTTGTAAAAAACATATGAATATACAAAGGAATATAAACATTCGAACTTAAACTGCATTATTTAAACGTTACTGCTAGCGAATGCATTGCTCGTTAAGCACTCGCTCAATTAAAGCTATTACTGACTCCGCTTGCAATGTACAGCATGTAATGCGTCCGCTACACTTCGACTATTTTATTGGTGAGTATATTGTTGTGTGCGTGCGAGTGTTTATTGTCTACGGGCGTTACATCTTAGTATGCAAATTTACGCAAACGAATAGCTGCCCTGAGATTAATGTGTGGGTGACTGTCGAGATGGTGTTACATTTGTGTAAGAAATTGCATGGTGGGAGAAAAGTGGCGACACTGGTTCTAATACTAAATTGAAGCAAAGGCCTTTCCATCCTTATTTATCTATTCCGTGGTTTAACTACTGCTGTCTATCAATAGCAACCGGGACCGACGACTTAACGTGCCCTCTGAAGCACGGGAACGTACATTTTTTTAACTTGCCACTAGCGGTCACCCATCACACACCCACGCCTAACGGAGTAGATCGCTTCCGATCTACACCAGCCGAGGGGCCATGCGCGTTACATAAAAAAAAACAACATACACATACACACTAATGAGAATAATCATCAAGCTAAGTATTAACATCACAAAATATGAACAAATTACTAAGTAATAAAACCAGTTTTCGGATTTATCTCGCGTATATTAAACTAAAATGATTTAAAATCGAACCCGACGTTTCGGTCGCTTTTCAGTCAGCCCGAGACCACGGAAGCAGAAAAGCGACCAAAACGTCGGGTTCGACTATAAATAATCATTTTAGTTTAATATACGCGAGATAAATCCGAAAACTAGTTTTATTTCAATGAGTGCAGCTCGCGAAAACCTTAGAACATATTAGTACTAAATAATTAACATGTTGAACGTGACTATAACAAGAGTGGTTAAATCTAGTTAAGCGGTTTTATATGAAAAGCTATTATGAGAAAGGTGAGGTTCATGAAATAACTCATGTATTTTCCTTTACCGCAAGCTTATCGTAATTGACTCTTGAGTATTAACATTTCATAATTTCCATCAAGAAATTACAAATACTTAATTAAATGAAAATTGTATTTAATTAAGCTATGTGAGGAGATACGAGTAGGTAATGCTGCATAAATATATATACAAATTAATCGAAATATATTAAAGTGGTCACTCACACACTCATCACGAAATCTCAGAAACTACAAGTGCTAGAAGATTCAAAATTTTGTAGGGCGTTCTTTTTAGGCATAGAGCAACACCGGCCGCGGCGGACCGGAGGGGAGTAGCCGTATCGTTTATTACCGATGCAAAACAGTCTGTCATTTTTTCCGGGGTAAATACGTGTGACACACACACACACTACAAAAATCGTCTATTACTACGAAACTCACTCCTTGAATTTAACAAAATATAGAAACAATTTCACGTCTAGGCGAGAGGCACAGGCACACTTGTGCTTGTACTCTGACAGAGGGGAAAGCCTGCACATGGTAGGCCCATATTGATCTATGTTTTTAGGACGAAAGTGCGCACTGAGACAGACTTTCGCAAAATTTTGGATATGTGAATACTGCAGCTTATCTATAGATATAGGCAGATACGATGCGCTGAAGCCTAAGCTGTTTTACAGAGTTTTACCTCTCTAATAATTGCTACGGATCCATACATAACCATCTTACCGGAATACGATAGTGCTGAGCACAACACTTAGCGCCAGATAGATAATAACGAGGTGGTGTAAAACCACCAGTAAAAGATGTTATGTATAAATTAGAGCTGTACACAAACGCATGGCTTATCCAGAGACTTAATCCCTCCTTTTAGTAATATAAAACACTGAGCACTATTAAGTAAGAGCCAGATATATTAAATATTTCGCAAAAGTATAACATTAATCAAATAGGTACTAACTCAAACAATCTCTGTCACGTGTCTCTCCGATAATAACCGATAGCTAATACGCGACAAAACAGTTATCAAGAGCAAATAGTAGTCAACCGGGTCCGTCAGCGATATTCGAGGGTCAATATAAACACCGATTGAGTGTTGTTTACCTGATCAACATCGATTTAGGGTTGACAGCTGTACGAAACCAATCATCACTTCAACAGAGAAACGTCCACTGCTGGACAAAACTGTGGAAGAACGGGTGGAAGTGTTCCTTCGACGAAAAGGGAGGATCCTCCGACTAAGCGAGGTGGTAGCGCCTGGCGGACCGCGGCCCAACGATTGTCGTTGGGAAGTTGTATATTTGCCAACTCTTGAGAAATCTTCGTATGTGCGATGTTATTCGATTGACACGCCATCTACCGTACTAGACAAGTACTGTGAGGTTTCGTCTGTGTTTCACTAGTTGGCGCCTTAATAGTGTTATTCACTTAAAAAA
The DNA here is from genome assembly GCA_036365455.1 of Macrosoma leucophasiata. Taxonomy (NCBI): domain Eukaryota; kingdom Metazoa; phylum Arthropoda; class Insecta; order Lepidoptera; family Hedylidae; genus Macrosoma; species Macrosoma leucophasiata. The sequence goes on from JAWQUS010000007.1 coordinate 25,433,933, forward strand.
ATATATATATCGGATAAATCGCAAGAAAAAATGACTATTTCTAAGTGATTAAATGAAATTTGACTGATTGATAGATTAGGTAATGCGGTGGTGCCTACGACCTCGGAACACTACCACCAGTAAAATGAAGAAGGATTCAATATTTACATAAAATAACTTTCTCAAGCCGTGTTTTGTAGACAAAATTGTTTGCCTACAGACGACGGTCTACAAGACGACATAAAAATATACACGATTACAAAATACATATCCATATTTTAAAGTCCTGCGATAATTCAATATTCAGCCATTAGTCTTTCAGTTTTGACATACCATGTTTAATAGATTCAACAGAAGCAGATTTAGCAGCCCTCAAACAGTGATCAATTTCGATCGATACGCTAACAAATATTGGTACTGCAAACATCAGTTGGTTGTTGGTATAGTTAATTTCGTTGAATGTCCCACTCAGTGTGTCAAATATATCCAAAATGTTAGGGCCAACATAGATAGGGAGTAGAATTAAATAACTAAATAACCACTGGAAATCCAAGTGGATAGAAATGTGCTTTTAACGTGTTATACGTGTTTACAGAACTAATGTTTATACAAGACTAGCTGTTGCCCGCGGCTTCGCCCGCGTGGATGTCGTTTTATAAATAACTAAGTAGCCTATGTTCTTTCTAAAATCAGCTCTCGCTCTGTACCAAATGTCATTAAAATCGGTTGAGTCGTTTGGACGTGAAAAGGTAACAGACAGACAGACAGACAGAGTTACTTTCGCATTTATAATATTAGTAGGGATTTTGTATTCTGTACTACTTTGTACCCAAACTGTATTTTTATCATTTTGTAAGCCTTCAAGGCTTACAGCGTATAAGTGGTAACGTATCTGCTTTCTATGTAGATCTTTATAGACTACTCGCTTACCTTATCAATGTGAACTGTTTACCGGTTTGCCACTTACATGTCACAAAAATGCATATAAATTGGGAATATTCCGAGTTTTAAGATTTAAATTTAAATCAAAAAGAGACAACGAATAACAGCAGGTCTCGAAACGTCTTCCAATTCAAAAAGCTGGTATCACACTTTACCCTACCTACGGCCTATCTTGCATGTTACAGTACCCAACAAGGAATATTGCACAACGAGTCTACGAAAGAGACAATCGGCTAGTTTCGACTTTGTAGAGCGTTAGCTCTTTTGCATACTGTCTACGTAAGCACTGATAGTCCGATATTGGTAAAACTTGATCAAAATGGTCGAAAAACGTCATACAGGTAAGGTTCGAAAAAGATAACGCTCTACAGAGCCGAAATAAGCCGAAGTCTCCTTCTTAAAATCGATGTGCAATTTTTCTTGTTCGATACTGTACAGTTTGTTTTCATTCATAATCTTATCATATTAAAAATGTATACAGTGCGCTAGTCAAATATACCTACTCAGCCATTAGATTTACCCCGTGTAAGGGTTTTGTAACTTTTATGAATTGAGCAAGAAAATAACGAACTTTAAACAACATAAAAGCCAAATCTACTGCTATGTTTTATCATCCATCTTTAATTCACTAACTTATGTCATAAACGATAAATTACGAGTCGCACAATCGGAAGTCAGCGTCCATATTGTCATGCGAACGTACCATTTGCGACAAAATGGCGGATATTAAGAGCGTATTGGTTTAAAAAATGTCTAAATCACGCGAATCTAGGAAGATAGATGTACTACATTAATGTTGGGTTTATAAATAATAAATTCGATTACTGTTTAAGTAATGGTTGTAGGCAATGATTTAACATAGCGGAACTACAAGCTTTTTTTGTCAAAGTTATGAATAATTCTGGGAATGTCGGCGCAATAGACGGAATTGTTTCCGTTTGAGTCGTTGTTTTCAATTGAAAGTTTATAAAACGATTCCATTAACTATTTACAGCAAAAAAGAATGAAAAACTATTGTGATATGAAAGACTTTATTTGATCATGACTACATCCTGAAGAATCGGTTATATTTAAAAACTACCAGTTGAACTGAGTACAACCTACGGTATTCTTGGCAACATCGTATATATCAGACGTAAGTTATTTTTGTACATACCCAGTTATTGGAATAATAAAGTATTATTATTATACCTACTCAATTGTGTGACACTGGTGCCCAAACTTTCTATATTTCATTCGTTTATATGTGATAGATTTCATTATGTCAAAATGTTCAAAAGTTACTTGTCGTCAAATGTACGCAATTAAGCTCACCCAATGTAAGTTTGTGCCATGTCACCATTGCATCGATCCGTTTATCGTGGTCTGTCGTTACTTCATGGTTGTGCTTATAGGTATATCAAACAGTAATGCACTCGAAAGAGCTCCTGAACGCCGCCTTCACACGTAGGCGTCTTAAAAGGTTGAAAAGTATCCTTCAATAATATGGTCACATGCACAACCGGGTGAAGGGCGAAGGGGACAATCGAATCCAGTCAAGTGAGCCTGATCTCTTAGCCTGCGCAGAGATATTGGGAGTCTGTGTCTCCACAATGGTGAGTGCTCTGCTGAACTGCTTGACATGGTGCCACCGTCTCTTTTCCTACACCGTACTACCCGCCGAAGAGAGAAGTTCCACCCACACCGACTGGACACCTGGCAGTGCTCAACGGTGCGGTTTTCACATTCGTTCCTGCTCAGAACGTGTAAATTGTGGACCGAACTTCCCTCTGGGGTGTTCCCTAGGTGCTACAATATGGGGTTCTTCAAAAATGGCGTCAAAAGAGTCCTTCAGGGCTGGCAGCGCGTTGGCAACTCCCCTGGTGTTGCAAATGTTCATAGGCGACGGTGACCACTTTCCATCAGGTGGCCCGTTTGCTTGTCTGTCAACCTTCAGACATAAAAAAAAAAGAAAAAAAAGTGATTGACTAATGTGTACTTACCCAATGAAGTAAGTACTTCAGGCGAAAGATGTCCACTGCTGGATCCAAGCCTCCCCATAAGGGCAGTTATGCTATAATCGTCACGCTTGGCATGCGGATTGGCGATTGCAGTGGCGGTAGTTCTGCTGCCAATCTTACTTTATTGCATGGAACCCAATGCTCCCACAAAATTCAAATCCAGTTCATAGGAAATAAATAAGAATAATAAGTAATATATAATACATCTATATTATAAAAATAAGTTGGGTTTTCCTTCCTGACGCTATAACTCCAGAACGCACGAACCGATTTTCACGGTTTTGCATTCGTTGGAAAGGTCTCGGGCTCCGTGAGGTTTATAGCAAAGAAAATTCAGGAAAAAATATTTATACGACATCCACGCGGGCGAAGCCGCGGGCAACAGATAGTCTATAATATAAAAATAAGTCGGGTTTTTCTTCCAAGCGCTATAACTCCAGAACGCATGAACTGATTTCCACGGTTTCTACGCGAGGTTTATAGCATAGAAAAATCAGAAAAATTTTCAAGAGAAAAGTACGTGGTGTTTGAGGACAACTTATAATTTCTTAGAACATAGGCTACTTTTTATACGACATCTACGCGGGCGAAGCCGCGGGCAACAGCTAGTTTTATTCTAAAGACCAATATCACAATGCACCGGTGCCGACTGCAAGACGAGAGCCTCTCCGGGATCCAACGTCATTTCACCCTTCGAGATTATATCCCTGCAAACAACAGCATACAAATGATCGTTACTTTATATAGTCGATCAACTTATTTAATGTAGATACTTGAAAAAATGGAACCCTATATTGCGCGTGCGTACACTCATTTGGCCGGTGCTTTAATAAACACCTTTTTATATAAAAAAAATATTACCCTGTATAAAAACCAGAGCCTTCTCAATAACGCAATATGACTGAATATGAATGAATTTTACTGGTGGTAGAGCTTCAGTTACGGAGCTTGCGGGCGTAGGCACCACCGCATTACCTAATATACTTGCCGCTAAATAGTAGTGTTCAGCACTATCGTGTTCCGGTCAGGTGGTAATGTACGGCCCTGTAATTTCAGGCACAGAAGCATAACACCTTTGGCCTCAGGAGTGGTAACGCATCTGCATTTTGAACTTCGTCTTTGTGTGGGTGTCTATAGGCTGCAGTCATCACTTAACATCAATGTGAACTGCATGCTTGTTTGCCACTTCCAACACATAAAAATGATTCGTTAAACACTTTTGTATATGTTCTGTTGCTTATCTTCAAAAACATTTCAAATAAGTATGAAAATTATCGTACCTTAAAATAAATATTAAACTCGTATAAATCGCAATACTCAAGTAGTCATAGCATCAATGGGAACTGTAAGCAGCAAGATATGTAACACATCGAAAAGAGGCTTCGGATAATTTCGGCTCTGTAAAGCGAAATCAATAAATCTTTCGGACACAATTCATGTGACGTTTGTCGACCAATTTGATCAAGTTATGAGCAATACCGGACCAGAGAATATGTAATAATACTACGTATAGAATGGACACTTCGACGTCCCGCCCGATTTCTCCGCATCACCCAACCACCTCCCGGGCGACAGTTGGTATTTTCTACGTGCTACGCACACAGGTGCACGTGTAAATACACGTCACTGATTGATGTCTGTGTAATAGAGACCAAATTAAGCGTTTGTATGGAATTTTGGCGGAGTTTCCGCGGTGTGACCGGTCTATTGTGCTTGCTTATGTAGACAGTATGCAGCAGAGATAACGCTCTACGAACTGGAAACTAGCCGATTGTCTCTTTCCTAAACTCGATGATGATATTTCTTGAGGAGTGATCTACTTATTTGCGACTTTCATAACATTATAACCCGAATCCTTTTTTTATGTAATGGGAGTGGCAAACAAGCATGCAGTGCAAGTGATGACTGCAGCCTATAGACGCCCACACAAAGACCAAGGTGAAAATACAGATGCGTTACCACCCCTGAGGCCTAAGGTACATTACCACCTGACCGGAACACGATAGTGCTGAACACTATCATTTAGCGGGAAGTATATTAGGTAATGCGGTGGTGCCTACTACTGCCTACGCCCGCGAGCTCTGTTACTAGGGCTCTACCACTAGGGCTCTACCACCGGTGAGAATTTAACACATAACTATAGTATCCAACGAACAATATTGCACATCGTGTAAGAACTTAGAAAGGCGACTTCGGCTTATTTCGGATCTGTAGAGCGTTATCTCTTTCGCATCTTACCTATCTGACGTTTGTCGACCATCTTGATCAAGTTTTAACCAATACCGGACTATGGGTGCCTTCGTAAGTAGTGTGCAGCAGAGATAACGATAATACAAACTATACCAAAAAGTCAGTATCATATTATAAATCAGTAAAGCCCTCGCTTTACTTGAGGTCTGACTTTTCATTTTACATGTTAAAATTACACGCTCTACGAAGTCGAAACTAGCCTAAACTACTTAGATGGTCTCTTTCGTAGGCTCGATGTACAAAATTTCTTGTTGGGGTACGTACCATTTACTTTTATTGGAGTCCACGCTAGTTTCGTACACGGTTATCGGCTGGTTCAGTCCAAGGATCCTTGTCAGGTCCACAGTATCCTGAATCTTCCCAACGTTGAAGACTAGGGTGTAAGTGTTGTATGACCTAAGGAACCGTAGGATGTAGAAAGTGTATTGAGTGAGCGCCCGCATTGCGTGATAGCCGTGGGACAGAGCCGGTTCTTGTCGAAGCTTGATCATCTCGCGGTATACCTGAGAAATCCAATTATAAAAATGGAGTTAGCTGAAGTCATCGGAGTCTCAGCCAGAGGCTCAAAGAATTTTACGATAGGGGTAACAACGCATATTTTTGTCTAGTTTTTGCCATCCACTTTCCACCAGATGAGAACACGATAGAGGGGTATACTACCATTTAGCGGAAAGTAGTTTAAGTAATGCGGTGGTGCCTACGCCCGCGAGCTCCGTCACTGGCGTTCTTAACATATTGACAGCTATTTGGAAATAATCTCGTTATAACTAAACCACTTAACTGCCTCGTGGTAGCAGGCCACTACTACTAATCTGAGGTCCTGGGTTCGATTTCCGGGTAGGGAGTTATCAGTAGTGTTGCCCAAAATCGGTCTTGGTCTTGTTCTTGCATTTTTGCAAGACCAAGACCAAGAGCAAGACTGCCTAATTTTAGCAAGACCAAGAACAAGACTGACGGTGCAAGATTTGAGCAAGACCAACGTGAGCAGTGTGGTCTTGCGCAAATCTTGCACCAAGACCGATTTTGGGCAACACTAGTTATCAGAGATAATGGTGTAAAGACCTTTATCACTGGTTCTATTGGGTTTTTTTCATTTTCTGGAAATTTCCTAGTACCTTGAAGTTTGATAATGTGCCCGGAGTTATCAACAGGTTCGCCACCTGTTAAATGGGCCAAAAACGTAACCGGCGAATCGTGGGTGTTTTCATGTATGCTTGAATGCACCTCTGCCTATCCCTTCGGGGATTACAGGCGTGAAGTTACGTTACGTTACGTTATAACTAAATAACTGTTCTCATAAATCATAATAAATGTTCGTTCTCGTGCTTTTGACACATAAAGTAAAGTATGACCTTTCTCAGGAGAATCCACCTCGACTACAGACAGATAAGCAGACAGTTTTTTTTTACTTTAATAACCTAACCTATATTAGTATCAAGTAGTAGGTCACGCTATCGGTCAAATAATATACACATACGCCCATAATTGAAAGTGTTGACTAGTGTTAACTTCACAGAAAAACTAATTTAAGTTACACTGCCAAATAAGAAGGTTAAGAAGTATCAATTAACAATTAAACTAATTATTTGGTAATTTTCTCATTTAATTTGGACCTCTTCCCTCCACTTGGTGCGATTTAGTAGGGTTTGGTACGACTCCCTCTGTCTCACGGATAATTTACGATGAAGTTCTCAAAGGATTTATGGACGCAGGAGGAGAAATTAAACGAGATATTCTCCTTTTAATTTATTTATACAGGTACTTTCCATCTCCATTTTGAACTCACGTGGTAAGCAAGGCCTCCTTATCAACCTACTCGTGGTAGAACTCTATTTAGAGAGCTCAAAGGCTTCATCACATTACCCTATCTGCCAGCATCTAAAGGGCAGGTTCAGCATTATAGTGTTACGGTTTGATGCCCCATTGCCTATTGCCACGATATACGTGCTCTATAGACTGCCGTATCCACTTATATGTTATTATCATGCAATTAAAATGTATGTTTGTTCGCCAATTTCAATTCATAAAGAGCGAGTGCAAAATTTGTTTCCCTAGATCTTTTAATTCTACTAGTCTCATCAGCTGTAACAAACCTTATAGTGACTGTTCGTAGCGAATTTCTGAGCTCTCAAATTCAATTCCAAGTAGTTGTCTGCTACCGGCAACCAAGTCTTGCTGGCATTCGAGAAGCCAGCATTACGGGTCCCGTCCCAATGATAAGGTGTCCTCATGGGGTCTCTCGTGAAATAACGGTGGTTGTTAGGCCCGTTCTTGGCCGCATTGCCCAAAGCCTGGATGTCCACGGTGTCTTCCCAACTGACATAGCCGTTGGTCATGCCGAGCTCTTCGCCCTGATATGTGATGGCTACACCGGGAAGCATCATTGGCATCATGATGAGACCGTCCACCATGTGGGAGCCGAATTTGGTAGCTGTCCTGTTGTTGTCATGGTTACCCATCTGCAGAAACGTTTATTTTTTATTTTTGGACACCTTAATAATAATATTCTTAACCGTTTGCATTGTTTGTACAGTACTCAACAATTAATATTGCTCATTGAGCCTACGAAAGAGACGATCGGGCCGTTTCGACTTCGTAGAGCGTTATCTCTGCTGCACACTGCCTACGTAAGCACTGACATTCCGTTATTGGTCAAAACTTAATCAAAATGGTCGACAAACGTTAAATAGGTAGGCTGCGAAAGAGATAACGCTCTACAGACCCGAAATAAGCCGAGTCTCCGTTCTAAGCTCGATGTGAAATATTTATTGTTGAGCACTGAACTGTCGTAGAGTTTAGAGATGATAATATGATGTTGAGGAAGTGATTATAGATTAAACAAAATACAATAATACTAGCTGCCTCGACGAACTTCGTATCGCCTTATAGGTATAAGAAAAATTATTGTCTTAAGAAATAAAAAATATATATGTTTGGTGAGATTCATGCGCAGACGAAATTGCAGCTTCGCCCGCACAGTGCGGACCGCTCGCGCCGTGCACCGCGCTTCAGTCAATTTGTATTCGCTAACTGTAACTTCTATTTGTACACGTCCACTTGAAATTGGTCGTATAGCTTGCAGTATAGCAGTGACTGAATTGAACTAATTCTCGTGTATAAAATAAGAGACGAAAATGAATGTGTCATTTTCTAGGCGTTTTAAAATAAATACAAATTTAGTCAATTTTCAGTAAGTGAAATATATTTATTTTTAAATTAAAATATCGGTGAGTATTGTTAAAACATTTAGCGTATATTAATTTTTCCAGTTGCAATATCAATACCAAGTTGTTTCCATAGATTTGAATGTTATAAATTATTGTCAACTACTTTCTCTTATATATTACATTTATTTAACTTGTTGTTCTATAAAATTTGGCAACCCCGTTTAATTAGAGCCTAGTTTAAGTCGGAACTTCACACAGAGTAGTTTTTTCTATAATAGTCAAAGATATATTCAACCATTCAAGATTCATTCGCAGATGACGCTCGCTCAGCGCGGTCCGCCGTGCGCCGCCCTTCAATCAATTTGTATTCGCTAACTGTAAACTCTATTTATTCGCGTCGACTGTAAATTGATCGTATTGCTTTCAATAACAAATAGGTGCGGTAGTTAACTAAATTTCATCTATACATCAGGAGTCGAAAATGTAATTTTTTCAAGGTGTAATAAAGTTCAAATTAGTATTTTTTTTTTTTATTACTTAAGAGTTAGGGTGGAAATCGTCCGCAAACGGGATGTATGCATCCCGTATTTTTAAATTTCCAACATTTGTATGACTCAAAGATGACAGATAGCGCAGCGCCGCATTACATCTGTTGATAAACGGCAAGGTAGGAACAGATTTTCATGACCAATTCCAATACAGTATAATTGAGTAGATAGGCAGAAGACCACCGAAGAAGACATTAAAAGACAGGTTGTCAATATTTAAGCTATCTATAATGTATCCACTAGGCAACAATATACGCGCCATACTTGGTGCGCCATAAGTTCGGCAACCTTGCACAACAACGCGCATTGCTACGAGTAGCTGGCGTGCAACATGGCGAGTTGTTGGTTTCCCCGTGTAACATGACGTTGGGTATCAAATATTGTCCAGTGGATAAATGATACGCAACAATATCCGTTTGATGTCGACACCAGTTCCGTTGGCAAGATGTTTGACCAATTCCTTTGCCAAAGCAGCTAAACAATAGTTGCACGTTTACTTTCAACATATTGCGCAACATGTCGCGCGGTAAATATTGCAAAGTGAATATGAGGCTTTATTATGTTTACTTACACTCCAATTAGGAACAGCTCCATACGGCATATAGGTGAACCACTGATTGGCAATGTTCACGAAATCTCTGGCCAAACAAGTATCCGCCTCAACGGTGACGAAACCAAAGTTAATAGGGAAGTGCACCCCATTGCGACCCTTCTCGTTACCGTAATACAGCATTGTCGCTGTTACATTAGTGTACGACTCGGCTAGGAGTATCCTGGAAATAAGTTTAGTATATTTTTTTATGTTATCAACGTGACAAACAAGTATAGAGTTCATACGAATGGTAAGTGACTATTGTGATGCCTATGTGACAGAAATTACGTGATCATACTTTATCATCTTACCGGAAAACAGTAGTGCTGAACACTACTTACTAGGTAGCACCTAATCAGGTGAGATGGTGTAGTCTCGAGCTTCGACACTGGAATTTGGAGGGTGAGGCCCTAACATTCCGCGGATTTCGATATTATCGGCCAAAAAATGCAAAATAAACTGAAATTATTGCGATTTATATGTTGTTACACATTTTATCATAGAAAAAAACATCGACTTTCACTGACAGATAGCTTATGTAATAAGGCGTAACTTAAGCTACTTTTATACTAGCTTCGCCCACGACTTCGTCCGGGTAGATACTGAACAATTATAAATTCTCACGCGGATGAAGTCCCGAGAGTTTTATAATTTTAATAAATTTTCGTAAGGAAACAAAATTTAGAGGCAATTTTAAGCCTAATTTTGCTAACATTTCATGCCGCATTTGTTTCAAAATAAACAAATACATGTCATATTCATCCTCGCAAAATCGAAAATATTAAATTATTTCAACTAAAATGCGCTTGTAGGCATGCTCTAACTACAATACTCTATACAAAACCAAAATTGAAATTATTGATACTTCATAGCTAAAGTGACGAACAACCGAATAGCCCAAGACTTAAAATTATTGCAATATAACTCTGAGTCTGTACAGTACCATATAACCAGAACAACTAGTTAGCTAAACAAATCTGCAAATGATTACTCCTATAATATTCATTCTTACAATAAAAACAGAATGTATTCAACTAACCGAGTACTGCCATTCTTCTGCCATTGATCAATGAAGTCTCTCCATTCGTAAGTGAGGATCGCATTTTCTATCCAATCTTTAACAAGATGCTTATCCGTACTCCTAAGCCCAACGATTTCTCCATCTATATACACCCCGTTCACCGGTGCAGGCTCAAAGATAAACGGGAGGGCATCCAAGCGGAACCCGTCTACGCCTTTCTCCAGCCAAAACCTTATGATGTTCAGCATCTCAGCCTTAACACCGGGGTCTCGGAAGTTGAAATCTGGTTGGAAAGACCCGAAGCGATACATGTAGTATTGTTGGCGCACTTCGTTCCACTCCCATGCGCTAGCTCCATATATGCTAAGCTGAAATCAAGGTTTAGGCAATTTTAAATCTGATGGTCCCGTATTAAGAAAGTAAATGTTAACTTTACATCCACATCTCAGTAAAGGACAAAGGTGTAATATATTTTCATGCTTTATAGCTTCTTGGAGGAATGGAATATAGACATGGTGATAATACTGACAATGTCTGGCGGGCCGCAAGCCAATTGTTCAAGTTAGGAAGCTGTATATACTTATTATGCAACTCATGTGAATATTTTGCAAGCGCGATTCAGCGGTCAGGAAAAAATAAAAGGCTGAACCGAAGTCTGACTTGCTTGATAAATACTGGTTTTGCATAACAGCTACCTATTCCATTTATGTGGATTCCACTTGCTGGTGGCAGTGATCACGATTCAGCTCATATGTTTTTTCAGTCTCCTGTAATTGGGGACTCAGAATGGCAGGCCTAGCATGATTATAGCCTATTATTCGTCGAAGTGTAAATCATAATGGACACTCGGTGTCCTTGAAAGAGACGGCGGCACACGGTGAGTAGTATGATTGTTCTCACTAAAACTATCTCAGTAGCCTAACTCGGTGCTTATAGGCGTACCCTGCGTATTAGCAGTATGTAAACAAATACATCCTCCATCCTCCGTATACTTGGCCTTTAGGCCCATTCCAGGAAGGAGGGAGCACTTTCCCCATTGAATTAAGTAATTACCATTAAACCTTAAAGATATAAGAGTTGACAAAAAATCGGTACGGATTATTTATCAACTACACTTATTCTACAGTAGTGTTCTACCATATAATAAGGCATTAAGGTAGTTGTAAATAGATATATTATTATCTAAAGAATGAGCAAAATACCCAGTCAGAAGGTACATTCCGTCGGCTAGCATTCTGTGGATCAGGCCGAGGGTCACTCCATACGAAGAAGTTCTCATACCCAGGCTCACGAGCCACGGAACGTTTGAAGTACTCCGATTCTATGCTTGCATGATTTGGCACAAAATCCATAAGAAGTTTCAAACCTGGACAACACAAACAGCTTGTATGAAAGTGGTTGAGATTAGTTAAGCTGAATCTTTGACAATATACACTGGCGTGTCGTAGTCGTAGGCTGATTAGTCTGTTATTAATTCTTCACGATACCGGCTTCTCTAGTTACAACAAACGTGATTTTCATTTATATATCTTGTCTCTTCCTTCGTGTTGCTTACAATTTGTATGTAAATGATCTTCAGATATAGGCCGAAGCCGACATCTCCAACGTTAATACTATTTCCTTAGTCATTGATTATCACGATCTTCAAACGGTATGAACAATCAAGCATCACAAAAACTAGCAATACCTATGTATCTGAATGCGTTGCCACTGAAGCCTACGATTATAATATATTTTGCCTCTTTCTTGCTCTTGCTAAGAAAAACTTTAGACTTGAGACTCTTCTATCTCTGAGGAATTATGTTCTACGCTATCACAAATTTGTTTGGATTTTAGAGGGTTTAACACTTCGAGCTTCGTAAAAACAGCTCTCACCAGTAAAATACATACCCAATCGATGCGCTTCCTCCAACAACTCATCAAAGTCATCCATAGTACCATACTCGTGGTGAATGGTATAAAAATCGCTGATGTCATAGCCGAAGTCCCTCATGGGTGAGGCGAGGAGCGTGTTCGGCCATATTGTCTTCACGCCTGCTTCTGCCAGCTCGTTCAGCTTGCTCGTCAGACCTGACGCAAAATGTTGTTGTGATGTAGTATGATGCTACAAAGTCGTCTCAAGTTGAATAGTCTAGGCAAAATCAACATATTATGTTTTTACCACGCTGTGTTAAAGACACGGTACTCAGTAAAATGAGTCCAAAACTATTTTACCCTACTGCGACGAACTCCAAAAGGAGAGTAATGTGGATTGGATTATTCGGAGAAAGCGTCGGGTAAGGTTTTATGAAATCGTAACTTCACGCCTGTAATTACCGAAGGGTTAGGCATAGGAGGCATAAAAACCCACCATTCACCGACAAAAAAGGTGGCGAGCCTGTTGACGTCTCCGAGCATATTACCAAATTTCGAAGTACTGCGGAATTTTCAGAAAATGGAAAAAGCTCAATAGGACCAGAAATAAAGGATTAAACACCATCACCTCTGATAGCCCCCGGCGCCATAATCGAACCCAGGACCCCAGCGTAGTAGTAGTGATCTGCTACCACTAGGATACTGAGGCAATTCGCTCTGGTCTTTTTGATCAGGGCAATCAGAGCCATAGCGATCAGAAAAGGGTTTCCTACTTTACCAGAAAAAGTCACAATATCAGAAACATAGCCGAATTTAAAGCAATAGAAAGTTGGGAAACGTCACATAATATACCTACACACTTTATCCACTGAAAATGTTTGCTATGTGATCAAGCTTACTCAACTGTTCAACGTAAACAATAAACCTACGGAAAAAATGTAATTTTCTCAGATTCCACAGACATAAAGGTGGACGGCACTGCACTAACTACCGACGTTATATTTAAGCTATCAAATGGTAGTTATCTACACTAAGTACCTTGTTCTGAGTCTAATGGTAGTCACAGATGTTACCTACGTTTTATCAGTTCAAATTTAGACTTGTAGGTAAATCGTAAAACGTGTGGCCACAATTTTTGCCCAAACTCTAAAATAATCATCATTGTTAGCTTGTGCAAGCTCACATAGATCGTGAGATGTGTAGATGGCATTAAATATTGGAGGTAATAACTCGAACAGGCGGTATCATAAGTGAAAAGAAGGAAACACGTTTTTACATGACATGTGTACGCTCTATCTCATGACTCATACTTATGTTATCGGTGTAGTGAAAAGTAACAGGCCCAGCTATTAGTAATACGTCTGTACCTTGAAGTACACTTTAGTCATAATAAGAAGTTATAAATTCTGTGACTCAATCTATACTAATACCAAAAAGAGGAAAAATTTGTTACATGGATTGTTTATTTGTTTGTAAGAGCTAATATTCGGAAATACTGAACCAATCATGAAAACTCTTCCACAGTCAGAAAGCTACACTATTCAGGAGTGCTATAGGCTATATTCTACAATGATAATAGTAATTTAGGTGACATCGCACCCGTGCGACCCGCGGCTATATTATATTTATATAGATATTTCTGTGTTAAAAAACTAAAAAACAGAGTTGTGCGTTCGTTGGACTTCAATTACTCTTGGGTATTATTTTCCGTCAGCTGACTACTACATAGAGATACTGTAGATTCCGAAGAGGTAGTCAGAATTAAGTGCATGCATTCAAGCTTATACCTATTATTATATCCAAGCGATTCGCCAGTTCATTTTGTTCCATGTAATAAGTGGTGAAACCCTTCAAATCCCTGGGCACAAACTCATAGGGTATCATAGGAAACTGCCGAAAATTTGAAAAACTTCCAATAACTGCAGTTCACCGATATTCCCCAACCCGGGGTTAGAACCCTCAGCGTGGTGCTAGTGGAAACAATAATTAAGAGACACTAAAAAACAAATCAAAATTGAAAACAATTTAGAAGCATTAGTATTCTTACCTTTTATATCACCTATTCCATCCCCGTTGCTGTCCTTATAAGATCTAATATACACCTGATATATGACCGTGTTCTCCCACCAATCCAGGGTCTTGAGCTTTGGAGGTGGCTGGTAGTCCACAATGAGAACCCATATTATGGCACCCGTCAGCACAAGTATGACTACCCCGCCTACGTAGGCGCCCGCGAGCCGCGTAGACATCATCGTATTGAATTACATTGTTAGTAACAAAGTGTGATATATTTTATGAAACGAGTTTTTATCGTACATTTAATTATTTTATTTAAATTACCGATATTATTGCTGAATTTCGGTGAGTAAATGAGTCAATTCAATTCAATTCAATGCATTTATTGCATAAATCATGAGATGTTTAGTACAGGTGGTAATAATAATTATCTAAGTACATCATGAAACCCTCTTGGGTATGGCAATATTGTTGGCGAGTAATTAAATTATAAGTACATATTTTAAATTGCAAAATTACATAAAACTATTTGAACGTGAAGCAGATTTCATTTCATTTATGCATTATTATCATGTCAATTTAATATTGGAAAACAGTATTGTTATTATATAATGAACCCTAAGGCTTTACTTTTAATACGTATTTTCAATAAAATATTCAAATTAATTAAAAATGTCATAGATGTTTATCATTATAAAATTCATTAAGATTGTAATAGCATTTGTTGCTAAGAATGGATTTCAATTTATATAAAAATCGATTTGTGTTTTGCTCCTGTTTTAATTCAAATGGTAACTTATTGAATATCCGTATTGCACTGGCATACGGGCTTTTCCTGAATAGGTTGATGCGACTTGGAGGTAATTTTAATCGATTTTTTTGATTTTTCCGTGCCTCATACAATCTGCTAGCTTGTGCGTTAACAAATACAGCTGGATTTTGAGTGAGATGATTCATAGGTTTTATTTTTATTAACGCTTTCACTAAGTTTCGCTGTTGATATTTTTAGGGGTATTTTTATTGGCGGTAGAGCTCCAGTGACAGAACTCGCAGGCGTTGGTATCACCGCATTACATAATTTACTTGCCGGTAAATGGTATTGTTCAGCAGTAGGCACTATCGTGTTTGTACGGGCCTGTAATTTCCTGCAATGAGATATACGAGTAACACCTTAGACCTCAAGTACACGAATCTACATTGAAATCTCTGGTGACCTGTTTTTCAGGTTCTTTTGACACCTAGTACAGGCGCCAGTTCTTCACAAACTTTTATTGTACCTCATTAACATTTTAATTAACCCCTTATGTAAGCCTAATGTTTGTGGAGAAAAATAAAGTTTATTTTATTTTATTATTATGACACTCATTTATTATAATTCACATTATATATTTTTTTACATATACATTAAAAAAATAAAAACAAAACATATATTTAAAAAAATATAAAAAGGTTGCCACCGGTAGCGGGAGCAGGGTCCAAGCTGTCGGTGGTTAGGGGCTCAGAGAGAGGAACCTCCTCACAATACGTGCCGTGTCGAGGAGTACCGCTTTCTGCACCAAGCCCTTGATCCAACTTCCCAGCGAGAGCCTCTTAAGGTGGTGGTCGAGGCTCTTCGCCATGAGTCCGTTTACCGTGACGACTATCGGTACAATTACAGCCGAGTCCACACCCCACATGGCGACAATCTCGTGAGACAAGTCGAGATACTTAATTTGTTTGTCTTTTTCCGCTTTCACGAGATTCTCATCATGAGGGATGGTGACATCGACTATAATTGCGCGGCGTTCCAGGCGATCTATCACCACTATATCAGGCTTATTGGCGACAATAGTCCTGTCAGTGATGTTAGATCGATCCCAATACATCGTGACATGGTCATTTTCGAGTACTGGGTCGGGTGCATACTTGTAGTACGGCACCTCCGTGGCTACAAGGTTGTATTTCAGGGCAAGTTGCTGGTGAATTATCCTGGCTACTTGGTTGTGCCTGTGCAAGTATTCGCCGTTGGCAAGACTCGAACAGCCGGACACAATATGCCTGAGGGATGCCCCCGGTCGGTGGCATGCCCGACATATGTCGACCGTGTGCCATCTTTCAGGATAAGTTATTGGTTATTGGTGGATCAGTTATTGGTCATTACCACTTCGTCCATAATTGCACATACAAAACCTTCGGTTTCCCCAAAGAGGTCCCCGAATCGTAGCCAGCCTACAGACGCAAGAAAGTCTACATCGGGCCCATGAAGGGCCCGGTAAAATCGTCCATGCAGCTCCATGCCCTGCCATACACTCACGCGGTCACTGGTCGTGAGCACCACAGGTTTGCGCCAGTTCTCTTTAGCCAGTGAGAGAGGTGTGAGTCTGCTGTCAACTGCCACCATATCCCGGTGCATACCCCTATTGGTGATCCGAAAGTATTCTCTGAGATTGCACACCTCACGGTTGTGGAGGGTTTTACCACTAAGAAAGCCTCGGCCCCACACTTCCGTGGGATGTACAATCTCATCACCGATGAGCGTGGGTGGTGCATCCGGTACGATGTCAGCAGAGAGCGGACCCCCCTATCTAGGGCATCCAGGTCGGTCTGAGTCCACTTGAGTATGCCAAAGGAGTACATCAAGACTGGCATGACCCTACCGTTGAAAGCACGAACCCTATTACCGCCTTACAGGAAACTTTTAAGAACTTTTTTATTATTATTATTATCATTCTACAGTATTTACATAATCATGAATTATAATTTGTAGGCATACTTGTAATAAATATTAATTTGTAGTCTATATTGGTACTACAGGTAACTAATAAATAGGTAGGTTCTTATAAAAAAATATTTTAAATGTGATATCTATTTAGTTGTTATTTTCTTGTATAAGCTTTTAATTATTGACAATGCTGTTCTTCTATTGAATTAAAATGTTCCTATTGTTTTCTGGCACAAGATCCAAATAATTTGTGACGAATGGTTACACCAAAAGCGACATCTATCAACAAGGTATAACACTAATAATATTTCGTCGCGCTTGGCGTAAGCGACATCTAGCGGTGAGTAGCAAAAGTTTTAGTAATGCCGAATATTTGACATCAGAGTTAGTACTGCTAACTGTGCACAGATGGCACTAAAAGGTAAACAAAAATAAACTACTGGGAGCGCATACTGCACCGCACTGCTCACTGCAGGCTGCTTTAGGATAACGGGTTCTATCCCCAATTCAAGGTAAGTTCTATAGGGATTATTCCATTTTTTGATGATAGCCTTAGTTCAGTAGTGCCTGGCGAATTTCTATAGGTCACTTAGGTGTTACATGGAAACATGGACCTCAAATTTTGCTGATGGTAGTTCCAGTATCGGTGCTCGAAGATATTGGAACATTACCTAATCTCTCTGACGCCAAATGAATGTTCAGCAATCTCCTGTTAAGGTTATATGGTAATGTATGGCCCCGTATATAATAAGTATCTTAGAGACAAAACAACTTAGGCTTGGATTGTAGATGGCTATAGGATCATAAATAGATGTCTATAGGCTGCAGTATTCACTCAAATTATCATGCATGTGAACAGGGGCGGCTCTTGTGTAGCGCCCGTGTGCAAGGCCGGCAGAGAACTACCGGTGCCACGCTGTTTGGCCGCTTCTAAACTTTAATACGTGAAATAAGGTTTATTTTGAGTTGAAATAAAATATTCGAGATAGAAGCCGCCCATAGGGCGCTCGCGTTTTATAACTGCCGCCACCGCGCTGGCTGGCCGCTTCTGTCATATCATTGTTAGTCCGAGACGATGCTCTTAGCTGTCTCAGGGACCCACGTCGGCGCCCGTGTGCATTGCACACCCTGCACTGTAGGTTAAGCCGCCCTGGATGTGAACTGCAAGCTTGTTTGCATAGATTTATTATCTACTTTGCCACCATAATTTAATAGGTAGAGACTCAAGGTAAACACCGATGGTAGAGATCCAATGTGGGGACTTGAGGGCGTAGGCACCACCGCATTACCTTATTTATCTGCCGGCACTATCGTGTTCCGGTTAGACGGTAATGTATGGCCCCGTAATAACTATCACAGAGACATAAGAACTAAGGTCTCAGGGCTGGCAACGCATCTGTATTGTGACGTCAGGTCTTTGTATGGGTGTCTATAGGCTGCAGTCATCACTTAACATCCATGTGACCTGCATGCTTGTTTGCCACCTTCATTACGTAAAAAACCTTGATTAATTATACGATAAATGTCATGATGATGGAAATCCATTATCACCGTGGGTCTTGAAGTCGCAGAAAGAGCTAAGCTCCACTAACAATTAGCTATCCATTTTCTGCTGTAGATAAGTACCTTAAATATGAGTTGGAAGCTCGTTCGCTATTCACATAGTCACATAAAAATAGTTAAACCTATTGAGGTTCGGCATAAAAATCAAATATGGAGGAGGCATTAACCGAGGTAACATTTTTCGATCGGCAGACATGCGAGCTGTAGATATGTGAACGCGAAGACATGGCGGACTTATATTATGTAAATTAAAAATTATGTCAATCGTTACTATTACTCATATTCATTATTGCTTACTGTTACTTACATTTAAACATACAGAAATCTTCATTAATGTTCAGGGAGCTAATATTCGTAACATAATGGTAAATTAATCGGAATTGAATCAGTTCGCAGTTTTACTATTACCTACATAGGCCAAGCACATTGATTAAGACATGACAGCGAATGGATTGAATTACGATTCAACGACTATTAAGTTACGAAAATATCGCTTCTGAAGCGCGCGAATTTAATTTTTATGCATGGTATTCTATAAATGTGGATGCGCGAAAAGTATTATGTGCCTGTGATTATCTGTTGTGTGTACGGAGTATGAACTTTTTAAATATGAGTGAAGTCCCGATTGATTGACATGAATTACCGCTTCCTCATCCTTCCTGCAAGCTTTTTCTTCAAATTTCTTACTTTATTGGTGGAACCGTGATCCCGCTAAATCCAAAGTTGTAGAACTGCACAATTTTGTACTTAGTCTTTTCATGACTTCTATCACTTTTTTTTTCTAAAACTATTAAGTTTTCTTTTTATAAATTTAATTATGGAGCTCTATCTGGAACTCATAACTTAAATTAAGGATTTCCCAAGTAGTCTACTAATGAAAATAATTGTCCTTTGTGTAGTTTCTTTCATTTTAATCTAAAAGATCTAAAAAGATATATTCTATGAATCACTCTTGTTCTTCTTTGTAACTTGTTTTTTCTCGTGATTCTCGTTACTGGGATTTATTTTCACATCAGTCCAAGTCCCGCAAGTGTTTACAGAAAACTACACTTCTTCAGAAGCTTATTATGAAAGATTCTGAGCTTAACAGTCAATAATACATTTTAAAAAATCCGTTCAACTACCCCAAAATCCCGCTGCCGCCTCTAACCATTCCTACACCCCCAACACTCCTCATGTCACTCACTCGGGCCCATGTCTATAACGAGTGCGGTCGCGAACGCCGCCGCCGCCGCCGCCGCGGCCGCCGGCGCAGGCAAGAAGGCTGCCCAGGTCCAGCTGCAGGCCGAATTGAATACAGACGATGAATGGAACAAGTTCCTGCTGAGAGATGGACTTTTGGGTAAGTCTTTCAATTATCTAATTTACCAAATTACCAAAGTTGGAAGAGCAACAATATCAATGCCTAACAGACCAGCTGCCTAATAATGTCATTAAGGAACTGCCACTGCACATGAGCCTGACCACATGGGCATCTTAAACGATGATAATAAGAGTTATATTTGATTGATTTTGGGTAGTAGATCGAGTTCCCTGACTTCATGACCGTGTAGACAAAAGTGCTTATAGTATAGTGAACTTGCGTATGCTGTATGTCACACACACACACTTTGAACATATATCATTATGTTGAATCATAAAGGAGACAAACGATAACGTCAACCTATCCACATTTCGGAGATTATAATCACAATACAAAAATGTATGTCGCATATATACTTCCATGATGTAAAAAAACTTGAATTAATATTAAATGTCCTGATATATTATATTATTTATCTTCACGCCAAGTCCCTTACGGGGTAGGCAGAGATTATGGAGCTCCAGATAGCCCGGTCCTGAGGTCCTGACACACATCCCGTGCACCTTCTACATTAATTATGCTCTTTAAGACTTTTGACCCCACCCTCAGACAGAAGTCGACCTATTTAGTCAAGGTAGATCAGTCTTGGTCTTCCTGGGCCTCCAAATCATAATGTGATAGATAATTTTAAAGATTATCTACATTTGTTTTTTTGTACAGTAGTGGACGTGTATACGGAGTGGTGCGGGCCATGTCTGGGCATGGTGGGCAACCTCAAGAAGATCAAGGTGGAGCTTGGCGGAGACAACCTTCATCTAGCTGTGGTAATCCTCTAGTACCTACCTATTTGAAGATATGTTTTGGCTTGTGTAATAGGCACAACCGCTCTGCTTAATCTATTTGCTGTGAAACCTACCTACCTACTTGTACCTATTGCCTGGGTCGGACTGGTCCACAAATGCCTACACGATGCCACAGGTGCTTACACGCCCGTGGCTTAACACTGGATAGTAAGCACGGGCCAGTGCGGGATTAAGACTTATTGACGTCCTAAGTCTGTATCCAAATTTTGTCCTTATGGGATCTGACTCTAGCCCTGATAAGCCCATAAGAGAGATGCTTGTGGCAAGCCCCGCAAGCCTGACCCATTGAAGCTCGGCTGGCAAACGCTACCTCGACTATATGGCCAATCTAACAGACTCTGATCATTTAGTGTCTGTAAAAAGGCAAAATAGCTAAGCTCTTCAAGTGGCAACGCATTGAAATGTCAAACAATCATGCGATTCAATGTATTGGGTAAGTGAATATGTACCTAGTGTGGACAATAAACATGTTATACTTACATATAGATTAGCTTTCTGCTTCTGCACTTCTTGATGTGAACTTTAACTGAGCCAAACTTCATACTCTTGAGTGAGCCCAATTGTCTTAATAAGTGGCACAAATATTTTACTGTACGTATTACTTTATTTGTTGCCTCCCCCAAACAGGGGAGAGACTCGTGCCCAGCAGTGGGACGTATAATGGGTTGCCATTATTATTATTATTATTATTATGTTCAGGCAAAAGCAGACACTATAGGATGCTTGAAGCGCTTTAGAAATCGCAGCGAGCCTACTTGGATGTTCCTTGCGGTAAGTATTTTATTTGATTTTATGTATCAAAGAGCTTTAAAAATGACAAAGCCAGAAATTATATAGAACTTTGACCCACTTGAAAACAGTTATTTACCAGCACGGCAAATACCTCTTTTTGCTGAGATTTAATCACTGACTACTTACACACACATTTAATCACTTTTAAACTTGTAGTTTGTGTGTAAACTTAAGACATGTCATGCATGGCACGGCCGCAGTAATACACATTTGGTAAAGTACACACAGTAAGGCAAAAGACATGGTCCATACAGACTGGAAGTATTAAATCATTCTGATTTCTGCAAATCTTTACGTTGAGTATAAATAAAGTATTTTATATTTAAAGAACAGTTCTTTGATATAAGTACCTAGGTTTGTTGTTGCTATTTTATTTAAGTACAATCGTTTTTCGGGTAGATCGAAAATCTATGACAGTAGTAATGTTGACCGATACCTACATTGTCAACGTTTCAATAGTAAAAACAGCGTTTGTAATTATTTAAAAATAATTTTTATATTATAAAATAATATGTTTGGATTAAAACTAACTTTGAGGGATTAAAACTTGAGTTAGAACGTTTTAAAGTACTTGATTGTTATTTTGAGTAACGCAATTGATTGCGATTCTAATTAGGAACAACCATATTCAAGACTTTTTTAACGTAATTATTAACCTCAAGTTATACAGAAAAAAGATTTATTAACTAAGAATTCTATTTTCATAACATAGTTTTTCTTTAATTTACATTTCGTGTAAATGGTGGGTCACAATCTGTCATTGTCATTTAAGGAAATACATTTTAATGGATATCCATACCGACCGGCGCAGAGGCAAACATTTTTGACCTAAGGAAATCTAATGCATCTAATAATGAGATGTCTATTCTATTATGTATTTATTTATTAGATAGTAGACTTCATAGTACTTAAGATTTTGTATTTTTTCTTTCCTATTTTTGCCGTTTAATTGAAATTGTTAACTTTAAAAGAAAACCGGCAAATTAGTTGTTGTTATTAAACTAAAACCCTATTTTAGTGTTGCCCAAAGACAGGGTGAACATATTTTACCTACTAACTGATCTGGCAAACATTATTCTGCCATGTAATTAATTTACTGATCCTTGCGACACTATTGTTTAAAGTTCCAGATAATTTAGAGTCCATGTTAAATTTATTTCGTTACATTCGCTTGAGCGGATTTTTCAAAGAGCATAACAGATAGTCAAAGGAGACGTTTTAAAATGTATCGAGCTTGGACCTGCACCTTGTACGCTGTATTGAGAGAAGAAGCATAAAATACTTAATCATATTCAGCTATTTAAATCGTTTAATATACCTTCAATAAATTGTCGTGATTATCGTGTCGTGTCGTATTTTATATTTCAAAAACAAGAATGTCTTAGTAGTAATATGGTAACATTTTGTTGTCGTACAAAAATTACATAAAAAAATATTTCCGACAAAAAAAACAACGGTTCAAATATTTTTTTTGAGTATTTTTCCATGATTCTACCTATTTTTCTCTATTTTTTGATATAGTGTACAAGGTGCGGGGCCAACATGAAACTTGTCCTTTAAATAATATTAGGTGTAATGGATACATGAAGGGGCGGCTTAACCTATAATGCAGGGTGTGCAATGCACACGGGCTTCGACGTCTCAGGGGGCGGAGCCCGCGGCGCTCCCTGACATAGCTAAGAGCATCGTCTTGGACCACCATGGTCAGGCCTAGGGGGCGTCAGGGTTTCATTGCACACGGGCGCTACACGAGCTAGAGCCGCCCCTGGATACATGTACCATCCATTCGTTAGTGAAAAGTACCTAGTTACTTTAAATTAATACTGGAAAATGCCTTTGAGGATTTGGTAATCCACCCTGCCTTAAAAGTCAACTCCGGTTAAACATTGATAAACTTATATCTACATTTCCATGTTTATTTTGAACTTCCACCCAAATATCAATGTTTCTATTTAGGGATTCAATTAAAGTAGTCGTGTGTATCAAAGATCGTAATATTTCAAATCCAATTCCACAGTCAAACTATTAAGCTATTTAAATCACGTTAGCGACTTTAACAGGTTTAACTTCGAACTGCCTGAACTATCTGAGGTATCAAAGGCAAAGTAAACAGGGCTTTCTTCCAAGGCAAGAAAGTTTAATTTAGGACAATAGGATAACATTAGTTGAATGATAAGGCCGTATAGATCATGTGTAGTTTCGCGGTGATGGCACGGATGTGGACGATATCGACCAAACGTTATTCTGCATATAACCTCTATGGTGCTCTCCATTAAGAAAACGATATATTTTTTGTGAATAGGTACCTACCCTTCTTTGTAGGTAAGTACTTACTACTACTACTTAAACAATTTTTGGCCAAAAATACTGTGAAATAAATATGTACTTAGTTTCACAGTTTTATATAGGTAAAATATAGAAATATTTTTTTCCTTCAATTTTTTCTTTAAATTCTAACGTCACTCTCCTGTATTATTTTGAAAAATATAAATATGATAAATAAAAAATAAAATAACACGCGGCGTGTTTAAAATACTTAAACCCAAAGATCTAGGATTTTTTTATGTGCCTAATGAAGGTGGCGAACAAGAATGCAGTTCACATTGATGTTAAGTGATGTCTGCCGCCTAACATATCCACACAAATACTGGAGGTCAAAATGTAGATGCGTTGCCATCGCTGAGACCTAAGTTATTATTTTTTTTTTATGTTATGGAAGTGGTAAACAAGCATGCAGTTCACATTGATGTTAAGTGATGACTGCAGTCTATAGACACTAACACAAAGACCAAGGTCAAAATGCAGATGCGTTACCACTCCTGAGGCCTAAGGTGTTATGCCTTTTGCCGGAAATTACAGGGCCGTACATTACCACCTGACCGGAACACGACAGTGCTGAACACTACTATTTAGCGGCAAATATATTAGGTAATGCGGTGGTGCCTACGCCTTCGAGCTCCTACACTAGAACTCTACCACCAGGGAAATACGCGGCGTGTTTTATATAAACACAAAGATCTAGGATGATAAAACGTGTCTTAAGATCCTTCACGAACCGAATTCATGACTATTTCAATTCATTTTGGTTCCTGTACCAGGCCGGTCAGCTAGTGAACGTGGTGTTCGGAGCAGACGCGCCCCGACTCGCGCGCACCATCGAGCAAGAGCTGCGTAATGAGGAAATGGTCAAGAAGGGAGAAGGACAGCGGCCGCAGAGGGCGCCACATGAGCTGACACCGCCGGAACAGGTAAAGCCAGAAGTAGCGTTTCGTAGGTAAACTTTTTTTTTTTGTAATGGAAGTAGCAAGCAAGCATGCAGTTTACATTGATGTTAAGTAATGACTGCAGCCTATAGACACTTACACAAGAAAGAAGAGAAGAAAGAAAATACGTGTACGAAAATGCGCCTGAGACACACAAAAAAAGGCACAGATAAAAGAAACCAAAAAAATGAGCATAAAAAAGTAAAACAAAAAAAACACGGTACGTAACATTACAAAAAGGTATATCCTTAGGAACAGACTTAATACAAAGAAAAAAAAAACATAATATATAATATAATTCCTTTTTTAGGGGTGTCTCACGGTAGCACTAAAAGGGTATCCGGTTCAGCATTTGCCAGATTAAAACTGGCCCTGATTTTCAACTGGACCCCTAACAACTGGGTGATATCAGGAATATCAAGATCGGAGCTGCAAAAATGTATTATTTAAACAATAAAGGTATTTTAAAATTGATATACTAGGTAAATTATTGTTGCAACTGAATAGCGTTTTGAATAGCGTTTAAATTTTACATATACAAATAAAAAATAAATAAGATAAAAAGACATAAATAAGACACAAAGGGGTCGTCCATTAATCACGTGAAGGACAAGGGGGACGGGGGCATATATGGAGATATCACGTGTGTTTATTTCTACTTCGAGTGCCCGATTTCATTATATATAAAATATATATAAAAACATTGCATATAAAAACATGACTCTAATAGTATCGAACAGTTGCCTAATGTCGGCAATACGGTTATCTCAATATTTTCGTAAACATTGTACGTAAACTTGTACGTAAACATGTACGTAAACATGTACGTAAACATGTATGAAAATATTAAAAAATAAAAGATAGCGTTATAATTTAGCGCTACAAAGTTCACCGGTTCATATAATCAAATTCCTTCGATACGACTACACCGATTTTGGTATAAATTTATTCTGATAATAGATCATAAACTATTTTTTATATCGCTAACACAATACGTACGAAGTTGACCGGGTTAGACTGTGACTATAATTTCTTTCAAGACTCTCTCTTCACTTACTACTTTTCGACAACGCATCTAGACCAATCAAAGTGAACGTTAAATCGTTTACCATTTTAGTAAAGTGAAAAAAAAATCTACAATAGCAATCAATATGAATTTTCAGGAAGTAGCGAACGCCCAAGAAAAGCTTCGACAAGAAAGAAAAGCCAAGGAGCAGGCGGCGGCCGAGGCGGCGCGCACGGCCCGCCGGGAGGCCCGCGCCCGGCGGCTCGAGGCGCACTTCGCCGACGTGTGCCCGGGCCTCGTGCTGCCGCACGCGCAGAAACATCTCAGGAAGCTGTCTGACGCGCTCGATCCCTACGGTGAGGGTGGAATACTGCCAGAATAGGGAATTGTAATTTTAAAAAATACAGGAAAAATAAATTATCTCACTAAAAGTCTCATGGTAAACCATGCTTTAGAATAGTCGTATGATAAGACCAGCATTAGATAGATTAATTTCCCTTCAGTAGTTTTCGACGTAACCCTAAATTAAAATTGAACCCCTAAATAACGCTGTGGAGCAAGCAGAGGTCGAGATGGAGCGCACAAAATTTTGAGACACACTTTTCAAACAGTTATGGCCTCAAGTTGCCGCACACACATTTATATCTGAAGATGGTGTTTGACGCGCATGGTCTATAGTCTATACGATGAGAGGAAACTAGTCGAATCGAAGCGTCTCGTAATAATCACAAAATAAAAATTAAATACATTTTTGTCCATATCTATTCATTTCATATCGGATGATCGTATGGAGTGCAGACATCCGCCGTTAGGTATATCTAATGATACCTCTTTAAATCATGCTCAAGTGACTTCATTGCCCCTTCTGATCATTTATTAAAAATATTCAAATACCGAGTTAAAACTGCACCCCAAAAACCACGTAAATGAGGGGTTGGCGAGACTTGATACTGCGCTACGCAGTGCCTAATATGCACTGTTGAAGGAGTAATATAGTCCCACCCATCATAATCTATATTTTCAAATGATCTATCACCTTTTTCGACATTTTAAAGCTGTTTTTTATTTCAGGTCTGATAGTAGCAGACAAATGTCCCATAGTATTGGGGAAAGAAGGTGTAAGAATCCTCGCTGCGGAAGACCCGGAGCTGGGATGTGAAGAAGCAATAACAACGTTAGCGGAAAGGCCTGCCCTTGCGCTACTTTTGAAGAAACTACCTGACAAAGAGGGGAACATCATTGGTAAATTTCTCATATTAATACAGGAAGCATCGCAGTCTCGAAATTTAGTGGAAATGAAAATTTATTTTTCAGTGTTCAATGATGATCTTGCGAAACTAGTGTCGAGGTCATTGCCAGCGGTCGATAACCCAGGTTTATTTCATTAACTTACGCAAGTGAATTTACTACGCGAATATATGAGTCATTAGTTAGGTTCTGGTGGCAAGCAAACGACGAATATTTTTATATTTTATAGCTTTTTACAAAGATAATAAATTCCGAACAAATCAGAGCTTTGGACACTCCTAGAGCAGGGTCGCAGGTCCCTTGTCCGCGTGGGGGTCACTCGGGGTGCCAGCGGACCAAGGAGTCATATCAACGCTCCAGGAGTTTAAAGAAAATGAAAGAATGTGTGCAGAAAATAAATAAAATTGCAAAAACAAGCCAATTACAACGATCATCATAGAGGGTTTTGGTTTTAGATATGCTCACATTGCACTATTGCCCACCACTTCTCTAAATTAAGAATTTTGGAATAGCTTTTAAACACTAGTGATAAACAAACGTTTTATTTATGAACAGAGCTAGCCCGACAAGCGCTATACGGCGACGGTATCGAAGGGGACGGTTCAAAAATGTATCTGAACGAGGAGCTGAAGCAGAACTCTTTGCCCGGCATCTTCATACCGGCCGACAGGCACCAACGCGCCTGTGCACTCGACTTATTGTTTCCTAAGGTAACTGATAATATCAGATATCAATAAGTTAACGTCCTCCATACCTCCGTAATGCTGTGAAATTACAGGGCTATATGTTTACCACCTCATCGGAACACGATAGCGCTGAAAACTACCATTTAGCGGTAATGCGGTGGTGCCTACGTCCTCGAGCTCTTTTATGTATTTTGTTAAAGTGAAGGTGTGAGTTTCGTAGTACCTAAATAGACGATTTTTGTAGGGTGTGGGTGTCACACAAATATCCCCCCGCGAAAAATGAAAGATTGTTTTGCATCGGTAATAAACGCTACGGCTACTCCCCTCCGGTGTCGCTCTATGTTAGCTAATGACGCGGGCGCACGGCAGATGGTGGGCTCGGCGGTGGAGGCGGCGGGGCGCGCGGCGGGGCCGCACGTGGCGGTGGTGCTGGGCGCGTGGCAGCGGCGCGCGGCGCTGGCGGCGGCCGCGCTGCCGCACGTGGCCCCGCGCGTGCTGCGGTACGGGTTCTTCGCCGACGAGAGCTTGCAGGAGCCCAAGCTTCTTTGCAAGAACATCGACAAGTACGAGCAGAGGCCCGAGAAAGACTTGTGAGCGGTTTTTATGTTAAATTTTGTTCCTCTACCCGGTTCCATGGAAGGGATGATGAGTTTATTGGGGGCGACGATTGTTTGATTGTGCTCGATTAAAGCGCCGGCTTCGAAACTGTGCAAGGGGAACGTTGATATTATAAAAGGGGAGCCCAGGTTGCTATTTTTGGATAACCTCGAGCGCATCAGAATAAGATATTGGAAATATCTTGCAATATATTGTCTAATAACTGACGATAAATGAAATAATACCGTGCCCATTTCTAAACGATTTGAGTCTTTAAAAAATGGAGGTGAAAAATTACTCAAAAATGCTCCTGAATCAAAGCTCCAATCCAAAATTCTGAACTTAGAGTTAGAAACCTTGGGTTTAGTGGAGGTACTGAACGGAGTTCACGGTATCTCCCGTATCTTAATCTGACGCTGTCAAATAAATACAAAAATTGGACCTTGGACCCCGTCTTGGACTCTCCTACTATAAGCAATTCCTGAAGGAACGCTTCTCATAGCAATACACCAAAAATTACGTGACCATTACGTATTCTAAAATTTAACCATAGTAAGTTGTTACCGTTCTGCAGCGTTCTACAGTGAAATCTAATTATCAGTTATTTTCAACTCTTTATACCTACGAGTTATAAACACCATCGATTGTCATTGATCAAAAAACGTATTCCAGCTGCGAGACAATAGTCCTGATGATTGCGGTGGGAGTCGCAGAACCGGCACTAGTGGACCCCAAGGACATTCCTCCCGACACCCCGCCCGAGGAGCTGACGACGCTGGGCCCCCTGCACGTCAGCGAGGACACGGTGGTGGGGGCGGAGGAATGCGCCAGATTCTTCCCGCCAGGGTACAGCGACCCAGAGAAAAAGCTCAAATCTAAATCGAAGAAGAAGAAAAAGGTTTGTACCAGTACTTTTGAAAAAATCGACTGTGCGTGGTTCATCGTGTTGTTTTACAGAAGCTAAAGAAATTTTAAACTACTGGGTGACTGGTAATTCATAGGAAATATTACAGAACAATAATTCAGGATCGTAAATACCTAAATTGAATAAAGAAAATTACATAAATAACATAGAAATCCCTAATTTCTCGTCAGATCACGTGATTTTTTTAAACAAGCTTTTGGCGAAATCGACTTGCAATTTCATAAAAAAAAAACGATACTTTATCCAATTTTCAATGTGGCGAAGAACGTATACATTCCGCATTAAACAAACTCCAATGTTCACATTACAGAAGCGTCACGAAACAAAGGATGAATCAGTGGAAGAGAGCGTGGAGGCTACATCCACGGAAGTGGTGGAAGAGACCGAAGCGAACGGCGAGTCTAGCCCCGACGGCGACGACGCGGAGGGGGAGGGGGAGGGGGAGGGCAACGGGGAGGGGGAGGACGACGGAGACGACGGGGAGGATGAGGACACACACGCAGACAAAGCTACCTCACCACCGCCCGCTTCCTAATGCGGACGGGATTCCCGTCCGTGATAATAAACTCAAATCCAAATTATCTTACGTGTTGCGACATTATAATATGGCTGTCATATATTTATACTCTTACTCAGCAGTGGAAAGCTTTTGTAGTTTCTGGCAAGCAATTTCGTTATTTATTAAACTATTGCATAGCTTCTATCGAGGGCCTTGAGCGCGGGGACCGAATCCAGAAATTCCGTAACGAAAAAACCTCACGCTCCCCACTCCGACGGGCACGGAGGTGTGGCTTGAAGGCCGTGCATTGTCTAACGTCGTTTCTTTTCGGCAGTCTTCGACACGGTGTTTGTGTGCGTGTAACTAGACGTATTGTACGACTCTACGAAGCTCGCACGAATCGAGACGAGCTGCTCCGAAATCGGACGAATACATAAGCAGCTGTTTATATGTATTGTAAAATATTTCAAACAATATTAACTTTTTTATTTAATAAAAGATAAAGAATTGTTTTCTTATCGGTCACCACGCTCAAAAAGTGTAACTTGAATTAATATCAAAGAAAAAAAGAAATACTGCATAAATAAAATATATAAATAATTATAATTGCATAAGTTGATACAAGATGCTATGCAATAGCTTTACTGCGGCAGTCCCCGAGTGCCACACGTCGATTTTTATATCATGTAGAGTATGTAGACAATAGTTAATTTTATTATACTGTGATAACTGATAACTGTTCTAGTCCTTAGTTGTCGTTATTTTATTAATAATTTTATTAGCACATTACCTAGATAGCGTGTATTTACCATCTAGTCATACGAATACGATTTACTCTTTGTTATCAGTTTGTAAAGGGGAAATGAGACATTCTACTGATATACTTTTTACATTAGTATATTGTATTTAGTTTTATCTTAATGATATTCTTGACTATACATATATTTTTTATCTTGTTTGACATGTATATCAATTGTTATTCACTTTAATTTATCTTGTTTGTTTTTGACGTGTCATAAGAGGTGCCTGTCACCCTAAATGAATAAATGAGTTTCTGATGCTGAATAACTTTAACACTTATTGTATGAGCTACCACTAGCACATTTTAGCATTTGACGTAATCTGACATATTGACACATTTGAAATGAGTGCGAAGTCACAAATAGCATTCAACGTTTTTGGTCCTTCGAGCCGGATCAAAAACGTAGATACCGTTGGCTGTAACATATATTGCACATCGACCTCAGGAGAGTCTTCGGGTAATTTCAGCTCTGTTAAGCGTTATCCCTGTCGCACACACCCCCTATCTGACGTGTGTCGGCTTTATTAGTGCCTCGTAGGCAGCGTGTAGCAGAAATAACGCTCTACGAACTCGAAACTAGCCGATTGTCTCTTTCCTAAGCTCGAAGTGCAATATTTCTTGAGGGGCACCGCACTTTACAAATCAGAATAGGAACTGTTGTTCGTTGAAAGAATAAACCTTAAATGTTTGTAATGTTTGTATGTATGTAGAATTTGAATAAAACACATTGCTATATTCTAAAATTTGTATTTTTATTTATTTATAAATAGTCAATTAATTAATCTTTATTATTATATATTTAGCTTTAACAATAGAATAAAATGAGTAACGACTTAACATGATAGGAAAGTAGAGTGAAGATCACACCACCGAGTCTTTGCGATTCCTGAAACAAACAAATTAAAATATTATTTTAATGAAAAAATATCTTAAGAGGGGAACGAAAGAATTTATTATCTCAACATTTTATAGCGATGTATTGTAATCACGCCACGAATATTCGGAAACTATTCAGTATTAGTCTTATTTGGTATTAAAATTCTGTATGCTATTCGGCCGAATACCGAATATTAAAAAAAAATATATATTGGTGGTCATTTTCTTATGAAAACGTATGTCTTTACTGGTGGTTTAGCTTCAGTGAAGAAGCTCCGCGAGCGTAGGCACCACCGCATTACCTCATCTACTTGCCGCTATATGGTAGAGTTCAATACTATCGTGTTCCTGTCAGTTGGCATATTAAAAAAGACATCATGGAATGAAAAACTAAGTGAAATGAAGTGAGATGAGGTAACACGGCGGTGCATAGAGATAAGGTGAGATAGAGTAACACCCATATTGTAAGTAGTAATTTCGAAGTTTAATCAACCTTACTCAATGGAATTGGTATTCTTAGTTGTAACTAATAACGTCAACTCGACATTCTGCCTCCGTTTGAGAAAAGAAAGCAATTGTCAAACTCTAAAGTACCTCACGACTTACTTTGAAGTTTCGAGGAGTATTTACATTTAGGCCATATTCTTGCGCTGAATAAGTTTTTCGTGTCGAAACTGTCTGGAAATGTTATTAAATATCATATGTCTCTATAAAAATGGATTTGTGAATTATGTATAATTTCTGATATTTTTAGAGTCTTTTTCCACAATGGTATGCCAGCCCCATGTATCTACCTATATAATAATCCATACAATTACCCAGAACGGCGATACATACGGGATGCAGAAAACCCTAACTACTACAACTAAGAATATCGATTTCGAGGCGTCCTCATAAAGTATCTTAAGCTGAGCGCGAGTCAAACAATGTTTCAAGTACCCTTTTAGAATATGGGTGTAAGTCGGGTAAAGGGTGGGTCGGTGAGAGTGGGGAGTGGGGAGTGGGGAGTGGGGAGTGGGTAGGCAGTAGTTACCAGACGTAGTGCGCGTCGTGGTGCGGCGCGCGCATGACGCCGACGCCGCCGCCCAGCCGCCGGTAGTTCATGGCGCCGCACAGCCGCCACTGGTTCGACTCCGGGTCGAACACCTGCACCGAACCAGTTAAACATATTAAAAACTTAAATCCTGTTAATTATAACCGGCCGAGAGGCGTCGGTTAAAGTTAAGGTTTATGTCAATTATTTGTCAGATGTTACATAATTTGCGACTCTGGTAACTTTAACGATGTCAAAATACGCTGAAGCAACGCATTCCTCAGTCACTGTTAAATTCAATGTTATAATAGTAATAAACTTTATCACAAAAGTATGAGGTCCTCTGTGACATGGTAACATTACATGATACTGACTCTGGTGACTCCCGAGTGATTCAAGCACGTCTTTGTTTGGAGGCGCCTTATGTTATTGTTAAATGTGACAAAAATCTGAACTTGAACAAATACTTTCGATGCGACCGAACCTTGCAATCGTCTAGGAGAACGGGAGACAGGTGTGAGTGTGGACTCACCTCTATGGACTTGAGGTAGGCGGTGCCGTCGAAGCCGCCGACGGCGTACAGCTGCCCGTTGACGACGGCCAGCCCCACGCCCGAGCGCCGCGACGTCATGGCCACCACGGGCGACCTGGACTCACCTCTATGGACTTGAGGTAGGCGGTGCCGTCGAAGCCGCCGACGGCGTACAGCTGCCCGTTGACGACGGCCAGCCCCACGCCCGAGCGCCGCGACGTCATGGCCACCACGGGCGACCTGGACTCACCTCTATGGACTTGAGGTAGGCGGTGCCGTCGAAGCCGCCGACGGCGTACAGCTGCCCGTTGACGACGGCCAGCCCCACGCCCGAGCGCCGCGACGTCATGGCCACCACGGGCGACCTGGACTCACCTCTATGGACTTGAGGTAGGCGGTGCCGTCGAAGCCGCCGACGGCGTACAGCTGCCCGTTGACGACGGCCAGCCCCACGCCCGAGCGCCGCGACGTCATGGCCACCACGGGCGACCTGGACTCACCTCTATGGACTTGAGGTAGGCGGTGCCGTCGAAGCCGCCGACGGCGTACAGCTGCCCGTTGACGACGGCCAGCCCCACGCCCGAGCGCCGCGACGTCATGGCCACCACGGGCGACCTGGACTCACCTCTATGGACTTGAGGTAGGCGGTGCCGTCGAAGCCGCCGACGGCGTACAGCTGCCCGTTGACGACGGCCAGCCCCACGCCCGAGCGCCGCGACGTCATGGCCACCACGGGCGACCTGGACTCACCTCTATGGACTTGAGGTAGGCGGTGCCGTCGAAGCCGCCGACGGCGTACAGCTGCCCGTTGACGACGGCCAGCCCCACGCCCGAGCGCCGCGACGTCATGGCCACCACGGGCGACCTGGACTCACCTCTATGGACTTGAGGTAGGCGGTGCCGTCGAAGCCGCCGACGGCGTACAGCTGCCCGTTGACGACGGCCAGCCCCACGCCCGAGCGCCGCGACGTCATGGCCACCACGGGCGACCTGGACTCACCTCTATGGACTTGAGGTAGGCGGTGCCGTCGAAGCCGCCGACGGCGTACAGCTGCCCGTTGACGACGGCCAGCCCCACGCCCGAGCGCCGCGACGTCATGGCCACCACGGGCGACCACGCGTCCGTCGCCGGCTCGTACCTGCACGCCGACACACGAGTTACACTTTATTCCATCATACCATCGAGAACGGTCTAAGCGTGGGTTGCACCGAGATATTCGTTTAACTTATAGAAATCTGTTAAAGTTGGAGAAGGATGTGAAATGTTACTTTAACTTTTGCAAATACCTCGGTTGCACCATGCTAATAGTGTCAAAGGGCTCGCGGATGTGTGCATAAGCGTTCCCGTGACCCCCCTTCTAACGGCGGACGAGTCGGAACACCGCGGGGTTTTAGAGAGTACGAGTCTCACACTACCCGCCGTCTCTTCCCCTAGACGGCGGGTGCCCACGAGGGTTACCCCCGATAAAAAACTTAGAATATGGGTGTATATGTATGAAAGGAGAGAGACACGGTCGGGTCGTCACCTCTCGGCGGAGGACAGCTCGGTGCAGTCGTCGCGGCCGCCCACGGCGTATATCTGTCCGTCGAACACGGCGCAGCCCAGGTGCTTGCGGCGGGTCGACATGGGCGCCACGCCCGTCCACTTGTTGGCGCGCGGGTCGTAGCGCTCCACCTGCTCGCACGCCACATTCTACATTCATTTACGCTCCCCCTATCACGTCTGAAAATCGAAATAAATGAATACGCTCACACTCACGGTTCCACGCTAGGTGTAAACCCGTATCGTCGATACCGTTGTACGCCCATACCTAGGCTCGAAACAAATATTGGTCCCGGTGCGGGGATCGAACCCGCGATCCTTCGAATCAAACGGTTATCTCACACTAATCGGACATCAATCCGCTTTACATCAATGCAAATGCATTTTTTTTTTATGGAAGTGGTAAACAAGCTTGCAGTTAACATTGATGTTAAGTGATGACTGCAGCCTAAAGACACCCACACAAAGACCGAAGTCAAAATGCAGATGCGTTACCACTCCTGAGGCCTAAGGTGTTGAGCCTCTGTGCCGGAAATTACAGGGCCGTACATGCATGCTCGTTTACCGCCTTCATTACACCTGCAGATATAATAAAGGAGTGGGGTAGTGTGGCTACCGACCGTGTTGAGCGGCGACTGTCCGTCGGAGCCGCCCACGGCGTACAGCTGGCCGCCCAGCACCGCCACCGCCACGCCCAGCCGCCGCGTCGTCATGGCCGCCACCTGCACCGCACCAGCGCGCATTACAGGTGAAACAACAGAGAAAAATATAGCGATATAAACAGAACAGGTCTCGTTATTTAATTAAAAATTCCGCAACTAGCACTTTATTCAAATTAGACTTAATTAACGCGCGTTCACCATTTTACGTTCTATGAATTTTTCACGCATTTAATGAAATTAGAACAGAACTCAGGTTATGGAATTTTAGGTACGAGTCCACACTGTACCTTTAACTTTCGTTATCATATTGATTTTCAAATTTGATTTGACGCATACAATAATTTATTACGTCACCCCCCTCTCACCTTGGTCCACCGGTTGTCCTTGGGGTCGTACCGCTCCACGTGGTTGAGGCACTGCACGCCATCCCGGCCGCCCCCCGCCCCCACTCACCTTGGTCCACCGGTTGTCCTTGGGGTCGTACCGCTCCACGTGGTTGAGGCACTGCACGCCGTCCTGGCCGCCCCCGCGCCCCGCCCCCGCTCACCTTGGTCCACCGGTTGTCCTTGGGGTCGTACCGCTCCACGTGGTTGAGGCACTGCACGCCGTCCTGGCCGCCCCCGCGCCCCGCCCCCGCTCACCTTGGTCCACCGGTTGTCCTTGGGGTCGTACCGCTCCACGTGGTTGAGGCACTGCACGCCGTCCTGGCCGCCCCCGCGCCCCGCCCCCGCTCACCTTGGTCCACCGGTTGTCCTTGGGGTCGTACCGCTCCACGTGGTTGAGGCACTGCACGCCGTCCTGGCCGCCCCCGCGCCCCGCCCCCGCTCACCTTGGTCCACCGGTTGTCCTTGGGGTCGTACCGCTCCACGTGGTTGAGGCACTGCACGCCGTCCTGGCCGCCCCCGCGCCCCGCCCCCGCTCACCTTGGTCCACCGGTTGTCCTTGGGGTCGTACCGCTCCACGTGGTTGAGGCACTGCACGCCGTCCTGGCCGCCCCCGCGCCCCGCCCCCGCTCACCTTGGTCCACCGGTTGTCCTTGGGGTCGTACCGCTCCACGTGGTTGAGGCACTGCACGCCGTCCTGGCCGCCCCCGCGCCCCGCCCCCGCTCACCTTGGTCCACCGGTTGTCCTTGGGGTCGTACCGCTCCACGTGGTTGAGGCACTGCACGCCGTCCTGGCCGCCCCCGCGCCCCGCCCCCGCTCACCTTGGTCCACCGGTTGTCCTTGGGGTCGTACCGCTCCACGTGGTTGAGGCACTGCACGCCGTCCTGGCCGCCCCCGCGCCCCGCCCCCGCTCACCTTGGTCCACCGGTTGTCCTTGGGGTCGTACCGCTCCACGTGGTTGAGGCACTGCACGCCGTCCTGGCCGCCCCCGCGCCCCGCCCCCGCTCACCTTGGTCCACCGGTTGTCCTTGGGGTCGTACCGCTCCACGTGGTTGAGGCACTGCACGCCGTCCTGGCCGCCCACGGCGTACAGCGCGCCCTCCAGCACGGCCACGCCCACCGACGTGCGGCACGACGACGTCGGCGCCACGGCGCCGCACCACTGCAAGTGCACAAAACTCATGCTTTAATTCCTTAATAATAGTCTAAGCTCAAGTTTGCGGACTCGCCGGTGAATCCTCGCTTTACAGTCGGTAAATATGAATTAACACATAAACATAAGAGGGTTTTCAATATTAAAACATCGGTATTTAACGGAAGAGATCTTAGTTTGTAAAGGTACTTCATTTTTTAAGTCAATCCCATCACTGGAGCATTTTTTTTTATCCAACCCAATCATAAGCGCTTTAATAAAGTATTTAAAAATTCCTGTATAAGACCTCTTTAATAGCCCCACCACAAACCCCTTCAAACCCCTATCCCGAAACAACTTCGTTTCGTTAGCTCGTACCTCTGTAACGGTTAAAAGCCAAACAAAAGTTAACCCAAACCTAAAAGTGAACTAGAACGGGTTAACCCTTTTCAAACGCTCAATCCGAAGAATGAATATTCTTCATCTTCGTCCTGTACTAAACTGGTTTGTCTGCGGGTCGTACCGCTTAATGCTGTTGAGGTAGGACTGCCCGTCGTGACTTCCCCCCCTCCCCCTCCACAGGGTACAGCAGTTGCAGAACGCAAGCTATCTACTCGGTTGTGTGATACGGGCGCAGTCAGGTGAGTGATGGGTGACCGCTAGTGGCAAATTAAAATATGCGTTTCCGTGATGATCTCATCGGAGGCCTTATAGGTTTGAAAACATCCGACAGCGAGTTGGCCCCTAACCCGGATCTCCAACGAGCCGCATTGGAGCAGCGTGAGGTAAGCTCCAGGCTTCCTCTCAAACAGGGGAGAGACTCGTGCCCAATAGTGGGACGTGTGAAGGGAACTGACCTGGTCGGTCTGCGGGTAGTACCGCTGACAAACATCTGACAGCGGGTTGGCCACTAACCCCGTTTGTCCACCGACCCACATCGGACCGAAGGGACCCGTGCCCAGCGGTGAGACGTGGGAAGGGTTGCCACTATTAAACTCTGACTCCAAGGAACGGGTTTTCGTCACCCCGGTTGTGGAAGGAAAGTATTCTGAACTGACCTGGTTGGTCTGCGGGTCGTACCGCTCGATGCTGTTGAGGTAGGACTGCCCGTCGTGCCCCCCCACGGCGTACAGCAGGTCGTGCAGCACGGCGACGCCCACGCCGCAGCGCCGCTTGGACATGGGCGCCACCATCTTCCACTCCGCCGTCTGCGGGTCGAACCGCTCCACCGAGGCTATCGCGTCGCCGGAACACCAGCCGCCCACCGCGAACAGCACCTCGCCTGGAACGGTCCACGTATCGTGAGCGACGGTTCGGTGGGAAAAAATTGGAATTCGAGGGTAACCCGACCTCGTTCGGGGCCGGAAGACGTGTGGTGGGTGTGGAGTACGGATTAAATACTTGATATCGTAGAGCAACACGGGCCACCGGGCGCGGCGGAC
The DNA here is from genome assembly GCA_036365455.1 of Macrosoma leucophasiata. NCBI lineage: Eukaryota > Metazoa > Arthropoda > Insecta > Lepidoptera > Hedylidae > Macrosoma > Macrosoma leucophasiata. The sequence goes on from JAWQUS010000007.1 coordinate 25,472,154, forward strand.
CGGAGGGAGGTAATCGTATGCAGGCTTTCCCCTCTGTCAGCCCAAGTGGGCCTATGCCTGTCGCGTGGATGTTTAAATTTGTTTGTGAAATTGTGTATGTATTTTGTTTAAGTCTAAGTGTGAGTTTCGTAGTAAGAGACGATTTTTGTAGTGTGAGTGTCACACGTATTTCCCCCCGCAATAAATGACAGACTGTTTTGCATCGGTAATAAACGCTATGGCTACTCCCTCCGGTCCGCATCGGCGGCCGGTAGCTTGTGTTGCTCTATGCTCGATATCGAACGTCGACATATCTCATCATATCATATCAGCCATAGGACGTCCACAGCTGAACATAGGCCTCCCCCAACTCCACATCGATAAATTCGTAATAATGACGGAAAAGCCTGTCTTCTGGGTGTCCCTCTTAAAACAAAAGCCAGATAACGCTTTCAAATAACTATTTTTACAGATTTATCTCGCGTATATTAAACTAAAATTATTTTTAAAATCAACCCGACGTTTCGGTTCCTTCTCAGCTTCCGACGGGACGCTCAGTCTGCCCGGGACCACCAAATATAGTTTTATTTCAATGAGTGCTCATGAATAGCTCGCGAAAACCTAAGATCATATCAGAGAATGGCTTTCCAACGGACCACGTATCTCAATGGGTGGGTTAAGCTTAGGCCGAGTGCGGGCCGCTCTGGGGAGACACGAGCGGGCGCTCCTGAAGTTGGAGAAGGACTTACGAAACAGGCGTCAGGGGAGTGGGAAACCTTCCGAAGCAAGCGTCGGGAGGATTCCGCTCGGAGTAAACGTAAAGGAAACCTTGGGAAGTGTGAGTGAAGAACCCGTCAGATGCGGACGCCATACCTCTGCGGGTGGGTTTCCTGGGGCGGGTGCGGGGGCCCTGCATGAGCGGGCGCTCCTGGGGCAGCAGCAGGTAGTTCTTGGCCTCGTCCAGCAGGTCGCGGCAGGCGTCGTCGGAGCGGATCAGCAGCTCGGAGGACACGGTGCCCACCAGGAACTTGGGGCTGAGCAGCGGCAGTCGCACGTGTTGCAGCACCTGGGGTACGACAGGGTTTACTGTATTTTTATAAGGACGTGACAAGTTACCGTACGTTTCACATTGATGTGGTAAATACTGCCTAAAGACATTCACACCGATACGAATTTCCCAATAGAGTACAGTGCTCCGCCCGAGTTCAAAGCCGTCTCATCTCGGACGGGGTTCGTTTGTGTGTGTGAATTTCGAGTCGAACGAATTGTCAGCTCTCCTTCCGCACACCGGACGGGCGTATGGTGGACATGGTGGTCTTCCGACTCCTGGGAACTGCAGTTACCTGCGCCAGATGCTGCCGTCTCTCGGCCACGTTATACTTGACCCAGGACATGACGGCCTGGAAGGTCTGCTCCTCGGAGCGGACGTTGAGCTCGTCCGACGCCACGATGTCGATCAGCTGCGCCGCCGGCAGCAGAAGGAACTCTTCGCTCTCCATAACCTGGGATTTAAAAGAGAATAAAAAATTAAGAAAACTGTTCAGCTGTAGTAAGTATAATACGTAATACACAAATATTAATCCAATAGCACATACAAACTGTGTTTATTAATTGTTATATTTGCGAACGTAGACTACGACGAAGATCTATATCTATGCGTAAAGTCAGGAAGCGGGATGAGTAGAAGCAGCAACAGAAGCTGTAAGAAGTTAGCGAATAGAACTAGTATCACCTCGGGGAAGTTCTGCTGGGTGAACTTGTCGGCGATGCGCAGCAGCTCGCGGCAGGAGTGCGTGTCGGCGAAGGCGCGGATGCCGAGGCAGTTGGAGCAGTCCAGCTGCCGCTTGAGGAACTCGCAGCACACGTCCTGGATCTCCTGCAGCTGCAGCAGGCACGCCGCCGGCAGCAGCGCCTGCCACACCACAAGCTCGGGCGTCAGTCTGGCTGACCGGTGAATCGTGGGACATATGAAAGGTTAATAATCAGCCTGAGTTATAAGTTAATAATAATAACGATGAAGCCATTTATTCCAATTTTTTTATATACATAACAAATTACAAAAATTGTGCGATTGTTGGGATTAAATTTGGACCCCTCTTTGGGTGTAGGCCTCCTCCAGCTTCCTCCACCCGTCACGGTTCTGTGCGGCCTTGCAGCCATTTCTGCCCTGCCTGCCACCCCAGCTATGTCGTCCGACCATCTCTTGTATGGACGACCAACCCTTCGTTTCCCTGTGGGACCTCTCCATTTGGTCGCCAGTACAGTCCATCTGTCATCTTTCATACGGGCTATATGACCGGCCCATCGCCACTTAAGTTTCAAGGCTTGGGTTAGCGCATCTTGTATATCTGTTCTTTTTCTTATGTCTTCACTTCTAATTTTTTGTATTTTGTTTATGCTAAGAGTTATAAGTTACCTGAACATTACTCTCCTCGACGACGATGTGCGCGGTGTAGCAGAACTCGACGAGCTGCTCCATGGCGTGCTCGTCCACGTCGCGTATCGTCACCTCGGTGGCGCGCGACTCGGCCAGCTCGCCCGTGAACATCGCGCGGAAGTACGGGCTGCAGGCTGATAGTATCACTCTGCAATACAACAAAGGGAAATTAAGTAAACCGAGATATGAGCACCGAGGCACTAGAAATACATGTGGAATTTTACGAGGAAGAAATGCCTTCACAATCAACCTTAGGATCTGGGTACATTGGGTTGCTTTTAAAATATCAAGCCTTCGCCAAAGACGCCCACAGTGTTGTGCCTCAGATGTTAGGGAAGAATATGACATAACGCCAACGACAGTAGTTTTATCGCGGGGTGCTGTCTGCCCATCCCGCGTCGCTATTTCTACTACCGCCCTATCGGTCGGTTGACTTATTGCACTAGTAGAAGAATTCTCTTCCAATAGAGGGCGATGGGGTCGTCATGTCCCGATCCCACATTTTCCCCCTCGCGCATCCCTTCTGTACCATAAAATCGCCTTCGGTTGCATTTAAATTGGCGCGACTTGTAATGTACCTGTGAGCAAAGAGTTTCCTGTTGGCGACGTTGAGCACAACATCGCAGAGCTCGCGGTGGCGGCGCAGCGCGGACAGCTCGCCGAGGATGGCGCGCGGGTGCTTCTCCGACGTGTGCGACAGGCGCGCGCCACCGCCCCCGCCGCCGCCGCCGCCCCCGCCGCCGGGCGACCCGCCCTCGCCCATCCTGTACACGTTTTTTTATGTTATTGGTATGACAAGATTCAGACAAGCAGACCACCAGGGCCACCTAATGGAAAGTGGTCACCGTCGCCTATGAACATTTGCAACACCAGGGGAATTGTCAACGCGCAGACTGCTAAAGGACTCTTTTGACGCCATTTTTTGAAGAACTTCCAGTTGGTTTTACAATATACCTACACGTTCTGGGAAGAAACGACCGCCAAAACCGCACTGCCAGGTGTCGATGAGGGTAGAACTGAGTCCACAATGCAAACCAAATCGACGAAAACTTATTCATAATCTATTTAAATAAAAATCAATTACTGTGCGTTAGCCTTGTTAACCTTGAGAACAGCTAAAATGATTTGGCCAATCTTGGATTTAAAATATTCGTGAATATATAAATCCAGAGAAGATTGAAAGGTGAGAAAATTTTGAAAAAAAAATTGAGGAAAATAGTATACTAGCAATTAAATTTTCAGTAAAACTGCTTATTTATCTATCCATCAAACGTTTGATGTTCGTCATGTTCGTCAAATCATTCAGTTTTTTTTATTTAATAATTCTTTTTTTTACGAAAGTATAACTGCCAACGCACAATCAGAACTGTTGGTCATAGAAAGCAATATTTTCGAGGCATTAAAGTAAATATATTTTGGCTGATAAAACATTATCTGTAGGTACTTAAATTTGTTATGTAGCAATCAGCGAGCTCAGAATTATGTATCATCAGTTAGCCATTTTCAGAGATCAAAATCGTACACCATAATTTATAGAGATCCTTGAATGTGAACAGCAATCTTTATTAAACTAATGAACCGGTACAGAGGTCGGACGTCGGACGAGCGTCGCATCGATTTTTCCTTCTACATTTATAGAATACCAATCGGAAAAATTACATACACTTAACTTGGAATCAACTGCTTAGAATACAAATTCTTATCTTATTTATTTATTTATAGCTTTTTTTCATACTGTGAAAGAATTGTATATAATAATTGTTTAGTTTATTGTTATTTTTGCTGCTCAATAGTATGCCCCTGAAGGGTAAAAGCCAAATTCAGGCAGACAAATTCTTATCTACTACTGCTAGCTAGTATTTTATTTTTGTAACTAACTAGCCTGCAGTTTCCCCTGCGTTTGAAATTATTGTCCGTGTATACATAATTACCTTTTCCAAGAATATGAGTTAATACTAAAAGATTTATTAAATCTTGACCGTTATTTGAAGCTTATAAGTTTGAAATAGGCAACACTTGTTTCCCGCCTACTTCTCTCCCTCTCCCTCTATTGTTATATATCTATCTCGCTCGCCCATCCCTTCCACCCCCACCAGCAGGGCCACCCGAGCTCGAAGGCTCGGAGCTGCGCCTTCGTCATTGGCGTCCAGTTTCTCGCCTGAACAGTATAGAACTTAAAACGGTGATTTACAGTGCCGCGTGTTTTTAAAAAGTGTTTTGTTCACCGGTATCACGTGAGTTACTTTTTTTCTTCAATATTCAAACGATTTTGATATAATTTTTCTCTTCTCTAGTAAACTACCCACATTTTAACTTTTTTATTTTTTTGTGTTGCGATTTCGAATGAATTTCTAAGAATTCTATTGAATATTGCAGTTACGATTAATATCTGACAATATTTCAATTGCGCTTTTTAATCGTAGTTAAAAATACGTAATAAAATGAGCTCCGAGAAACAACTTGGGGAAAATATGAACAAAACTAGCATCGCCGCCACCACGGCGCATGAATAAAGATGTTGAACTTAAAGACAGGGCTCCGCATGCAAGCTGTTCCAGCAGCAGTACTAGCTCTAGTGATAGTGATACTTCTAGTTCTACTTCGGACTCTGCTTCAAAAAAGAAGCGACGTCGTCGTCGTCGACGTAGTAAAAAAACATAAGCGTAGTCACCGAAGCGATTAAAAATTGAAAAATTATGTCGTCAGGTTTGCGATTTACGTAAACAAATTGAGTTGAATGGTAGTAAGGCTAATTATAGTCCTACTGGTGAATATCGTAATTCCGAGTATGATGCAAATCAATACCCCATTTCAGATAGCAATATTATTGATGACAATGTTAGTGGTATTCTTTATAGCGATGATGATCGTGATATTGAGTCGCAGAATTTGATTTTAAAACTTGACTTTGAAATTGGAACAAAGTTAAAGGAATCCGCAGTTCCTAAAGCTCCCGAAAACATCTTGAAGCTCTTGCAGGACATTCAGTATTTCGATAAAAGTGAATGGTCTGAGGTGCGTTACGCAGAGGTCCAAAAACAATACATCCACACTCCCGGCTTCACTGCTTTGGAGGCCAACGAGGAGATTAAAGCCTATGATTCTCTTCGACATCTGGCTCACGCAGACAAAGCATATGCTGCTTTAACCTTCTGTGTCTTGAGACAACGCGAAGCTCTGCAGTCTAGTCTGCAAGAGCTACTTATGTGGGCTCGTGACCAGAATAGTTTAAGTATGGAGGGTATGCATGAAAAATTAGCTATGTTATTTTCAAAAGGCGATTATTCTAAAATATAGTCTGATTTGTTACAACTGATATGTGGCCACAGAGCCGAAATAATACAAATGCGTAGAGATGGAATGAGTAATATGGTACGTGATCCAGTATTCAAATCTACCTTGAGGAAAGTACCACCATCTAACAGTTTTCTGTTTAGTCCGGAAAGTTTCACCACTGTGCTAGAAAAGGCAGGAGGAGTCAATAAAACCTTTTTACCGTTAAAGGCAAATAGCAAACCTGCTTCACATGCAGGGACTGCTAGGGCTTCACGCCACCCCTCGCAGGGGCCGGCTAACTTTTTTGGACCCTCTCAGGGACCAAGTTCGAGATGTTACACTCAAATGCAATCACCATACAGCCCACCATAGTACCCAACCCTCGCAGGGTTGCCACTACTTTCAAAACCCACCCTCGCAGGGTTATGGTCTAAATAATTCGGACCAACGCATGGTCCACAGCACAAAAACTACCTTTCGTCCTCGAGGAGGACGGCAAGGTATCAGACTATCTGAGCCAACGAGAGGAAATCGAAAGCGTATTGGGGCCAAAACTGATTACAATTCAAACAAAAGACGAAAATATTGACTCGAATCCTTTCAGGGCTGGTCGGTTGACGAATTTCGTAATGCGCTGGAAAAAAATTGGAGCTCCGAAATATTTACTAAAAATATTAAAAGGGTATCGCATACCCTTTCGCGAAAAACCGCCTTTGTTAATTCCAAGAAAAAGGTCGGTGATAAATGCTTATCGCACGAAAGAATCTCAGTCCATGATCACGACAATAAACGAGATAAAGGAACAAGAGGTTTTAGAAGTGGCTCAGCACTCACCCAGTTTCCTTTCAATAATGTTTCTGGTACCCAAAAACGATGGTTCCAACCGGCCGATTTTCAATTTAAGAACCCTGAACAAATATGTGCTAACAGAATCTTTCAAATTGATAAATGTCTTCAAAGTACCCGAGTTCCTACAACCAGGCGACTGGTTGTGCAAAGTAGACCTTTCACAGGCATATTTTCATCTACCAATAAGTCGCAGCCACAGACAATTTCTGCGTCTAATTTACAAAGGAGAATTACTCCAAATGACTTGTCTACCTTTCGGCCTCTTTTTTTCTTTAAGGTATTCGCTGCTTTGACCAACTGGGTAGCTCACTCTCCGAGAGTAAGGGTTGAGGATAATAGTGTACTTGGACGACTTTTTGTTGGTCCACCACGACCAACAGGCTCTACAAAAGCATGTCAAAATGCTGCTGGACTTTTTCAAAGGGTTCAGCTTTGTTTATGTTATACTAGCTGTTGCCCGCGGCTCCACCCGCGTGTGGGTCGACTTCGCGTAACCTGTGGAATTTTATCAAATCATCCCATGGCAACCCACAGGAACATTTTTTCGGGATAAAAACTATTTTTTGTGCTAATCAAAAGTTACCCTCTGTGTGTTCAGTGATAACATAGCGTCCTATGTGTATAAGTGAAAAGAATTATACATCAGGTATAGATAACGTAGGCAAGGTTTTTTTTTTTAATAATTTACCGAATGTTGGTTCTCACATTCTATTTCTGTCTTCCTACTTCCTACAATTGAAATCAATCACTTATACATCAACACGAAAACACGTAAATCACGATATCATTATTGGTTAATTGATGTTACATTAGCCAGTTATTATTATAGAATCAAATCAGTAATATGTTATACGTAACATTATGCTTATTTGCATAGTACCTAAATAAATTACGTACTGAATCTTTTATTATTGTTTCAGCACTAAAGTGAAAAATCATTGCCACATTCTGTCAGCTGCAGATTAGTTAAAACTTACATTTTATTGAGAGGAATAGCAGCAGGTTTGATGTTGATGTTAAATTAAGTACATTAAAGTACGAAATATAACTGGCATAAAAAAAATAAAATCAATAAATTATTTATTTATACATAAATTTAAAATATGATATGTAGTCTGGGAACTCTGTTTATCCATAATTAAACAAATAAAGCTCTTATTAACACTGTTATACAGTGAACATGTGTTCAAGGAGCCATTTGAATCTCTTAACATTTCCCAAGACCCCTCTCCCCTTTTCCCCAATTTGTGCTCTAGCTATCTAATCTTTGTGTAAATAATTAAAAAACACAATTTTTTTATATAAAAATATATAAATAAATTACAATTTACAACATTTTACAATTTAGATTATGGGGATTTATGGGGAAAAGGTCAATTTTCTCCTGTTTATAGAAATTAGCGAGTTATAGTAACTTAGAAACGATTTAGAACTATTTATATAAAGATATTTTTAATTTGGTGCATTTAAAAAAATATTAAAAGCATATAAAAATAACATAATTCAAAGATTTTGTATTCAAAACATTGCTTCTCAGTGAATATAAAGTAAATACATTATGATTATGATATGTTCTTTGGTTTTTGCGAGCTACACTCATTGAAATAAATCCGTAAAAATAGTTTTATTTCAATCACAGTATGATTATTTTCTCAGAATAAGATTTAAGGATTGGGTTGGCTATTTGTTCAAGTTTCATAACAACAACAAAGGCAATGGTTAAAGGACAGTTTATTTAAGAATGTCCGTAATATTAAATACTTTTTGTTCCTGAAAAAATATAATTAAAGATGCTATCTTACTTATATTTCGTCTGTTATCAATTAACATAAATCTGAATAAAACATTCACATATACATTCAGGGTCAATACATGCATCTTTAAATAATGTAAATTGCTAAACAGTTTAACTTACAACACTTCAAGCCCGCGGTATTCTAAATTTCCTTGTGTGTCTAAGGACAAAACAAACTTGAATCTGTATGTGAATGAAATTTATATAACAATAACTCACCTCTTGTGTCCGCGTGCGTTTCCCAGCTGCAAACGCAGCGGGGGCGAAGCCCAGCCCCACACGGAGTCAATCTGCAAACAAACATCAGCTTCAGCATCAGCTGCTCACACCAACACAATCACTTGGAGATTTTACTCACTATATGTCTCTTCTATCATGACAGACTTACAAATCTAATTCGAACTGATCACAGAACATAACCCGACAATAATATCCAGCCCTTCCAGACTTAATATTCGTGTTTGTAAGTCGTTAATATATGCCAGTGTCAATGCACTCTGTCTTACCTTTGAGGATTATCGGGCACTGCAACCGAAACTAGGCCCAGAGGAGCGCGAAACAAGGATTCAGCGCTCCAAATTGTAAAACGTAACAATTATTTACACATCGATTTCCTGATCACTATAATTTTATGTTTACTGTTACACAGCTTTGGACATTTTTTTATTTTACAATATTCTATCCAATAAATTCATATGGAAATAGTCCGTTCGGAATCTTGATCTTTGTTGTAACTAAATCAAAGTAATGTAATATTAAGTAATATTTTTAAAAACAATTACTATTTTACAATGATCATACAATTTTTCATGTTTCAGTATATTTATAAAGATTAAAATAATTATATTTAGCATACAAAATATTGTCGATAAATATATTAATCAGAGGAAACGAAAACTGAATAAGATTTCTGAATGTTTGTAGGGCAAATGTCAATATCACAGAGTTGCCACATATCACCATACCATACCTATTGTGAAACAATCTGAAAAAGAAGATTGTAAAGAAGATTGCGTTATCGAGATATTTTTATCTTGCAAACGCAACAATATTAATTAAAAGTAGTTATAAAAATGGAAAATCTAACACAAACTTATTAAATATCCTGAAATGAAAATATAACCGCCATCTGCGGTAATTTCAAGTAGAATTTGGAAACAATTTTAGTATCGGTCAACGTTATATTACGATAGAATGTTTGGAAATAAGCTGCCTATCTTCTCCGGGATAAGACTTGGCATCGTTCTAATAGGGTAATATATATATTTTCTTTTTTCATATTCGTGTTGTCGTGTATAATTTTATGAGAATGGCTACATTTATAGCTTATCTGTCACGTCAATTACGTCAAACGTCAACGTCAAGTTGACGTAACTAAACACGTCATACGTTTGTTTTGAATGTTTTGATGCTAAAAATCTAATTAAAATTGTAAAATTACTTTTAAAATGTCTCTCACGTTATTACTAGAAAAATACGATGTATCTACTGAAGAGGGACTTCAGAAAGCTTTAAATGATATCGAAAAAGAAGAGGTAGATTGTACTTAGTAACAGTTCACCACTGTCTGATGTTTATAACTTTTACCCCAATTTGGGGTTCCCAAAATAATTATCATGTGCATGTTTTTAAGATTGAAACGTTCATTAACACTGTGAACTCGTACATTTTAGTGTGAAGTCAACGAAGCATTATCAAACGCGTTGTCCCGAGCTTGTACGTTAGAAGGCCGGTTGCGCTCTGCCAGCCAGGCGTACACGAAGCTGAGCGAGGTGAAGAGTGACGCGCAGGTAGCCGCCGACATGGTCGATAAGACCGCTGTGTTGGCTAGGGACGTCAGTGCTAAAGTACGGCAGTTGGATCTGGCGAGGGTAAGTGGCCGATAGAATATAGATCATGAGAGCGTTGGCACCATCAGATTATCTTATAATACATCTAACGTTAAATAGGAGTGTTCAAAGCTAAGTACTTAATCCGTCAGCCCATGAGGAATATTTGACAATTGATTTCTATTGTTTGTAAGCTGGCAGTCTTGCATGTCTTGACGGGTTATATTACATTGTTAAGACAAGTGGCCACCTTTATAGTATTGTTCAGTGTTCTAGCCAAATCTGGTCTAGCAGGGAATAGGCAAATATTTATTACAGTATTGTTTGAGAAAGGATTTAATTCTTACGGGTCTATTTAAATTTCCTTTTACAGGCAGCTGTGTAAGAACAAGAACTAGGATATTTGATACACTTTTTTTATGCAATGAAATTGGCAAACAAGCATGCAGTTCACATTGATGTTAAGTGATGACTGCAGCCTATAGACACGTTGCCACTCCTGAGGCCTAAGGTGTTATGCCTCTGTGCTGGAAATTACAGGACCATACATTACCACCTGACTGGAACACAATAGTGCTGAACACTACTATTTAGCAGCAAGTATATTAGGTAATGTGGTGGTGCCTACGCCTGCAAGCTCCGTCTCTGGAGCTCTACCACCAGTACCACTTCACTCTCTGCCTATACCCTAAGGACTTGGTGTGAACTTATTCTGTCATATTTTAAAACATAACTTCACACCTGTTTTTGCTGTAATGGTGGGTAGGGTTAAATGAATATATTGTAATGTTTCATGTACCTATTAATAATGATATTGGAATATGAATTGATATTGATAATGCTCACTAAACTTTAACTTCCGTTGAGCTGAAAATATATTCATAATGAGAAAATTTTAATTATTTTGAATAATAAGTTAAAGCTGTTTCACCTTGTACTTCTTTTTTCTGTACCACTCTTTCCATGACCCTTTGTTTTTTTAAAATGTTTGTTGGCAAATTTGCAGTCAAGAGTAGCTGAGTGTCAGCGGCGGGTCCACGACCTGATAGACCTGCGGGTGTGCAGTGCTGGAGTGGAAGCTGCCATCAAGGCACATGACTATGAAACAGGTCATTTTCACTTGCACTTCTTTTACACTTAATTAAGAAACAATACTGAAATACAAAACTGAATCTTAGCTCAAACCCAAATAATTTGGAATCTATAAGTAAGATCTTAGAAAAAGATGTTAGAGGTTTTGACACTCTTTCATTTCGTGGCAAAGAGCACCACTATGAATATGAAGTATCAGGGAATGTTTTGTGGAGGAATGACTGTTTTTGGCATGTTGTGGCAAAGAGCGTCACTGAAGTATCGGGGAATGTTTTGTGGAGGAATTACTGTTATTGGCTTCCCGACGAAGAAACTTCGGTTCCTCTCTTTTGGACCACCAAGGAAGGTGATAGAGCCTGGCGGGCCGCAGCCAAACTATTATCTAACGGGCAGTTGTATAATGTGCGGCAACCCATGCGAAAACTTGATATGTGTGATCCAGGGCGGTCATACGCCATCTTGCGTACTAGAAAAGTACTTATGTTTCCTCAGTCTTCTACTAGGTGGCACCTTATGTAATGGACACTATAGTATGTTAGCGTAACGTGGGCGGTGGTGATGTTTAGGCGCGGGGCACGTGGCGCGGTTCCTGAGCATGTCGCCGGGCTCGGTGGCGGCGGCGGCGCCCGACCCGCGCGCCGACATGGCGGCCGCCGCGCGGACCCTGCGCGAACACCTTCTGCGCAAGTATGTATATGCTTAACGTGACCGTACGTCCCGTTGAACGGGACAGTCCCGTTTTCTAAAAAACTAGCGTGCCCGGCTTAAGTTGTCTCGTAAACGTCAATCCGAAATTATTAATATTTTTTTAATAATTTATAATCTCAATAACAATCCATAGTGATACCTAAGAACCTTAAAGACGGGCGTTATATTTGGGCGCTCGTTAGTAAGTCTCTTGGTTCCTTGAAGGTTAATTTTAAGTATGTCCCATTTTGAGTGAAGATAAAAACGTTTCAGTCCAGAATAAATGGTCACGTTATATATAGTAGAAGCCAATTAGAAGCAAGTAGTCACACAAGTAATCTAATTGGACTGTCTTCATGAAACATATTCAACATATAGAACAGGCTCACGGACACGCACGGACAGGCACGCGAATAAAAAAGTTCAACGGTAAATTGATAAGCTGTTGTTCTCGGTTGTTCCGTGATCAGGTCTTTATTATGTGCTTGGTATATTAAATGAATTTATGTTATGTGAAGTTTATGTGGAAATTTAGAATAACAAGATTTTAAATTTCAGACTATCCCATTAAAAATGTCATTGTCAAAAGATTATTATAGAAACCGGCCATATGCGTGTTGTCAAGTGTCTCTTGTAATAATGCAATATTCGCGCGAAGCGATACAATACAGCCAAATATCGCATTGACGTATATCGATATATTGCATTCCGTTGTATCGATGCACCAAAATATCGATACGTATCGGGCATCGCTAACGTCGGGAGCTTGGTGCAGGTTCGAAGAGGCATCCCGCAAGGAGGACGACGCGGCCGTGGAGCGCCTGTACCGGCTGTTCCCGCAGATCGGCTGCGCGGACGAGGGCCTCGACCTGCTCGCCAAGTACATAGCTAAACAGGTGAGAGTCGAGGGAAGATATTATACCACTAGCCACCCGCCCCGGCTTCGCACAGGTGCAATGTTACCTACGTCACTAATAAATAATTGTGACTGACAGCATAGACAAATAGTATCCTATCTTTCAAGTTGAATCAGACTGCACACGGGGTGCAGGTTAAGTAGTTTAGGAGTTCATCGCGGCCAAACAACGTGACGCGTATGTATGTACGTATGTATCTTCAAGCTAAGTTCCTTACGGGGTAGGCAGTGATTGTGGAGTGTGACTGTGTGTGTATGTATTGTCGAGTCCTATGTTAGTAAAAACCGTACCTGCGAGTTGTTATTCCGGTGATCACGAACTAATGATTAGAGCGACAGCTGACATACTGGTGGTAGAGCTTCAGTGACTAGCTCGCGGGCGCACGTACCTACTACCGCACTACCTTATTTGCTATAGTTTGCAGTTTTACTTTAAAGTTACTGCGTTTTTTTAATCTTTCTTCGCACATAGTAGAAATCAGTGCTACAGAATAAACTATTTCTGTATACTATTTTTTGCTCTTGAGAAACAAGTTTGCATCAGATTGCGATGATCGCGTCACACCGCAAAATTCATCTCATTCTTTTAACTTACAATTATGCCGCATGTAACAAAATACGCAACCGAGCTGTTCACCGCTTAAGGTTTGTTTTAATCATAAATCTTATCCATCAGACGGAAGCTAACATTCGTCGCGCAGGCGTAATATCAAGTGGAGAGACTCAAGCGGCCATATACGCCGATGCGCTGACCCGCGTGCTGGAGGCGGGCGCCGCGGCCCTGGACCGCGTGCGGGGGCTGGCCCTCGCCGCCCCGGCGCCCCCCACCCCCCGCGCCCCCGCACTGCCGCGAGCGCTCAGGTTCCTGCAGCCTGTGGTGAGTCCTCGGTTGATATCTGGTGGAGAGCCTCAGGTGACCGTTTACGCTGACGTGTTTACCCGTGGCCGGTTCGACTGCCGTGGAGTGAGGATGAGGATTGGTGAATGCCATCCCCGGGCTTCCCACCCCGCGTTCCCCGCCGTCGCCTCGCGCTCTCATGTTTTTACAGCCTGCGGTGAGTCCTCGCTTAACTCTTCGAGTTCTCGCAGCGAGTGGTGAATGAATATGCCATAAAATATTATGACCGTTCCGACAGATAAGCGCGGGCGCGGGTCGCGTGTGCGCGGAGCTGATGAAGGCGCGGCGGCCCGCCCTGGAAGCCGGGCCCGGACCCCACGGGCCCCACGGCCAGGACGGGCGCGGCGCGCTGGCCGCCGAGCCGGGCCTCAACGAGTTGGCGCTGACCCTCAGCAGGCTGCAGATGTACTTCGCCTTCCTCAGGCGACGCGCTGAGGTCAGTCGCTTCCTATAGCTTGTGATCATCAGCCATTGGCTCGAGGAACATAATCCGCCGACCTTCCCCGACCATACTGGTGAACAAAATATCGTAAGTAGACCCCTCTAGATGGATTGTGCTAATCTAGACCAAAAGTTCACAGTTCTAATAGATGTATTGAATTGAAGCCGTTGTGCCGAGAGGTGAGTGACGCGACAAGTGAAAGACTCTGATGTTAACCAACTGTTTATTCAGGCGCATATTTGACTTGGTATACTATCGCACACAACCGTACCTTAATGTAACACGAAGTTCCTCACGGATAATTAAGTAGATCTCCACAAAGTTGAAGACAGCCACTATGTAAAATTGAGACAACATTCTTGAATACTACTGTACTACACTTTCAGATGGATGGTGCTAATCTGGACGAAAAATCTAAAGCAGATCTTATAGACGCAACAGAAAAAATCATAGGAGAGTGCGAGCTGACGCGGATCACACAGGACGTTCTCACTCTCTATCTCACTTTGGAAAGGTCAGTCTATTTCATATGGATCTCTGGATAACTCTGTCGTTAATAACTGATGGAACTATTTTATAAGGAATGTGTTTGTGGCGCAGGTACTTCTTGGAGGAGAGCGTGAACAAGGCGCTGAAGCTGTCGACGCAGGCCGGCGCCACCGGCTCCAGCCTCATCGACGACGTGTTCTTCATCGCCCGCAAGGTCATCAGGTGCGTACCGACCGTCCGCCCTCCCCCGGCTCCAGCCTCGTCGACGACGTGTTCTTCATCGCCCGCAAGGTCATCAGGTGCGTACCCATCGTCTCCCATGTATTGGTGATCAGTATAGATCCAAAAGTGAAGTGGATTTCAATTTATATGCAGGCAAATGTATGGAACTACGGACGTTCGATCGTTATAGAATTGATTTTTGAAGTGAAAAATCCTTTATCGGCGCTGTGACCGTTTTGTGATGGGTAAAAAATGTGACACGTGACTTAACTCGCGTCATTGTCACACGTGACCTGATCGAACATTTGTGAGACGGACGGAGCGGTGCCGGTGCGGACTCGCCGGTGCGGCGTAGAAGTGGAGGAGAGGCAGAACATTTTAATTTTTTTATTTTGTTTTTATGTAATAAGTGGCAAACAATCATGCAGTTTACATTGATTTTAAGTGATGACTACAGCCTACAGACACTTACACAATGACCAGAGGTCAAAATGCAGATGCGCTGCCACTCCTGAGGGATTAGGTGTTATGCCTCTGTACCGGAAATTACAGGGCCGTACATTACCACCTGACCGGAACACGATAGTGCTGAACACTACCATTTCATTAAATATAAACAGTCACGTTTGTGTGCGATAGTGTAATAAATGAATATTGTGTTTACCAAATAAATGATAGTACTTTTATACTGATAATTAAACCATTCCAAAATATCAAGAATGCAGTTTTCATTTCTGTCAGCACTCCCGGAGTGGAACCCGTGGTTTAAAACCTGTATGTATGTATGTGTGTATGTGCGTGCGTGTGTGCAGACGCGGCGTGTCGACGGGCAGCGTGGACGGTGCGTGTGCGGCGCTGAACGAGGCCGGCGCGCAACTGGAGCGGGTGGCGGGCGCCGCGCGCCGCCGCCTCGCCGCGCCCCCCGCCGCGCCCCTCGCGCTGCGCCCCCCGCCCGCGCCCCCCGCGCCCGCCGCCCTGCAGCCGCCCGCCCTGCTGCCGCTCGCCGCGCGCCTCAACCGCGACCTCGACCACCAGCGGACGCTCTACCTGGTGCGTGCATGAAGACAGCGCGGCAAAGGACGTTGCATATTTACACAGAGCCCCTGATTTCAAGGAGTTTCCAATGAGCATCGTGAAGCATATATTAAAAAAAGAAACTGCACTATCGAGCGACAAGAGTTGCACCGAATCACGAACACATCCGAAAATGGTCACCCGACTTGAATGCAATAGGCGAATTACATAAAAAAAGGTTACCCAAGTTTCCACTTCACTCAAGTTTTCACCGGGCACGGTTACCACAAACAATATTTATATAGGCTAAAAATCACACTCTCTGACAAATGTCTCTGTGGTGACGCTTCAATTCAAAGTATCCAACATCTACTAACCGATTCTCCTCGCTACAGTAACGCTCTCTACACTCACATCCTCCTCGCGTCGTACTCCCCATTACTGAGGGTCGTGACTCCCCCGATGGGAGATTAATTTGTGACGGATGATATTCTTCCATCTATGTCTGTCCTGTGCGTCGTAGAGCTTGGTGTCTAGAGTTCAGCGGATCTGGTCACACCATCTGACTGGGCTACGACCTCTAGACCTTCTGTCATCGATCTTACCAGTAACCATAAGCTGCTCGAGGTTATGTCCATCTTTTCGGGCAATGAGTCCATAGAATTCGAGGATCCTTCGCAGGCAGATAGAGCCTGGTTTTAATGTTGAGCTCGCGAAGGATGGACTCGTTGGTACGAAAATTTTCCGCCAGCACCACATCTCAAAAGCGTCGATGCGGTCGCGATCGGCTTTCTTTAGTGTCCGTGTTTCCGAAGCGTAATTGAAAATGGAGAACACTAATGAACTGACTAACTTCGTCTTTGTTCGCCGAGATATGTTGCGATCTTTCCAAACTCGCTGGAGCTGAGTCATTGCACTTTTGGCCACTCACATAAACACGTGCAATATGCTCAATATATGAACCTAGTGCGTGCCGAGTGTACCGATCGCGACTGCCGATATCGTTGTCGTCGTCTCGAGACGGCTTCGTGGCCGGGGCGAGGAGCAACCGCGAATGTCCGAAGGATTTCTTCGTGGAGGTGATCAGGCCCTCCTCTCGTCTCGTCGTTTTGCTCAAAATATCGGTTTGTAAAGAAAATAATAGGGTGTGGGTGTGTTATTTCATGACATATTTTGGTTTATTCACAGGGGAGCGTAAAAGGTTCACGATAAACAAATTGTTCCTCTTCGTAGACCTCCCCTACATTCGGCGTCCCTTCCGCGCCAAAAACGTAGATGTGAGCGCAGCGAGCGCGCTGCGCATGCGTCACGTGTTTCCACCGTGTGACGTGTGTCCATAAATCGCTTAACCCGAACACCGACCAGAACAGTAGCGGGTGGTGGGGATGACGGGCGAAGGCGTAAGAAATCGGCGTGTTCACTTTTCACACACATACCGCAGGGCAGAAAAACGCACCGTCAACGAAGCGCGCACGCAGCGCCCACATTTCTCGCACGCCCGAAGGACGCGCACGCCCAACGTGGAGACAATATTACACGCGTCGATTAACTCTCTCATAAACGTCGACATAAAGTATAAATAAACAATCGCAGGCGTGCATGAACGAGGCGGAGTGCGGCGCGGAGTGGTCGGAGCGGCTGGCGGAGGAGGGGTGGCGCGGCGCCGGCGCCGTGTGCCGCGCGGGGGGGGAGCGGGACAAGGTGCGCGGCTGTGTGGAGGGGCTGGCCGCCGCCGCCGCCGCCTTCCGCGCCGCGCACGACCTGGCGCTGCACGCGGTGAGGGCGGCCCTGCAGCCGCAGCTGGCCGACTGGGCCGACGCTATCGTGCATCCCGATCTCGCTTTCTGTGAGTATCTCGGTCACTGATGCGAATTTGTAGCGTCATTCCTTGTGGTGCGACTGAGTACACGCATATGAATCGATCGACCGAATTCTCCCGCGTAGATTTAATAGTGAATCGATCCGAGACTTTTCGATTCGAATCGATTAAATAATCTATCCAGAAATTATCGCCATCTTTAGTAGGACGTCGTTAAATATCCCACCACTTCGGTGTACGGAGCTAAACATTAGATATCAAAAAACACATAAAAACGTCTATTTCTGGATCTCTCCCTTCTATTGTCATTAATTTGTTCGTATTATGTTACCACTTCTCACTGAATAGGGTGTTCCTACAAAAACACGCAGTAACAGTTGATAAAACGTTGAAACGTGCGGTATCGTCCGCAGCGAGCGTGGGCGTGGAGGAGGAGGAGGAGGCGGAGGCCCTGCCGGCCGCACTCGACGCGCTGGCCGAGGACGCGCGCGCCGCCCTCCCGCGCGCCGCCGACACGCTGCTGGCGCACGTCGTCGCCGACCTGGCCGCCCGCGCTCACGCCCAGCTGCTGCTGCACCGCTACCGCCGGGTGAGTGCCCCCCTCCCCCCCCCCACACACGCTGCTGGCGCACGTCGTCGCCGACCTGGCCGCCCGCGCTCACGCCCAGCTGCTGCTGCACCGCTACCGCCGGGTGAGTGCCCCCCTCCCCCCCCCCCACACACGCTGCTGGCGCACGTCGTCGCCGACCTGGCCGCCCGCGCTCACGCCCAGCTGCTGCTGCACCGCTACCGCCGGGTGAGTGCCCCCCTCCCCCCCCCCACACACGCTGCTGGCGCACGTCGTCGCCGACCTGGCCGCCCGCGCTCACGCCCAGCTGCTGCTGCACCGCTACCGCCGGGTGAGTGCCCCCCTCCCCCCCCCCACACACGCTGCTGGCGCACGTCGTCGCCGACCTGGCCGCCCGCGCTCACGCCCAGCTGCTGCTGCACCGCTACCGCCGGGTGAGTGCCCCCCTCCCCCCCCCCACACACGCTGCTGGCGCACGTCGTCGCCGACCTGGCCGCCCGCGCTCACGCCCAGCTGCTGCTGCACCGCTACCGCCGGGTGAGTGCCCCCCTCCCCCCCCCACACACGCTGCTGGCGCACGTCGTCGCCGACCTGGCCGCCCGCGCTCACGCCCAGCTGCTGCTGCACCGCTACCGCCGGGTGAGTGCCCCCCTCCCCCCCCCACACACGCTGCTGGCGCACGTCGTCGCCGACCTGGCCGCCCGCGCTCACGCCCAGCTGCTGCTGCACCGCTACCGCCGGGTGAGTGCCCCCCTCTCCCCCCCACACACGCTGCTGGCGCACGTCGTCGCCGACCTGGCCGCCCGCGCTCACGCCCAGCTGCTGCTGCACCGCTACCGCCGGGTGAGTGCCCCCCTCCCCCCCCCACACACGCTGCTGGCGCACGTCGTCGCCGACCTGGCCGCCCGCGCTCACGCCCAGCTGCTGCTGCACCGCTACCGCCGGGTGAGTGCCCCCCTCCCCCCCCCCCACACACGCTGCTGGCGCACGTCGTCGCCGACCTGGCCGCCCGCGCTCACGCCCAGCTGCTGCTGCACCGCTACCGCCGGGTGAGTGCCCCCCTCCCCCCCCCACACACGCTGCTGGCGCACGTCGTCGCCGACCTGGCCGCCCGCGCTCACGCCCAGCTGCTGCTGCACCGCTACCGCCGGGTGAGTGCCCCCCTCCCCCCCCCCCACACACGCTGCTGGCGCACGTCGTCGCCGACCTGGCCGCCCGCGCTCACGCCCAGCTGCTGCTGCACCGCTACCGCCGGGTGAGTGCCCCCCTCCCCTCCCCACACACGCTGCTGGCGCACGTCGTCGCCGACCTGGCCGCCCGCGCTCACGCCCAGCTGCTGCTGCACCGCTACCGCCGGGTGAGTGCCCCCCTCCCCCCCCCCACACACGCTGCTGGCGCACGTCGTCGCCGACCTGGCCGCCCGCGCTCACGCCCAGCTGCTGCTGCACCGCTACCGCCGGGTGAGTGCTGCCGCCTTGTGGATGCAATATATGGTTTTTGAATACGATTGCTCATGACCATGACGTCATTAAAATACGTCCGCAGGAAGGCGGGCTCCGCGTGGAGCGGCGCGTGCGGCGCGTGGCGGCGTGGGCCGGCGTGAACGCGGGCGGCGCGCGCGAGAAGTGCGCGGCGCTGGCGCAGGCCGCCGCGCTGCTGGCGCTCGACAGCGTGGCGCACGCGCCCGACGCGCTCGCGCCCACGCCGCGCCTGGCGCCCGCGCACGTGCGTGACGTCCTCGCTCGCAGGTAACTATTGTTAGAACGGTGAGCACACAACGCATGTACTAGAAACAAAATCAAGAATTTAAAATTATTTTAAAAATAAAAAAAAACACCTTCAAAAAAAATTAAAATCTGAATACACAAAAAACTAAAAATAAACTCAATTAGATAATTTCATTTTAAGGGAAAAAAACACGTAACCTAATTATTATAATAAGACTTAGATTTTAATATGGGCTACGTACTTTTACCTACAAGGTGACAATGAGACCATCCTTACAAATATATAATTTATATATATATAAGTCTGTTTTACTACATGAAAGAAATAAACCTTGTGTTGCTGTAAAGAAGTTTTATTGTTAGTTTTTTTTTATACAGAGACTATTTTATTTAGGTAATATAAAACAATATGAACTCAAACCTGTAAAGAAGAAACGACAATGAAAGTTTATTCTTTCACTTTTAAAACATAAAATAATATAATATTAAAATTTTCATTGATTATGCAATTGTCAATCAACTCGTATTTAAATCTGTCATCTGACATTCTGAATTCGTTTCTTCTTTAAAATCAGACAATTAAAAAGTTAAAAACTATAACCAAACTTCATGGTAAGTAAACACACAGAGTGCGAAGAAAGAAATAGTATTTCTTTACATCTCCCCCCATGGGGAAGAAAATTCACCCGTGAATTTTCACTCCAGTTCTCCATTTGATACTTGCACATTCTCATCCTCTGTTATCTGTACTGGAATTAGTTTTGTGATATGAAAAAGATTTGACTCTGTTTTTCTATGTCCTGTATCTATCTCGTAAATTGTATTAGATTTCTTTTTAATTATTTTATATGGTCCAATTCTCAATTCATCTAGCTTTTTCCTATTTAGTTTATTCCCATTTTCTATATATACTAGATCTCCCACACTGAATTTTCTTTGTTTTCTATTCCTATCATACCTCATTTTGTTATAGTAATGTGATTTCAAGGTATTATTAAGCGCTGTTTTCTTATCTTCGATCCAGTCACTATTTATACCTCCTTGTTGTAGTTCTTTTGGTAAAACCTTAACATCTGTTCCGTATAGCAAATAACATGGTGCATAGCCAGTTACTGAGTGGTTAGTCTGATTGTATTTTTCTACACATTCATGTGCTATTGTAGTCCACGCTCTGTTTTCTCCATCTTCATTGATTTTGCATCTAATTTTGTTAACTATCGTTTGATTCAACCTTTCATTTAGGCCATTAGAAAACGGTGCATTCACTGCTGTAAAAATTATTGTTATTTGTTTGTCAGTAAGGAATTTCTTGAATTCTTTAGAGTTTATTCCAGGATACTGGTCGGTAAGGAGCATCCCAATCTCTTCGGTTTCAGCGACCTTATTTATTAGCTTTATAAAGTCATGTGCACCCTGGGTTTTTGATGTTATAATAAATGCATATCTAGTGAAGTGGTCCACTAAAAGATGTATGTATTTCTTGGTTGATCTAGAACCACCAAAACCTCCAATTGTGTCTATTGATACTATTTCAAAGGGTCTTGTCGCTGGGCCTAAATATGACATTAATCCGTATTTGTGTTGTCCTCTTGTTTTGTTTTTTATGCAAATTTCACAATTCCTACAAACATTTTTAATATTTTTCGTTAAATTTTTTGTTGCGTACAGTGAACTAATAGTCGTTAGCATTTGTCCCACTCCAATGTGACATAGATCTTCATGTATTCGCTTTATAAATTTAATACTGAATTCTTCTGTTATTATTATTTTCTCTTTGTTCCTAATTCTTTTGAAGTATAAATTGTGTTTTTTGATTATTTTATTATTGTTTCTCTGTATTTATTTATTTTGATTCTGATCTATTACAATATCTTCTAATGTAATTAAGTTCACAACTTTCAGTTGTTCTTCTAGATTATCCTCTGGTTCTAATACAGGATTCCGACTTAAACAGTCCGCTTCTAAATTATCTTTTCCAGGGGAATATTTGATTTTAAAATCATATTGTGAAAGGTAATAAGTCAAATCACCTAGTTCTTCGTCTGTTCTAGCTTTTAAGTTCATGTTTTCTAATGGTTTATGGTCTGTGTAGACTGTAAACGATTTACCTATCAGCCAGTACTGCCAATATCTTAGTGCTTCTTTAATAGCTAAGCATTCTAAATATATTGCCTTTTTCTTCTTTTGCGCTCCATTCAGTTTTTTTGAAAAATAGGCTACTGGTTTTTCTTTACCATCTAGTTGTACTTGTTTTAAAATTGCTCCAACTCCCAGCAGAGAACCATCAGTATAAATATTTATTGGTAGATTTTGATCATAAATTTCTAGTATTGGCTGTGAACACAAGAGACTCTTTATTTTTTCAAACGCATTTTGACATTCTTCAGACCAAACAAACTTTTGATTTTTTCTTAGCAAATTATGTAATGGGTCAAGAATTATTGCGCTCCTTGGTATATATTTATAGTAAAAGTTTACTTTTCCCAAATATTCTTCTGGGTTTTTGGTACTGGAAATTCTTTTATCGAAATGAGATTGTCCTTCAGTGGTTGGATAGAATTATATTGAATGATATGTCCCAGGTATTTTACCGAATCTGATGCAAATGTACATTTTATAAATTTTAGTCGAAATCCTTCCGTTTGAATTGCTTCTAGTAACTGTTTCAAGTGACTTATGTGTTCATCAAATGAGTTTGAAAATATCAGGATGTCATCTATATAATTGACAGCAAAATCGGTTAGTTTATATTTTCTAAGTATGTTACACAATATTCTTTGAAATATTGCTGGAGCAGTCTTCAAACCAAATGGTAGGCAAGTCCATTGAAAGTGTCCCTCTTGAGTTACAAACCCTGTCTTCTTCCTGTCCTCTACCCGTAGAGGTATAGACCAAAAAGCTGAATTAACGTCTAAGCTTGTAAAAAATTTGCAATTTCTTGTTTTTGTCATTAAATCGTCAATTAATGGGAAGGGTTGAGCCTGAGGAACTACAATTTTATTTAAATCCCTGAAGTCTATACAGAGCCTTGATTTTTTATTTTCTTCCTTTTTAAATGTCAAAGTTACTGGTGCTGCGAATGGACTATAAGATTCTTCTATAAGCGCATTATCCAATAATTCGGCTATTTGTTCTGCTATCTCTTTTTTGTCTTCTATAGTGCATCTGTATGGCCTCTTGCTGCAGTATTTATCCATTAATAAATCTATTCTTGCTTCATATCCTTTAACCATTCCCACGTCATACTTGTTTTTGGCAAAAACTGATTGATATTGTTGTATTAGCTTATTTATTTCTTCCCTTTTATCATCATCTAAATGACCAACCTTTATTTCAAATTCCTCTTCTTTGATATGTTCATTAAAATTAATTTTGTTTTCGTTTTCATATTTATTACCTTCATTTTCACCTTCGTCTATCTTTTTCTCCATTTTTTTACTATTCTTTTCATGTAAGTATTGTTTCTGAGTTATTTCTAACTCCTCATTTTGTACTAGCTTGTATTTCTTTATCATATCTAATCCTATTAAGAAATCATATCTGAATTTGTGTTCGTCAATGATGTACACATCCACATTTTCTTCTATTTCAAAAATTTTTATTTTTAAATTTGTCAAACCACTTGTTTTTTGGACACCATTAATTGTTACTATATTTTCTTCATTCGAGTTATGTCCTTTCGTATTTAGTTTTAGTAATTTGGAATTAATTAGAGATACATTTGAACCTGAATCGTATACTCCATAAATTTCTAATTTATTATTTAACAGCAGTTTGATCTTAATTAATGGTGTCACTACTAGTTTTTTTGTTCTGTTTCATTTAACTCTGCTTCAATCACTGAATTATTTACATGTTTAATATATCTTTTATTTAATTTATCATCTTCTCTATCTCTAAACCAGCATGTAGCTTCGGAATGATAGCGAACCCCTTTATTTAATTTTACGCATATTTTGCATGGATAATGTCCTTCATTTGTAATATTTATCCTTTGATTTTCATACTTTCTGTACGTTCCATTTTTATTTTTATTTACCAAATGTTCATACTTTCTTACCTCATTGAATAAACATACTATATCGTTCATTGCTTCTCTATTTATCTTCTCTAATACAAAACCTGGCAAACCTACCGCTATCAGATCCACCAGTGTACCTGTATCAATTGAATTTCTCATGTCCAATAAAAGTTTTTTTCTTTTTAATGGCATAGTCCACTAATGAACCATCCTTATATTTAAATAACAATGCATAGGTCACTTGGTTCCAGTTTTGGTTTGCAAATGACTCGCACAACTTTTCTTTCCAAACTATCCACTCTGAGTTGAGTGTTAATTTTATAATCATTGAGCTGTACCAATCAACACAACTTTTATCCATAAATAGTCGGAGAATCTCAATTTTTTGTTCATCTTTCATAATACCGAAGCGAGAACATTCTCTCTCAAAAATGTCAATCCACTGCCACTGCCTTGCATTCGAGTTTTTGCTCGTAAATTTCTCAATCACAAACTTCTCTGCGACATATTTCAGATTCTGTTTTTTTAAATCATGTGTATTTTCTATTAACTTTGTAAACATTTCTTCCAATGAATTCGAATCTCTAATTTGTTCTTCAGATGCTCGGCTATGTTCAATTTCCTCCAGATATTGTTCTCCAAATTGTAAGTTACCATCAGCATCTATGTAAATTTCTCGTAATTTATCTGTCATAGTTATCCAAACTCTTCGTGTCTGACGTCTTTTCTTTAAACTATTTTTTACTTTGTTGTACACGGCTGTCTCAATTAATTCTTCGTGAAATCCAACAGACTGTAATTCCTCTGGTATAGCAAATTTTTTTTCATCTTTAGTTGTGATTGAGGTTACACAACAAATATTAGATTTTCCATCATTCGCCGGTAAAATCGTGAATTCAAAACGTAACTGCTCCATTTGCATCTTTTTATAAACAAAATTGTCGTTTTATAAGTCTGTTTTACTACATGAAAGAAATAAACCTTGTGTTGCTGTAAAGAAGTTTTATTGTTAGTTTTTTTTTATACAGAGACTATTTTATTTAGGTAATATAAAACAATATGAACTCAAACCTGTAAAGAAGAAACGACAATGAAAGTTTATTCTTTCACTTTTAAAACATAAAATAATATAATATTAAAATTTTCATTGATTATGCAATTGTCAATCAACTCGTATTTAAATCTGTCATCTGACATTCTGAATTCGTTTCTTCTTTAAAATCATACAATTAAAAAGTTAAAAACTATAACCAAACTTCATGGTAAGTAAACACACAGAGTGCGAAGAAAGAAATAGTATTTCTTTACATATATATATATATAAATTGGTACCTTCAGGCGTTTTTGTATGATCGCGGTTTATACATTGTAATAACATTGTTTAAACAAACGTGTAACTATTATAATTAGTAAAAAGTAGGTATTTCAACTACGAAGGTACCATATAATATAATTTTCATCATCAGTTCCACTTCATCAAATTATGCTTTCCGAAAGCAAAGACACCGAACATTATTATTTTAAAAAATACCGACAACCTTTCAGTGTGCTATGAAATTTGAAGAGTGCACTCGATTTTTCCAGGATCCCATAATCACATATTAACATGGTTACAATGGAACCTGTGAGGTATATCCATTCAAACAAAAAAAATATCCAAATCGGTAGGCGTTTTTAAATTATCGGTGGACTTACATAAAAAAAAAGATTCCGACGAATTTAAACGCCTCCTTTTCCTTTCAAAGTCAGTTTTAAAAAAATCCGACTAATTGATAAATTTCGCTTTTTTTTGAAGTCTGTTAAAAACCAAAAAGAAATAAAATTTGAAAAAAGCCGACGAAATGATAAATTTCTCCTTTTTTCGAAGTCGGTTAAAACCAAAAAGAAATTAAATTTGGACGTTCATCTGTATGAATTAGTCTTTTCTTCACAATTGAAAATTGTTAGGTGGACCACGGGCAATACATTCCGCTGAACTATCTAGCAGGTGGACCACCGGAAGTCAAATTTACCCTTGGTACACCTAATTCACAAAAGGTGTACCATGGGCAGAAAATTTTACCCCTGGTTCACCCAGGTGGACTAAATAGGTGTACCACGGGCAATGACCGTTTTTTTCCTTTTCAGAACTGACTTCAAAATGGAAGACATAAAACGCCTGAAACTATAGTGTGAAGTATAATGGGTCCTTCATTGTTTTAATTAAAATATATTCCACATAATATTACTAACGTTATTTATAAAAAATATTCATGAGTTTTCTTTTTTTATGTTTTAATTCCGAAACCCGAATTATATCCCTTTATATTCTTATTTTCCGATTCTTTTAGTTTAGCACTTAAGGGGTAGACAGAGTTAAATGTGTGCATTGAAGCTTAGCATGCAAACACCCACAATTCGCCTGTTAAGTTTCGTTCGACGCACGATTTGCACATTACCAAACTCCGAGGGTGTCACTGGTAAACGTCCAGATAATGGAAAAATCCAATGGCACCAGGGATAAAGGTTCATACATACCTTTATCTCTGATAGCCCCTCCCCCCCCGACTCGACGATCGAACTCAAAAGCCCAGCATAGCAGGCTTGCATACTAGTGAAGCAGTTGTGTGTCCAAAATAAAAAAAGTGAGTAATTTGTGATTTAACTTTTTAATAATAAACAATAACATAAAACGCACTATTTACAAAAATGCAAAAGGTTGTGCATGAGAAACAGATTTAACAACTATTCGTTAAACAATATTTTTGTCATTTTATTATTTTACAGTTAATATAATTTTTAAGGCATAGTATATAGTTCAAAGATTGGTCTCTGCTTCGCTTCCTGCTACAGTACGGTGCGATGGCGGGATTAATTTCATGTACAAACATGGTATAGTAAGTTGTTACAAATCGTATAAAGAATCTAAAAGTGAAATTATTTTTATTTTAAAGTTAACTTTATTTTTCAGTTTTTTGTAACTTTGCAGTTTTAACATTTGTATCTTTTCATCCCATTTGCAAGTCGCTTTCTTGTAGTGACTACTTATTCGACATCCCCATTGTGTTAAATGTTCAATTATGTCTATATGAAAATATTTGACGTACGACGCGCATATCCGGCTCGAAGGACCAATTCATTGGGTCACGGATGAGTCCAACAAAACGCGTGTGTACTTTAATGCAATTCGACGCGAACTCTACATACCGACAGCGATGCGTTTGAGAAGTTTATTTGGTAGCACCGTACACACATTTTGTATTATAATGGGGATCCCAAGCGGATGGAACGTTTAAACAAAGGGCCATACCTGTAGTTCAATCGTTCTCATCTCAACTCTGCTCTCTACTATAACGTGTCTAACGGAAGCGGAGGCCAATTAATAAATCTATTGGTGTAAATCTACATCAACAATATTATAGCCATCGAAGCGTATTTGATATACGAGTGCATAATCGTTGGATTTAATTACAGATACCCTTAAAATATATTAATACTAAGAATATGGCCGATCAACACAGGTGGTGAATAATGAAGAAAAAACTTTTATCCTGATATCGTAGGTTCTATCCCTCGAAGTAAATTTTTTCTTTAAATTGTAAAAAAATATTTTTATAATTTATATATATTTTTTTTTATTTTTCCACTTGGTTTCGTTATACAAAGTTTGTAAAAATTGTTGAAATAATGTAAAACACATTTTAAGTAGGTAAATAAGTTAGAGTAAAAAATAAAGTATGTATATCAATCAATGCTTAATTCTACGTGAGGTGGTTAACATCTTAGAATAATAAAGAGTAAAACACTATTAATTAATATTTCAATTTAAAAAAATATCATATTATATAATAATATGCAAACAACGTGTAACAGGATTAAATGTACAACCCGAAACTAGGTTGTACAGAATCGATGACTGAATCGATTTTAGACATTTTTAATTTAGTTAATTTATCCCAAAATTAATTAGAATAAGTAAATTATGGTCACCCATTTGGTGAACGGTCAGCAAAATAAAATGTGAGTCCATGAACTCGTTTAGACGTGCATTTTTTTATAAATAATAATTTATGTAATAAAATAGTGAAAGTTGATATTATTACTAGCGAGTGTTGAGTAGAGGTGCGGGTTTCGCTACATTACATTGCGATAAAGTGCGTGTGTGAGTAAGTTTGTGTTTTATGTGCGGCCGTAGTGTAGGGTGTGCATACTGTTCGTACAAATTTAGGACAACTTATTTCTTAAATAAAAAATATTTAATATGTAATTTCAGTCCATGTATTATGATTATAACTCGATTTTCTAATCGAAGTGTAGAGTGTACATTATTCCCGTTACATGTTGTATATTGATCCACTCCGATTTGCCTTTACGGCGTGCACCATATAGTTCGATTGGTAAATATTTGTGACTTGGAGTTGATTGCATAAAATCTTTTATTTACATTTGGTACAGATTTGAAAGGCACTGGAAAGGCACCAAGGTCGAGCTCGTGTTGACGGCTTTACCTATTAGTGTCAAAGTTAGTAACTATAGTTTTTTATATAAAATACTTTTGATCAACAATTCTCGCACTTTTATATAATAAACTTGATGTCCGCAAAGTATAGTTTGTAAAAAAATACGTAATTAATTATTATATCTCCATGATAATTTATATGTACATAATAATATAGATATTAAAACAATATTTACTTCATTGTTATACAGACGTGGTTGAATATTAATAGAAATCGACTTTTATTTAGGTAGACAAGTTAATATATTGATGTAAGGTAAAAACGATACATTTTTAAGAGAGGACTGGAAAAAAAACTGGTACATAAACGGATACATTGTAAATAATATGTGATAGATATTCACGCGAATTTTGTAAAACATACATATTATTAAATACAAAATATCAAAACATAGATGAGTAAGTATATAATATATTTAAAACTCAATTTTTTAAATAATAGAGTTGTGATTTTTTTTAAAGTTTACAGTATGTGTTGCGAAGTGAGTTAGGTAGGCATTCGTGAAAATTATAAAACACATATTCCAAAACTACATTATGTGACGTAAATCTTGAAAATAATAGTAGTTTAATATTTAATTAGAGAGAAATAGCCAATATTGAAAATTCTAAAATAAGTTATTTGTATAATACATAAATATAAATAATTGCGCAAGCGGTGGTTCGTGTGAATAAAAATGTATAAAAATTTTAAAAATGCACATACTAAATATAGTCAGTAAAAAATATAAATTCCTGTCATGACTGATGCTGTCAGCTGTCAGATCCTTGTTTGAGCGTTAACACCCTGTCAAGTTCCGAGTTCAATCTCTTTGGTTTATCTAATCCCATTTATAAATCGTTTTTGCTCCTTTCTGTTTTCCCAAAATTGTCATGAAACCTCAATATCAGACGACAAAAATGACTCAAAATATAGTCTAATAACGTTAAACCTTATCAACAAATTAATTTGACAATCATGAAAATAGCTAATACGCCGGATCCACACGTGGGCTGCCGACACGCGCCGGCCACCGCCACCGCGCACCGGTCGCTCCAACTGTGTTCTAGAACCATCCGTTGGACGTGTAGCGTTGCACCAATGTTCGGGCCGACGTGTGGAGCCCGTAGAAAATACAATACTTAAATCTAAATTCTCGACAATTATAATTTTAGAAATTAAGTACATTACACTTAGAACACATATATTCTTACTAAAAACGGTTCATAACAAAATTATTGAATTATGTAACGTACAATAACAATTATTATTTACCGTTCATATTTATTTCAATTCTATGATACAAATTTTAAGGTTGATTGATTACGATTTCATATTTTGTCGAGGTTTTTAGAATCAGGTAAAAAAAAATACATAATGACACTATATCTTAATGTATGTAACTCATAAACATAGCTATATTAATCGTTATTTAAACATTGTCATTTACATTGTCAATTAGGTAAGGTAAAAAAAGTAAAAAAAAAACAAACTAGTAATTAGCAATTCTTTTCCCTATATGTTTACCAATAAGAATGTTCATCTTGATAACGATGAGGTATTATGTTATAAAAAGATTACAAATATGAAGTAGTTTTACTAGTGACGACATGACTTAAAAAGCTACTGGTCACAATTTTCAATATTTTTATTTATCCTGTCATGTTGATAACTTTTCTTTGATTAAAGACTGTATAGCGGCAAAAGCCGTATAAATAAAGTTTATTAGTTTAATAGGTCTCTTTAGTTTGGTGAAAGAAATAAATAGGTGAATTATCTAAGCACTTTTTCTATGGGAGGTGTTTTTGAGAGTAAAAGCCCGACCAAAGCCATTTTTAGAGGCCCGACTTCATTGCAAGTGCGATGGAGATAATGACGTCTAGATCCAGTTATCCAGGTTAAAAACAATCTCTCGCGTTGAGGAGCGTGGCTGGTGTACGTGGGCATGACGTGTATTGAGCTATACATGATTATTACAAGCGCTGGGTGGTACAACGTCTAGAGAATAAATAGCCGTATCGTATATCTCTTGGACGATTTCTCCAATGAGTGAATTTTGGAATAACGTGAGTAGCTCGATCAAGCGGTTAGTGTTTCTTTCAAACAGTTTCTAGTGGTGTGCCACTTTCTACTACTTCATTCTATTTAAACATTATGGTTTCTCCAGTGTTGTGTTGATGTTATCTTAAGCGATGACTGAGGGCCTTTTTGCTGTCAAGCGGATTTGCGTCCGCACGCGGGTCTAGCCCGCATGCGTGTCGCATCACACATCCTATCGTTTCATCCTTTGACGAGTGGCACCCGCATGCGGGCAAACCCGCGTGCCGATGTAAACCAGCTTGACAGGAAAGACCCTAATGCGGTGGCTTGGCAGTGAACGTGGTTACCTATTTAGCATGTCAGTTAATACTCCTCTTTCGATGTTCAGAACAGCGTCATATGCTCTGCGTAAGCTACGTTCTAAAGCAATGACTAACATTCGTTGGATGTTTTGGGCAGTGTGGCGGAAGTTATCTGCTTGGAGACCACCCGGGAGTCAAGAAAACCATGATCTATTCCAGACGGATGACTGATACTTCTCTTGTGTTTGGACACGATATTCGTGCTGAGTTCGTTAATCAGTCATTACATTTGTGTTCTGCGTAAACGAAAGTGATGATTTATATTGTTTCTTTCAAAGTGGTAGGTAAAGCGATTCTTCCGATGCCGATTACGTAGCGCGATAGTAGCCTTCTTTGCGTAGATGATCTGCTTAAATACGATGCGCACTCAAATGATGACTAAAATTAAACAAAGTCTTCTTTAAGAGTATGGTCAATGCATCTCTGGAATTTTCTGCTTTACTGTAAGCAATTATGTAATCTTGGGTTTTCCGGCGGGGGCATTGAAGGTTATCTATGCAAATTAGTACTCTTCCACTCTGTGCGATAGCCTAAAGCGATGACTAATACTCATTGGATGTCCGGTCGGTGTGGCAGGGAAGGATCACCTGGCGCCATCGGGCGGCGTGGGGACGGAAGTGGTCTGCTCGGTGACGACGCGGTTGCATCGCGCAAACGATGGATGATGCTCCAGAAAGATGCAAGGATTCAGCCTTCTGGAATCCTCTATTGCAGCAGGCCAGCTTCGGACTAAGCGTGCGCTGATTGTGCGATGACATACTCGCCGGGTGTCCGGGTGTCGGGGTGTCCGGGTGTCTGGGTGTCCGGGTGTCCGGTCGGCGTGGCGGCGGTGGGGAAGGCTGAGGGGGCGGCAGTTAGTACCCCTCCCGCTCGCGGTCCCGCGCGGCGTGGGGCCCGGTGTGGGGCCCGGCGGGCAGGGTGGCGGCGGAGGTGGTCTGCTTGGACACGACGCGGGTGCCCTGCGCCAGGCCGCCGCCGCGGACGGCGCGCCACTTCAGGAACGCGTCTATAGCGTACGCCATGGTCGCTACGTAGCCGAAGAACTGCAGTTAAAGGAAAGAAAAATAATATTAAATGCCATCGGCGTCGAGACGTGACGACCCCGCCGCCCACTAGCGGCAGAATTTTCTTCAACTGGAAGAGAATTCTTCCGCAAGTGCAGTCAGTCAATCGAACAACGGCGGTAAAACTGTTCCAATTGGTGGTAAAATGATTCCAATCCGCCTGCTAAACCTGGCGATTATAGCATATTCTCCCGTAATAAGGCTTTGTCCAGCAGTGGACGTCATTCGGCTGGAATGATGATGATTAAGTGCCACCTTTGATAAAGAATATTGAATATAAAACTAAAAATAATATGCGAGCATACCATCTCCTGTTCTCCCGCCGACTTTGTAAGAAGTTTATTTTTTCAAACCCGAAGTATCAACGTACATACATACGTATATACATATTTCGAAATATCGAGGCTTTTTGGAAGTAATTTACGGATTTAACACGTTAAACGCCAAATCAAATTTTGTGGTTGTTCCCCTTGAGCCACGGCTCAACCGGGCCCACGGAGCTCACCGTTGAGAGACAGCAATATTACCCATTCAGGCCGTGGGACTCAACGGTGGTCGCGCGACAAGCTAGTGTTTGAACTGAATTTTCTCACTAAGGAACACAGAGCGGGTACAAAAATATATTGAGCGTCGAGAACAGTTAACGAATACTAGCCAGTGACCCAAAAATATGTTGTTTCAAAATTAAATAACAATTAAAGCCTTAACCGCTAAGCGCCAAAATTATAACTCACCGCGGCCGCGGAATGTGGGCCGTCCTCGATGGTGACCGCCAAACTAGACGCCAGCAGATAGAAGAACGTCCATAGCGCGCAAAACACGAACTCCACCTTCAGCCACGGGATCTTGAAGAACTTCTCCACGATATGGAAGAGGTACAGGCCGAGCAGGATGCCGGTGAACCAGAAGGCTATCATGGAGATCGAGCTGAAGAAAGACGTCTTGCCCGTGGTGAAACGCGAAAATAGGATGCATATGAACCCGAGCAAGCTGCATACCTGGAAAAGGAACAGGATCATGTCGGTTTTAGTGGTAGAATCGGCGTTAAGTTTGACGTACGGTCTATTTTTAATTAAGATATTAGGTGTAATTCTGTTACGACACCGAAGTACTGGTGGTACGAGTTCTGGCAGAGAATATGTAATAATACTACATATAGAATGGACACTTCGACGTCCAGCCCGATTTTCCCGCATCACTAAACCCCTTCCCCTCTTATGGGCGACGGTTGGTATTTTCTACGTGATACGCACACAGGTGTAAATACACGTCACTGATTGATGTCTGTGTAATAGAAACCAAATTAAGCGTTTGTATGGAATTTTGTCGGTGTGTCCGCGGTGTGGTTCTGATGTAGGAGCTCAAGGGCGTAGGCACCACCGCATTACCTAATCTATCTGCCGCCAAATGGTAATGTTCAGCACTATCGTGTTCCGGTTAGATGGTAATATATGGCCCCGTAATAATATCACAGAGATATCGTATCTGCACGTTGACCTCTGGTTTTTGTGTAGATGTCTATAGGCCGCAGTCATCACATACCATCCATGTGAATTGCATGCTTGTTTGTCACATTGGGAAATGAATGTGCATTGTACTTGATATTGTAAAACATTAGTTATGAGTGTCATATTGTGAAAATAGTTTTAAGGAACATATTTTGAAAAGACCCTACTGAGTTTTGTTTTGGCAGGTTTTTTCTCAGTACTGTGGGCTTTGGAACTGTGCCAGTGAATGGCAAAGAATGTCCCATATTTTTTTTGTTTTATCTTATCTTGTGGTTTGTAAAAGACAGTATGGAACATTCTGTTGACACCTGTTATTAAGTTTTTTTGGACCATTATTTATTTTATTTTGTTTATTTTGACATATTAATCAACGTATCAGTTGTTATTCGCTTTAATTTTATATTTGTAATTTGACCTATCACAAGCAAATTCTATTATTTCCAAGTGATTAAATAAATTTTTGAGTTTGAGTTTACATTAAACCCCCTACCACTTGAACGACTTTGAGGATACCGGGCGGAGTCTTCACGTAGGACGGGTCGAAGCGTATGTTGGTCTGCACGGTGGTGCTGGAGGTTATCGTGGTCGTCGTCGTGTGCTGCCCAGGGAAACCCACTTCCGCCATTGTCTTTTATATCTGCGAATAACATTTTGTGAATCAGTTTAGTATGTACGAGCTGGCCGGAGGGACGTCTATCAGGGACACAAACCGCAACTGACCGGGTACTGAACGGCCGCAAAGAAACGTGACAAGCAGGCACACTGATTTAATTTTAATTCTTTATTTTTAAACTGAATATATATACATTTTTTTATGTGATGGAAGTGGCAAACTGAAGTGATAACTGCAGCCTATAGACACTTACACAAAGACCAAGGTCAAAATGCAGATGCGATACCACTCCTGAGGCCTAAGGTGTTATGCCTCTGTGCCGGAAATTACAGGGCCGTACATTACCACCTGACCGGAACACGATAGTGCTGAACACTACCATTTAGCGGCAAGTATATTAGGTAATGCGGTGGTGCCTACGCCCGCGAGCTCCGTCACTGGAGCTCTACCACCAGTAAAATAACATATGTATAGAAACTGGTATACAGAAATCGTGTAAGCTATAAATATATGTTTCAATAAGAAACCACTGTAATTAGGTGTGCAGAGATGCGCAACGACATCATGTCTTCAAATCAGTTTCGAACGGCGATCCGGCTAAAGGCTGGAAGCTATGGAAATTATTAAAGTTGGAAAATCTAGTTTTGATTCTAAATTGAGCTGAATCTTCAATTTCCATCGTGTTTCCATTCCAGAATTGTAGTATGTTCTTGCTTCTAATTTAAATGCGCCAAGGAATAAGTAGGTATTTAATAATTAGGTATTTTATGATTTTATGTAAGTTATGCTAGCTAGAGTCTACCACTTGCCAAAACGGGCCTTTTATATTTTACGAGTATAATTACGAAGTTATGTGGGTGAAGTTATGGTAATATGTACCTATATCATTATTAATCACTCATTCAACACTCATCCACCACAATGCATAAATTATGGTAAATAACAGATCAAGTAATAAAACCAATACAAATAGGCTCTATCACAATACTTACATACCTACCTACCTATGTTATGTAAATTTATTTAGGCTAAGAGCCCTTTGCCTTTGCCAATTACTCGATGAAGTAGACTAGTGCCGTCTCGAGACGAGTCGCCCACATAAGTCCATTAAAAAACAATACTAATTTGACCTGTTGCGGATTTCACATCGTTTACTTACGTTATATTCTTATATTTCACGCACGTCCTAAAGTTCTACCAGAAAAACTTATGAATCAAAGTGTTTTAAAAGTATTTCATAATTTAAAACAACACCCAATTATAAGAACTTAATCATTTAGTCTGAATTTATCATATAATCAGTCATTTACTATCAATCTCCGCCCACATGTCTGCACTAAAGTATCGAAACAAAATTATACGACAATTTGTGTAATATAATGTGAGTCATAATCGCAATAATTTAGTTTAGATTACAAATCTCTTGACTCAACTAGTGTTTGATAATTTGATAATAATGTAAAATTTTTGTAGGTGTAATGTGGTAGAGTTTACAGGTGGTAAAGTTACAGTAACGTAACACGAGGGCGTAGGCACCACCGCATTACTTAATCTATCTGCCGCAAATGGTAGTGTTCAGAACTATCGTGTTGTAAGTGGCTTGAATGTAATAACCTTAAGATAAATCTAGAAAAAAACACAATAATGAACTTCAGGCAAAGAAAAAATTACGCACATAACCTGAACATAAATTACTTAGGGCAAAAAATAGAGTCAGTTGAAACCACAAATTTTTAGGTCTATACTTGGATTTCAATGTAAAATGGAAAGCTCATGTCGATTACGTATGTAAGAAACTAAATAAATTGTCATACGCGCTCCGTATGTTGAGGAAATCTGTACCTCAAAAAACTGTCTTGACTGCCTATCATGGATGCGTTTCATCAATTCTTAGATACGGCGTTATATTTTGGGGGAACTCCGTACACAAAGATTATGCATTCAGAGCACAGAAACGGTGTATAAGGTCTATGTGTAATATTAAACCACGTGATTCATGCAAACCACATTTTAAAATTCTTAATATTTTAACATTACCATGCCTATACATATTGGAGTCCAGCATATTTGTGAAGTGTAATTTAGATCTATTTCATATCCAAACTAGAGCGCGCAGGAAAGACTAGCTTTGTACAATAAAATGGAAAACCCATTTGTATAAACAAAGCATATTCGTTAAAGCTCCTATAATATATAACAAGCTGCCCTCAACGATCCGTGCCATTTTTGAGGTGACGATATTTAAGAGGAAACTCCATAATTTCCTTCTTGAAAAATCATACTATAATCTTAATGACTTTCTAAATGATGACCTATTAAGATAATTTAATTAATTCCTGTGACATTTGTATTTATAATAATTATTGATTAAAATTTTATATGATTGATTATTGTAGACATGTTTGATTGTTAATAGTTATTATTATTATGTTTTTTTAATCTCAATTTGATAATATCATTGTACTTATTGTATGCCCATTAGAGGCAAGAATATGAAGGACGCCTATATTACATTTAGATCTTGAATTTATCTTGTACTCATGTTCTACAATAAATGTGATTTCATTTCATTTAATTTCCAGTTAGATGGTAATATATGGGCCCCATTATAACTTATCACAGATGGCAAATCTGCATTACGACTTCTGGCTTTTGTGAAGATGTCTATAGGCTGCAGTCATCACTTAACATCCACGTGAACTGCATGCTTGTTTGCCACTTGTAAACTTAAAAAAAAAACTGAAAAAGACTGTCTCTTCAGATGAAAAACGTTCTATGATTTATTTATTACTTGCTGTGCCCGCGACTCCGTCCGCGTGAGAATTTATGATTGTTCAGTATCTACCCGGACGAAGTCGTGAGCGCAGCTAGTATAAATGTAGCCTATGTTACTCCTTATTACATAAGCTATCTGCCAGTGGAAGTCCCGTCAAAATCGGTCCAGCCGTCCCCGAGATTAGGGGGAACAAACAAACAGACAGACAGACAGACAAAAATTGTAAAAAATGTTGTTTTTGTATATGTACCGTGTATACATACATATGCCTTTAGTAAAAAGCAGTTATTGTTATATTACAAACAAACACTCCAAATTTTATTTATTGGTATCCATGTATAGATGTGAATAGCTCTGCCAACCACTACTTTTGGGTATTCAATTTATTACATTTTTTAGTTGTGGGAAGTTCAGTGACATTTATCAGTCACATTCAAAATCTTCTCTGATAGCAAATATCCTCCTTCCTTGCCCAAGCTGAGCATCAAAACATCCTAAATAGCATTTAGAAATATTTAGAATACTCGATTAGTGGTTGAATAGTAAATACCCACAATACAATGCATCCAATATTTAAACAATAGACAGTTTTCTTTAGCATATTGAAGGAGAAAGTCTGAATGTTAATGAGGTGTGAAACTTTCGTTGTATTTATTTGTAAAACCAATTTCATAGTGCAAATAGGAATTGTCGTGCAACCACAAATTAACTATGGGGATTTTGTGGTAATATATGTATGTACAATTATTACAAAACTAGAAAATCCAATTAAGTAGTCCATCAGTGTGTGACAACTGCTTGAACTGAGGGTCACGAGGACCAATATTTCTATTTCTACAAGCAAATATGTTTACAAAAGCATGACAGGTTATACCTTAAGTGGGGAGTTGTGAGTTAACTTAAAAAAGTCTATAAACACACACCAAACCACTGAGCTAATTTAAAAATACATTTTGTTTATATTATGTCCAGGAATTAATGAAAACACATGTTTGGAACTATGGAGTGTATTCAGCTTGGTAGCAATACAATAATGTGAGAACCCCAACAATGATATTCAACTACCTACCTTTATACATTTTATTATTATACAAAGTGAAAAAAGTACCTTCGAATTGTGACATATTTCTGTATATGACAGTTTATATTTTTTATGAATTCAAATTCTACTTATTTGTATTACTTTCTCACTAATATCAGATAAAACACATTATCAGTTAAATAGGGTTATTTATTTAGTTATGCAATATATTATTGCTTGGTAGTCATTACCAGAAATTATTGATGTAGGTACTTAGATTTCGGGAGCGACGAAATGCTTTTTTAAAAATAAAACTAAATCTATTAGACGAAATCAGAAGTTATAATTTACGTCTAGACCTTACAGAGTTTGATGCAAGAGTAACTTAAAACTACGACTCTTAAGACTAGCAGACAATAACATCCTCGCACGGGAGGTCTAGATGATCGAGAATAACGCGAATGCTGTGTCAGCTCGGCCACCGTGCGAGTGCAAGCTTATCATAACACCTTATACTATATGGGGTATAGGCAGAGCTCTAACATAACTCCTCCCCCCTTGGACCGAAGCTATCGGAAAAAAGAGATTTTATCTTAGTTTCGAGAGCTTCGGAAAATGTATTAATAACAATTTTAAATTTAAGTTTTATATGAGCAAGAACAATAATCAAAATTTAGGTATATACAATTGATATATATTATATATATAGATAAACTTAACCAGGTTAACCAACTAACAGTATTGGCTCCTGAACGTTGCTTTCTTGCGATTGCGATTTCTTAAAAACTCTTGCCTTTATGGCAGGATAACATTTGTGCAGAATTACAACAAGTATCAATAAGATGACGATCGCGTACAAAGAGTATATAGCGATACTAATACTATTTACTTTCACAATTTTATCACTGATTACACTTTTCTTCAAAATATAGTTTAAATGGCGGATGTCATCCAGGTTTATTCCTTTGATGTCCACTGTTTCCAATGTTGTCCTTTCCATCGTTGATTCTTGTAGATCAGGTAAGTTAATCAATGGCATCGGTATGTATTCGGAGTGTAGTACATAGGAGCGTCGTCTTTGGATTCGTTTTGCACCTATGAAAGCTTCGCATTGGTTTTGTATGGTTATGATGTATGATCCTCTGATACGTTCCTTCATGACGTCATTGGCACATGTAACTGATATAACATTGCTAAATTTAGAGTAAACTATCCAACTGTTTGAATTAATCTTAAGAATTTTCACATTTTCAGTTTCCACTGAACGAGGTAAACATCGTGTGGGGTTGCTATATTTCATTAGTTGTTCAACGCAGGTTTCATCTGCATATTGCACAAGTTGGTCTTCAGAGCAAAGATATTCCTTGGCAGTTATCTCTCGGCACGGTTGATTCATCGGGCGGTAGTGAGTATCTCTCGCTAATAAGTAAGGGAATTCAGGGATCACCATAAAGGTACGGTTCAAGGAATCATTGGACATGGGAAGAGGGTACAATTTGTAGTAATTATAAGTAACATTATTAACTAGTGGTACATTAATTATGAATTTAATTAGATTACCCTTAAGGTATGCTTTTACAGACAATGTTTCTTCTATGTTAATTAAATTATGTTCTTTTACAGGATACATCAGATTATTATACTGGCTGATATATTTCAAGGCGTTTAATAATTCTGTAGAGCTAATCACAGACTTATGTAATACTGACACTTTACTGAACGCGAGAGCTGTTTCTATTTCGCTAAGTTTTGTATGAATGGTTCTAAAATTTATTAGAAACTGATTTAATAATCCAAATACATAGGTCATAAAAGTGGAATGATTTTCTTTATCACTAAGATCTTTTGCGAGATTTTCTATAACATTTAAGCGCATATTGATCTTTTTAGTATTATCGTCAATTACTTCAGTAGAATTTAAAAAGTGATCTATCATTTCAGATATCACTGTAAATTTATTAGAAATTTCCTGTTCTTTAGTTTGAATGTTATTGATCATTTCGTCATATCTAATTGCATCTTCGTGGTCAAGATTTCCCGTAATTATTTTTATAACAGAGCCTAAAGGATTTAAAAGTCCGCGTTTAATTCTATTGAGAGGAATGAGTTGTTCTAATTTCTCAATCGTTTCATTTTTAATGTACTCCACTTGTGTCTCTAAAGTCATGAATTCACCCGCGTATGATTCGTTAGGGTGGATAAGTTTACAAAATTCTGAATACCTTTGTATATTGAACAATAGATCGTTATTGATACCTTCAAGACCTATTATTTTAACAATAGACCATTGGTCATGTTGTAAGAACGCTTGTCCTAACTTAACTGGAAGGATTCCAGGATTCCGATCAATCTTTACAACTTGAAGGACCTGGTTTGGGGGATGCTGGGCCTGATTCATCGATGTCCATACTGTCAGGAGTAAACACCACCTGTGGAGGACGTCGTACATTTTTGATTGGAACTTTAGTGTCTCGGTTTTTGAGTTTGATCGGGACTACATTACGCTCTATTGATCCAGTGACAACAGCCTTTTGAAATCGAGGTTTATCTTTAGCTTGCCTTTTATTGACCGCTTTAGCGAAAATGATTTGTCCTGATTCTAGTGTCGGGGCTGACTCGCCACCGCGTTTATGTATAATATTTTCCTTATGTTTTTTCATCTTTTCCGAAATGTATCTATAGAGAGTTTGAGTTCTTTTCTTATGATCTTTAATTAATTGTTGTTTATAAGCCTTATCAAAGTCAGAGTCAAATGTAGAGTTTAGTTCAGTATGACCGAACACAACCTCGAATGGGGACAAATCAGTAGCGCTATGGATGGTATTGTTATATGCCATGACAGCGTATGTCATGACCGATGATGCGTCGGTAAACCTCCTTTCGTATTTGGCCAGCCTATATATTTCAATGATCGTGGAGTGAAATCGTTCAATCAACCCCATTGAATTGGGGTTGTTGGGGGTACCGACGTGTAATTTTATTTTATATAAATCCGTCAG
This sequence comes from Macrosoma leucophasiata, assembly GCA_036365455.1. Lineage (NCBI taxonomy): Eukaryota > Metazoa > Arthropoda > Insecta > Lepidoptera > Hedylidae > Macrosoma > Macrosoma leucophasiata. The sequence continues at coordinate 25,513,075 of JAWQUS010000007.1, forward strand.
TTCCCTCAACAACTCGTTGTTAAACTCTGTGCCGGGGTCGCTGCTTATCCTTTGAGGTATGCCATAAAAAGAGAAATATTTCATAAGTGCTCTTACCACTTCAGGTGTTGATCGAGAGGGAATTTCTATAGCTTGCCCTAGCTTACTAAACGCGTCGACTAACGTTAAATAGTATTTTGATTCTATGGTGAATAAGTCGATAAAGATTTCTTGAAATGGTGCGCTTTGTGTTTGTGTTAATTGAATTATAGGTTTTATGGGTTTTCTGTCGTACTTAGAGGCCTTACATTTTTCACAGGAATTTATAATCGCGGAAACTGTCTCATTCATATTTTGCCAATAATATGTACGCCGAATGCGTTTAACTGTCTCTGCTATGCCACGATGACAGGTCTTGCCTTCGTGTAGCTTAATCACAATAGCTCTTTGTTCCTGTTCGTCTTCAACATATATGACACGTTCCGTACATTCGAAAAAGTTAACCATACCTTTTTTAAATAGAGAAATGATTATGCTGCTAAAATCTTTCCTATGTTCGGGCTCTTCAAAATAAATAAAGTATTTAGTTTTTGGTCTAATATACTTTTTTAGGAATTCTTTAATGAGGTCGGGGTTGTTTAAGGGTAAAAACACTTCTAAAACCTTTTGTTTATCCCTCGACATATCTCTGACTTGCATTTCATTACGGTACCAACTAAAAACAAGTATCTGATTGGGTTTTGTGTCTATAGCCTCATTTAAAATTGGTATACCATGGGATTCAAGATCTTGGGCAGAATGGATTGTTTGAGTTGAAGTGGATTCAGATCGTACAGGATAATTTGGAGATCCTTCGATAGAGTCGGTGTCGGAAATTGTGATTGGGCTAGCAGTAGCTGTTCGTTCGGAGTCAGAAATTGTAATCGTTCTGGAGTCGTCAGTAACTCGTCGTTTTGAAATGTCAGCTACTTGTTCAATTACGTCATTTAAGTATCTTTGGAGTTTTCTTTCTTTTTCGTCAACGTTAACAATCATCGAACTATCGTCAGGGGTGTCAGATCCTAGCGCATTGAGTTTAATACGAGATAACGCGTCGGCATTTACATTTTGCTTTCCATTCTTATATATCACATTGAAATCGTATTCTTGCAATCGTAGACGCCAACGTGTTAACTTGCTATTGGGTTCTTTAAGTTGGTACAGCCACACTAGGGGTCTATGGTCAGTGTAAATGTCGAATTTATGTCCATATAAATACGGTCGAAAATATTTGGTGGCCCAAACGATTGCCAACAGTTCACGCTCAATGGTACTGTATCGCTTTTCAGTATCTGACAGGGTTCTACTAGCATAAGCGATTGGTTTGTCTGAGCCTATAGGGCCCTGAGATAATACAGCTCCTATCGCTATTTCGGATGCGTCAGTCGTCAGTACGAACGGTTTAGTCATGTCGGGGTATTGTAGGATCGGGGCATTAATTAATAATTCTTTACATTTTTCGAAAGCCTCTGTATATTTCTGATCGATTATTACCTTTTTACCTTTTTTTAGACAAGCTGTCAACGGTTGTGTGATTTTAGAAAAGTCCTTTATGAATCTCCTATAGTAGCCAACGAAACCTAGGAATCGTTTGATTTCAGTTTGTGTCTGTGGGATAGGGTATTTAAGAACTGCTTCAATTTTATCGTCGTTGGGTCGAAGTCCGTTTTGTGTCAGTGTGTGTCCTAAGTACTGTACCTCTCGTCGTAGAAACTCAGATTTATCAAGTTGAACTTTAAGGTTAGTCTGTCGAAGTCTGTCAAAGACACTACGTAGCTTTTTCATGTGCTCTACCAGTCCGTTTGAGTATATCAGGATGTCATCCAAATATACTAAGCAGTGGATACCTTGGAGACCTCGCAACACGTTATCCATCGTGCGCTGGAAGGTCGCAGGCGCGGTTTTTAGGCCAAACGGCATACGGAGGAATTCGTAGTGACCGTTTTGGGTGGAAAATGCAGTTTTTTCAGTTTCTGCTAGTTCAATTTGATGATATCCTGATGCTAAATCTAATGTCGTGAAATAAGTGCATGAGCCAAGTTTGTCAAATAAGTCTGAGATATTGGGTAGCGGATATTTGTCGTCGATAGTTATGTCGTTTAGTCGGCGATAATCTATCACCATTCTATATTTCACCTGACCGGAAGCATCTGCCTTTTTGGGGACCAAGTGAACAGGAGCGCTCCAAGGGGAATGCGATTCCTGAATCACATTATCCTTGAGTAACTTCTCCACTTGGCGTTGAATCTCCTCAGCTTGAGCGGGGGCTTGCCTGTAGGGCTTAACATAGATTGGATCTTCATTGGTTGTCCTAATATGATGTTTGACTTGATTGGTAAAAGTCAAGGGCAGTTCTTCGCAGTAAAATATATCTTTGTATTCTGTACAAATGTCATTTATCGCGTCACGTTCCTCTTTGTTCAAATGGTCTAAACGTAATTTATTTAAGTTGTCGGTGAGCAGTGCGTCGATTTCAACGTCCGTCAAGTCGGTTGTAAAATTTATTAAACATTCGTCATTGTGCAATTTGGTAACATTGAAAGGGGCTGTAATAGTTAGTTGCATATCGAGATCAGTAGTGTTCTGTATTACAGTGGAGGCATAGTAATTTTCACATTGAACGATGGCGGCAGGCATTCGCACACCGTCACAGAACTGTTTGAATTCTAGAATTGCTGAACCGTCTTTTTGACTTACAGGGAGGCTGACACGGTGTTCAGTGCGAGCATCCAAGCGAATATCAGTATTGTCATTGTATATTATTGGTATATTTGCATGACTAGTTTTTAATGTTCTGTCCTTTAGACATATGTCAGCGTTAAGTCGGGTCATTAGGTCCATGCCGATCAGTCCGTCGTATCTATTGTCAACGGTGTATATATAAAATTTGTGATAGCCATTATCATTAAAAATTGTAAAAAGCGGGATATTAGCTACTTCATTGTGAATGCTAGAAGCATGTGTGCTCGTGACCGTAAAGGGTTCGTATGATTTTGATTGAGGGAAATATTCATTCACCTTTTCAGGGCTCATGAAAGACCTGGTGCTACCTGTGTCTAACATGAACTTACCGTCTATCTCTGCAATATATATATATGGATGTTTTAAATTATAGTCATAATTAAGTTGTATCATTTCGGGAGTAATTGGATTGAATTTATTTGAAAATTTTGTACGTTAGCAGAATCTTTATTTTCTGTGGTGTGCATCGATTCTTTATTTTCTGTATCAAGAACGGGGCCTTTGTCTGTGTGAGTCACCTGAGGGTATGTATCAGTACAGTCTTGTTCAATCTGAGCGGGTATGTCATAAGCATAGTCATAATGTGTATAGTTAGGGTCATAGTATATATAGTTAGGGTCATAGTATATATGTTCCTCGTCTGTGTATAGTTCATGTAATGGGAAGCCTTGTTGGGGTTTAGCAGGTGCGGGGGCAGTACGCATTGTCACGTCTCGGTCGTTAGAGTAATCTTTAGGACGATAACCGAAAGGTTGCGGTTGTCTATATCCAAACTGACCAGGCTGGGGTTTGAACCCAAACTGTTGTTGATTTGTGCCGGCCATAGGTGGTCTATAACCGAACTGAGCTGGGGGCCTATACACAACCTGGGCTTGTTGAGGCCGGAAACCCATGGGGTAATTAAGTTGTTGGTTGGGTACGTTTGGACGAGCAAAGTACTGGTTTGGTATGCCAAATTTGAACGGAGGTTGATACGGAACATACCTAAAGTTAGAGTATGGCATGGGAGGCTGTACAAAATTAGGTCTAGGCATAGTATTAAAAATGTAGCCTTTCTCACGGGGCGAGGGCTGTGTATTTTGTGAACGGTATTGCTGTAACATTTTACTACGTGCGTTATATTGATCGTGAAAGTTAACTTCTTCGAGGACATACTTTAGAGCTTCCTCTAAAGAGTTTGGCTCTTTTATACGAACTGTCCGTACCATTTGTTCAGGTAAATTATAAAGGAAGACGTCTAAAGCGGTTTTATTATAAATTGCACGCTTAGCCTCCTTAAAAGATTGAGAGCTATCCTGATTAACTTTTGACATAAGGATCGCGCGAACGTCCTTAATACGGCAACAAAATTCTAGGTATGATTCATTGCTTTTCATTTTTAATGTTTCTAACTCTATGGAAACACACTCCTCACTCCTAGGGTCACCGAAATGCTCGATTAATAATGTTTTTAATTCACTGTAAGTTTCGAATTCACCTCTTTCACTAATTAGTTCGGCAGCTTTACCCTTTAATTTACTTGTAATATTTTGCATAAGAAGCTCATTTCGTTCCTCTGTACCCTGGCACTTTTCTATTACATACTGACATTTTCGTAAGAATAAACTTAATAAATTTGTTTCGCCACTGTATTCTGGTATTAATGATAACATGTCTCTAGGTATGGTTTCTGCCTGTAATGCGCGAGCGCTACTCGCGGGAACCTGGCTAAGACTCATTTTTAAGATATCCTAAAATTCCTAATTAAATACCTATTTATAAAACACACACAAAAATAGAAATACAATAAAACAGTAAAAAAAAATCAACACACACAAAAATACAATGAACACAGTAAAAGAGAAAAATTGCAAAAGTACATGCACAGTAAAACAAAATTCTAATATATTTTATATCCAAAATAAAATAATTGTCGTTAAGATTCTATTAACACAAAATCATGGATAATGGGAAGGAAGTAGGATTGTACTCACTCTCCAACCGCCTTATAAACTATTGCCATTTCTTACTTGCTCACTTGCTCACTTGCTCTGAGCCTTGATCTAAGGTAATTTGTTTGGTTCGAGGATTGCCGTTATAGAGTGCGTTACTGATGGTAAGTAGCACGACTCTACTTATAGTTACCGCTTCGCGAATCGGGATTTTAGCGTAACAAAATGATTTTAATTTTGTCTATACACTTTTTCACTGTCACACGCGTAACTTTTCGCGAAAGGCAACAACCAGCAATCCTACCGGCTGCGCCACTTAGATTTCGGGAGCGACGAAATGCTTTTTTAAAAATAAAACTAAATCTATTAGACGAAATCAGAAGTTATAATTTACGTCTAGACCTTACAGAGTTTGATGCAAGAGTAACTTAAAACTACGACTCTTAAGACTAGCAGACAATAACATCCTCGCACGGGAGGTCTAGATGATCGAGAATAACGCGAATGCTGTGTCAGCTCGGCCACCGTGCGAGTGCAAGCTTATCATAACACCTTATACTATATGGGGTATAGGCAGAGCTCTAACATAACTAGGTTGTTTTAATTGTCGTTGTTTATTATTATTTATTTATTCAAGTATATATTTGCTTATATATTCATACTACTGTATTTATTCAATCTTACTTACATGTATATTTTATACCTATGTAGGATGTACTGTTTATATATATGTATATATGTGTATATCTTTATGTAATTTGTCTGTAAGCTCCCATTAAGTTATTTGTTTATTTTTTATTTTCTTATTCTGTTTTATGTTTTTTTTTCTATATTGCACCCCCACAATATGGTTCCACTACCACAAGGTTGACTGGTAGAGAATGCCTTATGGCATTAAGTCCGCCTTATTTCCCTAAATGTGCATTAAAGTTTTAAATAAATAAATAAATTATTTTAAGTCATCAAGATCAATATTATAGGTAAATGATTAAAAAAGAGGTTTGTTACATATAATTCTTAAAAACAATACTGATCTAGAACTCTATCAGTTTAGTTTATTCAGTTTATTCAATTATTTCATATAATTAAGCTCCATCTAACATTCATCTGATTATAATTAATAATTTTACCGCATGTAGTGCCAGAGAATATGTAATAATACTATGTATAGAATGGACACTTCGACGTCCCGCCCGATTTGCTCACATACACAACTCCTTCCTCTCTTATGGGCGAGGGTTGGTATTTTGTAAGTGCTACGCACACAGTTGCGTGTGTAAATACACGGCACTGATGGATAGAAACCAAATTAAGTGTTTGTATGGAATTTTGGCGGAGTGTCCGCGGTGTGGTAGTGCTATCTAGCATTGAATTGAATGTCTGGCCATCCCTTTCATATATCACTTTAGTTTTGTTACATTCACCTGTATGTGTTTCTGCATGCTATCATGTTTCAATACTGTGACCAGTGCTTGTAGCTCAGATGGTGCGGAACCTATAGGTTCTGAGTTACGTATCATGGATATACCATCACTGCTATCATTTTACATATTTTTGTAATCACATTATGTACATAAAAAATATTTTCTATACAGAAATTCTATTTGATACAAAATATGTAATCTAGTTTCAAATCAACCTCCTATCAAAATAAAAATTTGGTGATCACAAACTACTGTGTTATTTATCAGGAAGTAGTTAATCAGTTATTATGAATAAATAATAATATATTCATAACTTTAGTAAAATGTATTTTAAAGGATGTTCGTCATTTTGGCTTGAAATAAACAGTTCACACGTTTTTCGTAATTACCTATATTATTTATGTAAATTTATGTTGTTATGCTAATTTTCTATATAGACACGGATATAGGGAATGAGCCTATTCACGAAATTAATCATTGCCTGGTTTGTACAGAACAAAACAAGATAAGAATGTAATTTTTGGACCACGATAAGGGATATGACAAATTAGTTATTGAACACGATAAGTTGTATTTATCGTTCGAAAAAGCACGTTAGCAGATTAACATCACTCCCGCTTCGTCCGTCACCACCTAAAATAGAGTTTATTGAGCAACACCCCGCAGAAATAACATATTTCTATCGCTCTATGAAATACATAAACATTATTACTAATTTTTACCTGATTGGCTTTCCAACGAATACAATATTACACACACTTATTCTTACGTGTCTAGATAGTTTCTAACATGTGATTTCAACACAAAATTCGTTTACATCATGTGTAAAAAAATACACTATCAAATGACGAAACGAAATTCAAGTAAATGCGAAAATCTAAATGACACATGACACTATGAAAATGACAGGATCCATTTTTATTTTTTTATTGCTTATTAATGGCATCGCTGTTACGCATATTGCCAGTGTCAAGTAAAACGATATTTTCGTATTCATATACAAAGCAGCGTAAAAGTTAAAATTAGTCAGTCAGTCAATTATTTAATATGTCAGTCAAGTGAGTCATTGTATGTAAGTCAAGTAAAGCGAAGGCTACTTTACCGGAACATTTACAATGAAGTTTTGGAGGTTAAGGTTATATGGTTTTAATAAACCTATGTCAAATAAAATACCATTAAAAATACACCAAGAAAATGAAATAAAATAAGAGCACCACACGTCTCCTTCAAAGTTCTCGCCAAAAACGCAAAGGTTGTATTCGGAAATATGCTGAGAGTATTGCATGGAACACTGGTAGTAGAGTTTCCTAAATGGTGTTAAGCATTATAGTATTTCGGTTATTTGGTAATGTATAGCCCCGTAATAACTATCACTTAAACATATTAACCAAGGTCTCAGGGGTTGCAACTCGTCTGAATTTCGATTTCTGGTCTTTGTGTAAGTCTCAACAGGCTAGTCATTACATAACATCAATGAGAACTTCATGCTTGTTTGCCACTTTCATTACAAAAAAAAAACAAATATTCACTTCAACTTTCGTGACTTTATTCATGAAAGAGCTGATTCGGGGAGATGCTAAGATATCATTTTGTGTTTTCCTAGCATACTGATTGGATTATAAGGTTTTATAAGATCAATGTGCGTTGTACTTGATATTGTAAAACATAAATAAAAGTGTCATATTGTGAAAATAGTTTTAAGGAACATATTTTGAAAAGACCCTACTGAGTTTTGTTTTGGCAGGTTTTTTCTCAGTAATGTGGGCTTTGGAACTCTGCCAGTGAATGACAAAGAATGTCCCATATTTTTTTGTTTAGTCTTATCTTGCAGTTTGTAAAAAAAAGTATGGAACATTCTGTTGATACCTATTTTTATCATTAAGTATTTTTGGACTATTATTTATTTTATTTTGTTACTTTGACATATTAATCAACGTATCAGTTGTTATTCGCTTTAATTTTATATTTGTAATTTGACCTATCACAAGCAAATTCTATTATTTCCAAGTGATTAAATGAATTTTTGAGTTTGAGTTTTGATCTTAATTGCTCTAAACAGCCCATTTGTCATTGTAATTTTGACATTTATTGATGGACATTTATTTGACATTCCTGTCAATTCTATCAAACTGTCACTGTTTTTCTGTTTTTCAGGGGGGTTAGTTATTTACAAACTATATTTAAATATCTTGAGTAAATATTATTTTGTAGTGAATAGTGACTTGATTTATTAAACGGTTAAACCATATTCAATTGTATAAATGGTAAATAGCTTTATGATAATTTAAGTAGGTACCTACGAGGTTCGAAAATGGTGCCGTGATTCGTTCATGAGGAGAATCTTAAACAAACCCTGGTAGCAGTTTGCGATTTATTTGAATATGAGTCACCGGTGTGTTTAACACATTTGGGTATCAGTTAGTGATTTAGAGTCAAGGTGAACGTGACGATATCTCATCCGCGGACCGATGTGGGAAGTGCTGATAACTTCGTCGAAAATCACCGCAAGCGCGCATTTACATCTTAATTTACGTAAGTACTTGCATACACGCTCCATTCTTATGTGTTTAACGTGCTATTGTGTACTGCAATTACATTGGTCGTCTTTTGTTAGTATTTTGCTACACTTAATTTTTTATCATCCTGTTATCATTTCTATGGTAGAATGGTATCTTGTACTATCAGTATTGTTTTGACATGTTTTGCAATGAAGATGGAAGTAAATAACTCAATAACAAGATTAGAGGCTGTGTTTTTAGATTGTTATTGTTTTCAGTGTTGGTTTTATTAATCCTTCAAGGATCGTACGGCCACCGGCGGCGAGACACAATTGAATTTCAACTGTCATATTTTTCTCGTGTCTGGAGAGATTAATAAGCTAACTATCGAATTTTTACTATATGAAAGGAGATGTTGCAAAAATGTATGGACCTCCGGCCATGTATTGTACACAATATCATTAAACAGGCCAAATCAATATAAAAACTTTTTTACTGCATATTTTCACTTATTTAGCTTTGTTTGCAGTTACAAAACATTATTAGCAGTTAGAATTGCAACTCAAAACCAACATGGCGAATATGGCGGGCGATGTCATTTTGACATTTTCATTTTTTAAATTGTATTTTGACTATATAGTACTTGGAGAAAAAGTAATATTTTCTAAATACTATCGAAATCGATTGATCCCAAGTGTCGGCTGTATCGCCACCATGTTTAACATAGTTGGAAATGATAAAATCGTTTGAATTAAATGCGGTTGTAACTCTAAAATATATTCTTGAATAAATAAATTATATTTTTTTAGGATTCTTCTTTAATTTACCCATTTTTTGAGGACGTGTACGAACCAGAGCCGAGCTCGCAACATCTCCTTTGAATATTCCATCCAAACTTGGAAGGAATATTCACAAGCAAAATACAATTTAGGCATCAGGAGTGATCAGGAGAGTCTAGATATCTATACAATACAAAAACTGAAGACAGGCTTGCATGCTTGTATGAATTGTTTGTTTTATTTGAAATAAAATCGGTCAAGACAATCATGTTTTGTCCTAGTCAATAAAATAATAAACAGAATAATTAATATAGATGGCCTAGGACTTTAGTTTTAACTTGTTATAGAGGCGCTGTAATATCTCTTGATAAATAAGATTCAATGGTAATGGTTTAAGAAGCTTAATGGTGAGATTCACAGACTGCACTATGACTTTACTTTGAGCAAAGTATGCTTAGAACTGTCAGTACAGTATTGGATTTGACAGTTCGAAGCTTACTTTGCTTGAAATTAGTCGTAGTACGGTCTGTGAATCTCGCCCTTAGTGACTAGAAAGTTCAAGTTGTGACAGACTTCAAGACAGTTTGTAATACTTAGGAGAGGATAAAACAATTATTTATTTTATTAAGACTGAAAAAATTACTTATTTTCCGTAAGTAGAAGGAAAAAGTAGTTCAATACGTTCCATGTTGAACATTATTATTTATTGAAACTACACTAATTTTTACAAAATTTCTGCAGACAATTGTGTAGCATTGTTCTTATAGATTACTAGCCGTTTCTAAGAAGAATGGCATATTGTCTCCATAGCATCAATTATTAATTCACGTTTGTCTTTTCCAGAATAAACCATGGCGCCATATCCGAATCAGCCGCCTCCTGTAGCGCCCACCATGGGCTCAACCAACACTGTGTTTATAACAGAAATTCGTTTTGATCCATCCTACATCAAAACACTGCCAGGGATACTGAAAATTACTGTCATTGTAAGTAGTCTGGTGTACTAAAATTATATTCTATTCTATTTTTCCCATGTGCAGAAGCCTAAGGTATTATGTCTCTGTGTCGGAAATTACAGCCCCATGCATTACCACCTGATTGGAACATGATAGTGCTGAACATTACCATTTAGTGGCAAGTATATTAGGTAATGCGGTGGTGCCTACTCCTGCGAGCTCCGTCACTGGAGCTCTACCACCAGTAAAAATTTTCGGATTGATCTATTACCTGCTAATGTATTTATTCCATTCACAGGTGCTCAATCTCCTTGGCTTCATCTGCATCCAGTCCTCAGCGTTCTGGTCAAACAGCCGCGGGGTGTACTTCAACGTGGTGGCGCACCTCGGGCTCTGGTTCTCCCTGGGCCTGCTCCTCTGCTACCTGTTCCACGTGGTGGAGAAGTACCATAACTTGAAATGGCTGCACATTGAGATGATCACTAGCGCTGTGCTGGCGTTCCTTTACCTGATCGCTTCTACTATAGTGGTCGCCTTTGGTTCGGCCGCTTATTCTGCTGGTGGGGTGAGTTATATTACAATGAAACGTAACTTCCAAATCGCCAATCCGCCTACCAAGCGTGACATATTATTATTATATTTTTAGCGTCCACTACATTAAGGCGCCAACTAGTTGAATACAATGAAACCTCACAGTACTTGTCTAGTACGGCAGATGGCGTGTCAATCGAATTACATCGCACATGCGAAGATTTCTCAAGAGTTGGCATTTATACAACTTCCCAACTTCAATCGATGGGCCGCGGCCCGCCAGGCGCTACCATCTCGCCTGGTCGAAGGATCCTCCCTTTTGCGTCCACATATTTATGGCATATTTTCTCCTAATGCCGCACAACACTGTTCTGGGCATCTTTAGGGAAGACTTTGTCCAGCAGTGGATATCTTTCGACTGGAGTGATGATGATGAAAAGTAACTTCCTGTCTGTAATCCCTTGCAAACACCCTTTACTCGGCGGTTACGACTTGACCCATGTAACAGGTGGCGAGCCTGTTGACATCTCCCAGCACATTACCAAACATCGATAAGTTCTAAAAAGGGAGTTTTGGCGGGAACCTTGAAATATGCGTGTGGTGCTCTTATTTTATTTCATTTTCTTGGTGTATTTTTGAGTTGTATTAAATAAAGTTGGTGGCATGTTGTTTGATATAGGCTTATTACAGTGTTCGTGTATAGTGAAATAGAATAACAGTGCGAAAACACGTTCTTTCGGGTTGCCTCCAAAACTTCGTTGTAAATGTTCCGGTAAAGTAGCCATCGCTTTACTCGAATTACTGTGGCTCTGACTGACGGACTGATAAATTGACTGACCGACTCTGTCTGTTACGTTGCTTATTACGAATACGAAATAACGTTTTGCTTGACACGGGCAATATGAAAAACAAAAATGCCATATATTTTTTTAAAAAAAGTACTAAAAAACTTCCAGAAATTTGAAAAATCCCAATAGTAACCATCTCTATAATTGATTTCAAACTGTTATCTCTGATAGTCCTCCATCCGTGAATCGAATCCAGGACCCCCCCAGCGTTGTAGTAATAGCCTGGTACCGCTAGATATCTGAGGCAGTTAATGACTGTATTGAAATCCCTGTTTTATGTCCCTGTAATGATAGATTTAAGTATGATAAATAAATAAATAAATGTCATAAAGTGGCAAGCAAGTGTATGCTTGCTTACATTGATGGTAAATAAGTAACTGTAGTCTACCCCCCTTATTCATAAACGTACATTAGATACGTTTTAGCTATAGAATGCTTTGTCTTTATCAGTTGCATTGTCAAATGTGCAGGATAGAAAAAGACAGGAGAGATAAGCAACACTTTAGCTACAAGGCCGTACTTTGCGATCTGACCGAAACACGATAATCATAATCATAATCATTTATTCACAAGAACATAGTATTACATGCTTTGGTCTTAAATATTTGATTGTATCATATGTTCTGCCGCTCACGGCATGCGAATTTTTCAGTAAATAACATACTCGTACTCTTACAGCTTGAATCGACAGATTTAATTTAATAAGGAAATAGTACATAGCATTATATAGTAGATAGTGCTGAACTACCATTGTGCGGCAAGTAGATAAGGTGATGCGGTTTCTACGCCAATACAATACACATGTATTTTAATTGAAGGCCGCGAAGGAAACACATCATACTTATTAATTATGTCATAGTTTATTTTAATACAATCAGTATGTGCTGTGAATAATTATAGCATTTGTGGTGGTAGATAAGAAAGTGTGCTGCCAAGTGTTGTTTTGGTAATCCATGCTTGAATGTGAACATTGTGATTGGGAGATTTCACATACATTTAGCGTCGGGCTTAGTCGTTGGGACTCTACTGATATACTTTTTACATTAGTATTTTATATTTAGTTTTATCTTAGTGATATTTTTGACTATATCTACATATATTTTTTATCTTGTTTGGCATGTATATCAATTGTAATTCACTTTAACTTATTTTGTTTGTTTTTGACGTGTCATAAGAGGTGCCTGTCACCCTAAATGAATAAATGAAATTCTGATTCTGATTCTGGGACGTGACGACCGCACCGCCCACTGGCGGAAATTTTCTTTTCTACTGGAAGAAAATTCTTCCACTGGTGCAGTCGTCAATCGAACAGTAGCGGTCAAACCATTCCAACGGGGCGGTATTAAGTACAATAAGCAGCGTCTTGCGATAAAACTAACGCCATTGCGATCGCCAATCCGCATGCCAAGCGTGTCGATTATGGCATATTCTCCTTACGGGGGAGGTTTTGGACATATTTCGGCTGATATGATGATGATGATAGCTTTTTAATTCAATTTTAATGCGTTCTATACTTTTGCTTTAAACGTCCCTCAACCAATCGGTACTACAGTTAAACGATTCCCATTCTATCGTCGAGCGCTCAAGATCCGAACCTATACTTACCTAAGTTAAAATGTATTCAGGCAGGATGCATCATTAAGTACATTAGGGTGGAGTGATAATGTATGAAAAAAAATTTTTTTTTTAAAGTCATAGCAATATAAAGTTGCCTTTCTACGAATAAATCCCACTCATGAAATATTATTTACTTGTCATGATATCTTGAGGTGCCCCAACACAATTGAAAATTAGAAATGTTACCAATTTTTCACTAAATGATCTGTAACCTTAAACATCTTGAATGATGTTTGATGATGGTAGTTTCCAAAGTTTCGGGTCTATTATTATACTAACTTACAAAGAATTGAAACCGTTAATTAAAAGGCTGGTTAGTTATTTTTTTATTGAAAAAATAAGACAAAAAATAACTACGTTAAGAAAAACCGATTTCAAAACTGAAATGTAAAAACTAATAAAGATTTAATTGTAATTATATACTACCTATTGTTTATATGTGCTATTTACTAAAAGGTTTGAAGTCGGTGCCAAGCCTTAAACAAATAATTATATATTTTATGCCCGATTTGTCAAATCTTTCCTTCACATTTATTGCATTGCTTTATGGTAGCAGCAGCGCCATCTATTGCCAACTATGCTAGTTAGGCAACCGATATAATAGACTTTGCAGTTATTTGAATATCGTAAATATTATTAAGGGTAAAAGCGACTTATTTACGATATTCAAATAACTGCAAAGTCTATTATACCGGCCGAATTGAGAACCTTCTCGTTTTTTTTTGAACTCGGTTAAAAAGTACACATTTTGAACGTCTTTGAAATTATTCAAATACGCATGACTTTATTTAAATATTAAATGTTTTTTTTTTTTGTTTCAAAAGCAGGCATTTGCTGACGTGATAATATTCTAGCCCTAATGAAATCGTCCCGTTTATTCTCACCATAAACTACATTTGAAGCTTTTGTCACCAAGTCAGGCGGTTCAGTTATCTTATAGTCTGACCACGTGATTAAGTCAATATAATCTTCAGCATCGAAATTCAAAGCAGGCACTTTAAACTGTCGACGACCTGGAGCATTCTCTTCTCTTGCCTTTATAATTCGTTGATATACTAAATCCCGTATGATTTGCTCTGTCATCTGCAAGCATAGCAATAAGAATATTTTCGGGGTGGCCGAAGTACCCATTTCGTTGGATCACTTTAACAATGACTTCCTTCAAATGCGAGTTCAAGTAGCGAGGCAGATCGATTGTTCGCCATAGATGCTTAGCTCCGTTCATACATGTCATGAGGGATCACATTTTATAGTGAAAGTGTTCTTTGATCAATTAAAAATTATATTATTCTTCTTTGGTCAGACAACTGTTTTTGGACAAATACAATTTGAGATAAGTTTGCATTTGCAACTGCAGACATCAAATAACCTATGGGACTCAGTTATAAATGTATTTATCTTCTCTTGATATTTTTTGTCTGTTTTAACGGCCTCGATAAGGTTTCAATAAGCTTCTATATTTCCCATGGCAGGATCCATTAAGTTGTAGTATTCTCTTATGACTGACAGTTGGCAGCGACGCTATTCGAAAAATGTCTAAATGTTCCTAAAACAAACTTTCATATATGTCCTGAATTATCAGCTCTTTTTCAGTTTTGTCAGGCTTTAATTCATGTTTAATTAATTAATAATTATTCATAACATCATTATAAGTTGGTAATTGAGATACAGGTAACTTTTCTGGCAAACCAAACACCGGTCAGTACGTCGTTTGTCGTGTTTTGACTTGCGACATTTGAATGTAAAAATGAACAATAATAGGTATAAATTTCTAATTTAAAGTATTTTATTTAGATCTAGATTGAATTAACTGTGAACAGGAAATTGAATTTACTACTTACATGAGTCTTATATCTTGATTTCAACCTTTAAAATCCAGGCGTCTTCAAGCGAAATAATATTTCGAACAACGTCTGACGAGAGTAGTGAAATCACCTCCCTGCTCGCTCTAGCCCTCCCCCTTTTCGCTTACGTTTTAAGGTCAATATTTTCTATCATACACAAATAGAATGACACTCAGAATTTGATTTAGCATTAAGTAGAAAATTGTTATTTTGACATCATATTTTGTTAATTTCTGTAAAATTCAAGGTACTTGGGGCACCACTAAATATTATTATGAGCAAACCAAATTTTGTGTGTATGTTCGTGAGCTCTTAGAGCATCTTTTTACAGCTATTCCAAAACGATTATGAAAAAAAAAGTTTTTCGCTCCTCCCTAATGCACATATCTTCAATTTCTCCGCTACGTATTTTGAAGCAAAAACACAGCTTATGTGGGGTATATCGTCTTACACAGTTCTTCGGGTACCTGGCGATGGTGGTGTACGGGGCGGAGGCGTTCCTAAAGGCGCGCGCCATGCAGGCGGGGCTCCTGGCGCAGGGCGGCCGCGCCGCCGCCGGCAAGCCGCACGTCGTCACGCCGCCCGCCCTGCCCTAGCCGCACGTCGTCACGCCGCCCGCCCTGCCCTAGCCGCACGTCGTCACGCCGCCCGCCCTGCCCTAGCCGCACGTCGTCACGCCGCCCGCCCTGCCCTAGCCGCACGTCGTCACGCCGCCCGCCCTGCCCTAGCCGCACGTCGTCACGCCGCCCGCCCTGCCCTAGCCGCACCTAGTATTCGGCCGCACCTTGAACCTTCATACGAGAGACGAGCCACCCCCTAGTCCGACCCGGGTTGACGAGAGACGAAACAGGGCGTAGCTATCGTCCGGCAACGAGGAGTGGGTGCCAGAAGTTATCGTAACGACGGTCGGATTCAGTTGTTCTTTTTTGAGTAAAACGTGCACATTCTGGAACAAACTTCTCTGAGGGAACCGCGAGTCCTACTATTTGGAGCTCGTAAAAAAATGTCCTTCAAGGATTTCAGGCGACTTCTTTGGTGTTGCAAATGGCGACGGTGAACACTTTCCATCAAGTTGTCCTTCCGATTGTCTGTCAAACTTAAATACTTGTGAATTGTGATTTTGATGGTCGGCGAATTGTTTCGATATAGCATGCTATAGTGAATTTTACAAGCACATACTTTCTTTTGCTCCTAAGTAGTAGCGATATGTGCGTGTCTTATTCAATCGTTTGCCTAATGAAGTGTTACTTCAAAAATAGATTAATAAAACGTAGTAAATCTAAACTAGATATTTTATAACGGTTCAGCAATTGAATCATAAGCATTTCTTTATTACTGGTCAGCATTACTTTTTATCAATTTAGGCATAATTTTGTAAATAGAATGATGTTGAAGGGTCGTGCTCCATTTGACCTTAACGAGATTCATCACTTAGCTGGAAATTGATAACTCGCGCCTCCGGCGGAGGTCAGGATGACACAGATTTAATTAACTGACCTTGAAATAGGGTTGCCAGTTGTGTCTTTATAATTATTAATATC
This sequence comes from Macrosoma leucophasiata, assembly GCA_036365455.1. Lineage (NCBI taxonomy): Eukaryota > Metazoa > Arthropoda > Insecta > Lepidoptera > Hedylidae > Macrosoma > Macrosoma leucophasiata. Next base: position 25,529,804 of record JAWQUS010000007.1, read on the forward strand.
GCATCACAATCGAGTATTGTTTAATTGTGACAATATAATACAATTATAAATTTCATTATTTAACATGTTATAATGGAACTGATATTACCGGATTTTTTTTTAACAAAGTCTCAAAGATCTTTACGTTATTTTTTGAGTTATTTTTTTTTCGACAGTTTTATAATTTTATAAAATTGAATAAAAAAATTGGAATCGTAGATTTAAATAGTTGAAATTGGATTAAAATGTAATTCTATTTTATTCACACCTAGTACAGAACTACACCAAAGCCATATAAATTCAGACCGTCTCCTTTTAGACACTGTAAATAAGGACTAGAAGTGACAACCCTATTGAAAGGACAATAAAGTGTAATTGCGCATGTATTTAAATGAATCACACCCACCTTATGTTAATTAATTTATTTCTCGAATAACAAATTTATACATGTTACATATATTATAATTATACTAAGTTTTTCTTATAATTATATTAATTCTTTGTTGGTAATGGCTTCATAAGTGAATGACTTTGTGAAATTTAACATGTAAAGTTATACGTATATATACTTTGACGAAGTATCATCCGGTTATATTGATAATTTAACAAATTCACACGAATCTTTTGTATAGTTTAAAGTGAAGTCGTTTAAATGAATTAGAGGAAAAATGGAAAGAAAAATTTGACTTCGGGCAGGGATCGAACCTATGACCTGTAGAGCTGCATGGGCTTCGGTGGCTTAATAGCAGAGAATATGTAATAATAATACGTATAGAATGGACACTTCGACGTCCCGCACGATGTCTCCGCCTCACCCAACCTCCTCCCCTCTTATGGGCGACGTTTGGTAGTCTCTGCGTGCTACGCACACAGGTGCACGTGTAAATAATGTAATAATAGTAATAATAATGGCAACCCATTATACGTCCCACTGCTGGGCACGAGTCTCTCCCCTTTTTGGGGGGAGGCCTGGAGCTTACTCCACCACGCTGCTCCAATGCGGATTGGTGGAGGTGGGTGGGTTAGTGGCCAACCCACTGTCGGATGTTTTCAAAACGCCTACAAGGTTTAACGACTGCTATCCATCGATAGCAACCGAGACCGACGGCTTAACGTGCCCTCCGAAGCACGGAAACGCGTATTTAATTTGCCACTAGCGGTCACCCATCACACTACCCGACCGCGCCCGTAGTGCTTAACCGAGCAGATCGCTTACGATGTACACCAGCCGCTGGGCCATGCGCGCTTCTATTCTATAAATAATGTAATACTTACACGTAACTGAATGATGTCTGTGTAATAGAGACCAAATTAAGCGTTTGTATGGAATTATGGCAGAGTGTTCGCGGTGTGTTAATAGGTAAAGCGGCTGGACCAATTATCCAAAGGTAGTATGTTCGATCCTTGCCCGAAATATTTCTTTCCATTCTTTCTGTTGTTTCATTAAATTCACGTGCGTGTGTTATTGCGAAAAATACAATATTTCAGTACAGTAATTGCTTTGATTGACAGTTTATGCCAACAAAAATATAGCGCGCTTTTGTATTTTTTTTTAACTTACGGAGGCGGGTATTCCATGTATAGTGTATACATGGGATAACAACAACCATTTTTATAGTGTGTGAGCGCGTGTAGATATATTTATTTGCTACATAGTTTACTGACTAGATATAAATCTACCATAACTCAGGTCCTGGGTTAAGTCGTTAAACGATGATGGTTCAGACTTGATTAATTTATATTGTCAAATTTTATTTCATTTATGCACTTCGTACCTCATCTTGTACTTAATACACATCAAGTATTTTTTAGATATCTTCGAATCGTAGTGAAATTATTATTTTTAATATGTTTTATGTAAAATGTTATATGAAAGCTTTTTCCGTGTTAGGATAATATGTGTATGATCAAGTAATATATCTTTTGACTTATTTAATAAGATACGGTAACTAGTTCAATTCTTGTTTTTTTTTAAGTGTAAACTATTTTTGCATTGTTGTGATTTGAAAGTCGATGAAACGAAAAAGCGATAGTAAAAAGAGACAGACACACAAATTCATAATATTTAATGTGGGAGAGAATGTCTATTATGAAAATTTTTGAAGGTTCCACTTCTAACTCGTGTTTTTTTTACATAAGTGAAAATGTCATTTTATAAGTGTACACGTACGTTAAACGAATTAGTTTTATTATAATACAGCATCTGATGCTTTTTGATATCACCGCCTTTAGAAAATGTATATATTAATTTATTATTTAAATATGAAGCTTGTACATATGCTGTTATTTGATAGATATACAGTAATACCGCGTAACAAAATTATAAATCTGTATATTAATAATATTTTATTACAATCAATGTTATTGAAAATACATTAATTATCACTACATTTATTGGTGATATATAAAAATTGTATACTATGTACATTGTTATCCAATTATTGCTATACAATTATGTGAACTTAAGCTAACTTGACCGAATAAAACGTATATGGTCTGATGATAATGTCTCAAGTATATAATAGATGTGTGTATGAATGTTTGTGATGAATGTAATGGATAAAAGAGATTTGATGGGTAAACATTTTTTGCATATGCATTGTTTATAGAATTTTTGGATTTTTTTAGAAAGAGAGACAAGAATGCAGATTGCACCAGTCAGAAGTAAAGTAACATGACCGTTGGTTTAAAGCGCTATCCTGTTTTTTTTTATTGGACTTAAGTTGGTAACTCGTCTCGAGACGGTACTAGTCCACTTTACCAGCAATTGGTGAGTGCAGAGGGCCAATTGACATGGGTTGGTTTAAATCGCCATCGATACAAAAAGTCCATATTAGGAATTTAAGATATTTTTAGAGCATAATTCCAATTTGTGTTGATTTAAAAAAAAATATCTGTACTTTATTGTGAATCGAATAGCGCTGAAACGTAATCTCGTAATCCTTCGAACTGGTGCTGTCTGTAGTGAGGAGTCTGTTAATTCGCCCCGGTGGCGAATTTAGATTTTATTGGGGGGACTACCGAACTTGAGGACAAGATTTATTATTGAATATTTTTTAAAGATTTTGTCATGCCTAATCTGGACGTCATGAACAAGTGCAGTCCTAGAGAAGGACTTGAAACCTTTTTGACCAATTTTGATATCTTTTAGTATGCATTTCTATCGTTTCGAATCTCTACTCTATGTGCGATTGAATTTTATAAAAAGAATTGCATTAAAAATGTTCTAACTTCTTTTTTTTTCATCAAAGTGCTTTGAAATAATGTCTTTGTAAAGAAAATGTTTGATGTTGTTTTTTTCGATTAAAATGTTTTTGACCCACGGATTACAACATTTATATTTAAGCTTTAACATTTATATAAAAGGCCAGTATTGTCGGTAGGATAGAATCCGGTGAGAGTAAAAATACATAAAAGACTAGAAAATGTTCTAGAGATGTGAATACTCTCAAGATAATATTCCACAGCTGTTTTACCGTGGACCGTATTTTTGTGCTACTTGCCATTATTTACACTAAGACTAGATTGCATCGATTTACTTTAACTAAAACTAACTTGTTAAATTTATCAAAACCATAATTGTAATCATTACTGTGGTGTAACCGAACCTAACAACCCTTCACACTGGCGACTATCCAGCGAGGACGTTCGATGAACGAATGCACGCACAGCGCGCCGCGCTCACTGCCTGCGTGTGACGTCAGCGCCGCGCTCACTGCCTGCGTGTGACGTCAGCGCCGCGCTCACTGCCTGCGTGTGACGTCAGCGCCGCGCTCACTGCCTGCGTGTGACGTCAGCGCCGCGCTCACTGCCTGCGTGTGACGTCAGCGCCGCGCTCACTGCCTGCGTGTGACGTCAGCGCCGCGCTCACTGCCTGCGTGTGACGTCAGCGCCGCGCTCACTGCCTGCGTGTGACGTCAGCGCCGCGCTCACTGCCTGCGTGTGACGTCAGCGCCGCGCTCACTGCCTGCGTGTGACGTCAGCGCCGCGCTCACTGCCTGCGTGTGACGTCAGCGCCGCGCTCACTGCCTGCGTGTGACGTCAGCGCCGCGCTCACTGCCTGCGTGTGACGTCAGCGCCGCGCTCACTGCCTGCGTGTGACGTCAGCGCCGCGCTCACTGCCTGCGTGTGACGTCAGCGCCGCGCTCACTGCCTGCGTGTGACGTCAGCGCCGCGCTCACTGCCTGCGTGTGACGTCAGCGCCGCGCTCACTGCCTGCGTGTGACGTCAGCGCCGCGCTCACTGCCTGCGTGTGACGTCAGCGCCGCGCTCACTGCCTGCGTGTGACGTCAGCGCCGCGCTCACTGCCTGCGTGTGACGTCAGCGCCGCGCTCACTGCCTGCGTGTGACGTCAGCGCCGCGCTCACTGCCTGCGTGTGACGTCAGCGCCGCGCTCACTGCCTGCGTGTGACGTCAGCGCCGCGCTCACTGCCTGCGTGTGACGTCAGCGCCGCGCTCACTGCCTGCGTGTGACGTCAGCGCCGCGCTCACTGCCTGCGTGTGACGTCAGCGCCGCGCTCACTGCCTGCGTGTGACGTCAGCGCCGCGCTCACTGCCTGCGTGTGACGTCAGCGCCGCGCTCACTGCCTGCGTGTGACGTCAGCGCCGCGCTCACTGCCTGCGTGTGACGTCAGCGCCGCGCTCACTGCCTGCGTGTGACGTCAGCGCCGCGCTCACTGCCTGCGTGTGACGTCAGCGCCGCGCTCACTGCCTGCGTGTGACGTCAGCGCCGCGCTCACTGCCTGCGTGTGACGTCAGCGCCGCGCTCACTGCCTGCGTGTGACGTCAGCGCCGCGCTCACTGCCTGCGTGTGACGTCAGCGCCGCGCTCACTGCCTGCGTGTGACGTCAGCGCCGCGCTCACTGCCTGCGTGTGACGTCAGCGCCGCGCTCACTGCCTGCGTGTGACGTCAGCGCCGCGCTCACTGCCTGCGTGTGACGTCAGCGCCGCGCTCACTGCCTGCGTGTGACGTCAGCGCCGCTATCGTCGCGTTCTGTTACCTGCGGAGGGAACTGCGACAACGTCACGCATGCGTTGCGCCCACGTTCATCAAGCCTACTCTGGACGATCGCTAATGTGAAGGGAATCTTTAACTTTACTGTAGGTAACCTTAATAAGACAGTTCATTCTACTTCATTTGGACTTCAATTAGAGTAGAGTTTCAGCTTGACAATTGTTACGATATATATATATATATATATATATATATACAGAGAACAAATGCAAGGGTAGTAGTAGATGATGCAGTGTTAGAACAGGTTGATGAAATTGTATATCTTGGATGTGCTTTTAGCAAGGATGGTAGGTACACCACTGACATAGAAAGAAGAGTGCTTGCTGGGAATTGCGTGAATGGAGCGTTGGGTAAGCTGCTAGAATCTAAACATCTCAGCCAGCGGGCTCGACTAGCCGTACATAATGCTGTACTTACTCCAACGCTTTTATATGGAAGCGAGAGCTGGGTATGCAGGAAAGAGCCTGAAAGTAAGTTGAACGCGGTCGAGATGAGATCTTTGCGCAAGATCTGCGGTGTATCACTCACCGATCGCGTTCGTAATGAAGATGTAAGAAAGAGACTTTGTGTGAATGATAGTATCGGTGTAAAAATGAAAAAAGGCATGCTCCGATGGTTCGGGCATATAGAAAGAATGTCGAATGAGCGAATGACTAAACAGATATACAATGCGAATGTGGATGGTTGCAGAGGCCCAGGAAGACCAAGGCTGACCTACCATGACCAAATAGGTCGAGTTCTGTCTGATGGTGGGGTCAAAAGTCTTAGGAATCGGCGTGCATGTATGAAGAGAATGATGAAGGTAGACGAGGCACGAGAGGTTTGTCAGAACCGGGATGTCTGGCGCTCTACACTCTCTGCCTACCCCGTTAGGGACCTGGCGTGAAGATACATACATACATACATACATATATATATTTTTTTTAATGTAATGGAAGTGGTAAACAAGCATGCAGTTCACATTGATGTTAAGTGATGACTGCAGCCTATAGACACCCACACAAAGACCGAGGTCAAAATGCAGATGCGTTACCACTCCTGAGGCCTAAGGTCTTATGCCTCTGTGCCGGAAATTACAGGGCCGTACATTACCACCTGACCGGAACACGATAGTGTTGAACACTACCATTTAGCGGCAAGTACATTAGGTAATACGGTGGTGCAAACACCCGCGAGCTCCATCACTGGAGCTCTACCACCAGTAGAAAATATGGTTCTACTGGTGGTAGAGCTAATATAGTTACTGTGCGTAGTCTCCTAGAAAAAACGGAATTTGCGTGTGATATTTATACTTCTCAAAGCACCGTCCCTTATTATTTTCTTGCTCATGCACGTGTCAAATGTATTATTAAGTAAGCATTTATCTATATGTGCCAAACTAAAACCATGTATTCAGTGGGCAAACCATATTGAGCAACTGAGAATTATCGCACCGTGTCGACATTAATTGTTGAACCAGCGCGACCAAGAGTTGGATTTTTACATCTATAGTTGCCATCCCACCTCTAAAGCTTGGATCTAAAGCAGAGACACGGTAGTTAGGGACTAATGTGAAGTGCTTACGATTTAGGATAGGTTATTTAATAAATTGAGCAATATTCCATAGTAATAGGGAGGTAATGCACTTGCTTACAGTGCTCAACAATAAATATTGCACATCGAGCCTAGACTTCGGCTTATTTCGGGTCTGTAGAGCGTTATCTTAGACGTTTGTCGAGCATTTTGATCAAGTTTTGACCAATACCGGACTGTCAGTGTTAACGTAGGCAGTGTGCAGCAGATATAACGCTGTACGAAGTCGAAACGAGCCGATCGTCTCTTTCGCAGACTCCATGTGCAATATTAGTTGTTGAGTAGTGTACCTTACATATTATGTCAATGCATATTACCGAAGAGAATGATGAAGGTAGACGAGGCACGAGAGGTTTGTCTGAACCGGGATATCTGGCGCTCTACACTCTCTGCCTACCCCGTTAGGGACCTGGCGTGAAGATACATACATACATACATACATACATATTACCGAACATATTGAGTATGGCCAGTCGCCGTCGCAATACCGTAACATGTTGCTTACTGCATACATGGTTTTCAATGCTTTGTAAATAAAGATGTATATGTATTTCAATGTGGAATTTCGTTAACATGTCCAAAAGTCCTAAATGTCACGTTTAAGCTAAGAATAATCATAATTTTGTAGTTTTTTTTTTTTTTATGTAATGGAAGTGGTAATGGAAGCATGCAGTTCACGTTGATGTTAAGTGATGACTGCAGCCTATAGACACCCACACAAAGACTAAGGTCAAAATGCAGATGCGTTACCACTCCTGAGGCCTAAAGTGTTACGCCTCTGTGCCGGAAATTACAGGGCCGTACATTACCACCTGACCGGAACACGATAGTGCTGAACACTACCATTTAGCGGCAAGTATATTAGGTAATGCGGTGGTGCCCGCGAGCTCCGTCACTGGAGCTCTACCACCAGTAGAATTTTTGTTTAAAGTTTGTATTTAATGTAATGTATTTATATAGTATTTTTCATAGTTACCTTTGATATTATTATTAATCTTTGTATTTATTGTTAAGAAATTGAGTGTTTATAGTCCGAATTAAAACTCTGGGCCTACCATATTGTAATCATATTTTATTACGAGTGTATCACTGTATTGTTTCGTTCGGGACGCAAAATGATTTAAAGATTTAAATTCTATACAAAGTATTTCGTCTTTGGAACTACCTAATATAGTTGTAGCAGGTATGTGGTCCTTTGAATATTAAGGTATAGAAATTTTACTCATCTGCAACCATATAAAAACACTCACTTTATCAACATAGGCAATTGCATTCGATTGGTCGCGGCTTTGTCATTTCGCCGTGCGACAAGAAATCGTGCGATAGCCTGACGCGCTGCGGTGTTTCATGCTCCGCCTGCGGTGTGTCTCTTTACGTGGAACCACTTTTTTTTGGTTTAGTTACACTTCTTTACATTATTATTCGTGGATGTGGTCGCTTGACTACATGGACACCTTATGCAGTGGTTATAAATACTATATTTGATTGACTTTGCATAAGCGGAGAATTCCCTGTCTGTATCTACTTATATTCGCAAGTGCACAACAGGGTATTCAGTTAACCTAAAGAACGAAGTTAAATGGTTTCTCTCACTATTTGATGGTGATTATGTATATTTTAACGTACCTAATTGTTATTTAGTACCTATTTTTATGAACATGTAAGCTTATTGAGGCATTTAATGTCCATTTTGAACTACGTAATAAGCAGTTATTTCTTTTTACAAATATTTGGAACCGTTGAAATTAAATTTAACCACCTAAACCTACGACACAGTGTGTTGTATTTATTTAGAACAAGAACACAAGAAAAACATTTTGTTACTAAGTTAGTATAATTTAGGTAAACGTGGTTAAATGGAATGACTAATCGGTTTCACGATTGTACGAGTATTGTATATACATACGGTTCGTAGGTATATTTCTGTGTATTTATTTAATTTGTATAATATATTATAGGTATCTATGTATCATGTAATTCTTCTATCTCATATTTTCGAAAATGTATTAAATTAATGTAGCTCAATTTCCTGTAGTGTTTCCATTTTGAAATATAAAAAGTGCACCTTATATCATATCTTTTCTTTGTAACCACTATCAATTCAGAATGATATTATCAAAACAAATCATGCAATCCTCGCTGAGAATGAGTGGTTATACGTAACTACTATCTACTGCTGTACCCAGTAGTATGGAGTATTTGCCATTCAGTTGACAGTTATTGGCATTATGTTGGTGGGTATTGTTCTGAGCACATTGAGCTCTGAGCTGTTTTTGTTTGATATTACTTTAATCATACTTTAATAGATTTTCGCCATACTGGCGAGCGGACAGTTTGCCTGTAGTGGGAAGTACCTACACAATAATTATAATGGCAACCCTTGATACGTACTACTGCACGAGGCACGAGTCTCTCCCCTACTTAGGAGGAGGCCTGGAGCTTACTCCACCACGCTGCTCCAATGCGGGTTGGTGGAGATACAGGTAAGTAGCCAACCCGCTGTCTGATGTTTTCAAATCGCCCATAAGTCCTCCGATAAGGTTTAACGACTGCCATCTATCGATAGCAACCGTGACCGACGCGACGGCTTAACGTGCCCTCCGAAGCACGGAAACGCGCATTTTAATTTGCCACTTCCGGTGGCAATCGCCGCGGGGGCAACTGGGAATAATTCACTAGCGGTCACCCATCACACACCTGACCGCGCCTGTACCGCTTAACCGAGTAAATCGCTTCCGATCTACACCAGCCGCGGTGCCATGTGCGTTTTCACAAATACGTTTAGTGTTTTTTTGTAGTACCTACATGTTTGGCAGATATTAGCAAGGGCTTCGCCAGCCAACGGAGACTCTGAATAAAACAATATCTTCGTGTTTAATTATTTATTTCGGTTATGTAATTAGGTACACTGGTGTTACAAATATCACCTAAGATGAATACTTCTTGTGTTAAGTTTAGTGTATCCTTCATGAGCCCACGGAACTTGTCCAAGACTACCCAACTTACATACTATGTAATATATCCGTGGAATAAAGTAAAACTATAAAAAAACATTTTACAAAAAACAACTGTCTAAATGCCACTCCCATTAAAAAGCTGCTTTAGATTTAGATAGTAACAGTAACATATGTATTATTAGAAAAAACTTATTACAAATCCTGATTTGAATACATTATAACTAAACCAATTCAGTGATTTGCCCGCCCATTGGCGATGAAATAAGAGTGGCAACGCATCTACATTGAAATCTTTAGATTTTTTTGAAACGTCACCTAACGCATTTGTGCGAAAAGTTCTAAATGTTAAACAGAACGTTAATAATAACATAATGTAATATTAAAAATGTTTACTTTGTGTTAACATCGAATGATGTGTTCTTTTGTTTCCTCATGTTCAAAATATGATTTTGCATTTTCAACACCGCTGCCCTAAATTGTCCTATTAATTAATTTGTGGACAATAGAGTTGATTTTACGAGGAGCATCCTTGTAAAATTATGTACCTAATTGTTCTTGTTACTTTCTGAATGTCACTGGTCCTAAATAAATTTAAAAAAAATCTGTGGTTTCATGTAGATGATGTTGATATAGGCTACAGTATTACATACCAGCAATGTAAACCACAGAACCATTTCATGGCGTGGGCGCCGATGGGCGGACTGGACATCAATGGTGCCATGGCACTCAGGGCAGTAATATAATTTAACAGGGAGCCAGTGAATGGGTTAACGATAAAAGAGTTTTTGCATATAATTTGTGCAATAAATTAAGGACACTTATGGCTTCCATTACATTTCTATGACCAATTCATACAAAATACCTAAGGATATAGTTGACTTGCAGTCTTAAAAATCTAACAATTTTTAATGTATGTATAATATCAAATATATATTTTTTATAAATACACTAGTAAAATAGTTTTAATTTGATGCTTAAAATTACATTTTCAGTTGCAAAAAAGATATACCAAATTCTATCAAATATATGGCGAAACGTCATTTCCAATAATATTATGTGAAATACATCTCTCTGTATCAAACCTGTGATTGTTACATTGAGGAAGTTTCAGGTCATCCAAAAACATTGCATTAGACTTTCCCCCTTATTCATTAACGTACATTAGATACGTTTTACGCTATAGAATACTTTGTCTTTGTCAGTTGCATTGTCAAATGTACAGGATAGAAAAAGACAAAGGAGAGATTAGCAACACTAGCTAAAATACGTTTATAAATAAGGGGATATAGGCTACAAAAATAAGGCACCGACGTGGCTGACCGGAGATTTCTTCCGTGGTATACTTTACAAGCCACATAGACCTAAGTATATTGAACGAGAAAAAATACAAATTGATTTCAAAAAGTCAAAAATAAAAATAACAACCTGAAGTCGTTTTAATATTGGTTAGTTGTTTATTTAGCTCTACTTCAAATGCCATGAGCCCAGATAAAAAAATATAAAATTCGGTTCCAATTCAAGATTCAACAACAAGACAAGATGTCTACAAGAGGCTAAACATTTTATTGTTAGCTGGTATGATATCTATCAAGATAAAATGTATTTTGGACCAACATGAGTTAACTATACAAAATCTATGCGACTATAAATGACCACTTGACTGCTAGTCATACTGGTGAACAGAGACATGAATCCCTCAAAATATTTGAAAAAGAAAAATATTCACACGAACTAGTTATCTCATAGCTTAGGCACTTAGGTAGCGTCTTCGATGGAAACTACCAGGCGGCATGCTTTTTTGCTGTATATATTGGTGAAAATCGTATGGAAATCCGGTGTATCAATTAGTGAAAATCGTATGGAAAAAAGTGTGTGCAGTCTGAGTTCATCGCGAACAGACAGACAGACGCGGCTTGAGACTGTTTTATAATGTGTATAGACGTACCTATTTGCAGAAGTGTTTTGCGACTTAACTATGAGGTATTATCAAATTAGATTTTTGCAGGATCAGTTGGACTGCTGCAGGGTATACTCAGTTTAAATCATCGTTGTGTGAAATTTTCGTCATTGTGTGGGTGAAATTTTCGTCTGCAGGGGCAGGAAAATTTAAAAATATTAAACCTATGAATTAACATCCTTAACAAATACCTACTAAAATTAAGTAGTTTTGAGTTTATTCCTTTTTAGGAATAAACTCAAACTACTTTTTCGAAAATTTATTCGACATCGCATCGGTCTCCTTGGTTATGTAATAATTTTGTATACAAGCAGTGAATACATTAGTGGTTTATATAATAATAAAAGTCAAAAGAGGTCGTTGCTATTTAATAAAATATAAATAGAGATTAAGCAATAGATTTCGAATAAAAATAATCCAAATAAGTATAAAGTTATTGACCGAAATAATGCCACCTAATGGTACACGCTTATCGAATGTAACAGTTACAATCTAAAAACAATTATACCTAACAAATTATAAAAAGTATATCAAAACACACCACCTCAACATTTCCATTCAGAGAAATAGATATATTCTACAATGCCCATCAACAACTATAGCACATCGAGCTTAGGAATGAGACAACCACCCAATAAATAATAATGGCAACCCATTGTACGTCCCACTGCTGGGCACGAGTCTCTCCCCTTTTTTTTTTGAGTGGGAGGCCTAAAGCTTACTCCACGCTGCTCCAATGTGGATTGGTGGAGGTGTTGGGGTTAGTGGCCAACCCGCTGTCGGATGTTTTCAAACCGCCCATAAGGCCTCCGACAAGGTCTAACGACTGCTATCTGTCGATAGCAACCGGGGCCGGCGGCTTAACGTGCCCTCCGAAGCACGGAAACACTAATTTAATTTGCCACTAGCGGTCACCCATCACATTACCCGACCGCGCCCGTAGTGCTTAACCGAGTAGATTGTTTACGATCTACACCAGCCGCCGGGCCATGCGCGATAATTTTCTTTATTTCCAGAAGATTTTAAGACTTATCTATAGCCTGACAAAGAGTGGGCCTTAAAATGAACATGGACAAGACGAAGATCATGTCTAATGTACATGTTACACCCACTCCTACTATGGTCGAGGATGCTACGCTCGAAGTTATATGTCTACTGGTTGTAAAGCTCCAGTGACGGAGTTCGCGGGCGTAGGCACCACCGCATTACCTAATATACTTGTCGCTAAATGGTAGTGTTCAGCACTGTCGTGTTCCGGTCAGGTGGTAATGTACGGCCCTGTAATTTCCGGCACAGAGGCATAACACCTTAGGCCTCAGGAGTAACGCATCTGCATTTCGATATTGGTCTTTGTGTGGGTGTCTATAGGCTGCAGTCATCACTTAACATCAATGTGAACTGCATGCTTGTTTGCCACTTCTATTACATAAAAAAACCTGGGATAAATAGTCCAGCTAGGTAGATTTATCTTCGAGAACGAGGTTTTCCTAAAAATGTCACATATAAGTAAATATGTAAAGACTACATACAGTTTAGGGTTTTATCAGCTCTATAATGTATATAGTGATATATTTGAACTTAGAACATAACATACGTGTTCTATCGCAATTGATTAACGACTGACAAACATCACATAGGCAGTGTGCAGCAGAGATAATGCTCTACGAAGCTGAAACTAGCAGATTGTCTCCTTCCTAACTCGATGTGCAATAATTCTCGATTAGCACTGTACATGTCCATTTGTTAATGATAAAACTGTGAGTCTATTGTTAAATTATTTAGCAGTCACCTTATACAACATGTAACGGGAATAATGCGCACTCTCTAACACCCCGAGTAGAAAATCGAGTTATAATCATAATACATGAACTGAAATTACATGTTTATGTATTCAACATTTTTTATTTAAGAAATAAGTTGTCTCAAATTTTTACGAACAATATGCACACCCTATTCATAGTTACCCTACCTATACCTACGGCTACACATAAAACACGAACCTACTCACACACGCACACTGTTGCAGTGTGATGTCGCGTTACCTGCGTACCCTTATTTAACACTCGCTAGTAATAAGAGGTATTTCCAATATTATATTTCTTAAATTATTATTTATTCTACAAAGCACGTCTCAACGAGTTCTAATAAACTTGTTGAGACTAGCATTTTATTTTGGATTGACGTTAGTCTCATTTTCGTTTCTATTTACTGTTCACCAAACGGGTGACCATAATTTCCTTGATATGTAGTAATTAATTTTGGGACGAAATATTACCTTTATTAAAAATGCCTGAAATCGATTCGGCTATCGATTCTGAACAAACTAGTTTCGGGTTGTATATTTAAACCTGTTACACGTTGTATATAATTTCCGAAAGAATTTATTTGCAACAATATTTTGTGCTTTGATAACTTCATTTTTAATGAACAGAAAGTTTTTGAAATACTAATGTACATAATACAGAATGCTAATGATTATTTAAAACATAATAATATTCCCTAATATTAAATGTTGCATAACTAGTTAACAATCAATGGTTATATCTTTAAGTAAACAAATATAAGTAAAAAAAAGTTGTGTGGCACTCGGGGACTGCCGCGGTAAAGCTATTGCATTTACATAATTATCTAAAATTATGCAAAACAAAATAAAACGCAAATAAAAGAAAAAAGAATAGAAAAATGAAACAATAATTTTCTATTAATATTAACCACTTATTAAATATTGAATGGAAAAACAAACAATAAAGAAAAATGGACAAAAACAATCTTGGCAGCGGTGGGATTCGCACCCACGCCACTGAAGAGACTGGTGCCTTAAACCAGCGCCTAGACCGCTCGGCCACGCTACCCAGGAGGTCGGACGGCGAAATTATACATGACTTTCTTTAAATGAGTTTAAAATTTGTAATCCGGTGCGTCCGGTTTTTTGCGTTACGGCATTTCTGAATTCGGTCCCCGCGCTCAAAGCCCGCGATAGAAGCTATGCAATAGCTTAATAATACAATAAGTGCGTACCAGTACCAACACTAAACTAAGTAGTAAAAATATCTTATAATTAGTATAATAATGATAGGTACAGTAAGTAATCGGTGAGAAAGCTACTGACCGTCAAGTAATTCATAAGTTCAAAACTTCTACGTACCAGTAGCACAAGAACGAAAAACTTGCGACGAACTAGTCGTATCGTAATCGAGACCAAATTTGTATGGAAATTGGTATAGGCTAAAACGCCTCTATCGTGCGTAATTAGAACTAATTTGCAAGCACATACAGGCTACAGCGCCTCTATCGTCCGTGAATAGAACTAATTTGCAAGCACATATAGGCTATAGCGCCTCCATCGTCTGTAAATAGAACTAATTTGCAAGCACAATGGATTAACGAGTACAGTATTGCAATAGTCTCGATGCGTAAACGTGACTTTTTTTATCTAACGACGCGACGGCGGCAAATAAGCATGCAGCTCACATTGGTGTTAAGTGATCACTGCAGCCTATAGACTACACAAAAACCAGAAGTCAAAATGCAGATGCATTGCCACTGCTGAGTCCTAAGTTGTTGTTTCTGTGATAGTTGTTACGGGTCCATTTTACCACATTACCACTAGTCGGAACACGATAGTGCTGAACACTACCATTTGGCGGTAGATAGATTAGGTAATGCGGTGGTGCCTACGCCCTCGAGCTCCTGCACTGGAAGTCTACCAGTACTTGGAACTTTTAAACAAAACGTTGGTTTTGACATACGCTTAATGACAAAACAAGCGTTCGTGCACCTCAAGACTCTACTGACATTGGATGACGTCACTAAAGTTAAGGTATCGAGTCCTACCAACTATCGTCTCGTAAAAATAGTTTTTCGTGTTTGGGCTACCGGTCCGAAATTACAGATAATACTTCTTCTTGGGGTGCCTCTCCGACTAGCGAAGGTTGGCGGTCAATATGGCATATTGTTCCCGGTTTCTGGCCAGACGAAACAACTCGGCTGACAGATAATACTAGTACAATAAAATATAATTTTCTTTTTTTGGGCGGTAGGTATATGTAATAATATGTATTAATAGCAACATCATATTCATGGCAAAAGCATCTTTTTAACGTTTGAATACTTTTTTACTTTTTTCGTATGTTCATAAATTATGTCACGCAAAATATCGGTATTTTCGATTCTATAGAGATGTGCAGCATTTTACAAACTTGTTAACCGGCGAATATAGATATTACCTCTCCCTCTATATCACGCGTTAATGAAATGGATATTTAATTTAAATATTATTTTGTAAGTAAGGCACTTAAAGGTTTTTGACTCAACATCTTATTATCCCTATGCATGATATAGGTTATTTTCCAAAAATTATTTAATATCATATTATCATAAATCACATATTATACCTACTGGAAGTCTTCAAAATTCTAGAACACTATTCAAAATAGTGTTTAAGGTAGGTGTGTTGTTAGCTGTCAGTAAAGGCAGTCACATATTCACAGTTTTATATAAGTCTTAAGTTTACCCCTTATGCGAAATTACGCATTATAAAAAACTGACATACAAAATTACATAATTCAAAATATTTTTTGTTTATCTCCTAGAAAAAATGTTTTTCAAAGCCCACAATAGATTAAGTTCGTATAAATTGGCTTAAAAACTACGCTCACGCGTAAATACTTTGCGTCGCTTGCACGCATCGCACGCGGGACGCAAAATATTTAGGCAGGAGCGATAAAAAGGTCAACGTACAAAGTTCTTCCGGATCGCGACCGCACTATAATAAAAATTCTATTAAATATATTATGTAGGTACATATGCATATACATGTGCGAAAATATAATAATGCAACAGCAAACCATTTTATGGTTTGCAGTGGCAGACTAAGGGGGCGGCGGCCTGCAAAGATTGACTGGTTGCTGGGAATCATGAGATTTGTAGAGCTTACGGAGGGATATGTCGGTTTTTTTTTGCTCATGCGTTATGCTATGCCTCCAGAGCCTCCAAATGCCAAATGCCACCCCGGGCCCCCATGTGTACTTTGACAGTGTTGATCTATGCAACGCGGCTATGCTCTATAGCTACTCCCCTCCGGCCCGCCGGCCACCGCGGCGGACCGGAGGGGAGTAGCCATAGCGTTTATTACCGATGCAAAACAGTCTGTCATTTTTTGCGGGGGGAAATATGTGTGACACACACATACACTACAAAAATCGTGTATGACTACGAAACTCACACATTCACTTTAACAAAATACATAAACAATTCCACGCACGTATTTTAACTTCTAGGTGACAGGCATAGGCCCACTTGGGCCTGTACTTTGACAGAGGGGAAAGCCTGTATATGGCTACTCCCCTCTGGTCCGCCGCGGCCGGTGGCCCGCGTTGCTCTATGCGGGCCCCTAATGACCTTAGTCCGCCACTGATGGTTTGTTTCTTAAATATATATTGTGTTCTTCAATACAACATTCTACACCTTTCCATGTAGAACAAGCACGCAATCAACAGTTATTTAACGTGGCGAGTCGAACGGCAAAGTGTGGCAATGTGTTCAGTCGGCTATCACTGCTGCGGCAAGCCTTGCTTCCACGCTCGGTATTTCAAGAAGGCGTCGAATCCGTACGCTATTATCGCGCACAGCCCAAAGAACTGAAAAAAAAGAAACAGTTCTTTTTATAAAAGTTGTCCTGTATACAGGTTGATTAGAAATTACTAGGATCAAATGCCCCAGCGTGAGAAATATCGTACATTGACTTTAGTAAGAGACTTCGGCTAATTTCGGCTCTATAGAGCGTTAGTTTTTTAATAACACTATATGGCGTCAGAAATCGGAAATGAGGAGATCCGCATGAGAACCAAAGTTACCGACATACGAGTAGTTCACCGAAAAGCGAGACTCAAGTGGCAGTGGGCAGGACACGAAGAACTGACGGCCGTTGGGGCAGAGCAGTTTTCGAGTGGCGACCGCGTACCGGTAAACGAAGCGTAGACAGGCCCCCCACAAGATGGACCGACGACCTGGTGAAGGTAGCGGGCAATCGCTGGATGAGGGCGGCCCGGGACCGTTCGTTGTGGCAATCTTTGGGGGAGGTCTTTGTTCAGCAGTGGACGTCTTTTGGCTGAAATGATGATATGGCGTCTGTCGACCATTTCGTTCTTTTGACCAATACCGCACTATCTGTGCTTACATAGGTTGTGTGCAACAGAGATAACGCTCTGTGAAGTCGGAACTAGCCAATTGTCTCTGTCCAAGATCTATGAGCCTAGTTTCTTGATGGGTACTTTAGTTTCGCCATGTCCGTCCGTCTGTCCACAACTTAGCTCAGAGACGGTCATCATAGTGACATAAAAACTTAGACCTTGTCACCATCTGACAAGGTCTAACGACCCGGTTAGTCCAGCGGTGTGAGATGACCGTTTGATTCGGAGGGTCGCGGGTTCGATCCCTTCATCGGGACAAATGTTTGTATGGCCTACAGATATTTGTTTCGGGTCTGGGTGTTGGTGTATGTGTTGTATGTGTACAACGGCACCCACGACACAGGTTTATACCTACTGTGGTGCTGTGAGTGTAAGCGTATTTTATTTTATATTATCTATGGGAGCGTTCAAGTATTACGTAACGCAACTCTTCAAGATTTTTGCCCCCCCCATCACCCCCATGTAACGTGCAATAATGTTGTAATGTACCTCCTTCCCCTCTCAAAACATTACGTAACGTACCCAAATGAGCATTTTTCCTACAAAAGTTTATAATTTCTTAATTTTTACCATCACTTCACTATCTGTCTGTATGTTTGCGCTAATCTCGGAAAGTTGTGAACGGAAAAAAAAACGTTTGAAATGTCGGAAAGAGGGTTTTCTGAGTAAGGTTTATATCTATAATTAATCAATATCTAAAATCTACTTATTTTTTTCCGAGATATAGGATTGCCTGTGCGATGCCGGGACCGGCCACTAGTTATTAAAATAAAAAAAAAAAAACAATTTTTCGTAACAAATTGTTTGAACCTTTTGAAATTGTCCTGCCCCTGTAACGCATCGTCACATTTTATAAAACCTTCCTCTCCTTGGAGGGAAAGGGGGGGTCTTATAAAAAGTTACGATATATGATTACGCAACATTACGTGCGTTACATAATACTTGAATGCTGCCTATATGTATATTAAAAACAAGAAAACATACCCCAACAGCATATCCAACGCTCTCTCCAATAGTCGTAGCGAATATAGATGTACCAATATAACAGAGACACATCGCAGCACAGTAGAAGAACTCGCACTTGACCCACGGCAAGCGGTCATACTTCTCCACAAAGTGGAAGATGTACATAAGCAGCAGAAACAGGGTGATGATGTTGCCCACCCAGTATAGAATGTTGTAGAAAATTGATGCGATCCACACTGAGGAAATTTTTATGCAGATGAATCCAATCAAGTTGGATACCTGAAATGATTATAGGAGGACATGTATTTTTATATAAACTAAATAAATGGATGTGAGAACGAAGCCTTTATTCAGACACAATTTCATTTTACATGCTTTCTATTAAGAACAGCAATAAATTGTGCAATCTATTTATTAAAATATTAATGTACAATGTATATAAGGGGGCCTGGATACCGCAGACAATTCTCTCCCAGTCAACCTTAGGGTAGTGGGAAAAAATTGTGAGTGTGCAATTAAAAAAACCTTAAAGAGATAAAATAGGATAAAAATATTTGTATATTATATCATAACCAAATATATGAATTATTTATTTAGATATTCAAAAATGTATACTAGATTTAAGTAATAATAAATAGGTATATACTTATATGTTTTGGCTGAAGCGATGATATTGATTAATAGAAATGTCTTTATATACAGATCGCAGAAGTATTAGGAGACTTAAAAAATATGATAACTACAAGATTGTAACAATAATGTATGTTTACCACTTGAACAAGCTTCAGGATACCAGGCAAAGTCTTCACATAGCCCTTATCGAACCTCAGCGCCTTCTGTGGAGGTGGCGGGGGAGGCTGCGTCTGCTGCGGTTGTGCAAAATGGTCAAACATTGTGTTCAACTACCTGGAATAAATAAACAAGATAGTTTCACAAATATATTTTTCTGTTTTAATGGGGGCTGGGGTAATGTAAGAAATATATTATTTTTCAAAAAAGAGATCTCAACATAGATACTCTTGTTAAGTTTATGGCCTAATCTGTTCCTCTGCTAGTCAGAAATTACAGGGCCATACAGTTACACTACAAGCAGAGACTGTGAAGCTCTATAGGTATAGCCTAGTTTTTACACAATTCCAATATAGGGTTGCCATCTGCTAAAATCCTGACTTGACTGTACTCCTGTAAAATTAATCTTTTTCTATAGTCAAACACACATTTAATAAGTCATATAAATGTTTGACTAAGACTACACATAAGTTTTAATAAATAAAATTAAGACTACAAGTTACATAAGTATACAAAATTAAATAATGTTCAGCTGTAGTGAGAGAGATGGCAACACTATTCCCATGCCTTTTCTCTTTGGCATTACTTGCTCTCTGGCTATGCCATATATGACATGGCATGAAATATGTATGTACAAAGCCTGCCTCTGGAATACTTTACTAACAAACAATATACCTTCTATAACAAGAATTACAAGTAGTCTCAATATAAATAATGATCTATACATATATATAAAAATCACTTGCTGTTTGTTAGTCTCGCTAATACTGGAGAACGGCTGGACCGATTTGGCTAATTATGGTTTTGAATGATTTCTGGAAGCCCAGGAAAGGTTTAAAAGGTAAAAAATATGAAGAAATTGAAGGGGAATAATAAAAAAACACAATTTCATTTTCCCATACAAATAGTCTATAATAAATAAAAGTTAATATGCAAATAATTATCACACCCTTTCTGCCCTTTCAGAGAAAGGGTGTGATAATTATTTTATAGTTTCGAAGCTGAATAGACATACTTTTAACTTTCTTTTACACCAATTTTACACTCACAGCCCCACACAAGGTACAAACCCGCGTCATGGGTGCCGTTGTACACACACAACAAATACACTAACATCCAGATCCGAAACAAATATCTGTAGGCCTTACAAATGTTTATCCCGGTGCGAGGATCGAACCCGCTTCCCTTCGAATCAAACGGTCGTCTCACACCGCTGGACTAACCGGGCCGTCTTAGAGATAACATGACGAAGAAAAGTAAATCATGAGCTTATCATATTACCCAATTACGCCGTCTTACCTGCTAAATGATTTTCTAATTCTGCTATAAAGATCACTTCAAATTCACACAATTCAACAAATTCACAAAACACACACACTACCAACTTTTAACCACTTTATTATGAAACATGAACTTGCTGATATGCCACGTCCAAATTGAGTCTTTATAAAAAATCTTATCTACAAGTATAGCAAATTCAATCTGTTGTTGTTGCCCTTAGAATTGTATGTATTTAATTATCCTTTAAAAACTAACAAAAATCAACATTTTTCCGTTTTTGTCCCGTTCCGTATAGACGTATAGACGTGTGTAGTGTTGTTGCAATAGTAATAGTCTATCGATAGTATTGTAAAATAACGTGACCTCGAAAAAATAGTCGATAGCGCGATAGTACTATCGAAACTATTGACATGCTGCAATACTGTCGATACTATCGATAGTATTATCGATACTATCGATAGTATCGATGGTAAAAAATAAGCAATACTATATACTATCGATAGCTTCGACAGTATCGATAGTTTCGATAAATATCGATATTATTATCGAAACTATCGATACTGTCGAAGCTATCGATACTATTGACATGCATACTATCGATAGTATCGATAGTGTTTATAACAATACTATCGATACTATTGATCTTTGGCAATAGTATTGCTTATTTTTAACTATCGATAGTATCGATAGTATTGCAGCATGTCGATATTTTCGATAGTACTATCGCGCTATCGACTATTTTTCGAAGTCAACTATCGATAGCGCAACTATCGATAGTTTAGCAACACTAAAGCTGTCAGGTGGCTGTCAGCTGAGCTGTCAGTACTTTCACTCCTGTCAGTCAATCAGCCGGCAGCTGGCAGTTATCATGGGGTACGTTCCATGAATCGACCGTGACGACCGTTGAAATTGCCGTTCAGATTTGCCGAAAACACCAACAACCAGAACAAAAGTGCGAAATCACGTTCTTTCGTGTAACTTCATTGTAAATGTTCTGGTAAAGTAGCCATCGCTTACTGACTTATCTCTTGACTGACTTAATAAATAATTGACTGACTGACTTATATTAACTTTAACGCTGCTTAAAATACGAATACAAAATATTGTTTTACTTTACACTGCCAATAAGTGTAACAGCAATGCCATAATTTTTTTAAAAAAAAACAGCGCCAATGTCAATTTGTCAATCAATCAAATGTCAAATTGTCATATCAAAATGTCAATTGTGTGAAATTGTGAATGTGCCTTTGATTGAGCTAAAATATTAGCGAAAACTGGCTAATAAAATTCTATCTATTTCCAAGTTCTACATGCACGCACGAGTGTAGGTAGTGATTTACTCGTACCATCCTGTGGTAGCGCAATCGTGATATATCGACCAGTTTATTTATAGTGAATTGTTTACTGAAAGACCGTGGAAGTGCCGTGCCGGTTTCTTAGAGCCTCTAAAGACTTTCGCGGATAATTTTCGCATGTAATGGGAGATAGAGACTGGAGACCGTTTATTTATGGAGGGCTGGCCTCGATCGTGGCGGAGTTCGGTCAGTATTTCTATTTATTCAGGACCTAACCTAAATTCAGTGGAAACACACGTAAATTAGTGTCGCAGCGCAGCGTTTAGCTATGTATTGTTTGTAAATTTGATATTTAATCAGCAGGTACTAATGATGTTGTTTCCAAACATTTTTATACTTTATAATTGGTTTAAGTTGTTACATAAATCATGTAAGTTATGGATGGTAAAAACTAATGGTGGTTGTCTCCCCGAATTTAAATTCATATGAGAAATGCTGGTGAATTAGGAATAACAACATCAATATTTCGTCGGTTAGGTGGGTATGTTATAGAACATTAATAAAATTACTTGTAGGTACCAGTGAAGGAGCTAGTTAAGTGTACCAACACCCCCCAAATCCGCTTAATAAGCCCTTTACCCAGTGTGGGAACCGATAGATTACAGGTAATCTGATAAACTTACACACGTCACAGGGTAAAGGGCAAGTAAGCATTTAGCTTCCTTATAAAGATTGTTTTTATGATAATTAGATGATTCCTATTTTGATTTTGTGCGATACTGTCACTCTGTCCGTTTGATTTAAATAAATATATTTTTTTATAAAGTTTGGTTGCCGCAAACTTAATTAGCTTGTGGTTGTAAAAGCCATTGTATTACCTAATCTACTTGCCGTTAAATGGTAGTATTATTCACTACCTTGTTCTTGTGATGTGATGATGTATCGGCTATACATCATCACTTCACAAGAACAAGATAATGTTAGTTCCGTCACAGATGCGTAATACCTTAGGCCTCAGGAGATTCCTGGTTCCATGTGGATATTTATAGGCTACAGTATTACTTACCATCCATGTTAACTCAATTCTTGTTTGCCACTTCATTATATGGAATACAAAAGTTTCTTCTACTGTTCTTATACTATACTAAAAGTTCTTATACTGGTGGTAGAGTTCCAGTGACGGAGCTCGCGGGCGTAGGCACCACCGCATTACCTAATATACTTGCTGCTAAATGGTAGTGTTCAGCACTATCGTGTTCTGGTCAGGTGGTAATGTACGGCCCTGTAATTTCAGGCACAGAGGCATATCACCTAATGCCTCAGGAGTGGCAGCGCATCTGCATTTTGACCTCTGGTCATTGTGTGGGTGTCTATAGGCTGCAGTCATCACTTAACATCAATGTGAACTGTATGCTTGCTTGCTACTTTTATTAATTACATAAAAAAAAGAAAAGTTTATTAT
Organism: Macrosoma leucophasiata; assembly: GCA_036365455.1. Lineage (NCBI taxonomy): Eukaryota > Metazoa > Arthropoda > Insecta > Lepidoptera > Hedylidae > Macrosoma > Macrosoma leucophasiata. Next base: position 25,553,267 of record JAWQUS010000007.1, read on the forward strand.
AGCAGATGGCTGCTACTGTTGGTAGCATACAACATTGTTATTTGAGTAAGGTAAATACCAGAAAATGTTGTACAGGTTCTCAATATAATATTCCACAGCTGCCTTAATTATTTGGCAATGATATTTGGATTGTGAAGTATAAATTACACTTGTACCCACTTTTCGAAATTCTTTATTAGTAATATTGATAATAGTAATCTTATAAGAATAGTAATCCTTCTGGAGGTAGAACTCCAGTGATGGAGCTCGCAGGCGTAGGCACCAACAGGTAATTTATTTGATGCTAAATGGTAGTGTTCAGCACTATCTATATACCTTGGTGCGCGAGTCAGACACGCACATGGCCGGTTTTTTTGTAGTCAACCCAACTTATGTATGTAAATATATGTATGTAAATATTATAATTGAAATCGTAACATAAATTCCAGGAACATTCCCGATCGACACAACGAAAACTCGCCTCCAGATCCAGGGTCAGAAGATAGATCCTCGGCATGTGGAGCTGCGGTACACGGGCATGGTGGATTGCTTTGTGAAGACATCAAAGCAGGAAGGTGTGAAAGCTCTGTACTGCGGGTGAGCTAAACAACATTTCAACAACAGTAGTAGTATAGTAGTATAGTAGTCTAGTGGCAGTAGGCCACTATTGCTACGCTGGAGTCCTGGATTCGATTCCCAGGTCGAGGGTTACCAGAGGTAGAGGTGTTAAGTCCTTTACTTCTGGTTTTATTGGAAAATTCCCATTTTCTGTAAGTTTTGCAGTATCTCGAAGTTTGGTTATGTGCCCGGAGATGGTCAACAGACTCGCCACCTGTTACATCGGCCAAAACGTAACCTGCGAATTGTGCTGTTTCTATGTATGCTTGAAAAAACGTTTCATGCCTATCCCTTTAGGGATTAAGGGCGTGAAGTTACGTTATTTGTCCCGGTGCCGGATCGAACCCGCGACCCTTTACTTGAAGTGGTAGTCACATACTGCTGGACTAACCTTGTCATCGAAAAATAAACAAAATGCTAAAATTCCTAGTTTTATATTTTGCCTAATATAACTAGTTACACCTAATTCCTGTATTTGTTTTTCATGAACTGTATCTGTCAGTGACCTGCCAGTGGATTTTTCCTTCAATGTCCTTGCTAACTGTTATCATTTAAATATAGATATAACATAAAAACTATATTACGTAGTTCTAAATTATAAAGATAGGTAGTCATTGTATTGTATTATTCGTGATATTTAAATTTAATTTTCCTTTTTTAATAGTGTTGTTAACCCGAAATAAAAGGTGTAAATAACCTTAAGCATGTATCATTTTTTATATGAAATGATTTTATACTTATACCCATTGGTATAAGTACTAAATCATTTCAGTGCACGATGAAGATAATATTGTGTGATTAACTCAACTCGCTAAGTAAGTACAAAACAAAATAAACATACCATTAAAATATTTTAATTTGCATTTTGAATATTGATAATGTCTTGAACAAAGAAATTAATCTGTAATAACTCGTCTGTAAGAAGTCGTTCATAAATGCACTGTTATTTAATTACGAGTGTTATGATACAGAAGTGGAGCAATATAACTTGTGTATACCTATACAGTGTCGTTCGCCGGCATATATTACAATAGTGTTATATAAAAATCTACCGGCACCGGACTAATAGGCTGTACACATCACTTAGGGTCATAGCTCACTACAGCCACCCGGCAGGCGACCAGCACAGCACGGTTCGTTTTACGGCGTCCACTCGTTGTCGACGGGTGAACGACGCGATGTTACTTGTGAACCACTCGCGGACAGCGCGCAAGTGGACCACTTGGGAACAGTTCGTTGGCAATGCAGTCAACGCAAGACAAGCTTGTGGTCACCGAGTGGTCAACTCGCCGCCCGCGCGTTGACGGCTTGCGGTCGAGGCGATCCGGTGTCGATACGGAGCGGAGTTGATGTAATGAGCGCAGACCGGTCGGGCGCCGGTCGGGTGTCGGATGCCTCGAGTCAGCTACGACCCTTAACAACCACGTGAACTGCACGTCTATTTGCAACCCTAGTTACATAAAAAAAATACAAAGGTGAGGTAACAAATTTTCGGGCGCAGAATATGGCCGGCGGTGCTCCGGCAAGCGACGTACGGCACGATCAAGTTCGGCACGTACTACTCGCTGAAGAAGGCGCTGACGGCGCGGCGGGCCGGGGCGGGCGAGAGCGTGGCGGCCGACACGCTGTGCGCCGCGCTGGCCGGCGGCCTCTCCAGCGCCATCGCCAACCCCACCGACGTGCTCAAGGTGCGGATGCAGGTGCGTAGCTTCTGTGGTATTCTATTTGATCGAACTGTATTATTGACTCGGGGTGTCGGACGATTACTTTGGTGGGCGGGGTGGGCCTGAGGATCTTCGGATTGGAGTATATTGGCATCGCCTGAAGTCGATTTTTTCAGCATTTTTTAGCATGTGTCGATTCTGTTTTGCTAAGTAAACGTTTAAAGTTATGGATAATGTCAAATGTAAATATCGGTTACAGTGCTCAACATTAAATATTGCACGTCGAGCTTAGGAAAGAGACAATCGGCTAGTGTCGACTTCGTAGATTTTTTTTTTATCTCTGCTAAACATTGCCTACGTAAACAATAATAGTCCGGTGTTGGTCAAATCTTGATCAAAATAGTCGACAAATGTCAAATAAGTCAGGTGCGTAAGAGATAACGCTCCACAAACCCGAAATAAGTCGAAGTCTCGTTCCTGAGGTCGATGTGCAATATTACTTGTTGGATACTGTACATTTATTTTAAGAGTTATTGCACAATGTGTTGCACCAGCGTACTTTTGATATTGTTAAAGTTACTTTTTAACTTTAACATCAACCAGCGCATCTCGGCCGGTTGTGGTTAAAGTTACATTTATGTCGTCATTTCACAATTTACAAACGATTCGACTACATTTTTAACTTTGTTAAAGTTAAGATGATTAAACCCAGCCTAATTGTAGAAGAGGCACGGGTGGTGCGTCAGGATCTGGACGTCCGGCGCTCCATATTTTCTGCCTGCAAGGGACGAGCGTGAAGATACATACACACTAATATTATATCGTTATTCGGTATGTCATCGGTATGTCGTTCAGGTGGGCGACGAGAAACGCAACCTGGTGCGGTGCTTCGTATCGATCTACGAGGCGGAGGGCGCGCGCGGCCTGTGGCGCGGCGTGGGGCCCACCTCGCAGCGCGCCGCCCTCATCGCGGCCGTGGAGCTGCCCGTGTACGACGCCTGCAAGCGGCGCCTGCTGCCCGCGCTGGGGGACGCGCCCCTCAACCACCTCGCCTCCAGCCTGCTGGCCAGCCTCGGGAGCGCCGTGGCCAGCACGCCGCTCGACGTCATACGGGTGGGTCGCTGTTGACACTCAACACTGGGGGACGCGCCCCTCGACCACCTCGCCTCCAGCCTGCTGGCCAGCCTCGGGAGCGCCGTGGCCAGTACGCCGCTCGACGTCATACGGTTGCTGTTGACATTCAAGTTTAATAGGGTTAGAGGTGGTGGACGGTTGTAGAGGCCCGGGAAGACCGAGACTGATAAGATCAGTCTCCGTCTTCCCAGAATTCGATCTACTTGGCCAAGGGCCAAGTAGATCGAATTCTGTCTGAGGGTGGGTCAAGAATCTTAGGAATCGGCGTGCAATGTATGACGAGAATGATGAATGTAGAATATGCATGGGAGGCGTAATATTTTTATTTTTCGCGATATAGTAAAAAAAAATAATAAGAAAATAATTTTTTTTTCAATTCGTACTGATCTTATCAGTCTCGGTCTTCCCAGAATTCGATCTACTTGGCCAAGGGCCAAGTAGATCGAATTCTGTCTGAGGGTGGGTCAAGAATCTTAGGAATCGGCGTGCAATGTATGACGAGAATGATGAATGTAGAATATGCATGGGAGGCGTAATATTTTTATTTTTCGCGATATAGTAAAAAAAAATAATAAGAAAATAATTTTTTTTTTCAATTCGTACCTGGTGTCAAATTTTTTTTTTTCATTTTTTGTCTAATTTCTAATTTCACTCGCATGTGCTGTTGCGAAAAATAGAAATATGACAGCAATTAAATTAACCACATACTCGTATTTCAATCGTTTCAGACGCGGCTAATGAACCAAAGAAATTTAAAGGAGCACATAGCGAAACCTCAGGAGAGGATATACAAGGGCACTATCGATTGTTTCTTACAGGTGAGGGCATCCTACTAATATTATAAATGCTAAAGCTTATGAGTATGGATGGATGGATGGGACCAAGAAAATGAAAGAAAAGTGGGTCTAATTTTATTTTTATTTTTCGACATAGTCTCCATCCAGCTCAACACACTTCTTCCACCTGAACTGCAACTTATTTATCCCCTCGAAAAAAAAAGATTCCGGAAGGTCGGCGAAATACTCGTTTACTGCGACTATCACCTCATCTTTGGTCGAAAGTTTCGAGCCACCCAAATGTTTTTTTAAATTTGGAAATAAATGATAACCTGAGGGGGCTAAATCCGGCGAATAAGGTGGGTGGGGGAGCTGAATTCCAGCAATTCGTAGCCACAATCATGGATTACAGACATTGTTTCAACCGAAGTGTGAACACGTGCATTGTCTTGATGGAACAAAACTTTCTTACGCAACATTCCCGGCCTTTTTTCTTTTATTTCTTCTCGTAGTCTTCGTAAAAGGTTACAATAATAACTAGAATTAATAGTTTGACCTTTCGGTAAATAATCTACAAAAATAATGCCCTTCGCATCCCAAAAAACAGAAGCCATGACTTTGTTAGTCGGACAAAACGACTTTAGCTTTTTCGGTGTAGGTGAGTCAGATCTTTTCCACTGTTTGGATTGTTGCTTTGATTCAGGAATATGGTGGTGAACTCAGCTTTCATCCATGGTAACAAATCTAGACAAAAAGTCCTCGGGATCAGTCTCAAAAAGTTCCAAACAGTCTCGCGCAATTGTGAATCGAACTCGTTTTTGTTCAGCTGAAAGCAACCTCGGGACCCAGCGAGCAGAAACCTTATGGAATCCCAATTCTTTCGTTATTATGTGTTGCACCCGGCCATAACTAATGTCTGTTGTCTCAGCTATCTTACCAATGGTCAAACGTCGATCACCCAGTACGAGATCACAAATTTTATCGATGTTTTCTTTCGTGGTAGAGGTTGTAGGCCGTCCACTCCTAGGATCATCTTCAATGCTCTCACGACCGCGCTTAAACTCAGCTACCCACTTCTTGACACTGGAATACGATGGAGCAGACTCCCCCAAAGTGCCCACCGTATCTTGATGGATGTCTTTTGGTGACAGGCCTTTTTTATTGAGGTACTTAATGACTGCACGATGTTCAATTTTCTCCATTATTGAAAATCGCGTCAGAATGCTTCAAACAAATAATCACAGAAAATTTATATTGTGCAGTATCGGAATGAAACTGCGCACAATAAATCAATATGAGACATACTAACAAATGACGGTAAATTTAAAAAGATGTCATCTCCTTGTAGTTTGGGCCACGAACTTTTGGATCCACCCTCGTATACTTATAAACATGTGTTCCAATAATCATTAACGAAACATCAAAATAATCTATTACGTATTGAGAACCAACCAGTAAGACGATAACGCCATTTTCATTTTATGAGGTGGTAAATGAAATAAATCTAATTCCGGGATGTCGACCAGATTATTAAATTGTCTTGCCGCTCGTATGAGATACGAGTTCTGTCTATAGTTGGTTTTGAACTTGGGTACACTTAGGGGAGGAGTATTTCTACGAGCTTCTATCGGTGGAATGCGAATTTGTAATTTTGATAAGAGGTAAGGTGAGTCTACTTTAGTTTGTGCTATATTAATTATAAATGAGATATCTGCTATTCTACGCCTTTCTAAGAGTGACAAAAAGTGATGTCTTCTACACCTAGTTTCGTAATCAGAATCATAACACTTACACTTATAGTGAAGATATTTCAAGAATTTTCTCTGAATTGCTTCTATTCTGATAATGTAAATTTCGTAATGCGGATTCCAAATTTGTGAACAGTATTCCAGAATGCTTCGCACATAACAACAGTATAATATCTTAAGCACTTTTATACTAGAAAATGGTGAACAGGTCCTGATGACAAAACCCAATGCCTGACGTGCCTTTTTAACGATGTTATCTACATGGCTCTCATATGTTAATTTAGCATCTAAAATGACTCCAAGGTCTCGTATTTCGTTGAATATTTTTAGAGGCTGGTCTTTTATGAAATACTGTTTTTTGTAAACATTAAATTTACGAGTGAATGTAATCGAATAACATTTTGAGACATTTAAGTCTAATTTGTTACGAGAGCAGTTATGCTTCAAATCTATTTATATCTTTAAAATTTTGATATCATCGGCATATAATATAACAGGAAGGATGAGTGGTGAAAACAGGAATGTATGTCGTTTAAAAAGATATTAAATAACAGGGGCCCCAATAAAGAGCCTTGTGGAACGCCAGAAGGGACATAACACCAAGAAGATTGGTAGCCACTAACTACGACAGCTTGAGACCTATTTTCCATGTATGACGTGAACCATCTTAAGAGGTTACCATGGGTTCCGGCGTTGTAGAGCTTTTGTAATAGAATATAATGGTCTATACGATCGAATGCTTTACTATAATCAGTATATATAGCATCCACTTGTTCACCAGAGTAACAGTAAATAGATACAAACAGTATGGAAACTAAGCCCATTTTATAAAATATTTACCTACACTCCATTGAAGCAACAGGGGTGTCACTAAATTTTTTAAATAATGGTGTTATTATTTTTGCATTTACTGACGTTTACTCAATCGTATTGGGATGTTGACTATTTTTTTATTGGTTACCCTGGAATAGTATTGGATAAATAAATACTATTTGTCTTTGAAAAATATAGTCAATAAGTACTTAAAAGTTGTTAAGATATAACTATTCAAAATGTTGCGAAGTGTGAAATGACTCAAAACGGCCTAAACGACCCGGTTAGTCCAGCGGTGCGAAACTACCGTTTGATTCCAAGGGTCGCGGGTTCGATCCCCACACCGGAACAAATATTTGTATGGACTACAGATATTTGTTTCGGGTCTGGATGTTTGTGTATGTGTTGTATGTGTACAACGGCACCCGTTTAATATTTTTTACATACATAAGTAGTTATAAAAAAAACAAACATATACTAAAAAAAACTATAACTATAAGAAATTAAAAAATAGTGCGCCGCCGGCAGCGGGTACAGGGTCCAAGCTATCGGTGGTTAGGGTCACGGAGACAGGAACCTTCTCACTATACGTGCCGTGCCGAGGAGTACCGCCTTCTGTATTTGACCCATGATCCAACCTTGATCTTATTATTATTATGGTTTTAAGTACGGCAGACAGTTTAATTTTGATGTAACTTGTAGATATTTGTTTTTTGTTTTGTCTTAAAAATAAAAAAACTGAGTGCTAATTAGTTGGGTGTTTTTTATAGTTCTGACGACAGTACAATCTGTGGAATACTGCAACGAGTTGTCTAGACCGGGCGAGTTTCTCTTCCCCTCACCCACTCGGGTAGGCAGGATAATAAATAGCTACCCCGACAAACTTCGTATCGCCTTAGAGGTATAAACAAATTAACTGTCCAAAAAATCGAAAGAAAAATGGTGAGAATCACCCTTACCATTTCGGGATATAAAAAAAGACTACAACCGATTCTCATACACACAAAATTTCATAATAATCGGTCTAGCCGCTGCGGAGGAGTATTGTTACAAACACTGTCACACGCTATTTTTTTAAATATGTTAGATATTATAACAATACATCATTCTTGCCTTTCAAAATCACCAGGAAGTTTAAAAAACGATAGCTCCGGTTTTGATGATGCAGAGTTCAAACAGTCGTATACCACGCAATACGCTCGTGGCATCTTTAAAACACTCATCGCAACGTGACCGCTCGTCTCGACGCGACACTCGCGACTGTAGCACCGCGAGAACCGCTTAGAAGCCTCGTAGATGCGCATGTTTGTGTGAGTGTGCCGTTTTGAACGCTTTGTATGTAGTTACTTTACTGTTTACAATCTATTTACTGTGCCAGAGTCCATGTGTTCCGTTAAATATTCTCCAAAACCGTACCGTTCAATTTACGTAGTTGTTATTGTCGTGACGTGTGTGCGTGTGTCCGTGTGTGCAGACGGTCCGCAGCGAGGGCCCGGCGGCGCTGTACAAGGGGCTCGTGCCCACCTGGCTGCGCATGGGGCCCTGGAACATCATCTTCTTCATCACCTACGAGCAGCTCAAGCAGTTCTACTAGACGACTACCGCATCGTATGTCCTCGTCGACCGCCGCCGCCGTTTACAGAGGTATCTTTTTTCATCATCACCACCACCCCTAGATACCTAATGAAGTATATGATTTCTGTTAATATTCAAATTGATGAATGTTAAAGGGTGCCACACTAATTATTATTCAAAAATCTAACGCATTCATTCAATATACGATCCTAAATGCGAACAAATCGAAGATAATAATAAAATTATTGCGAATTAGCGTTTTATTTTTCGCAGACTTTCACAACTTCTTTTAATTTGTGAAATGCTAACACAGCATTAGCATGCTATCAATTAATGCGAATGCTGATTAATCCATCACTACTCAGCACAATTGAACGTTTGTTTTAGATGACAGTGTGAAGGCAGCGCGATGTCGACTCAACCGAGCACTCACTGTTGACCAGTACACTTGCGTCGAGTCGATCGGAATCAGAGTGCCACCGTTAGCGAATGTAGTTTATTGTAAATACACTATTTAGTTCGTAGTATCACGTTGACTCTATGTGTAAGTTGTAGTTGTAAGAATTGCTGTGTTTTATATTAATATTACTTCTATAATAGGTCTTCGTCAGTCTCGGTCGAAAATTGTATGACAATTTATTTACCACTGCAAATTGTAAAACTTTAGTCGTGAACTCTGGTGTTCAATAATATATTGAGATTATTTTTCGCAATAACACATTTAGCTATTAAAGAAAAAATGGGAAGCAAATATTGATTTCCGGCAGGAATCGAACCTGCTACCTCAAGATAACCAGTCCAGCCGCTTTACCACTTAGCTTCGGTAGCTTTCCATTTTTTCTCTAATTTCTGTCATTTTTATATTTAGTACTACCTACCGCAATCTGGCGCTGACCCGCGAGTCTATATTCCGAATATCGTCAACCGATGACTAAGTTGACAGCCTCCTATTACCTCCTACACCTATGTCTTACCTTCTTATCTTCCCCAAAAACCCCTTAACACAGGGTTCGGGCCCAAAGGGCAAGTTAAGGCAGCTGCGTTGCTCGTCGCAATCTCCAATTGCTAAATGAACTATTTACGCGCTGTCTGTATATGTCCAAATGAAAGTAGTATCTGTAGTAGTAGTAATTCTTCTTCTTAAACAACGACTAACGACTTTTGGTTTTTCTGTAGATATGTAGAGATTGTATTTACTTACCGCAAATTTCTAACTTACTGTGTCAAATACAAAGCATTTTTTTAAGCAAATAATTTTTAGTTCATTTCACAAAAGTGACAGATATGGTGAGAGGCTGTTTAAAGTGTTTATTTTATTAGTTTTTTTTAAAGGAATTGTGATTTTTTTATGACGAAATATAATTTTTTGGCTCAATCATCTAATGTACTAACTCCATTTGTTTTATCTAGGTGTTTAACGGAATGCGAATAAGTAGTTTAAAAATTGAAAATTATCATAGTATTGTGATAATTTAATATATTTAAATCTATTTTCAAATTGAACACAAAATCGTGTTTGATTACACTTCTTTATAATTACTTTTTCGTAGGTGAATAATAATGAATATTCTGTATACTTACCCCCTTATTCATAAACGTATTTTAGCTAAAGTGTTGCTAATCTCTCCTTTGTCTTTTTCTGTCCTGCACATTTGATAATGCAACTGACAAAGACAAAGCATTCTAAAACGTATCTAATGTACGTTTATGTATAATGGGGTTATTGTATATCTGGAGCTTCACACTCTCTGCCTACCTTTTAAGGGATTTGGCGTAAAGATATATACATACTTGTAGCGAATACTGAATGACGATGTAATTTTAACTAAGTATCTTAAACTTCATTTAGATCTGTCAGATAGCAACTATATTTATCTGGGATTAATTAAGAGATAATGTAGCGCGAAGCACAATTAAAGGATTACGCACACTAGAGATACTGTCACTAGAGATTATCCAAGATTAATATTTCAATGAGATTGCTATGAAAATAATATACATTTGCAATCAGTGTATGAAGTTAGAGCTTAATTGATTTCAAAAGGGTATTTCTAGTTTTAGCTAGAGCTGCCATCCGTCCGTCCGGTTAAAAATTCATCCACAATAACCCGCTCAAGAAGGCTCGGCAAAATAACCGACTTCATTTGATTTTAATCACAAGCTGTAAAAAAGAAAAAAAAATAACGATGTTTTTATTTTTGTTGCAAAAAATACTTTTTCAGAGGTGTCCGGTGTGTAAATAACCACATTTCGCCCAAATGAGTGGTGGCAGAGCTCCAGTGACGGAGCTCGCGGGCGTTGGCACCACCGCATTACCTAATATACTTGCCGCTAAATGGTAGTGTTCAGCACTATCGTGTTCCGGTCAGGTGGTTATGTACGGACCTGTAATTTCCGGCACAGAGGCATAACACCTCAGCATAACACTCCAGGCCTCAGGAGTGGTAACGCATCTGCATTTTGACCTCTGGTCTTTGTGTCTATAGGCTGCAGTCATCACTTGACATCAATGTGAACTGCATGCTTTTTAGCCACTTACATTACATAAAAAAAAAAATCCGAACTTTTTGTCGTGTTTATTCGTCGTTAGCAATTTAGGTATATAAATATCTAAATACAGTACCCAGCAAGAAATATTGACACATCAAGCTTAGAGTTTCGACTTTGTAGAGCGTTATCTCTGTTTCACACTACCTACTTACGTACTGATAGTGCGGTATTGGTCAAAATGATGACAAACGTCACAGGTAGTGTGCGAAAGATATACGGCGGATAAGAGATATTTCAGCTAATATCGGCTTTACAGAGCCGAAATTAGCCGAAATCTCTTTCCTAAAGTTAGAGCAATATTTCTAAGTGGGATTGCACAAATACTTGAAACGTAAATGGCAGTGCGTCCAACTTTCCATTATTATTCAGTGAAATTAAATGGTTAAGACTTATCAAACATTGAAAATTGTCTATGACGATTTATTCGAGCATAGAGAAATGTTTGCATTTATCAAGTCTTCCTCATTTTACGAGCGAATCGAAGCGTTGAGATGAGTCTTATAGGCACGTCGCGGCTCGTCGATAATGGACGAGGTTTCATTAATGTATGAGGCGAATTTCTTCGATTAGATTCGCCTAGACTCGGCGCGGCTAGAGAATGGCCTTAAGTAGCCAAGAGTTTTTTTTTTAATTAATAACTGTAGACTTTGTGTTCGTTTAGTCTTCAACGTTTTTGCATTTTTTTTATTTCTTTAAGAGTGATAGAAAGAAGGTAATTGAGAACGGATTTTATTTCCAATTCGTTAGTTGTTGATGTAGAAATACACACAAATACTTGAATTTACTTGTCGTAAATGAAATTACTCTTGAATTAAAACGGATATCTTTAGGAACTTAAAAAAAAACGATGTTCCGTTGAAAAGAAGATGATTTGAAAATGTATATAAAAAGCTATGTTTGTCCCGGTTAGACTATTTCATGCCAAAAACATTGAACAGGTGAAGCATGATTTACACTTTGTATAATTGTTTTTTAATTGATGCGAGTGATAAGTTATAATTTGTTCAATACCATGAACCATGAAGTGGACCGAGCCACAGATTATTTTGGTACTTTTGGTATAAGTATACGACTTAACTCTGTGAATACACTTAACATTTGTAATAACAAAAATCATCTCATCAGTTAACTAATCACTCAGGGCTCGCATTTGCACTTAACAAAGTGTAAATCAGGCATTATGTTTACATCTAAAGAAGTCTATGTTCAACATTTTCAAGATGTAAAGCTACTAACTTAGACATATAATAGGCCAGTAGATATATTTATAGGGTGTTTTAAAGTTCACTATTAATTTAAGTAGACAATTTCCTATGCAATCTCGTTTAGAACGCTGTTTTTGTAATTTTTACTTTTACTATTGTCTTTGACACGTATTTAGGCCGTACTTTTATATGACTCTGCCAAATTGTATTTATTTTTCGACTAGTTTTTTCTAATGTACACTTCAGCTACTAAATTTGTAAGTGATGTAAAATAATATCTTGTATTTATGATATATTATGTCTTTCCATGAACTCAATTTGTATAAGTATCGAATCATCAGAGCTAGACGACAGTGGGGATTGACTTGTGCATCAATCTAAGGGTATGATCCGATATACACTACGGCCACTGTAAGATATGACGTACTGATATATTGATACTTTAAACTGCGAAGCCGTTCCTTTTTATTTGACTATACTATACCTGTAACTGTTTAAACGGAACGCTGTCCAGTATACTGGATGGATGCACGATTATAAATTTCTTAAGTTTCTTTATTTTCGTACAAAATATTGGTTTAAAACTGCTTCAATATTAATGTATAATATGGAGCCTCTCAATGACAATCAATAAATAAAACTATAGTGATGTTGGTCACGTGATCAAACCACTAAGAGCACCTTACTTCGAAACCTCCAGTGCTCACAATATAAAAATTGCGGCGGTTAAAACTTATATACTTCTATGTTTTTATGACATCTGCAGTCTATATCGGAACGAAATTCTCCCCAGTACAGCACTGTTGTAGTGGTCTCAGTTTATATCGAAACTAATAAGCCACTATAATACTATACATACACAATAATAATACAATAGTTCCAATAGACTCGAAAAACTGCCGAACATATGAGTAAATTCATCTGTATACATATCTCTGCTAATCCCATCGGGGTAAAACTTGTAGTAAGTTATGCTATGAGGGGTTATGAGACATTATACTTCTAGATAGCTTCTTATGTTCGTGACAGCACAAAAACTGATTTAGCGTTTTATATTATTTCGCATTAACACATGCTTGTGAAATATATTTTATTTAAAGAAAATGGAAAGAAAAATTTGACTTCAGGCGAGACTCGAACTCGCGGCCTACTGGGAATCTAGTCCAGCCGCTCTTCCAATTGAGCTACTGAAGCCCTGCCCGATTTGTCAAATCTTTCCTTCACATTTATTGCATTGCTTTATGGTAGCAGCAGCGCCATCTATTGCCGAACCAGTAGGCCGCGAGTTCGAGTCTCGCCTGAAGTCAAATTTTTCTTTCCATTTTTCTTTAAATGATGTAGCGTTGTTTAGACCAAGATCGGATCCAAATTTCGAGATTAGGGGTCATCACAACTTTGAAGGACGTTATGACTACAGTTGATCAAAGCCGCTATTTTTTTTAATGTGATGGAAGTAGCAAACAAGCATGCAGTTCACATTGATGTAAAGTGATGACTGCAGCCTAAAGACACCCACACAAAGACCAAGGTCAAAATGTAGATGCATTTTGAGAGCTAAGGCCTCCTAGCAATTAATATTTTACTGGTGGTAGAGCCAGTGACGGAGCTCGCGGGCGTAGGCACCACCGCATTACCTAATATACTTGCCGCTAGATGGTAGTGTTCAGCACTACCGTGTTCGTAATGTTCGGCCCTGTAATTTCTGGCACAGAGGCATAACACCTTATATATATAGACAAATAGCGTGCTATGATATGCTAGTTGCTATGTTAACCAACTCTAGTCATGACAGGATCTTCAGTATGTACCCTTTTTCCACAACTTACATTTTCTGGGTAGTTTGTACCAGCTAAAAGGGGAAAACCATTACTTATGACGAAATTACCTCCCCCTACCTCCTCTTTGGATCCATTCTTGTATGTGGTTGTGTTCCGGTTACGCGGTTGTAATAACTGGCATAGCTACAATAATCACCTTGGTGTTCTGAATACTGGGTTGACTTGTGTATGGTGTAGGACAAAGAAGTAGCCAAATTATTATGAAATAAAACATATACCATGTTTAATTTGTTGTTTTATTTTATGCTAGATTTAGTTGAAAATAAATAGGTCACTGTTGCTACCCCTGAAGTGCTAGAGTGCAGGCCTCGAGTCGGATGAAGTCGAGTGTTACTGAATTTTCAGTAGCTCTTTTGATCTTTGAAAGAAAAAATTGATATTTTGTAATGTGCCCGATTAATAGACGACAGCCAAACTTTATTATTTAATAAAAAAATTTTATTTTTACAATCAAAATAGGAATCTAAATAAAAATGGAAAACAAATCATAAGTAAACAATGAAAATGTAAACGAATCTTTTTATAAAAGCTTTACACACCCCACACCCAATACAAGCCTGACTTATTTAACCTGGTTCCAATGAATTTGACAACAAAGATTAATTAAAAAACAAAAAAAAATGAAATTGTCAAGTGTCAATTTAACCTGGATTTTGCAACTTTTCTCTAACACTGGAATTTAATTGAAATAGTAACACATCTACCCATCTACACCAAAACAGTATAGAGAATGGAGGAAAACGTGATAGACTACGAGCAAGCGGAGAGAGATGAGGGGTGCGAGTGTGGGGGCGGGGGCGGGGGCGGGGGGCTGGCTGTGTTGCGCGACGTGCAGCGCGCGTACGAGGAGAGGATGCAGTTGATCGACCGGAATGGGGGGAGTAAGAAGTTGGAGGTATGTTTTTGTATGCTTCGTACATAGAGCAACACGGGCCACCTGCCGCGGCGGACCGGAGGGGAGTAGCCATATGCAGGCTTTCCCCTCTGTCAAAGTACAAGACCAAATGGTCATATGCCTGTCGGCCAGTAAATTAAATGTGTGCGTGAAATTGTTTATGTATTTTGTTAAAGTCAAGGTGTGAGTTTCGTAGTAATAAGACGAGTTTCGTATTGTGAGTGTGTGTCACACGTATTTCCCCCCGCAAAAAATGACAGACTGTTTTGCATCGGTAATAAACGCTATGGCTACTCCCCTCCGGGCCGCCGCGATCGGTGGGCCGAGGTGCTCTATGGCTTCGTAGTATTGGTGGTAAAGTAGGAGTGTAGTGCAGTGCAGTGTAGGAGCTCGAGGGCGTAGGAACTACCGCATTACCTAATCTATGTGCTGACAAATAGTAGTGTTCAGCATTACTGGTTAGTTAGATGACAATGTATGGCCCCGTTATAACTATCACGGAGACATAACAACTTGGGCCTTAGGTGGCGACGCATCTGCATTTGTAGCTCTAGTTTTTGTTTGGGGTCCAATAGCATACTGCAGGCACTGCAGGCGTATTCTGTAACGTGGCGGTCATTAAAAAAAAAGTGGCAATCGAAATGATACCGAGGTACCTACCTCCACAAAAAGACTTCTGGGCTTCAAAACAATCTGCTATCTATCGAGCTATATCTAATGTCAAGCTAGTATCTCAAAAGCATGACCTTGTTTTTACTGGTGGTAGAGCTCCAGTGACGGAGCTGGCGGGCGTAGGCACCACCACATTACCTAATATACTTGCCGCTAAATGGTAGTGTTCAGCACTATCGTGTGTCGGTCAGGTGGTAAGATACGGCCCTGTAATTTCAGGCACAGAGGCATAACACCTTAGGCCTCAGGAGTGGTAACGCATCTGTATTTTGACTTGGGTCTTTGTGTAAGTGTCTGTAGGCTACAGTCATCACTTAACATCATGATGATGATGATGATGATATGGGGGGGGAGCGTTTTTGTAGTTTTTGTGGCCTAATATTTTAAGGGGGTCCCAGATAGTGTGACACAGCGTGACATTAGGGAATAGGGGGTCAGAAAAGGCTTATTTTACCCTGACGTAGGTATATTGTGGACAGCCTCTAGGCGTTTCAAAGACAATACCTATTATTTATTTATTTTTCATATACTTTCTGGAATCACAGTAAAAAAAACTTGTGATTATCCGTATGTAGATGCAAGTAAAGTTGCTGCAGTCGTGGGTGAGCGACCTGGTGGGGCAGAACACGCTGCTGGTGCGCGCGGTGCAGGAGCTGGAGGGGGAGGTCACGTCGCGCTTGCTGCTGGAGAAGCGGCGCCACGCTGAGGTCAGTTGCTGCTGCTCGATTTGTTTGTACATGTACAAATAATACACTTCTTTTAAAGCCGCATTTTACTTAGAGATAGATCTACAATGGCCGTAATTGGCGGCCCGACTTCTAAATATTCCATATGTGTAACGTGCATTGCCCTTTGGGTTTATATCGGTTTTCTATTATTTATCTTTTTTTAGTGATGGGTTTTCGAAGCTCTTAACTTAATAGTTTCATTTGCGAAATGAATATTTTGAGAATTGGTCATTTTGAGAATTTATCATGTTAGCCACTTTGGACATATTGGGAATTGGACATTTTGCTACTGACAGATTTCGACTTGCTGATAGTGCGCTCCCTAGAACTGACTATGTATAGTCAGTTCTAGGGAGCGAAGTGGAGTCATTGTGGACTTTCTGTTCAACTAGCAATAACAACAAGTCTTTTATAAAGAAAAAGAAAGGGGTTAAAAAACGAGGCCGCTACGATACACTATTTCGTTTTAAAGGAGACTGTTGCACTTGGAACCGCTTTATAAATGTCGTGGTAAATAACTAAAGAGAGTGATACCGTTCCATACATTTATGGGCCTAGGTGTTAACTCTGTACTCTCTTTTATGTTATTTGTTTTTCTAACTTTTCTCGCTTTCTGTATACTTATAATTACGGTGTAATTCGTTTTTCCACCTTAAAAAATATAATTTTTTTTATACTTACTTCAATAACTAAACTTAAGGATAATTAACCCTAACGATTTTGCGAGCCCATTACCCATCTCCTTTACTTAACTTTTCATCTGTGATAATGTGAATAGAGCGTGTAATAGTTTGTCAAGCATTGAAAGTGTCAAGAAAAGTACAGTGTTGAGCAAGACTGAGTGTTGAGTGGGCCTGTTGTGTGACGGCAGATGGAATGCGAGTGGCGGGCGGAGCGCGCGGCGCTGCGGCGGCGGCTGGCGCGGGCGCGGGCCGACGCGCGCTCGCTGCTGCTGCTGCTGCGCTGTCTGCGGGACAGTGACTGCAGCTCGCTCGATAAAATACACTTCTACGATCTGACCGAGAGCGACATACTCGGCCCCGAGCTGTGGTGAGAGCCCGACTGTTTCTATGGAATTCGTCTTCACGCTCCCGTTCGTACCATGAGAGCTGAAAATTTTATTCGATCGACATTCATTAGTATAGTCTATAGTTCCCGTTCTGAAGAGTTAGAGGCGCGCGCGGCGACCGACGCTCGTGGGCTACTGCGTCTGTTCCGCTGCTTGCGAGACCTCGAATGCGGCGCGCTCGGCAACACTTATGACTGATACCTACGCTTGGCTCTGAGCCGTGGTGAGTGCCAAACTGTTTATACGAAAATGTTCAGGAAAGAGAAAAGTTATGAAATTTTCATCGGTCAAATCTAGTTGTAGTGAAGAATTTGGACGTCGCCCGCGAGCTGCTGCGTCTATTATGGCGTCTGCGAGAGACCCCGGCTGAAGCGCGCTCGACACTATACACTTCTATGGTCCAACTGAGAGCGACATACCTGGCGCCGAGCTGTGGTGAGAACTAAAGTACTAAGAAAACGTTTAGAAAAGGAAAAAATCTGTGTAAAATCTTCATCAGTCAACGTTCACGAGTGAGTAGTAGTTGCAGGAGCGTAGCTACCGCCGTATTAATTATACGGGGTCCTCCGATTTTACCCATTTGAGTAGCTACTCAATCTATTGAATAAAATATCGGCGTTCGCGAGAAAATCTTGACCCTTAAAAACGGCCCAAAACCAATTTTATACGGAACTTCGCCAAGGCACGCTACATCACTGACTAGTTGTTAATAACTTGGCCCAGTCTCGCTATCTACTGCATCTGCTCTGAAGTTTGACAGCATGTTCTACAATATACACTTGTATGACCTGACTCAGAGGGACATATTCGACACCGAACTGGGGAGAGCCGAATTGTTTCTATGATAATTTCCAGAAACTTTATGGATGAAAGTTACTCCATCGCTCGCCGTCTGCTGCAAATGAGTAGGTCATTTGTCCTTAGGACCACCATAATATTGGTGTCTTGTAATATACTCGTACTTAAGAATATAAGGTAGCTTTGCTTGCCAAGTGTTGATAAGCATCCTTTTGAGCCATAGAGCAACTCGGCCCACCGGTCGCGGCGGACCGGAGGGGAGTAGCCATAGCGCGTATTAGTGCGATGCAAAACAGTGTGCCATTTTTTGCGCGGGGAAATACGTGTGACACTCACTTACATTACATAAATCGTCTATTACTACGAAACTCACACCTTGATTTTAACAAAATACAGAAACAATTTCACGCACATATTTAAATATCTGGGCGGCAGGCATAGGACCATTTGGTCTTGTACTTTGACAGAGGGGAAAGCCTGCATATGGCTACTCCCCTCCGGTCCGTCGCGGCCGGTGGCCCGTGTTTCTCTATGTTTTGAGCATTACCCAAGTTTTTATTGCAATCGTGAATTGGTCAATCTCGACGATTGTTGTATGAGTAAGATGAGGTATTAAGAAGACTTTTTTTTTTGCATCCAGGCGACCAACGAACATGGAGCAAGGTGACACGAACAAGAATTATATGAAACATGTTGCACACAAGCTGGGAGATGAATAAATTTTAATGTTGTGTTTTTACTTTAGTTTGGATTTTTTGAATATAATAATAATATATTTATTTTATAGACACACGTTGTTTATTTTTATTGTTGTTGTCTTTACACGAATTATGTTTAGGTCGCTGCCGGAGTACTTATAAAAAGACATTTTTATAATAAAGAAACTAATTTATTAAATTATTACATATTAAACTACAACTAAACTAAAACTAGTGACATTAAGCGATGTTAGCTATAGAATGTTCACATTTATCACAACCGAGCGCATCACGACTACGCGACCTCGTAAAACCGCTGCCTCAGCTTCCTCATTCGGTGCCCTGGTGTCGCAGTTACCTAGTGTTCTAGATGTTAGGTGATGACTGCGCGTCCTTGTTAAATCACCGCCTCAGCTGCCTTGAATTGTGGAATCGTCATTCGGTTCCCTCGATGTCGCAATTAGGTTCGTTATTCGTCAGCATACCCCTAATGGCTTAGTGGCGTACGTAACACACGTCAATTGTTTGTATCTCCTTAGAAGTCAAATAGTCAGTCACTGTACACACATTTATGATGCAAGTACTTTAAGCGTACCATATTATTATATCATACATTTTTGTATGAGTTTTTTTTGCATAAGTGTTTGTATGATATAACTTTTAAAACACTCGCGTTTAACACTCATTTCACTCATTTTACGAACCGGGTCGTGACGCGATATAGATATTGGGTAAATCGTCGGAATAAAGGTAAAAAGTGTTTTTACCCAATATCTATATCGCGTCACGACCCGGTTCGTAAAATGAGTGAAATGTTTGTATGATGTTTGACTACAGAAAGGATACTAGCCAGATTCAGCTCGAAGGACCGGAGGGTAGATTTCTCTTTCTTTCTAGTACTTCAGTAGGTACCAACAGGGAACAGGCCGCCTGGGCACTTTATGTGGTGGTAATAAAAGCTATATTTGATTGATTTCGGATAAGTGGAGAGTTCCCTGACTGTTTGTATGGGGTGAATGCTTACAACTGTTTTAGCTATTTATCACTAGAAAAATACATATCGAGTATCTATGTGGCTACTTGCGGCCGTACCAAAAATTACGACTAAAACATGGAGCAGCGAGTTAAGAAATATATGAATGGTCCCTCATTAGTCCAAGTTTGGGAACCACTGGTTTAAATATTGAAATGTCTATACATATATTATGTTAATATCGATAAAGTTTTAGTGGGACAAGAACAACATGACCTGCAACGAAGTGAACGAACTGAAAGTGCAGAAGGACTTCCTAGAGAAAGACAAACTGCTCATGGACAGGTATCTACCATGTTTTTAATATTCGTAGTTTTTAATTAGGTAAATTGGTAAGATAGACAGACAAAAATTACTTTGGTTGTTGTACATTAAAATCTAGTGCATAAGTTCACAAAGTCAAAATCGATGCTCAATCTTAATCAATAAGGCTATTCAAAATATGTTCGGTATATTTGGCGCTCCACGCTCTCTGTCTACCCCGTAAGGGATTTGGCTTGAAGATATTTACATACTGTTATATACACTTGCTAACTAACATCGTCACACTGTGAGACGCGTGAGAAATCCGTATCATTAATGACTATGAGGGTCAAGTTCACCGGCGTCCACTTTACACAACGAAGAAACATGAAGACTGTCTGTAACACCAAGCTCCACTATTATTATTCTTATGGCTGGCGTCGGGTCATGATGACCCCATCGCCCGCTAGTCCAGTCAGTCAACAGAACAATGCTGGTTAAACCATGTCCTACGATATAAACGCCACTGCGATCGCTAATTCGCATGCCAAACGTGGCGTTTTTTTAAAAATGGAATTGGCAATCAAGCATGCAATTCACATTGATGTTAAGTGATGACTGCAGCCTAGAGACACCCACACAAAGACCAAGGTCAAAATGCAGATGCGTTACTACTCCTGAGGCCTAAGGTGTTATGCCTAAGGTATATGCCTCTGTGCCGGAAATTACAAGCCCATACATTACCACCTGACCTGAACACGATAGTGCTGAACACTACCATTTAACGACAAGTATATTAGGTAATGCGGTGGTGCCTACGTCCGTGAGCTCCGTCGCTGAAGCTCTACCACCAGTAAAAATGCTTATAAATTGCATATCCCCCTTATGAGGAGCCTTTGGTCCAGCAGTGGACATCTTTCTGCTGGTATAATGATGATGATGATGTAAAAGACATTTTACAGGGAAATCAAACGACTGAAGAAGGAAATTCAACAGTATGAGCAGAGTATTGCGGCGCTTCAAAATAAGAATTCTCTCGATCAATATCCGCAGCCGTGAGTACAATTTTGTTTGTACACATAAACCAACTGCGTGTGTGTACAACGGGTGAAGATCTTGATAGTAACTGCAACCTGAGGACGCTCTCGCTGCATAGAGTTTGATTGAAAAAGCCGACAAAGTTGGTCGGACTCTTGCGCAGAGAGTTTTAAGACATTTCCTAGATCACACACTTAATTATCAGACTTCTTATAGGTTCTCCTGTAATATCTTTAATTAAAGAACTATTTCTCACATCTATTCCAAAATTGTAGGCCTCGTTGTGCCTGAAATAAGGAGGGAGGTGGGGGGATGGGAGGATGTCAATTTTCGCTTATTTCGCATATATTTCATCTAAAGATACAATTTCAGGGACGTGCCCAAAAAAGATGCCGAAGTGATGACGGACATTAGTTCTGCACAGGTATTTATGAATTATATCATCTACTTACAGGGTATCAAAATTGTATTTATTCGCGTATTCTACTAATAAGTATGGTTAACACATTGGTCCAAACCTGCTCCAAATTGTACTGAATAGAATTTCAATTTAGAAACAATCGTAGTAATTAACCGAAAATAACCCTAAATAAAAGTGATTGACCAGTCAAACATGCTGATAATCTTATGACGGGTACCTACTTGTTACTTGGGTGTTTTTGTTTTAATTTGCAATTGTTTTTTGCCGCCAGTGCGGCGAAGTGGAGCCTGTAAAGGACTGCGCCGTGAACAAGTCTACGTC
This sequence comes from Macrosoma leucophasiata, assembly GCA_036365455.1. Classification (NCBI taxonomy): domain Eukaryota; kingdom Metazoa; phylum Arthropoda; class Insecta; order Lepidoptera; family Hedylidae; genus Macrosoma; species Macrosoma leucophasiata. The sequence continues at coordinate 25,575,083 of JAWQUS010000007.1, forward strand.
AGGCATGCTGCAGGCACAGGAGGTATGTTTTAGTAATTATAGCTAACAATAGGTTTACTTAGGTAACTGTTTGGGCTGCTAGCGCTGTGGACCCGCCTATTGATTGATAAGTTTCGCTTACCGACATTTGTGTACAAGATTTGACATAATTATCACAGGAATTGATCTTGAATATTGTCGAAGCGGCATAATTTGTGACAAGTTCACGCGATCATGGCACGTCCATTGTCTGGTTATTTAGATTTGTGTGGGTCGTCACGTCCTGACGCCTTATAGCCAAAACAAAATTCGAATCACGATTGGCGGTTCCGACGCGTCATTGGATTGCCCAATCATTGTATCGATATGGTTACTCCGCCCTTGCGGCTTTCTTCATACCGCTGAAGATACCTAGTCACTGCGCAGGTGATTGTCGGCGATAAATTTCCGTAAAGTCACTCAGAGAGCTATGCTTGGAGTTTCTTTGCGAGAACGAATCAGAAATGAGGAGATCCGCATGAGAACCAAGGTTACCGATATAGCTCACCGAATAGCGAGACTCAAGTGGAAGAGGGCAGGGCACATAGCTCGAAGAACTGACGGCCGTTGGGGCAGAGCGGTTCTCGAGTGGCGACCGGTCCTCCACAAGATGGACCGACGACCTGGTGAAGGTCGTAGGCAATCACTGGATGAGGGCGGCCCAGGACCGTTCATTGTGGCATTCTTTGGGGAAGGCCGTTCTTTAGCAGTGGACGTCTTTTGGCTGAAATGATGATGATGAATTTCCGTACGGATAATTAGAATGGTAGGCTCAGTCTAGCACACACTGGTCTATTTGATTTGATAATCTCTATAGAGAGCGGGAGGCAGCTGCCCTTTCTGACTTAATTGCCAAAAATATCAACAGAGCGGCCAGTCACGAGCGGACAACGTGAGCCAACTCCGAGAGATGAATGTATGGTTGCGGAAGCAGCTGAACGCTATGAAGATGGTGTGCATGGCCCTGGAGGAGCAGAGCTATGCTGTCACGGAGACCGCGAAGTTCAAGGATGACATTATAAAGGCGATGCATAAACAACTGCGTCAAGCTAAAGATAAGGTGAGTTTCAGCGGGCATTCTCTTTCATTTGTATCGTATATTACTTACTTACATCGATTCCTGCTATCCTTCAATTTAAATGATCATTTTTTTCTGATATTTGGGTAGTTCACTAGTGAAGTGCGTTTTGCTTGTCCTTTTCAAAAGAAAGTTGTTGACGCTGGCTTTACCAGCAAGAAATCTTTCTATACCTATAATTAAGGTGGCATACAGGCATGCACTTCACATGGATAGTAGGTGAATATTGAGAACGCACAAGAAACCGAGGTTAAAATGTAGATGTGTTGCCTGCTACGCTACGTTGTTGTAAGAAGTCCGCTAAAAATTTAATTATTTTCAGCTTCGAGAATACTCGAGGGACAGTCCAAAGTCTATAGAGGTGACAGTTTCGAAGGAACTCGATCTCAGTTCGTTGACCGACGCTCGTTCCTGCGTGATGGTGCGGAGGAACTCGAGAGCGAGGACTTTGGCCAGTCACACTGACTGGAACAGACGGGCTAGACTGAACGGGTCCGGAGACGACATCTCACTGCGGGACAAATGATGGCTAGCAGTGTTATAACGTGTCCTGAAGACTTGGTTTGGCTATGAGAATGGCGATTTGATAGTATTCACTGGTTTTCCGAGCTCTAGTCTGAAACATAACGATTGTTTGAGGATGATACAGTGCTCAACAATAGATATTGCACATCGAGCCTAGGAAGGAGACTTCGGCTTATTTCGGGTCTGTAGAGCGTTATCTTCGTCGACCATTTTGATCAAGTATTGACCAATACCGGACTGTCAGTTCTTACGTATAGTCCTCCTCATCGATTTCAATGACAGCGACCCAAATTATATCTTTTTTTTTTTTTTGCTTTTCAGTTTTTACGTATGCAGTGTGCTACAGAGATAACGCTCTACTAAGTCGAAACGAGCCGATCATCTCATTCGCAGACTCGGATGTGCAATATTAATTGTTGAGTACCTACTGTAGTTGATTTTTGTTATGTCTCCTAGGTATATAATTAGATTTATCAAATATTCTGCATTTCTTTATCTTAATTATGATTTTAGATTTATTGAATAATATCTTATTAGGTATATGTTTATTGTGAAATGCTAGTGGAATTGTGATTTAATTGTTCTTGGATTTTTAATAAATAATAAAATATTTATATACATACACGTATTGTTTTATTTTATTTTTTCAAAGTGAAATGTTGTGTGAATATTCTTAAGGAACAGTACTTAAAGTTGTTCTTCCTTTGTATGGCAATGTATTTTTATACCTACTTCATGCCAGTGATAAGTATAAGTGCGAGGAAAGTTTAGACTCGTATTTTCAGGCCTCTCATTTTCAAGTGCCATGCGTGGAAGGTCTTTTTGTATAATAAATAGTGCCATTACCTGCTTACTCTCGCTTGTCTAAAATGTTACAAAGTCCCAGTAAAATTTCCAATGCAACTCTGTGGGAACCCTAAATCTGACTGAGGTGAAATGTGATAATGAACCTCTATTTATCATGCATTTCACCTCAGTTAGGATAACCTTTCGTACGTTAAGCTTCGTACGTGAAGCTCTTTTTGTGAAGTGATGAGTGAATACCTTTAATTTTATGGCGCTCAAAAATAAAAATCTGTTGTATGTAAGTACACTATAATTTTATATCTTGATGATGTTTGGACCAATGTGTTTTAAAGTTCTGATAGGTTGGTACCTATTTATTATAATTCATTATTATTGGTAATTTATTCATTTCTGCATCTTGTTTAAAAAAGTTAGATATTTTTATGATCCAAAGTGAAATTTATGATCAAAAGTGAACTGTGTGTGTATGCACACACACAGTTCACTTTTCTTTACAATTATGAAGATTATTAAGATGACATTTATCTTTTTTTTTGTAGGAGCTAGAACTTTCCAATGAGAGTGAAGAAATGCGCGAGTTCAATATTGGGAGCGATAGTGATCTGATCCTCATAGAACGGGTAAGTTACTTAAAAAAACATCTGCCTACTAAACGCGGTGGCAACGCACCTGCTTTTTGACTTCTGGTTTTTGTGAAGATGTCTACAGGCTGCAGTCATCACTTGACATCTATGTGAACTGCATTCTTGTTTGCCACCTTCTGTTCTTTACATAAAGAAATTACCACCTACCACCGTGTACATCTTGAAATGTTATTCTTTATTTTATGACATGGAAGTGGCAAACAAGCATGCAGTTTCACAATGATGCCTGCAGCCTATAGACACCCACACAAAGACCAAGGTTAAAATGCAGATGCGTTAACACTCCTCAGGCCTAAGGTGTTCAGTTATGCCTCTGTGCCGAAAATTACTGGGTCGTACATTACCACCTGACCGGAACACGATAGTGTTGAACATTACCATTTAGCGGCAAGTGTATTAGGTAATGCGGTTGTGCTTACACCCGCGAGCTCCGTCACTGGAGCTCTACCGACAGTAGAAAATTCTTGTCTAGGGTTACAAAACAAATTTATGTAATCGTAAAAAGTTACTGTTGTCGACAAGTTAAATATTGTGTTACAGCCGCCATCGCCGCCCATCGTAGTGTCGGATGAGTCCGTACCAGAAATAGAAGAGGTGAACACGAACGAGAAAGAAAAAACTATATATCGTTCACCGAGGGCAGTCAATAGCTTCCTTGATATATTGTCGGAATGTTCCAAGCTTAAGAGGAATGCAGTTAGTTGATGTATTATCTTTTTATTTTATTTATAATGTCAACACATGAAATTGTAACGCGAGACGCCATAATAATATGTAGCATTCGCTACCAATCAAATTTTGAATAAAATTGTAGACAATATTAAAACGTAACTGCAAGTCAATATTCCCCGAAGGGGTATCTAGAGGTGAATGCATGTATTCGAGCATACACGCTAATAAATTTGGGCCCATGTACCTAACAGTGGTGAGCCTATTAACATTTTCGGCCATTTTACCAAACTCTGAGAGTGGAAAAATCTCCGATAAGGAGCTAGCAGCGTAGCAGTAGACTACTGAGGCACGGATTAAAACAAACAATATTATTTTTGTAATATATTAATATTCGTTGATAACAGCACTACTGTGTATCAATTTGATGGCACTTCTTCATTTCCGACGCAGACGCCAAAGATTTCAAGAGTAGCAAGTGTAGCAACGTCTCTATGGTCTCTGTTTTGAGACCACGAGTTCTAACGAAGATTTCAATAGGGTGCAATGTTTATTTACCATCACTGAACATATTATTTATTGACCAGTTTCATAACATGTAAAAAGAAAAAACAAAGGCTCCATTGCAGTGGCGGATTTACAAATTTGCCGCCGGTAGGCTACTCAATTTTCGCCGCCCCTATATTTTGATATCGTAGTCCACAATCATATCAATTAGGTATATTTTCTATCAATAAAATTCCAACTTTATGTTTTATGCTTCATTATCCTCCTTACATCAACTTTTTTTCTATGGTTTGAATTATTGGGAACTATGGTCTGAGCCTTGATAATTTTAACAGTAATTTTGTAAATAGAAATAAAAAAATTATGAACTAATTCTGCCGCCCCTTAAAATCTGTCACCCTAGGCTCCAGCCTACTCAACCTGCTGGTAAAGCTACCACTGCTCGAATGGCGGAACTACAGGTTGTCCAGTTATATAAATATGATTAAAGGGTTTAAAAATACGAGTGCCGCCAACTAGTCGCGGTTTGATGGTGCGGTGTCGAAACGCGGATGCGACGGAAACCGAACTCTGGATTGTTACTAATGAATTGACGTACAGGGGGCTCCTGATTGGACAGAACAAGTTTCAGGATTTTTTCTGACTGATATTCGAGGATTACAATACTCAGCTACAAATATTGCAAAGCGAGCCTACACTTCACTTCACTTTTACTTCTAAAAAATAATTTACTCTTTATGTACGTAATGATGATGGCAAACAAGCATGCTATCCACATGGATAGTAAGTGAATACTGTAGCCTACAGAAATCTACTGAAAAACCATCGTTGAGGCCCAAGTGGTTGTAACGATAGTGCTGAACACCACCATTTGGCTTTAGATAGATTATGGAATGCGGCTTACACCCTTGAGCTCCGACAGTGGCATTCTACGACCACCAAAAATCAATAATGTTTTTCATTTTTCTATGATTAAATAACAACCCGCTGTATAACTACTATAAACAGCTTACGGGGCGCCATAAGAAATCACAAGTGGGACAGGACGCTTCCGCGCCCAAAATTGCTATTTAGGTATGCCCGTCCAAATATACACACCGGTGCACGCGCCAGTCGGCCCTCGGCCCTCAACTGCACTGATGTTTACATCGGCTTCCACTCGCGTTTCACTAACCTAATTGTCGGGGTTACTGGGTATATACGTGCGTTTTATTGCATTGAACTTGAGTGTTTTAGTATTCCATTTGATTACTAACTTTGAATTAGACTTGTTTGTCTTGTCTTTGGACCTCTCCAAAGACATCCCTACGAGTATCCTCATACTTGTAGCGACTTAGAAGTTATTTTACTAAATCTTTTTTAAATTTTCTCACAAATCCGAGGAAGTATTTTATTTAACTTTTCAAATTCCTATTAAATAGGCAACTTTCTCAAAATTTTATTACTTAAAAAAAAACATTTGTTTAAAACCAATATTAGTAATTGTAAAAGTAATTAGTGACTACATTGTTTTAAATATAACGGTATTTTTGATAAAAAAAAAACAATGTTACCAAGTAGTTTTGACTGGAAATATAATTTGAATTAAGTAATTTAAAATGTTCAGGTGCATTGTTTTTCGCGACCTCTTCATCATATGTATTTTATCTCTTGTAATACTACTGATGTATTTTTAAAAACACTACACCGACATTATTCCTATTGCTGTTTATCATTATTTAGACCTAATTTTGTTTTGAATTACACGAAAATAGATAAATTGAGATTGAAAATCAGAGACGCACGCGCAGTATTAATCGCCATATTTACTGTCATTAATGAATCGTTCACCTTTGACGTTTTGTGTACACGAGAATATCTTGCGGTGCGTCCGTTTGTTTGTTTGTGTGGTGTTGTTGACGATGATGTTCAACGGGCTGTTGGTGTGCGGGGACTCCGACACGAGCGATTTTACTAAGGTGAGTCATCTATATTCTCTTTTTAATGAAAAAACGGGTGCTTCATAATAGTTAATAAGTAATCTATTACTTTTTATATGTTAACTTCATCTAATATTTTTGCTATTTAGTTTTGAAAGTATGTATTCAATACCATGTTAGTGGCATTAGGGAAGTAAGGAAGAGCAATAATGCGTAAAAGCGGCCAAGTGTAAGTCGGATTCGCGCACGGTGGGTTTTGCACCATTATCAATAAAAACGGCAAAGAATCACGTTTTCTTGTATCGGAGCGACCTCAAATATTTATTTAAATTTATCTATAATTACTAATATTCGTACGTAACGTCGTCTACCTGTAACAGTTATTGAATTGAGCAATAAAATTAAGTTTGTTGTATTGTATGGGTGCCCCTGTTTTTAGTATTTGTTATTCGGCAATAGATTTACATACATCATCTTTGAATATATCAACTGTATCATTAGACACAGCCTAGTGACAGCCAAACAGACTTACAGCGGAATCTTGATAATAGGGTGCCGTTTTTACCCTATGTTGGTGCGATGTATTTTTTGCTGCCTCAGTAGTCCAGTGGTAGCATGCAATTACTGCTACGGTGGGTCTCTGGCCCTGGGTGCGATTGCCCGGTTGGGGAAAAGCTGGTGGGTCTTCTCAATTCCGCTCGCGGAGATTGGTAATGTGTCCGGAGATGTGAATTTGTCCTTATAATTTTACCTCTGCATTCCCTTGGGATGTTTTAATTAATATATTTTTTTAGTATTTTTAAGATTTAATTTCGTTTCAGGACAGCATGGGCGCGTTCAGCAGGGCGGGCAGCGTGGCTAGCGACACGGCTCGCTGTCGCCGCCTGGAAGACCAGTTGCAAGCTACGTTGCTAGTTGTACGTTGTTTGTGTGAATCCTTATTTGATTGTATTATTCTTATATGTATAATCATAAACACGATGAAAATAATGTTCTTATTGACAATTGAGTCAGTCTCTACTACTGGTGTGACCACGAGGAATACGATATTCCTCGTAGGTGTAACGCTGGTGTGACCAATGGAGTAACCACGAGGAACGCACCGTGTGATTTAAGATTGATAAAGCATGATATTTGTTTAAAACCGTCACAAAGCGAGAACCTACGAGCGACTTGGAATCTAGAGAATTAATGAATTTCACGTCTTACATTTTATATTTATCTAGCATTTATTATGTATAACTGCCTCGGTAGCCTGGTAGTAGTAGTACTACGCTGAGGTCCTGGGTTCGATTCCCGGGTAGGGGGTTATCAGAGATCAGCGGCCCGCCCCGGCTTCGCGCGGGTGCTATGTTCCCTACCTTCTCCTGTTTGTCTTAGCGTCAAATTAATCCTTATCAAAGAAAATTTTGAGCATGAGTAAAATAAACGCGTTTCAATGTAATCCAAATAAATTCAAGATTTTTGAATAAATGGAAAAATGGTTGTTGTGCCTCACTTGACGTAGATAGGTATATTGTGTCCCGGACTTTTTTGTAGATATTTATAAGATCTACAATTAATTAGCACATTTTATGGTTCTATCTTTTATAGTTTAGGCAGCGGACGCAAAATAAGTAACTTTTCTGGTTGATTTTTTACACCTTGTGGCCGAAAAATCCAAATATCTTACGGAACCCTATTTTTTTTTCAAAATAAAATATAGCCTTTGTTACTCGTGGATAATGTAACTTTCGAATGGTGAAAGAAATTTAAAAAACGGTCCATTCGTTTTTGAACCTATTCAATACAACCAAACAAACAAAGCTTACCTCTTTATAATATTCGTGTAGATAATGGTGTAAAGTCCTTTATCTCATGCTGTTTGTGTTTGCATGTATGCTTGAATGCATGCATTTACCTCTGCCTACCCCTTCGGGGATTACAGGCGTGAAGTAACGTTTTTTTACGTAAAATCTTATCTGGAGAATTAATGAATTTGATATCTAAATTTCTTTGTCTAAGGTTATCAAGATTCTCCTTACTTATGATTTGACTTAGACTATCCTTAGACTATGATTATCCACGCTATTCCTCAAAGTAGCTCAGAGATCATTGTTAGCGTGGATACATGTTAGTGTAAGCGTATTTTTTACTTTTATGATCGTTGTGCAGTTGAAGAACAAAGAGGAGACGATCCGCGTGCAGGGCGAGAGCCTCGTGCTGGCGGAGGCGCGCATCGCACAGCTCGCCGCGCGCACTCGGACCGCGCAACACGTTAGTATTGTTTCTAATGATCTGTATACTAACGAAGGCTAAGTTATCGAACATATAAGAACATTGAACTATCGATTATTTTATTTAATCACAATTTTAAATATTCTGAGATGAATATACACATAATTTTTATCACCGAAAGACGTCTGTACTGGGGATTTTGGTCGGAACGCGGGAAAGAGCCGTGTCGAAGCATAATAATATTTTCAAAATTTGTGTATAGCCGCGATTTTATGAGCAAAAATGGTGGGATTTACTTAATTTTTTTATTTAAAGAATTACTTAATTTGAAATTGACTTAATTTAAAGAATTCGATAACGTGCACGGATGTAGGAGAGTGATATTATGCAGGACAATTGTCCCCATGTACTACAACTTCTAGTAAAGACCCATGTCATCATATCATATGATGAAATGGATCTAGTAATAAACTGATTTTTCCAGCCAATCTTCATAAAATTTCATATTCTCCATTTTTAATGAATGTCCATGTTTTCCAAATCAATGTTTTCAAATCCACTACCGAAAAAGAAGACGTCCATTACAGGACAAAAACCTTTCCCAATGACGCGCGACGCTGCTGCTCATTTTGCGTTATTGCGTTTACTACCGTCGGTATTAATTACATTACATTACATTATTATTAACGTTATTATTATTTTAGAGTTTGACATAGAAATTGCGCGTAATTTATGCGAAATTGAATAATAATTAAATTTTTAATCTAATCTAATTAATGAACTAACCGCCGCGCCGTTGTTCGGTTGACTGACTTTTTATTTAGCGGCAAGGGGGTTTGTTAATGCAGTGGTGCCTACGTCCGAGCTCCGTCAATAGAGCTCTATCTTTCTTGAATTTGCAATTTTCTCCTCTGGTTGCAGACGTGTATGACCCGCGACATCGGAGTGGGGTGTTGTGTGGAGACCTCCGAAGCGTCTGCCGACACGAGATCGCAGGTAACAAAATATGAATATTCTCTTTTTATAATAGCATAAAAATAACTGCGTTAAGAAGAACCGACTTCAAATCTAAAAAGTAAAAAATAATACAGATTTAATATTAATTATATACTCCCTATTATTTATATGTGTTATTTACTAATCGGATTGAAGTCGCTGCCAAGCCTTAAACAAATAATTATATTATAATCACTTAAATATGAATACAAGCAAATTAATACAATTAACAAAACGTAACCGGCGAATCGTGGGTGTTTGCATATATGCTTGAATACATGCATTTACCTCTGCCTACCTTCGGGGATTACAGGCATGAAGTTACGTTTTAATACAATGAAATGCCTACTTTAATGATTTTGGCTTGGCACCGACTTCAATCCTATTAGTAAATAACACATATAAATAATAGGTAGTATATAATTAATATTAAATCTGTATTATTTTTTACTTTTTAGATTTGAAGTCGGTTTTTCTTAACGTAGTTATTTTTATTTAATATTTTTTAGTTTATTGCTGCATTGTCAATAAGATTAATGTTCACATCTGTTAAATTTGTAAAATCTGACTCTTTCATCTTCGTGACAATAAGATAGGTACATAATTTAAACTGTTTAGATGTGTCGATACAAAATTTCGTACACGAAATCAATGAAAAAAATTTTTGATTTTTGGGGAAAGTAATCATGGACTGTTAACTCTATGCATTTATCCACGAAGGAGTAAATGAGCTGTGTTGTGTCGTCGATGAGTAAATATGTCATTGTCACTTGTTGTCATGCGCATTAGGACTATCTAGGACGTCAGTGGATTCAACGCATTGTTATGACAACACGCTGTCTAATCTTATTCCTTTAGTTTGAGGTGAAAGTAAGTAAAAAACGCTCGTAAAATAAAAACTAATGGGCCTACCTGAATATTTTTTTATGGGACCAATTCGAAACTATTCCGCATCAAACACAACAAGAATTACGTAAATCGGTCCAGAATTATCGGCGAAATTGGCGTACATACATAAAAAAAATATATATATACCGGCCGAATTGAGAACCTTCTCGTTTTTTTGAACTCGGTTAAAAACAGAGTATACGTAGATTAGTTTATGTAGCTGAAATATTATTATAGCCACTCAGTTTATTAACGAAAGAATTGAGCGAGCAAAAGAAAGTATTTTTTTTTATGTAACGAAAGTAGCAAATTAGCAGCTCACATGGATGTTAAGTAATGACTGCAGCCTATAGACATCTACACATGCAGATGCATTGCTGCACCCCTGAGTTGGTCTCAGGGGTGGCAATGCATCTGCATGTTCTGCATCATCTGCAAAAACGAGAAGGTTCTCAATTCGGCCGGTATATATATATTTTTTTTATGTATGTACGCCAATTTCGCCGATAATTCTGGACCGATTTACGTAATTCTTGTTGTGTTTGATGCGGAATAGTTTCGAATTGGTCCCATAAAAAATTATTCAGGTAGGCCCATTAGTTTTTATTTTATGAGCGTTTTTTACTTAATTTCACCTCAAACTAAAGGAATAAGATTAGACAGCGTGTTGTCATAACAATGCGGTGAATCCACTGACGTCCTAGATAGTCCTAATGCGCATGACAACAAAATGACAACAAGTGACAATGACATATTTACTCATCGACGACACAACACAGCTTATTTACTCCTTCGTGGATAAATGCATGGCTCAGTTGTTATGCCTCTGAGATAGTTATTACGGGGACATACATTATCAACTAACCGGTACACGATAGTGCTGAACACTACCATTTGGCGGCAGATAGATAAGGTAATGCGGTGGTGCCTACTGGAACTCTACCACAAGTAAAGTAGTAGGTATTGTTTCGTTTTATAATTGTGACGTTTCAGATTTTTTAGACTAGTTAGTTATTCTACTTATTCTGTCTGAAGGTGTTATGTAAATTAATGTAGATATTGACCGTTTCTAGATTTTCTGTTTAATTTATCGTGATTGTAATAAGCCGAAAAAAAAATTTTGGTCATTACGACTTCAAAATAATATTATAGTTTCTCAAATCGCTTTCTGGAATGTTCTTCAAAAGTGTAGTGCGGTTTTAGGTGAACGCGAACATGGTGGACACCCTGCAGGATAACCTCACCGTTATTGAGAACCTTTACAGGGAGTGCTTTTACGAGGTAAGTCACCGAATTTTCATAACTCATAGAATTTTCACTACGTACACATCGTCCTGTCCCCTACCTTATATTGAAGTGCAACCAATAGGTAAATCTTTTATACGTTGATCTGAAAGTCTGAAAGTATCAGTAAAAAGTGTAAAAGTGTTTATTTCAATAAGCCAAAATGTACCCTCGAACAAGTTTCCTATCATGTTTTGGATCACCATTGCGAATTAGACTTTATCGTCACATAAATTAGGCACCGGCGTCATCTACCGGACGTTACTTCGATGGTTTGTTTCGGTTTATTCTAGAAAATCACTTTTACACTTTTTGCACGTGGCCTTTTTCTGGCAAATCATTAATTATTTATTATTATTATTATTTATTTATTTGCTTGTCACATGGTTATAAGGTCTTACAATTAAATATTTTGTAGTTACATGTAACACCCCGTAGGGGCACCGCAAAATAGTACATTTATGATTTATATATTATTCGTTTACTGTGATATGAATATACAATAATAGTGGGCAAATTCTTTGAGTTTGGTAAAGATGTCTTGTTTACCAAACTCAAAGAATGTTACTGGGAATTTTTACTTCGCGTAAAAGTCTAAATATTTCCCAACCAGGGCATTGAACTTGGTAACTTAGGTTGAATTTAAATTTAATTCGGTATAACATTAGAATAGATAGTTGGAAAGCCAGAAGGTCGAACAAAAAAAGTGAATATGAAAAATGTTATTTTAAAATCCTAACACACGCTCAATTGTTTTTGCGTCCCCAATTTGTATGTTGTGGGAATTTTCGCAGACAGCAAAGCAGCAGGATCTGATAGATATGCTGCGCAAGTCGTACCTAGATGTGCGCCTGATGGAGCGCGACAAGGCGGACCAGATCGGCCGCCTCCAGAATATGGTCAACTCCCACAAGTGGTCGATACAGACGTGCCAGGTACTGTCGATGTACCCAAATTGTCTGTTACTAACATCACAGTATAAGTACATATTAACACGTTCGTTTTCTTTAGACTGTGCTAACATGTTGTTTACAGCATCAGAACGAGCTGCCCTCTAGGATGTGTCCTCGGCGCTACAATACGGGTTCTAGCGTCAAAAACAGGTATCTTTCAGTGCTTTGGAAACTCCCCTGATGTTGCTGATGTTCATAGGTGGCGGTGAACACTTTCAGTCAGTTGGGTCGTCTGCTTATGGCTATTCAAGTGAAGTTTTATTTGGTCATATAGACATACTTAGAACAGGACTGTGAGTGTTAGCGTATTTTTTTATTTCCTAGGCCTCAATAGGTATCAACTGCTTGTAATTTTCTTGTAATCTATATGTGAATCTGTTTTAAGTATTTTTTCCAAAATCGTATGTGTAATTTCGTAGTTAAAACGTAGAGGATTGATCAATCTTTACCCATTATAAAAAAACGACTTCTTTTTAAATTAAAACAAAATATGTATTTGAGATAGTCACACGATTGAAGTTTTTTTTTGTGTGACCTACATAGTTACTGCGTTAGTGTTTATATTGTATGGTTTAATATGAATTGTTTCGTTACAGGACATAGCATTGGAGGTGGACAATTTGAAGGCTGAAATATCCAATTTTCTCAACAGTTCAAACAATGATTCGGTAAAACAATTGACGGATGCGTCTGAAATTACAATACCCAGCAAGAAATATTTCACTTCGAGCCTACGAAAGAGACAATCGGCTAGTTTCGACTTCGTAGAGCGTTGTCTCTGCTGTATACTGTCTACGTAAGCACTTGTAACTTGTAAGCACTCGTAAGTACAAGTTTGACCGATATTGGTCAAAACTTAATTAAAGTGTTCGACAAATATCACATAGGTAAGGTGCGAAAGAGATAACGCTCTACAAACCCGAAATAGCCGAAGTCTCCTTCCTAAAGTCGATGTGCGATATTTTTTGTAAGATACTAAACACTGCATGCTTGGACTAATATAATGATCTTTTAAAACAAACGAGAGTTTTTAGAAGTGTATTTTTTTTATTAACAATTGTCAACTGATATTACTAATTGAAACTACATTGGCTTCTGTATTTTTTATGTTTTAATTTGCTGTCTAGAATTTAAATAAATAAAGATTTATTTTTTTTTCGGGCTTTGTGTAGGCGGCCTGTCTCGAGACGGCACTAGTCTACTTCATAAAGATATAGTACCAGGATTGTGTATTATTGGTGTCAGGGCATGTGGGAGGGGTCGGAAGCGGGCACGCTGGGCGACGTGCGGGCCATCGCCGCGCAGCTGCTCACGCTGCGGGAACTGCTCGCGGTGCGTACTACTGCTATGTACACTAAAGCTGCAAATGTGACCTAACTTGACGAATATTTTTCTTCTTTTTCTTCTTAAGTATCTAATTTTTGGAAGGAAGGAGTTGAAATTTCTTTATGATTTTTATCTGTAAGTGTTTGTTCGAAAATGGTTGTAAAATATTACCTACTCGAAATAAAAAATATTTTCTTCCATTCTTTTAAACGCCTCTGAGAGAGGTAAACTTTTGTATGTCAGTTCTAGTGTAGGGAGTCGAGGGTGTAGGCACCACCGCATTACATAATTTATCTTCCGCCAAATGCTAGTGTGCTAGAAAAAACGCACACCCTCGAGCATCCGAAATAGAAAATAAAAAAAAAAATTAAATGTGACAGTAGTTAGCTTTCATTAGCCCAACATTGAAACCCGCTTTCTGTCTCGTCTGTGCATTTTGTTTGGACCGGACTTAGATGATTTTGATGAAGGCTGTCCCCTCCCACCATATGGTGGAGATACAAAGCTAATAATGCATAATAATATAATTTATTGTTTCAGAACGATTGCACATGTGGGTTGCAAGAGGAGAACATGAAATTGAAGAAAATCAATGAAACAATGGAGGTACGTACAAGAGATTCACGTTAACTATAAATAAATATTCAGTACATGTACATACATATGAGCATAAATAAAAATAACTCTTCAAAGGGGTACGTAGCGCTCGTAGCGGCTACAATTGTATCTCAGTCCGTCTACGTATCTCGTAGCGGTTAAGAGTGCTACGACGCGTAGCTTACTGGTGGCTTGCTATTGATGCGATCCACTAAGGTTCGGTTGCACCAAAACATTTATTAGGGTTCATGTTTGTGTAAAATTCTACATTCTTCTCTGACTATAAAAAATTTGTTTTAAATTATTTCGCATTAACACATGCTTGTGAAATATATTTTATTTTAAAGTAAAATGGAAAGAAAAATTTGACTTCAGGCGAGACTCGAACTCGTGGCCTACTGGGAATCTAGTCCAGCCGCTCTTCCAATTGAGCTACTGAAGTCCTGCCCGATTTGTCAAATCTTTCCTTCACATTTGTTGCATTGCTTTATGGTAGCAGCAGCGCCATCTATTGCCAACTATTCAATTGGAAGAGTGGCTGGACTAGATTCCCAGTAGGCCGCGAGTTCGAGTCTCGCCTGAAGTCAAATTTTTCTTTCCATTTTACTTTAAAATAAAATATATAACAAATTTGTTAAACTTAGAAAAGGATGTAAATTTTAATTAAGATTTATGAAAAAAGTTATACAAAACAGTGTACACGTCGGTAGGTACATATAGCTCTGAACCCCGCAATTAAATAATGTCATGAAATAAGATATGACATAAGAATAATTCTATTAGTGGTAGAGCTAAAGTGTCGGAGCTATGGCCCCGTAACAACTATCACAGAGACGTAACAACTAAGGTGTCGGGGGTGGTAACGCATCTGCATGTTGACGTTTTTGAGTGGGTGTCTATAGGCTGCAGTTATCATTTAACATCAATGTGAACTGCATGCTTGTTTGCCACCATTGTTATATACAAAAAAAACTGAATGCTTGTTAAACAAAATGATTTAATATAAAAAAGTTTAAGAAACAAATCGTGGTAATTTCAGATAGAACTGGGCGAACATCGACAACGGCTACTTGAACTGGAAGCGTGTCTACAGGACAAGGGGAACGTGGACCGGCAGCTTCAGAAGCAGATTGAGATCAAAGAACAGGAGGTAGGCTTGTTAAAATTATATCATATATTATATTTTACTGGTGGTAGAGCTTCAGTGACGGAGCTCGCGGGCGTAGGCACCACCGCATTACCTAATATACTTGCCGCTAAATGGTAGTGCTCAGCACTATCGTGTTCCGGTCAGGTGGTAATGTACGGCCCTGTAATTTCCGGCACAGAGGCATAACACCTTAGGCCTCAGGAGCGGTAACGCATCCGCATTTTGACCTTTGTCTTTGTGTGGATGTCTATAGGCTGCAGTCATCACTTAACATCAATGTGAATTGCACGCTTGTTTACACTTACATTACATAAAAAAAAAAAAAATCATAATGAGAAATATTTTAATAACTAAAAACTGGTAAGGTTCGGTTGCACCAAAATTATTGTTAAAGTTTTTGTTATTTTAACTTGTACCTTATCAAAATATAGAGAAAAATACGTAGAATCATGGAGAAATGCTCAAAAAATAATTTAAATGGTTGTTTTTTTGTCGGAAATGTATATTTTATGTAGTGTTTGTATGACAACAATATGTCACCATATTGATACTATGACATTCTTGTTTTAGAGATATACTTACGACAGTTAATTGAAGGTATATAAACGATTTGAATAGCTAAAAATCATTTTGTATTTTATGCTTCTTTCAATATAGTGTACAAGGTGCGGGCCCAAGCTTCATACATTATGGAACGTCTCCTTTAGCATCCTTAATTTAACTGACAAATGTTTTGGAGCGACCGAAATTATCGGAGAACCTACATAAAAAAAAAGATTCCGACGAATTGATAAACTCCTCTTTTTTGCGAAGTCGGTTAACAAAGACAAAATTAAATCGTTAATAAACAGTTACAACAGATGAGAGGAGAGGTGTGTGCGTTCGAGAGCCGCGAGGCGGAGTGCGCCGGGACTTGCGAGGCGCTACGTTCGCAGCTTCAGCAGATACAAGGTATGACACTTTTATTCTGGTGGTAGAGCTACAGTGCGGGAGCTCGCAGGCGTAGGCACCACCGCATTACCTTATATACTTGCCGCTAAATGGTAGTGTTCAGCACTATCGTGTTCCGGTCAGGTAGTGTACTGTACTGTGTACTGTAGGTAATGTACGGTCATGTAATATCCGGCACAGAAGCATAACACTTTAGGCCTCAGGAGTGCTAATCCATCTGCATTTTGACCTTCTTTGTGTAAGTGTCTTGCTGTAGTCATCACTTAACATCAATGTGAACTGTATCCATTACATAAAAAATGACTGTATTCCTTTTCCTATTGTTGTGTTGTTGAAGATATATTTATTTTTGCCCGAATAGAAAAAAATATGAGAGTGAATCATATCGATGCGTGCGCACATCGACAGATAAAAGCAACAGTCTGAAGTTAGTTGCTAAACTATTTGTTGTTTTGTTTTATGACTGATATATTGGATTGTTACGCTAAAGAAGTTTAGCTTCTTACGTGCGTGCATAAGTACATACTGTTTTTTTAGAGTTATGTACCTTAAAAAGAAAGGAACGGAATCCTCATAGTATCATTTCACTTCACAAAATATTTGTTAAAGTAAATGTAAAATTTTACACCCTTTTTAAACATTAACTAATTTGGTACAGTTAGAGAAGGATGTTAAATTTTACATTAAATTTAACAAATATTGTGGTGCAACTGAACCATACAGTCGCTCGCGATTTCCTTTTACTTTATTCGTAATTCCGTATAGTATTTCTGGACGACAAGTCGGAGGAGCTGCAGAAGGCGCAGCAGCAGAGCGAGAGCCAGCAGACCGCCATCAACGAGCTCAAGGAGCAGCTCAGTAGAGCCAGCGCCCTCGCTAAAGAGGTCTGTATATTTGTTTCTTGATGTTGTAATTGCTTATGCAATTTTGCTTATATTATGGAATATTGACTTACAGTACTCGACAATTAATATTGCACATCGAGCCTACGAAAGAGACAATCAGCTAGTTTCGACTTTGTAGTGTTTATCTCTGCTGCACACTGCTTACGTAAGCACCGATATTGCGGTATTGGTCAAAACTTGATCGTAATGTTCGACAAACGTCAAATAGGTAAAGTGCGAAAGAGATAACACTCTACAGACCCGAAATTAGTCGAAGTCATTCATTCTAGTTTGACAGTCACAAGTGTACCTTAGTTTTTTTTTTCTTTTTTTTTTTCTTGGAAAACAAACAGTTTATTAAGACTAATTAACATTATACAACAGATAACTAATAAAAACCAATTACATGTTTTCACATATAAGAAACTATAGAACACACTTGCTTAACAAATATTAGAATGACTTAAAATCACAATTAGATTTCTTAACTTGGAAATATGAGAATGCGCGGCGAACCAGTGCCCAGTCAACGTGTTTACTACAGATACAGGTTGCGTTACAAATAGATCCAGTTCTGGAAAATCTTTTATTTTATTGAATTCTGTTACTGCCCTAGAGAAGAACGAGTTTTGTCTATGACTTGTATGATACTTTGGTGTGGATAAATCAATAGGTTCTCTACGTGCGCGTGATGGTACTCTAATATTAATGTGTGATAAAAGCTGAGAAGAGCCTATATCAGTTTGGGCTATTTTACAATGGAGAACTACGTCCGCTATACGACGTCTCTCAGATAGAGGCAGCATATGCTGTCTGACGCATCTGGCCTCGTAGTCTCTATCATTAGTCTTGCATTTGTATTGCAGATATCTGAGAAAGCGAGCTTGTACAGACTCTAATCTATTAGAATATAATTGATAATAGGGACTCCAGACTTGTGAGCCGTATTCTAGAATGCTTCGCACAAAAGAACAATATAGAATTTTGATTACTTTGATATCCAAAAATTCGGCACAGGTTCGCATGATAAATCCCATAGCTCTGTTAGCCTTTTTAAAAATATAATCTATATGTTTATTATAAAGTAATTTAGAATCCTGAATAACCCCGAGATCGGGAATTTCATTAACTATCATAAGCGGCGCACCCTTTAAACTATATTTGAAATGAATTGGCCTGACTTTTCTGGTGAAGGTCATGGAGTAGCATTTAGAGACGTTCAGATCTAACTTATTGCCAACACAGTATCTCTCGGAACAGTTCTAATCCTCTCGCAGAAGTTTACAGTCAGAGATAGTTTTGATTGTTTTGTAAACTTTCATATCATCAGCATATAAGATAAAATCGGAATTCTGAAAGCAAATGTTGATGTCGTTGATAAAGAGGACAAAAAGCAAAGGTCCTAACAGAGATCCCTGGGGCACACCTGAGGGAACTTGAGACCAATCAGAAGCAGAACCATTAACTACTACCGATTGAGATCTGTTCGTTACATACGAAGTGAACTATCTAAACAAGTCTCCATGAATCCCTGCGCGCAGAAGTTTACTGAGTAGCATTTGATGATCAATACGATCAAAAGCTTTACTATAGTCAGTAAACACTGAGTCGACCTGCACACCAGAGTCCATGTTGCGAGAGGTATATTCGACGAACGTTAGTAAATTTAAAATAAAAATTAAAAAAAAATAAAATACGCTTACACTCACAGCCCCACAGTAGGTATAAACCTGTGTCGTGGGTGCCGTTGTACACATACAACACATACACAAACACCCAGACCCGAAACAAATATCTGTAGGCCATACAAATATTTGTTTCGGTGCGGGGATCGAACCCGCGACCCTTCGAATCAAACGGTGGTTTCGCACCGCTGGACTAACCGGGTCGTCAAATTTGTAGATATAGAACGTTTTTTAAGAAGGCCATGTTGTTCATTTAAAAAAGTTGATGATAGAGCTGAGTACACCTGAGTGTAGACTATTTTTTCAAAGATTTTAGCAAAAATACAGAGTTTTGAGATGGGTCTATAATTACGCGCATCGTTTTTATTACCATTTTTATGAATCGGAGTAATGAAAGCAGACTTCCATATGTCAGGAACACAACCCTCTTTAAGAGATCGTTGATATAATAGAGTAAGCGGCCCAGACAGATTTTTGGCACATTTCACGATAAAGATAGGCACAATATGATCTGGCCCAGCCCCCTTATTCAGATCTAATTTTTCAAGTAGTTTATAAACTTCTGACCGCTGAACAAATATATTGTTTATGAAAGCGGCGGAATCGTTACTACGTGCATAATCCAAAGATAAGCTACCACAGGAAGAGGATGAAAGAAAATTAGACTGGAAATAGCTAGAAAATAAGTCAGCAATCCCTTTTCCACAGTTTGCAGACTGGCCATCATAACAGATAGTGGAGGGAAATTAATTAGAATTTTTCTTTCTGTTGTTTACATATGACCACAAGTTTTTGGGACAATCCCTACTAATATTATAAATGCGAAAGTAACTCTGTCTGTCTGTTGCCTTTTCACGTCCAAACGACTGAACCGATTTCAATGAAATTTGGTACAGATATAGAACTGACTTTGAGAAAGAACATAGGCTACTTTTCGACATCCACGCGGGCGAAGCCGAGGGCAACAGCTAGTATTTTATAAAAGTTTCTACGTTATGAACGTAAGACTTATAACACTCCTCTTCCAGTAATTTAGCCCTCTTTCTCAACATTGCGTAAGTAATTTTATCACTAGAGTTTTTGTAAATATTATATTTGGTAAGATATTTATGTTTTTGCCTAAGCAACCTTTTTAGCGGAGTAGAATACCAAATGGGGAAAACTGAACAGTTGAGTAATTTATGCGGTATGTATAGATCTCTTAATTTGTATAAATAATCATAGAAAGATTCGTCTGCTTCCTTTAAGGTTTTATTGCAAAACATGTCGCCCCAATCAGTGTTACTCAAAGCCACATTAATTTTCTCAAAATCTGCCCTATAATACTGATACTTTAATATTGGTGTAGGTTTTAATATTTTGTAGCTATATTCGATATTAATAATGATAGACTTGTGGTGGCCATCTTCCGGTACTAAAGGGGCGTCACAATGAGAGACTACAACATCGGAGTTACATAGGACATAATCTAGTATTCTATTGCAGGTGTAGTTTCGGCAGAAATTGAACTGGTTCAGATTACATTCCGCAAGTAGTAGTAGTATCAAAAAAAGCATACTGACATTCACCTGATATGCCAGAGGGCTGCAGGAGACCATCCTCGAGAGACCAGTCCACATTTGAAAAGTTAAAATCACCCATTTTTAAGAAAAAATCGTCTGGATGAAAGTTGACTATAAGAGATATATTGTCTGTAAAATTCGAAAGCTGAGTATTAAAAGAGTTGCCTAGATTTTCTTCACATAGGTACAATGTACATAAATGAATCTTCTTAATCGTGCGATTGTTATGCTGTAAATACATAGTCACCCTCAGCAGAGCTACACCGCTCTGTTTGGTGAAATACAGTAAACTCCCTACGAACAGCTATCAAAACACCTCCGCCATAAATCTGCTGGGTAGCTGCGTAGTTTCTATCTCGTCTGTATACATCGTACCTATCATCGAAGTACTCGCTGTCAAAAACACTATCAAGCAGCCATGTCTCAGTCAATACAACTATATCATAACTATTTAAATTTAAATTACGCTTGAAAATATGTGATTTTGTGCGAAGCCTCCGTGCATTTTGATAGTAAATATTAAGATTAGAACCTTTTGAATATTTTACAATAACTGTATAAAAACATTTTAAATAATAAATACTGGATAAAATTAACACGACAGTTGATAAACGGCACTAAACGCGCAATAGACATTTTATAAAATGTATCATACATTAACGACAAAAACATAAAAAAGGATTCATTAAAAACAATACACAAACCGGCATAAAACTACAAACATTCCATTTAATATAAATATAATCATACGGCAGGGTGGGTACATTTTAAATAATCACAACGCAATTGTTGAGCTATAACTCGTTCCGGGCAATGCAGCCCAAGCCAAAGCGCAAGCAATATCGCACATGCAGTGCGTAGACGGCACGCTACTCTAGCCATTATTGCAGACGCACAAGCGAGTGGGAATTGCAGCGTATGATAATAACTTACAAGTGAAATCTGATACTGATCGCTTAGCTCAATGCCGGTCGGTGAATAATAAAGTAGACAAAAGACACCGGTTGCACCAACGCTTCTCAAACTTCTAACAAATATTAAATTAATAAAAAAAGTTACATAACAAACGTTGAAAAGAATATGATTTATGATATTTTCGCTAAATCTTTTTCGGACTTGACATAAATAATAGGCGAAGAATCCGATTTTCTTACCATAATTTTCGAGTGTTTTACCCATACATAAAGAAAATTGTGTTCTTTAGCGAGAGATTTTGCTTTAGATAATAAATCCTTATTTATCTGCGTTAAGTGATCGTTTACATAAAACTTCTTGTCGCTGGTAAAGCCCAAATTTGATAGGAACAGTTGCTTACTCCGCCGAGCTAGAGCCACAAATTCTTCATTTTTGTAACGATTGTTAAAAGAAACAATTACTGGTTTCTCTACATTTGGAACACGTGTCGGGATTCTTGCTATATAATTTATGTCCTCTTTTTTGATGACGCAGTTACCAATTTTACCAATATTCTCCGCAACGGTAAATAAATTTTCATCTTTCTTGAAAGGAACACTACGAATCTCAACATTATTGGAGCGAGCCCACTGATCTCGTTCTTCAATCTGCTGTTTTAAAAGCTCAAGTTCACATTGAAGCGTTGGCACAACTATCGCCAAATTTTCTACTTTAACAACCCTGTTCTCCAAGTTTTTCACAGAACTGGAGAACTTTTCAATGAGTCCATGCGCCATGTCCAAAGACTCTCGAAGGCTATTTAAGTTCAATTAGCTATTGGCCTTAGCTTATATTATGTCTTTCCTCAGCACAGGGTCAAACCTCAGTTGAATCCTGAACCTCTGTTAGGCTCGCGCGGAGACACGGGTCCAACACGTAGAGACCCTTTCGAGAACTTTAATTTATGTACTTTGAAACGGGTCACATTCAGCGCGACCTCTCTCTGACCGCATCAATAGTTAATATTGACACAGAAAGGCCACACAGTACGCACTTTGGGCTTTGTGGCTGAACCGGGGGGACCGGCCGGCCCACAGAATAGTTAATCTATTCCGTGGGCCGGCCGGTCCTATGGAGTGAGATCGTTATTATATCGTATCGTAATATTATTATTTAATTCTTTATTGCCACAATATGTCACATATCGACACGAACAGCGAACTTATCGCTTAATGTAATCTGTATTATAATTTATTTCCGAAAGATAAATTTTAAGATATCTTTTTTTTAATTGTATTAGCGTGCAACGAATGTGCGCGCTGAGGTCGGGGACCTGTCCCGGCAGGTGCGCGCTTGGCGCCGCGACCTGCAGCGCACGCAGCGGCACGCCGCCACTCTCTCCGTACACTACGCGTACGTAGCCACACTAACATACACTGCTCATCGAGAAATAATTCACATCAAGCCTATGAACGTGACAATCGGCTAGTTTAGGCTTCATAGAGCGTTATCTCTGCTGCACACTGCCTACGTAAGCATCCGTAGTCCGGTATTGGTCAAAACGATGATCAAATGGTCGACAAACGTCAAATAGGTAAGGTGCGAAAGAGATAACGTTCCACAGATCCGAAATAAGCAAACGTCTCTTCCTGAAGTCGATACAGTATTTCTTGTTGGATACTGTAGATTGATTGTACTACCAAGACAAAATTCTAATATATTTGTTAGAAAACAATCACTACAATTTCATCGTGTATAACTAACTACACTTAAGGGACTCATTATGTATTGATTGAAAACTGAAACGTGGTCGCTCACTATGGGCCTCTTGAAAAGGCTCAAGTTCACGCTGAGAGCAACGATGAGAGCTCGGCGTTTCCCTTCTAATTGGAATCAGAAATGAAGAGATCCACGTGAGAACCAACCGACATAGCCCAGCGGATAGCATAACACAAGTGGCAATAGGTATGGCACATAGCTCGAAGGACTGATGGCCGTTGGGAAAGAAGAATTTTCGAGAGGCGATCGCGTACCGGAAGACGAAATGTAAACTGGCCCTCCATGAAGTGGGGAGCCAGCCTACGTTTATGTTCACTAAATGAAATTTAGGGAAGGCCTTTGTCCAGCAGTGGACGTCTTTTGGCTGAAATGAGAATGATTATGACGTATCCATTACAAATATTTAAATATACGGGGTTAACGATTAGAGATTCTCATCGTTGCGTGAAGTACGTTTAAAACATCGATGTTGTTGTATCGTTTGCATTCCTAAAAGTGTGTTTATTTGCAGAGAGAAATGTCAGCAAGCAGAACAGTTGCAAGAGGAGTTGGAAGAGGCGCAACAACGCGGCATGTTGCTGTGCGGTGACGCACAACGTGTCGTCACGGACGTGCGAAGGTGTCTGAGACGCGCGCGCCTTCAGAACAGGTATGCTCACCACCTCCCATTACCTTTCTTTTCTATCAGTATGCCTACGGAATGAGACAGGAGATATCAAGACGTACAGGAACGCGGCATTTTGCAGTGCGGCGACTCACGACGTGTCGTCGCGGACGTGCGAAGCTGTCTTCCGAACACGTATGTCACCACCTCTCATTCCGCGTTATTGCATTATTACGCCCTATTGAATTGGATTCACCGCCTTTGTTCGGTTTGTGGTGGGCGGTGGGGTTGTCTTGTCCCAAAGTCAAATTAATAAATACCTTCTTTATGGAACGAAGCAATCAACACTTTAATTAAAAAGACGTGTGGCACTCGGAGACTGCCGCGGTAAAGCTATTGCATTTTCATAATTATCTAAAATTATGCAAAACAAAATAAAATGCAAATAAAAGAAAAAAAAATAGAAAAATGAAACAATAATTTTCTATTAATATTTACCACTTTTTAAATATTGAATGGAAAAACAATCAATAAAAAAAAATGAACAAAAACAATCTTGGCAGCGGTGGGATTCGAACCCACGCCTCCGAAGAGACTGGTGCCTTAAACTAGCGCCTAGACCGCTCGGCCACGCTACCCACGAGGTCTGACGGCGAAATTATACATGACTTTCTTTTAATGAGTTTAAAATTTGTAATCCGGAGCGTCCGGTTTTTTCGTTACGGAATTTCTGAATTCGGTCCCCGCGCTCAAGGCCCGCGATAGAAGCTATGCAATAGCTTAACAGTTTTAATTATATTGACCTTTTCAAAATTCCCTACAGAAAATCATTAACTTCCGCGGGATAGGAACACTCTTTTTAAAAAAGTTCATATCATGTTTTCGCGAGCTTCATACATTATAGAAATCATATTTGCGGATTTTCCTCGCGTATACTATACTCACAACATCTTCTCTTACCCGTCGTTTCGGGCGTTTTCCAGTTACCGTGGTCACAGGCACACTTTTTCTACAATGTGTCACATTTTTTTTTAATCTGTAAAATTCAATAGTTGTACAATTATAACAATACTTTCCACGACGTAACAGGGAACAAGAGGAGAAAATTAAGGAGCAAGAACTGCTTATACGCCGCTTGCAGCAGAAGTCTGAATGCACCAGCAGCGACGAGCCTTGCTGCTCCAAGTACGCGCGGGAGAGGCCCGAGCCTGTGAGAGTCAGCAGGACGGCTAGCTGTTGCAAATGTCCCCCTTCGGAACATGCGAGTGCGAGCGAGATGGCATCCCCCCCTCCCCCGACGCCGCCGAGGAGATGGAAGAAGAAATCCTTATGTGAGACGGTAAGGAGGCATTGTTTATAATTTTAGTTATAGGTCGCGCCACGTAAAAAGAACGCTGGCGGTCAAGCTGCGCGTCATGTGTTTTTATTTCATTTTATGTTATTCTATGTAATATAGTTTTCAATCTGCCTACCAATACACGAAACCGCAAGCGAAAGCTAGATCAAAAATAAACCAATAGGGCTAGTACTTTCGTGCGCGAGTGTACCGATGCGCGAACACATCCCTTCTACTTTCTTCCAGCGTTCTTTTTACGTGGCGCGACCTATATACGTAAGAGTAACCACTTTTTTGCTCGAATAAAAATAAGTTGCTACACGGATGATTCCCTGTTTGTACCATTTGGAGTCGAAACGCTAAGTCTATGGGGTCCCAGTGCTGTTCTTCTATTTGGAGAAATTGCTAAGCGTTTGGTCGACACTTCCCGTGACCAGAGGGATGGCCAATGTCGGTCAGAGAGTAAGCTGTGCTGCTAGCCTTCTGGGAAATTTGCTGCAGTACGACGGCGATGTGGTTTTTTATATGCATGTTCATAACGACTTTAGTTATTAATTTTAAAATAGTTTAGTTGATACACTAACGTTTCCCAATCCAAACAAATAAGTTTTGTTTAGATTTTTTTTATTTGTCTGTTTTAAGTAATGGTAGGCTAGTGATGGCAAGCCATTGCTACATCCTAGGTTCGACCTCGGTTCACTTATGTGGCGCAGATGTCTAAAACCGTGAAGAGGTGAGGAAGGAGTGTCGGTGAGGAGAGGGCTTGAGATTTTTTAATTTTTAGAAAGTTTCTTAGCTCCCAACTGAGCTACCGAAGTCAACTTCAAGCAAACGTGCAAGAGAGCAAGTCGCGCCTGAACACAATTTTTATTGTTCTTCCATTTTTCGTCAATTTTTTTTTTACTCCTAATAACTACTGTATGTGCAGAGATGCGAGTGGTCATATCAGAGCGAAAGAGCAGCAACTCGCGTGAACGTGTCAACTGATACACACGCGTGTCCCTTCAGATCTATGGTGAGTTAGTTGATTTCAAATTCAATGATTTGTCTAGGTTAATTAAAAAAATAGTTTTTTTTTAATTTATGGCATATGGCATTTTATGGGATATTTCGTATTCGTATAAAAGCAGCGTTAAAGTAAAAGTCAGTCAGTCAATTTATCAGTCCATCAGTCAGAGTCACAGTCAGTAGTTCGAGTAAAGCGATGGCTACTTTACCAGAACATTTACAACCAAGTTTTGGAGGCAACCCGAAAGGACGTGTTTTCGAACTCTATATCACTATACACGGGCACTGTAATAAGCCTATATCAAACAAAATGCCACCAACTTTATTTAGTAAAACTCAAAAATACACCAAGATAATTAAATACAAAAAGAGCACCACACGCCTCTTTCAAGTTTCCCGCCAAAACCCCCATCTAGAGGTTGAATTCTCCCCTAAGGAGGTGTTTTTCGGTACATTATTCTTTGCTATATATTGTAGAGGAAACGGGGATAATATTTTTTATTTAATACGATAGTGGCAAACAACATGCGGTTCATATCGATGGTAAGTGAACATTGCAGACTATATATACGAGTTATACATTTTCTTCTATGAAGGAATTGAAAAATTTGATGATTCTCGTATCGGCTATATATTATTATTAAATTGGTATTTATACCTATTGGATTATTATTATAAGTCATTCTCTCTAGGTAGCTTATAACCCGACAATGCAAAAGTGTCCCTCTAGACCAATTTGAAATAAATGATTTGAATTTTGAATATTATAGACATTTACATAACTTTTCTGCTACCCATGAAGTCCAAGTTATTTTGCCCCTGTGATAGTTAAAACATTATCATACATTATCATCTAATCTATCCGGAACACGATAGTGCTGAATGATAGGTACCATTTGGAGGTAGATAGATTAGGTGGTGCGGTGGTCCCCCCTGAGGGTTTTCGCCTTGTCCAGGCGGTGGGGCTTAGTAGTCGGTGGATTGACACACCGACGAAGCTAAGAGGAACCCAGCGAAGGAGCGGCATTTGGCGTGGCTCTACCCGTCACTCGCTGCTGTGGTGTGGAGACGGCTGGGGAAGAGGTGTATGGCTATTCCGTTGGCCCTGCACCCTATCCCCAGCCGCCTAACGGTGGTCCCGCCATCAGATCGGGACGTGGTGGGGAGACGGCTGGGGAAGAGTCTCGCCGCTCGATAGGGACGTGGTGGGGCCGCGGTTGAGAATCAGTTTATCCCTGAAACTCCTGCTTCCCTGGGGCCGGACTGTGTGCCCCTAGACTCCTCCACCCGGGCGTCTTGACACGCCTGGCGTTGTGAGTGGTCGGAGCAGGGACCTTCGGGCGCCGGACTAGGGGATGTCCGTCACCCGAATGGAGAGGTCCCGGGTTGGCTGGCGTGCAGGTGTTTCGCACGCCACTAGTGTCGGTTGGAGCCGAAAGGCTCCGAGGAGGGCTCGGCAACGGGCAGCCGCCGGTGGGGTCGCGGATGTGTGCGATGACGTTCCCGTGGCCCCGCCACTAATGGGGGACGAGTCGGAACGCCCAGGGGCTTTTAGTGGGTAGACGGATGTCTTTTTTCGGAGTTTTTTCCATATGAACAGCATATTTATTTGCCACCTTCGTTACATAAAAACTTATGTGTCACTAATAAGAACCATAATAATGTTACAGTCGACGTGTCCGCGGGAAGGGAGGGAGAGGGAGTGCGGGCGGCCGGGGGGGCCGCACGGGGCGCGGGGGGCGCGCGCCCGCCGCTGCCTGCGCCCGCCCACTGGGCCAAGGCCGAGCGCCTTCACACTGGATTAGTTTGTGGCTTTTATGGGACAATAAAGGAAGATTTGAAATCAAGAGAAAGTGACAGTGACAGTGATTTTATAGTTTTTTCGGCAAATACTCCCAGATTCTGCCACTATTTTCAAGCACATGATATTATTGAGAACGTCATAATTTCACTTCTTGTGTCCGGCTAAAGATAAGCAAACGACAAATCATTATTTTTCCAACCGATCGAAAGGATTACGAGGCTTCTGTACTGTAATATCTATAGTTAAAAATGGATAAACATTATTATGGATGGGCAGCTACAGTACGCGCGAAATGCTACTAAGTGAAAATAGCTGCGGTAACTTCGCGGCAGTCTTTTGGCTAGCGAAGACGAGAAAGAAGTGTTTCAATGTTGGCCTAATGGTAGCTAACTACTGCCACATTTTCGCCCTCGCCTAACTCTTTTCTATGCCATAAAATCACCTTCGTAGCAACTTGTAACTACGCAAACGTATAGAAGTTGCGCTGTACGTTTGTCGATAGCGTCTCCATTCTAGTATCAAGGGCAATACCATCATCTCTTAAGACAGACTTATTTCGATCTTACTTTGTTTAAGTTAAACTTCTTTTGGCGCGATTGGAAAAATAATGAGAGTGAATTTTAGCGATGCGTACGCACACCGATAGATAAAAGCGACAGTCTGAAGTTAGTTGCTAAACAAATAAAAGCAACAGTCTGAAGTTAGTTGCTAAACTTTCTTTGTCGATTTGTTTTATTTCTGGTATATTGTTACGCTAAAGAAGTCTATAACTTCTTACATTACATTTTTTTATGTACACGCACATAAAAAAAAATGTTGAATTATATTATACTTTTATTTATATCTTGAATAACTGGAGTCTACAGTATCGAAACGTTAAATACTACAGTACAGCTGTCAAGAAACATTTTTCTTTCCACAGGTTGGTGTGCAATAATTAATTCTTGCTGGAGACTATAAATTAAGACGTAAAACACTAATGACTAAGTTAAAACTGATTACTAAAACATTAATAGGACTGCAAATAAGCATTTATTTAAAGAATTCGTTAATAATATTTTAATTTGTAACAGTATTTTGTACTAGTCTATTTAGATTATTTATATTTTAATAAAACTGTTATGTTTTCATATTTACTTGTTTCATTGTGTGAATTTTAGAAGGACATGAAAGGACGTTATTTATTAGTATAATGAAATACAATCTTTAATTAAAAAATATATTATAATTAATATATTTTTTAATTATAAAATATACTATATTTTTACAGTAAAAAATAATACAAACACAATTCCACTATTCAGTGACAAGCACTTTTGCGAACGAACATTATTTACAAGAAAATATTGAATTAAAACTAGGTTCCGTATTTATCTCGTGTATGTTAAACTAACGAATGATTATTTAAAATCAACCGTTCGGATCGAAGTTTCGGTCGCTTTTCAGCCAATTCCAACCACAACAGTTTTTAAGATCTCAAGGTTCAATTAGTCACTCGCTACGCAAGACGTTTTCAAAATACATGGAGGTAACTGCACATATAAATTCTTCAAACTGTTGTCAAAATGTCACCTCAGTCTGCCCGTGAGACCACGGAATCGGAAGCTGAATAGCGAACGGGTCGCTAATCGTCGGGTTGATTTTAAATAATCATTTTAGTTTAATACACGCGAAATAAATCCGAAAACTAGTTTTATCTATAAAATAATTTAATACAAACATTGTTGGGCAAAAGTTTTTCAAACATGCGGCAACCTTGATATTTATTATATCACAACATTTACAACAAATTGTGAGACATGTACCTACAGTTGTACTGACTGAAAGCGAATGAGTAGGGCTGGCACGCATACGGTTTGGTTTCCTCAAACGGAACTAAGAAACCTCAATGCTGCATCAATAAAAACATGAAACCGTATGTGCGTGGCCGGCCAATACTACTCAAGACTCAAATTGTACTTTCAGGGACTTATCTATTGTCTACAAAATAATAAAATATCACATGATAACGATGACAATAATTTTAGGAACTATTCCTAATAGTAGGGGAGCCCAGGATGCTATTTTTGGATTTACTCGAGCGCGTCAGATAAAGATATGGGAGATTCCTTGAACCCCGCTGGTTATCTCCACTAAATCTAAGGTTCGTATATAAAGACGCGGCCGAAGAATAGTCTTAAAAAAATTATAAATGTCGCTACGATCTTACTCATCTTCCGAATTGTCTGAATTTTGGATAGGAGCATTGTTTGGCCACATTTTAAACCCTCACAGAATATCTGACACGCTCTTGACCCAAGACGTTGATGCCGCGTCCTCTTCAAAAACATTTGATTCGTTCAAAAATGAAGGTGAAAAATTACTCAAGAATGTCAGATACTCAGAGAGGATCTAAAGTGAACCCCATCAAAGCTCCCATCCAAAATTCTGACAATTTGGATGCGAGGCAAGCTCGTGGCGGAAGTCCTAAGGGTTCGGCCTTTTATGGAAATCTTAGATTTGGTGGAGGTACTGAATTGGGTGCAAGGTATCTCCTATAACTTAATCTGACGCGCTGGAGTAAATTCAAAAATCCCCTCTTGGGCTCCCATACTATAACAGTAAATGACCTAACTGAAAATAATTACAATGTTAACTTACGTTTGGGATATGGATACTATACAATGATTTTGCTATTAATTTTTTACTATGTCATGAAATGGCAACCAGGTCTATAAACATTATTCCAGTGATTTAAATGTTCATTATTCATGTGTTGCCACTCCTGAGGCTCAAGGTGATATGCCTATGTGCCGGAGATCGCAGGGCCGTAAAAATGTAGAGTGTACGATAAAAATATTTCAAGGACATTGTCGTCAAAATAATTTTGGAGTTTGATGGAATGTTGTACCCGTGAGGTAAGATACTTGATCAATTCATCACAATATTGTGTGTGTGTGTTCACTTGGTCCAGCCGCGCCAGATGGAGGCGGCGGAGGGGGTAGGGTTGCCGACAGCGTGTGTGTGTGTTCACTTGGTCCAGCCGCGCCAGATGGAGGCGGCGGAGGGGGTAGTGTGGCCGACAGCGTGTGTGTGTGTTCACTTGGTCCAGCCGCGCCAGATGGAGGCGGCGGAGGGGGTAGTGTGGCCGACAGCGTGTGTGTGTGTTCACTTGGTCCAGCCGCGCCAGATGGAGGCGGCGGAGGGGGTAGGGTTGCCGACAGCGTGTGTGTGTGTTCACTTGGTCCAGCCGCGCCAGATGGAGGCGGCGGAGGGGGTAGTGTGGCCGACAGCGTGTGTGTGTGTTCACTTGGTCCAGCCGCGCCAGATGGAGGCGGCGGAGGGGGTAGTGTGGCCGACAGCGTGTGTGTGTGTTCACTTGGTCCAGCCGCGCCAGATGGAGGCGGCGGAGGGGGTAGTGTGGCCGACAGCGTGTGTGTGTGTTCACTTGGTCCAGCCGCGCCAGATGGAGGCGGCGGAGGGGGTAGTGTGGCCGACAGCGTGTGTGTGTGTTCACTTGGTCCAGCCGCGCCAGATGGAGGCGGCGGAGGGGGTAGTGTGGCCGACAGCGTGTGTGTGTGTTCACTTGGTCCAGCCGCGCCAGATGGAGGCGGCGGAGGGGGTAGTGTGGCCGACAGCGTGTGTGTGTGTTCACTTGGTCCAGCCGCGCCAGATGGAGGCGGCGGAGGGGGTAGTGTGGCCGACAGCGTGTGTGTGTGTTCACTTGGTCCAGCCGCGCCAGATGGAGGCGGCGGAGGGGGTAGTATGGCCGACAGCGTGTGTGTGTGTTCACTTGGTCCAGCCGCGCCAGATGGAGGCGGCGGAGGGGGTAGTGTGGCCGACAGCGTGTGTGTGTGTTCACTTGGTCCAGCCGCGCCAGATGGAGGCGGCGGAGGGGGTAGTGTGGCCGACAGCGTGTGTGTGTGTTCACTTGGTCCAGCCGCGCCAGATGGAGGCGGCGGAGGGGGTAGTGTGGCCGACAGCGTGTGTGTGTGTTCACTTGGTCCAGCCGCGCCAGATGGAGGCGGCGGAGGGGGTAGTGTGGCCGACAGCGTGTGTGTGTGTTCACTTGGTCCAGCCGCGCCAGATGGAGGCGGCGGAGGGGGTAGTGTGGCCGACAGCGTGTGTGTGTGTTCACTTGGTCCAGCCGCGCCAGATGGAGGCGGCGGAGGGGGTAGTGTGGCCGACAGCGTGTGTGTGTGTTCACTTGGTCCAGCCGCGCCAGATGGAGGCGGCGGAGGGGGTGGTGTTGCCGACAGCGTGTGTGTGTGTTCACTTGGTCCAGCCGCGCCAGATGGAGGCGGCGGAGGGGGTGGTGTTGCCGACAGCGTGTGTGTGTGTTCACTTGGTCCAGCCGCGCCAGATGGAGGCGGCGGAGGGGGTGGTGTTGCCGACAGCGTGTGTGTGTGTTCACTTGGTCCAGCCGCGCCAGATGGAGGCGGCGGAGGGGGTGGTGTTGCCGACAGCGTGTGTGTGTGTTCACTTGGTCCAGCCGCGCCAGATGGAGGCGATGGAGGCGAGGGAGGCGGCGGCGGAGGTGGCGAGGGTGGCGGCGGGGGTGGGCGGGGTGCCGCCGGCGGATTCCTCCTGCGTATAATCACAGCTATTAACTCAGGTGTTCAAAAATTTGCGCAAGCTACACGGATAGCGAATATTACGGATTTATTACCTTCACGCCTGCAATCCTCGGATAGGCGAAGCAAACATACCGACGCTCATGTCACGTTTTGTTCCTTGTGACGGATAGCGAGCCTATCGCTATCTTCGGGCACATTACGATAAAAGGGAAAGGAATGATAGTGCCCAAAATTATCCCCAAATTGACAGTTCATCTTTATGAGGGAACCCCAAATTATTTTAGTCCTTCGAGCCGGATCAAAAGTATGTGGGGGTTGTTAGTCCTTACATTCGTTGATAATATGATAATTATATGAAGGTGATGATAAGTATGGGGAGAGAATGATAAATAATACCACCCGGTTTTAATGCTAAATGAACACTCTTTTATTGTATAAGAAATGAGGGAATCGTCGGCATGTGCAAACGCAGCGTTAGCGGGAAACGTGCAAATGCACGGTTGACCGTACAATCTTCTTAACAGTAAAAGTAAATGAGCGACATGTTACTATGTGTGCGTGTGTGTCGGTATCGTACCTCGGCGGTGTCGGGCCAGTGCAGGTGCTCGGGGGGCTCGGGCCCGTCGGGCTCCAGGTCGGGCCCCTCCCAGGCCTCCCAGGCTTCCTGCCACGCGCATCCCGACATGCTCGTCCACGCTTCAACTCTGTAAACGCGTATACATACATCCATGATAAAACGCATCAAACTGGTCATAGGCTTGTAAATGAAAGAAAGAAAATATTTTTTATTCGAGTAAGATTTAACAAACAACCAATTTCGGCAGGTCATTAGAATCAATAATTACCTAGAGCGAATAACTATTACATGACCGCTCACGTGACAGGCGCGAAATAACGGAAAACAGTAGCATGAAAGTGACAGCGACGGGGGGACAGGTACCCACCTGCCCAGGTCGGGGCGGTCGGCGGCGGCGGCGGGGGCGGCGGCGGGCGCGGGGGGCGGCGGCAGGCGGGTGTGGGTGCGGACGGAGGGGGGCGGGGGCCGGGGGACACACACACCAGGTACCCACCTGCCCAGGTCGGGGCGGTCGGCGGCGGCGGCCACGGCCAGCACGTGCAGGGCGGCGAGGGCGGCGGCGGGGGCGGCGGGGGGCGCGGGGGGCGGCGGCAGGCGGGTGTGGGTGCGGACGGAGGGGGGCGGGGGCCGGGGGACACACACACCAGGTACCCACCTGCCCAGGTCGGGGCGGTCGGCGGCGGCGGCCACGGCCAGCACGTGCAGGGCGGCGAGGGCGGCGGCGGGGGCGGCGGGGGGCGCGGGGGGCGGCGGCAGGCGGGTGTGGGTGCGGACGGAGGGGGGCGGGGGCCGGGGGACACACACACCAGGTACCCACCTGCCCAGGTCGGGGCGGTCGGCGGCGGCGGCCACGGCCAGCACGTGCAGGGCGGCGAGGGCGGCGGCGGGGGCGGCGGGGGGCGCGGGGGGCGGCGGCAGGCGGGTGTGGGTGCGGACGCAGAGGGCGGCGGCACCGGCACGGAGGCGGCGCACCGCGTTCCGCCAGCCGCGCCACTCGTTGTAGTCGCTGGAGTACGAGTTAGAAAAATCATAGCCAGCTCCATAAATTATTCGTTTCTAAAAGGATTTTTTTTTATCTACGACCTGCTATCCGCCGCCGGACTATAAGCGAGTGGGTTGGGTGGAGATTGACGTTGGGAGCGGCTGCAGTGATTAAACTGTAATCCTCAGAGTACTGTTATTCGGAGAACGCTTGCGCTCTCTTTGGTCTTTTCACCGACGCGCAGAGAGGCTTCGTTAACCATCACTGTTTACATTCCAAGGTAGTAGGTTGTGTAAACCACGGTACGCCGGCACGGCAATTGTACTTTCTGCACTCTTTGGACTAAATCTGTATGCCATATTATCCAGATTGGTTTCAGGATAGTGCTGTAGACTAGCAACTTGTTGTTAAGTGATAGGGCTGCTTGCCTTCCGAGAATCCAGAAAAGGCTTCCGAATCGCTGATTACTTTCATCTCTCTTGGCTTTAATGTGTTGTGTGGTCTAGAGTTCTTCCAAGTTAGACGTTGGTCCATGAGAAAGCTGAACAGTTGAACAGGCTGAAGTGTTTTACACAATTTGTTTGTGTAACACGGTGGTGCCAAGCTTTACTGGTGGACAAGTCGCTTTTTCGAAAGGGAAAGTGAAACTAACTGATTTAGGAACTTGTTTAAATTTTCCATTTTCTTGACCAGGCCTTTTATTTTTAATTTGGTGTTTGGTGTTTGGTAAGTCAGGTTTTTCAAAAGATGAGAGAATTCAACATTGTCCGTGTATGTAATAATGGTGACATTCGATGACTGGGGAAGATCATAGGTGAAGATGTTGTAGAGAACGGGTTCAAGACTGATCCCTGAGATACACCAGAAAGTTGTATAAGGCGGATCTAGTCATCCCTGCTTAACACGGAAGGACCTATTTTCCAGGTGACAGAACAGGGGGGTGCAAATGGTATGTGGAAAGAGTTTTTTAATGTTGCAGAGTAGGTCCTTAAGCCAGACTTTGTCAAAGGCTTGTTGGACATCAATGAAAGCAGCAGAGCAGTATTGTTTGGTTTCAAAGCATTTCCGTACTCAATGATTCATCATTGACTCTGTGAACCTGTTCTAAGGTAGAGAGATTCTTCTGGAAGCCAAATTGGTGGTTTTGGTATACCGCCTTCCTTTACACATTTGGAGAGTCTTGAGAGGAATAGCATTTTTTTACAGTGGATTGCAGGAGGTTAATTATTTCTTTGATGGCTCGATTGAAGTCAGCTTTGTCCGAGGAGTGGGTCAAACTCTGAGTATCGTATGTTTCTCTCGGATATTGCGCCTCACGTCCGGAGGAAGGGCGACGCACGTATCACTCGTGAAATTGTGCAGTTCTGGAGTAGTTTTGCAAGCGGCCACCTGAACTAGGTCGGTAAAGTAGACGCAGGCTAGGATATTACCACACCTGACACTCCGCCAAAATTCCATACAAACGCTTAATTTGGTTTCTATCTATCAGTGACGTGTATTTACACGCGCACCTGCGTGCGTAGCACGTACAAAATACCAACCGTCGCCCATAAGAGGGGAAGGGGTTGTGTATGTGCGCAAATCGGGCGGGACGTCGAAGTGACCATTCTATACGTAGTATTATTACTTAATCTCTGATATTACGAAAGAAATGAATTTATGCTTTATACATTTCTAAAAATTAATGAAAAAATGTCGCGGGATGGAGGCGTAGAATATTCTCTTTTTGAGTTTATTTTCAATATTTTTATCACACCGGAATGAAAAAGCAGGTTACCTGAGCTCGAGCGTGTGCGGCAGGCGCACGTCGAGGGTCCAGGCCAGCAGCGCCACCAGCTGCGCGGCCAGCCCCAGCGCCGCGCCCACCCGGTGCGCCGGGTGCGCCGCGCCCCACGCGCCCCCACCGCCCCCTCCGCCCCCTCCGCCCCCTCCGCCAGCCCCACCCGCCCCGCACGCCGCCTCCTTCTCTTTGTTCTGACACACTGGACGATCAGAAACGATTTTTACGTGTTGCGATTTCACTCGTTCGCTGGATAGTTTTTGTGGGAGCGACTTCGGTGAAAAGGAACGGAAATATGTGACAGGAAAACAGGGGAGGCGTGCGCCGTTCGATTCGATCGAAGAGCGCGCGTAGTCGCGGAGAGGTGGGTGTGGGACGGTGTCGACCTCTCCGCGACTACGCGCGCTCATCGCTCAGCGTTAGGTCGCGACGTACCGTCCGTGTTGTCGTACAATAGAGTGTACGATGCGTAAGAAAAAGGGAAATACGATAATATTTGCAGGGCCATGCGTTGCCTTCTAACCGGAACACAAATACGAGTAGTTAAGTACTGTCGTCCAAATAGGCTAGGTGTCATTTGACCCACCACCATTTCAAAATCATACTCATTTTTAAATGGTGGTAGAGTTCCAATGTAGCTCGCTCGAGCTCGTGGGCGTAGGCACCACCGAATTACCTAACTTATCAGCTGCTAAATGGTAGTGTTCAGCACTATCTTGTTCAGTTATATGGTTGACTTCGTAATAACTATCACAGAAACATAATAACTAGGGTCTCAGGGGTGGCAACGCATCTGCATTTTGACCTCTGGTCTTTGTGTGTCTATAGGCTGCAGTCATCACTTAAAAAAAGGGGCTAATGTTGGAAAATACTGAACCAATCATGAAAATTCTTTCACAAACAGAAAGCTACACTATTACGCGCTATAGGCTATATTTTTTTTTTTTTTTTATGTAATGGAAGTGGTAAACAAGCATGCAGTTCACATTGATGTTAAGTGATGACTGCAGCCTATAGACACCCACACAAAGACCAAGGTCAAAATGCAGATGCGTTACCACTCCTGAGGCCTAAGGTCTTATGCCTCTGTGCCGGAAATTACAGGGCCGTACATTACCACCTGACCGGAACACGATAGTGTTGAACCCTACCATTAAGCGGCAAGTATATTAGGTAATGCGGTGGTGCCTACGCCCGCGAGCTCCGTCACTGGAGCTCTTCCACCAGTGAAAAATACTGTATTATGATAGGCAGTAGTAGTGTAGGTAACATTGCACCTGTGCGTAGTCGGTACTAGCCGCTAGTTAAAGCATCAACGAAAAAAAAAAACCTTACCCCAAGACTGTACCTCGGCGAAGTCACTATCAATATCGATCCAGGGCGCCACAATGTGAAGATGAGGCCGCCTGGGGGGCTCCTCTTCCGGATAGTCGCCCACAAACTCCATGTCTTCTATACTGTCACTAAAATCACAAGAGTATTTTCTGAGATTTTGATTTGATTTGATTCCATACAAAGAATAATGGCAAGTTCCATATTATTAAATTGATTTGTACAGAAACAAATTAACCTTTCCTAAGAACAGTAGATCGACTCCATACTAAACTTAATTTTCAAACTTTTTATACTGAAGAGTTAAAAATATTTTAAAAGTCAGACAATGTTGTTTAGGTTCACTAGATAATACTTTAAAAGCTGTTTACAGTTTTTCATATTTTCTGTTCAAATCTCGCCATGATTCTTTTTTAATAAAAGTCATTATAATCAATAAAAAAACAGTGTCTGTACTTATATGTACCCACGTAAGTAGTTACATTTCTTAAGCATAACAATCCAATATATCAGAAATAAAACAAAACAACAAAAAAGTATAGCAACTAACTTCAGACTGTTGCTTATAACTGCTTAGCAACTAACTTCAGACTATCGCTTTTATCAGTCAGAGTGCACATGTATCTTAAAAATCACTCTCATATTTTTTCCAAGGGGGATTATACTTCAAAATAGTTAAAGTTGGCATTTAGAGAAAGTTAATTCTGTGTATAAAATATATTTAATTAAGTACACTCAAACCAAATGTAACATAAAGGTCTTTAAGGGATATGATAGAAGAATTGTACACATACCTGGAATCATAGCTCATATAAACTGGAAAAATATATCTATTCAACTGTCTTATCCGTGATCGCCTCAATGCAGCTAATGCCTGTGTTCGGTCATTGTATGTACAAATCCTATTCTGTAATTCCATCCTTTGCAACTGAGCGTGCTTGCCTAGACTCGATACCCGCTTCTCATACCTTGGCAGCTTTATCCGTAATTCATTGTTATATTGAACTAAATCCTGAAGCTCCTTTTTCTTACTATCTATATTACTCCTCCGTTGGACTATAGCTAACCTCAACAAGTCAAGTCTGTCTCGAGACTGTTTCGTTTCTGTTAGTACTATATCTTTCTTTAGTTTTGGAGCAAGCAACTTTTCACATCTGTCTAGTATGTGTTGTCTGTTGATTTTCAGTCTCATCAATTTCACCTGTTTTTCTGCATATCTGGAAGTTATTGATCATAGATTATTTGTGGACACTGATACTGAAAATATTTTTGTAATAATATGTATAAATAGTTGCTTTTTCATTTTGTTTGCTTTTTTAATATTATTTTGTAAATATGTAACTTTACGCCTGTATTCCCCAATGGGGTACTTAGAGGTAAATGTATGCATTCAAGCATACACACAAACATTCATGATTTGATGTTTGCGTTTTGGCACTTGTAACAGGCGGTGAGCCTGTTGACATCTTCGGTCACATTACCCAATTCGCTTTCAGTTAAATAACTCATTGCAAATTCAGAGGTACTGGAAAACATCCAGAAAATGGAAAAATCCCTAGAAAGTCTGAGATAAAGGATTGTATTTGGACTGGACCTCTATCTCTGGTAGTCTCCGACCCAGGAATCGAACCCAGGACCCAAGCTTAGCAGTAGAAGACTGCTACCATTAGACTACAGATGCAGATTTTTTGTACATGTAAGAAGTAGGTACTGTACTTGTACTATGTGTCTCTTCTGGGCCAAATAAAGTGATTTATATTTTGACACAAAAATCAGTTAAAATCTCTAGTTTATTGCAAAATGTTAATGTAATTATTAGTAAAAAATCATTGCAACAACACAATGATTTATTCACAATTGGACAATTTTATGTTTGTGTATGTATGTTCTTTTTCCACTATAAGAACATAGTTGTTTTTGTGTTTTTTTTATTTGGTAAGATGTATTTCAGCAAAACTTAAAATATGTATGAGATATGAGAAATATGTGTTTCAGCAAAACATATAATACATTTCTTACTGGTAATTTATCAGAAGGTTAATAAAACATTGTTCAATATCTGCGAACTACGCTAGGCCACGCAACTTGAGATTAGAGATACGGCGTAAAGTCTTTGTGTATCTTAGTTTACCAATAATAAAATAGGACAGAGTGAATCATCGGTTTCTATTACGCGCCAATTACGCAAACTCACCTGTCCGAGTAAGGCATGGATGAATGCACGAAATTCCCACTTCTAACGCAATCGACACAGTAAAAGTTCTTCTTTACTGTATAACAGAGAACACACTTTTTATAATGGCCGTCACTCTCCGTGGACGACACTCGGAAGTCCCTGGGTGCTTCGCTTTCAGTTAAATAACTCATTGCAATTGTTTTATAAAATTATTTTAACTTTTCACATCACCAATTGTATAAAATGTTGCTTTTGGAACACATTGTCATAAACACGTCAATGTCAGCTGGTACAACAAAACCGTGAACAAAACGTTTGACGTTGGTTTGACTTTGACGGGTTTGACGCTTGACGCACTTGACGTTTTGGTGTGTTTACTCAAAGTAGTGCCTTACAAGAATTAGTAATCCAATCGGCATCAAATTATAATCGGATTGCTGTTTGAGCACTTTCGGAAAAGGAGGAGGTTTATGGATATTTATTTATTTACACTTTTCTACGTATATTAGCCTACTACGCATATTAGTCTCAAATGAAGTAAAATTATGGAGCCCCCTATTATAATAACCCGGATAGCCCGGAGCTGCCAGCTGATTATGATTGATACGGGGCAAATGCAACGGTAGCTACTCTTCTGTTTAAAATAGACATGAAGAAGAACGCGCAAGCAAAATAAAAAACGACTTTTCCTCCGTAAGTTTTAAAAATCTCTTAAAAGTGTACCTAAAACTTTTATGATTTTTGACTCTCTCTGTTGCTCGTAGTGTGTTGGCTCCATTTTTAGCTTCAGCTTCATGGATTCATACTATTGACTAGTTAACTGAAAAAAAAAATGGATTTCCGAAATGAATATTTTGATGACTATTTTATTGTTAATAGTATGTACTTAGTTAGATACCTATTACAGTCAGCATTTAAAAATAAAGAAGAATAATATTGGACGTGAAAATATCCCAATTTGAATAACATTTATTTTATGAATAGAAAAAAAAGTACTAATGTATTAGCATTAAATAGTTAAAACGAAGTAGGTACTTAAGAATTGATATTTTCTTCAAAAAACAGCTCTTAGTCCATAAATCGCGTTAATTAAAAACTGGCTTATGAAATATGAATTTCTAAAAGCCTTTTCCATTTCCAAAATAGATTCGACCCCGATATTCGTAAAAATCGGCCGGCGGCGGGAGGTTTCGCGATGGGTGCATTCAATTTTCCAATTTAAAGAAGCGTAAAGCGCACTGCATGCATCCCTAGTACAAAGCAGATACCAATCAACTGGGTCAGTGTGTTTGTACGCTGCGTCCGACTCGGATTGAGAAAACTCTAGCCTAATTCGGAATGGGAGGATTTGGTATCATATCGGACGTAACAAGTCTTACTGGTGGACTTCTAGTATCGAAGTTCGCGAGCGCGTGTGCCGGAAAAATGTTAGCTCTTCGACGTTCATTTTTTATGTTTAACAGTGGCAAACAAGCGTGCAGTTCACGTTGATGTTAAGTGATGACTGCAGCCTATAGACACACACAATGGCCAGAGGTCAAAATGGACAGCACCCCAAGAAAATAAGGCTTGAGTTCTGCTTAGACCCCGCCCGTGATGTTATGGGTTAAACCCAGCCATGGCAACGCCAGAGGGTGGTAGGGGAGGGTAGCTGCCTCTCTCTAAAGATAATAATAGCGCAATTTACAGCAAAGACTGATATATGCCAATGTATATGGTACCAAGCCAGTACTCCTCAAGCCAAGCTGCCCTCTCCTATGGCCAAACTGCCCCCTCTACATTAAAAACGGAATCTTTTGTATTGTGCAATTATTTAAATTTAATAAGGATGAATGAAATTTAATTTTATAATGTACTAGCTGTTGCCCGCGTATCGCCCGCGTCGATTTGTTTTATAAACAACTGAGTAGCCTATGTTGCTTCTCAAAGTCAGCTCTATCTCTGTACCAAATTTCATTAAAATCGGTTCAATCGTTTGGACGTGAAAAGGTAACAGACAGACAGCCAGACAGAGTTACTTTTGCATTTCTGATAGTAGTAGGGAGTAGGAATTTTGAAATTATTTGATGTATTTTATGATATCTATTGCTTGTCTATCGCATTGGGTAGCCACCTGTAAGGATAGATTTAAGTTGTGAAAAATAAAATAAATAATTATATAAACTTCTACCTAGTTAAGAGACAAAGAAAATAGTTGGCGCAATAAGAGCGTTCTCCACCCACTATTTGAAAACCAGATGAACGAACAAAAGATGTTTGAGACAGTGATCTAAATTTTGGATACCTAAATGTTATCATTAAAATACACATATCTAACGATGTGAGTAGATATTTGTATGGAGACCAGACTCGTAGTGATTACATTCCCTTTCTCATACATCTCTAGATACCAACTCGTCAACCCAATCTGTCTGGATGTTGATATGTAGGTGTGCTGATTGTATGTATGTAAGTAGGTACCTAAAGACGAACATAAACTAGGTATAAAAAGATACAAAGCCAGCGCGTTATTTGTCGTAACAATCTAGCAATCAACGCACGAATCCCAATTTGTTCGTCACTTGAACCTGAACAAATCCGGACTGATCGTTTCATTATCTGTGCGACAATCATAATAAAACTGCCTCTGTATTCACCGGCAATAACTTCACTTTTCCTAGCGATGATAAGGCGGTCTGCACGCGGACGAATTCAGAGCTCGTGGATATTTATCTTGTAGGTTAGGGTTTCCCAACATTTCCTAACCGGAACATGATAAAAAAAAAGAAATACGCTTACACTCACAGACTCACGTTAGGTACAAACCTGTGTCGTGGATGCCGTTGTACACAAACACCTCATACACACACCCAGACCCGAAATAAATATCTGTAGGCCATACAAATATTTGTCCCAGAGCGGGGATCGAACCCGCGACCCTTCGAATCACATGGTCATCTCACACCGCTGGACCAACCGGGTGATAATGTTGAACTACCGTTTGGCGGCTGTTACCCTTTTAATAAGGTAGGTAAAACGGTGGTATCTACGCCCTCGAGTCCCTACACTACACTGGAACTCAACCACTAGTAAAATTATAATTTATCGGGTATAACCGAATTCAATTTCACCCAATTCAGCCGTTTTTGTCTACTGGTATGTGTGCTTTTTTATGTAATGAAGTTGGCAAACAAGCATGCAGTTCACGTTGATGTTAAGTGATGAAAAACGTAACTTCACGTCTGTAATCCCCGAAGGGGTAGGCAGAGGGAAATGCATGCATTCAAGCATACATGTAAACACCCACGATTCTCCGGTTACGTTTTAAGTTTTAGGTGGCGAGCCTGTTGACATCTCTGGGCACATCACCAAACTTCGAGGTACTGGGAATTTGCCAGAAAATGGAAAATCCCAATAGAACTAGAGATAAAGGACTTTACACCACTATCACTAATAATCCACGACCCGGGAATCGAACCCAGTACCTCAGCGTAGTAGTAGTGGCCGGCTACCACTAGGCTACCGAGGCAGTTGAGGTGTTGACTTAAGTGATGATTGCAAGATATCTACACAAAAATCATCCCTTGGATGGCATCCCTTATTTGACATGTCTCTGTGATACTTATTACGGGGCTATACATTACCATCGCTATACGCTCTAGGTAGTTTTTG
Source organism: Macrosoma leucophasiata (assembly GCA_036365455.1). Taxonomy (NCBI): domain Eukaryota; kingdom Metazoa; phylum Arthropoda; class Insecta; order Lepidoptera; family Hedylidae; genus Macrosoma; species Macrosoma leucophasiata. The sequence continues at coordinate 25,618,222 of JAWQUS010000007.1, forward strand.
ATTTATTGACGCTTTGAAAGTATCTGTAAAGATCTATTCGAAATAAAAATATTTTCTATTTCTATTTCTATTTCATCCAACCGAAACACGACAGTGCTCAACACTACTATTTGGCCACAGATAATATTCGATAATGTGGTGGTGCCTACACCCTCGAGAACTCTACCATCAGTAAAATTATAATTTATCCGGTATAAACGAATCCAATTTCACCCAGTTGCACTGATGATAGACCAATAACCAAGCTGTCTATCGTGGTAGGTGTATGTACATCCTTGTTTTTTTTTCTTTTAATGTTTTCTTTTAGTTCTTTTTTATAAATACACAATTACCTAGGCATTTTGTTCTTATAAACTTTATTATTTTTTTATTTATTGCTGTTCTTATGTATAGCCATGATGGACAAAATGGCCCTAACGGAAGACCAGCGCTGGTTGTCCCACAACCAGCACACGCTGAGTTGGGGCCAATTTGTAACAAATGCACCTTTAATTATTGTATGTTTTAAAAATTCTGTTGTTCATGTATGTTGTTACAAATAAACGTTTCATTCTTTCTTTCTGATGCACTTATAAGTGCAGTTTAGAGTTAGGTGGTTTGGGCCCTGAGGTTCGGCGGCTTCAGAGACTCAATCGTCACGTGTGCGTCCAGCCTGAAGGTCCCCTATTCCATCGTGCACTATCTACCCGATACATTTGTTCTTGTATTGTCTCCAAACACGGTTCACTACGTTTATTTACTGTCTTCACAATTGTAATACATATAGAACGCGTGTGCTGTTTACCTAGTCGTTTGCGTTTCCAGACATACTGTTTTCCAGAAAGTATTAGCTTGGCCAGCCGTGATATGGAGTTCTGTTTATTGAGATATTTTGTTGACTTTATGTTTGGGAATGTGATTTCGTTTCATGATTTACTGTCTGTAAACTGCGACTTTATTGTAGCCTTAAATTAAAAAAAACAAAAACAACATTTTCATTATTTGCATGTCTTGTTACTTACTTTGTATCTGATGTATGTTTATTGTTTGGGTCATATGTCACAAGTCTCACGATTAGATAAAAAAAGTGTCTTTCTTTTTTCTATCGGTAAATAATGTTACCTAATTAAAAGATTCAGTCCCTATTACTACTACCTAAAACGTAACTTCACGCCTGTAATCCTCGAAAGGGTGGGCAGAGGTAAATGCATGCATTCAATCATACATGCAAACACCCACGCTTTCATTTCGATGAGATCATTTCATCGCCTACCGCCGCCGAATCATTATTGAAAATGTACATCAAAGTAAAACTATATTTAATTTTAAGTTAGTTAATACTGCGGTAACTGATTTATGGGGCGTATCTGTATCAATTTCATATGTTAGCCATCATATGTATATATGTATATATATATAGTAGTTTATTATATTATATATTATGTATTTATTTATCTTGATGTTTTAAGTAAATTTAAATTAAATATATCATGTATGAATTTTTGTATTTATTAATTAGTAAGTACCTATATCAATAGATATATTATTATTATTTTTTTTTGTTCTGTACTTGATATCATAAGTATGAATAATACTTTTTGTAACTTTTTTTTGCTCCCACACCCTAGACTATTTCTCCCATAACCCCATGGTTGACTGTCAGAGAATGCCTAGTGGCATTAAGTCCGCCATATGTATAATGTGCATAAAAGTATAAATAAATAAATAAATAAATAAAGTTATTCCATTATTTAAATCCGGTAGTACAAGTGACCCCACACACTTTAGACCAATTTCTGTACTACCTGTCTTAAGTAAAATGTTTGAAAAGCTCATTTTAATTCAACTACTTGCACATTTTAACCATCATAAACTTTTACATTGTCGACAGTTTGGATTTACTAGGGGTCGTTCAACTACCGATGCAGGTGTTGAACTTGTCTAACACATTTTTGAAGCTTGGGAAAAATCACATAATGCGCTAGGGTTATTCTGTGACTTATCTAAAGCATTTGATTGCGTTCAGGATGAAACATTGGTCAGAAAGTTATATCACTACGGCCTTCGAGATACCGCTCTCGAGCTTATGACTTCATATTTAAACAATAGATATATGTGTGTTGATGTAAATGGGACAAGATCTCCCGGGACTTCAATGGATATGGGGGTCCCACAGGACTCTATTTTAGGGCCATTTCTTTTCTTAGTCTATATTAATGACTTACCCTACATTATCAATGATGGCCAAGAGATGGTATTGTTTGCTGACGATACTTCTTTAGTGTTCAAAATTAAAAGACAGGAGGTAGATTTTGACTGTGCAAACAATACTCTCTCTAATATAGTACATTAGTCTAGCGCCAATAACCTTTCGTTAAATAGCAGTAAGACAAAATGTATTAAATTTACTACTCCTAACGTAAAAAAGGTTGAAACCAATGTTAAGATAAATGAGGAAGTATTGGAGATCGTAGAGTCCACGGTATTTCTGGGCATTACCGTGGATGCTAAATTGCAATGGGGTCCCCATATTGCCAAATTAGCTAATAGACTTAGCTCGGCAGCGTTTGCTGTGAAAAAGATTAGACTATTAACAGACGTCGAGACGGCTCGCCTTGTTTATTTTAGTTATTTTCACAGTATAATGTCCTATAGCATTTTGCTATGGGGAAATTCCGCCGACGTCAACACTATTTTTGTACTGCAAAAGAGAGCTGTCCGGGCGATCTACGGTCTGAGTCCGAGGGTATCTGTTAGAGATAAATTTAAAGAAATAAATATTCTGACTGTAGCTTCGCAATACATTTATGAAAATGTATTAAATGTCCGTCAAAACATTAATGAGTTTCCTACAATAGGTAACAATCAAATACTAGGAACAAATACAAATTGTCCGTGGATGCAACGCGGCTGAATAGGGTCAGTAATTCTTTTAGGGGTCAATGTATACGGTTCTTTAATCAAATACCCAAAAACGTTCAAAGTCTATCGATCAATAAATTTAAAAAAGTAATGAAAGAACGTTTATATAAATGTTATTACTATAAGACCTGTGATTATCTTAATGATAGTACATCTTGGGATTATAGCGATCGCTGCCAGGCTATTTCATGATACTGTTATTTCGTGTATTCTGTAATTAGTACCTACTGTTAAGGGTTGAATAATGTGAATACCCTAGCTGTAAATTAATTCCATCTTTTATTTTGCCGTATGCATATCCAGAGCAGTCATGCACGCTTAAATGTCTTTGCCTTTGGCGGCGTCGTGTGGCGGGTCGCTCACTTCTCTCCAAAATGGTCGAGGAGGGCAATGGTTGTCACATGCGTCATACTCGTGAACGGGTGCTGTTGGTGGGGACTGGTCTGTTCTGGTTTGCAGGAGCTACATCACATTTAGTAGATAGCAGTTTATTTGCATCTATGCTATGGACGTTCACATTATTTGATTTTTCACGATAATTTGTACTAGATTTAAGCTCTCATTTAAAAGAGCTCTTACTGAGTTTGTTGGGTAGCGGAGTTCTTCTCAGTAGTGACTGCACTTGGAACTCTGCTAAGTGAATAACTTTGATCTTGACGAATAAGTTTTTCTTTTTCTTCATTTATCATCATTGAAGGAATTGAAAAATTTTGTGATTATTATGTTTTAACTAAGTAGTTTAAATTCTAATTTTTAATTTACTATTAATATACGTAAGGAATAAGTCCTTTTGTTTGAATTGTTCGTTCACCAAGGTTCATTTTAATGCCTAAAGTTAATCTGTCTATCAAGTGACTTATAAAATGATTTAATATTTAATGGTGGAAGATTGTTAGGACCGAGATCCCGATGTTCAATTTAGTTGCGAATAAATAATGCTCGATCTCAGTCACGCAAAATTTACTGCCAGTTAAATACGTTCACAAAACATACTATGCCCATTTGCAAGAATTTCAGAGCAAAATTCAAATAGAGAGTCCTATTTTACTAAAGCCTGTTTACCAACGCTAAAACACAACCGTTATTGCAGTTGTTTGTGATAAAGCCAGCACGTTTTGTTTGTATTGTACCTAGTATCAGCTGCGAGCAAAGTTACACCTTTGTAACAACCGTTGCGGCTCGGATTGTCCTGTGGCAGGCTGTACACACACCAGCCTGTTCGGGTATTACATGCTTGTTTACAACAGCTTACTGTTTGACTTTTTATTGAATTTGCAATTATTTCTCACTTGTTTTGTAAGGTTTTGCGCTAAAATAATAGAAAACAACCGAAAGACTTTTTTTATGTTAGGAAGGTGTACGCTGCTAAAGGGATAACGCTCTACAGACCCGAAATAAGCCGAAGTCGCCTTCTTAGGCTCGATGTGCAATATTTATTGTTGAGCACTGTACGTATGTACTGATAAGGCGGTATTTGGTCAAAATGTGATCAAAATGGTCGACAAACATCACATAGGTAGTGCGAAAGTGATCACGCAGCGTCGAAATTTTCCGCAGTGATATATTTTTTGGAGTAGGCTGTTCAATTTCAGCGTTATGCTATCTTCGTGGCATTTGTTTTTTCTTTTAGACTGTATCCTGAATAGAACAGTAAATCGCAATTTTCAATACACGATAAATCAACACGAACAGAAGAATTTTCCAAATCATATTTATGATTCTCACGCGTGGTCGCTCTCGGATGGCTGGACGCTTCCATTGTGAAGCGAGCTTTTCGCACCTTTTATACCGAGGAATTTCCGATAACCCTTTGCTGTTTATACGGAGGACTAGTGTTTAATAATGTATGTGTAAAGAAAAAAGTTTACGGCCGATTGACTGTGGACACATTTATTAACTTTGGAAAATGTGACAGAGTACAGATGAAGCTAAATTACCCTGTAAAGTAAATATCTTACAAAAAAAAGAATATTCTGAATAACCAACAGAAATTGTATAAAAAAAGTGTCAAAATGTAGATGCGTTGCCACCCCTGAGACCTCAGTTGTTATGTGTCTGTGATAATTATTACGGGGCCATAAATTACCATCCAATCGGAACACGATAGTGCTGTAGGTACCATAGAGCAACACGGGGCACCGGCCGCTGTAGACCGGAGCACGTAGTATTACATATTTTCTGCCGGAGGGGAGTAGCCATGGCGTTTATATTACCGATGCAAAACATTCTGTCATTTTTTGCGGGAGGAAGTACGTGTCACACTCACACACACTACGAAACTCACACCTGGACTTTGAGATAAAAGTCTGAGGGAGAGGGGAGAGCCTGTGGCTACTCCCCTCGGGTCCGCCGCAGCCCCGGTTGTCCGTGTTGATCTATGTGCTGTACGCTACAATTTGACGGCAGATAGATTAAGCTATGCCTACGCCCTCGAGTTCCCTACGCTGGAACTCTACCACCACTTAACATTAATATGAATTATTCTTGCCACGACCTTTGCCATTTTCCACTTCAATGGTTATGTTTTAAAAGAAAGTCTAGACAAATGAAAGCCCAACCAAGCTCAGATGTCTCAGCGCAGTTGCGCCCGGAGATATCGTCAAAACAAATACAATTAACTTAATCTCCACAGAAAGCCACAATATCCCTAAAATATTAAACCGGCGCGGTCCAAGTTGTTACAACTTTTTTTTATTCATTCAATTTCCCATTTCGTTTAAGTAAAGTTAACAATTTAAGTGGATGAAAAAGTCGGGGTCGAGTAATGTAATTCTGTGCAGTAAATATTAAGAGATTGCATGGGACTTTGGAACTTGAAAATGGAGAAGAGGAGTATAATATTATGATAATGTTTGTTTAGTTGAAACTGCGGACAAAGAGATTGTAATTGTGATTTTTTAATTCAACTGAGTAGCCAATTTTGAGTACCATTGTGCTTTTAAAATTAATCGGCTAGAGAAGAAATGGTCCAAAAAATAGGTACCGAAGTAATATAATTATTTATACTATATTATGTAATACACATATACATACCCATAGATTTCCAATCCTCGGAATTGCTAATGTGCTCTAAGAACGTCATCAGGCTCACCGAGATATACTTAGTTGGCAAATCGTCGGGGGCAAACCCCGACAAATGCATGAACGTTCAGAGGTACTATTAACTCAGGAACTACCTACTGGTAGTTCCAATGTCGCAGTTTGCGGGCACTGTACTGTTTTGGTTAGATGTTAACATGATAAAGTCGAATAAAATTACTTACGGGACCGTAAGTATATTTTATCGCAGAGGCAAAAATATTACTTAGGTGTGTGGTTGCAACGAATCTACTTTTTTGCCCCAGGGTTTTGATAATGTTTATAGGCAGCAGTTCTAACTTACCATCCTCCTTGCTTGTTATCAACATTCCGTAATTTTCGACGCAGAGGCATAATTAGAGATCAAGCCTTAATTCGCCTTAAGACAAATCTACATTGAAATCTCTGGTTTTAATATATCTGTCCCGAAAATAACAATGCAGGATAGGCAGCAGCGTCCCGCCATAATACCTACTACCGCCGCTGCGATCGCAAATCCGCCTGCCAAGCGTTGAGACACAGTACAAATATGAACAGTGTGGAAACTACGTACAAAACGTTGAAACGTCACACTCACACAAACATGCGCATCGACGAGGACTCTAAGCGATTCTCGCGGTGCTGCAGTACTGAGTCACTCGCTACATCGAGCGTCGATGCGCATGTTTGTGTTAGTGTGCCGTTTCGAACGTTTTGTACGTAGTTTCTATACTGTATATATTAGTACTGTGGTGGAGATTTTGGCACATTTTTCCGAAAAACGTCTACTGCTGGACGAAGCCTTTCCCAAAGACAGTAGACTGTCATGGGTGTCTTTGGGAAAGGCTTTGTCCAGCAGTAAACGTTTTTCGGCTGGAGTGATGATGATGATGAGGATATTTGTTTATTAGCTACAGTTTTAACTTGTCATCAATGTGAACTGTATGCTTCTTTTGTCATGACATAACAAAAAGGCCTTTAGCGTTGTTAGGCGTCTTACGGCCGAAGTTTCAATTCCAATCCTATTGTAATACTCGTCATATCTGTCTAGATAAAAGGACCATTTAAAATACAAAAGTATAGAAACATCCTATTCCTTCTAATTACAGTTTTCTGCCCGCATGTTAAGTAGATATTAGGTTGAGGACGGTAAGGGGACACCGCACTACAAGGGCACTACAATCAACATTAAAAGCCTTTTAGAAGGACATGAGGGCGGCGGGTGGAAGGGAAGGGGGATGGGGACACAATCACCCTGTCGCGACGACTTATCGCGATCCAATCAGCCATTGTTGGACACGACCACATGAATGTTAGATGCGGTATTTGTTAAGATTACATGTCGTCGGCTTAATAACCTAACCTGCTAACTCCTTTTCAGACTGTCTTTAATTGCCGAATCTCGTAAAAATTCGAAAACAGATAATTTCATTTCTTTTGTTGTGTGTGATCCAATGGGTCCGAGGATGTCCCGAACTCACAATTTGACCCGTTAGTTGACGCTGCGGTCGGTTCGGTTAATAAGCTGGGTCCATCCCCCCCGAGGGTGTTCGTCTTGTCGTGGCCTTAGTAGCCGGTGCTTGTCCCTACACTGGCGAAGCTAAGAGAAATCCAGCGAGGCAGCGACGTTTGGCGTGGCTCTGGTTGACAATAGCTGCTGTAGAGAGGAGACGGCTGGGGAAGAGGTGTACGGGTAAACGGGTATGGCGCTGGCCCTGCATCGTATCCCGAATTGTTATCCCATTGGGCTATAAGAGTGAGAGTATAGAGAGTGCACCTGTGTTTGCGCATACACCTTTGCACTGAAATATATCTCCTGCTTAGTTGGTGTTTGTTGAGATAGGCCGCCATGTCGGATATTCAGACATGGCGGACATTATTAGTGAAAACTACGGCCTACAGACACGAAAACCAAGCGCTAAAATGGAAATATATTGCCACCTTTAGTTCTCGAGCCTAAGATATTTTGCCTTTGTACTAGAAGTTACAGGACTGTAGTCGATTCAAAGGAGATGTTGCGAGCTCGGCCCTGGTTCGTACAAGTCCTCAAAAAATGGGTAAACTAAAGAAGAATCTGAAAAAAATACAATTAATTTAATCAAGAACATATTTTAGAGTTACCACCACAATTAATTCAAACGATTTTATCATTTTCAACCATGTTCAACACGGCGGCGATATAGCCAACACTTGATATCAATCAATTTCGATAGTATTTATAAAATGTTTTTTTTTTCTCCAAGTACTAGATAATCAAAAAACAATTTAAAAAATGAAAATGTCAAAATGACATCGTCCGCCATATTCGCCATGTTGGTTTTAAGTTGCAATTCTAACTGCAAATAATGTTTTGTAACTGCAAACAAAGCTAATAAGTGAAAATATGCAGTAAAAACGTTTTAATATTGATTTTGCCTGTTTAATGATATTGTGTACAATACATGGCCGGAGGTCCATACATTCTTGCAACATCTCCTTTGATTTCGTTAAAGATATCAAAATTACCTTCTCTATATTAAATTTCTTCTTAGTTCCATCAATAGCAGCCATTGACTCCCCGCGGATCTTATTTCTAGCACAAAATCGTATGTCATATTCCATGTTTTTCATATCTTTGTTCACTTATCGAAGGTAATTTCCACGGGTCATTGTCTTGTAGCCATATTTAATTACACGAATGATGAGGATAAAAACATAATTATTCACATAATTTGGTCATAAGCGATTGAAAAATGTGTAAATATAACTACACATTTGGCAAAATATGGACTGAAAATAGAACTTTATTTTCCAATCCAAATTTTTTACGTAGAGCCTTGGTTGGTACGTACATAAAAAAAAAAATCCATGTCTATGCTAAATTGTCTGCCATCCGGCAGTTCATGAAAAGAACATTCCTAAAATAAAATATTGTGACACCGCGAGTCACCACTCCATGTACAATTGCATTGTTTCTTGGGGTCGTAAAATATATTAGGTATTTTGTTTTTCTATGTATGTATCTTCACACCAAGTCCCTTGCGGGGTAGGCATTATTTTGTATTTCTTTCATAAGTAAATCTAATTTCAAAATATTACGATTCAGTTGCCTTCTCCGCAGTAGGTAGCTTCTTTCCGTCACTATCGGCCGTTGACATGACCAACCGGCGACTCCCTGCGGATTCTATTTCCTACGCCACACAATCACGGACAATGCTATGTCACAAATCACGTTTTCCATAAGTTGTCACGTAGCATTCTCTTCTTTTAAGGATATAAATTTGTAGGTTTCTGTAGGTGTTTCAGCATAGATCTGATTCTTTCTATATTTCATTCTTATAGTTTACTATTATCATCCGTCACAAATTAATCTCTCATCGGGGAAACCACGACCCTCAGTAAAGAGGAGTACGACGCGAGAAGGAGGAGAGTTGACTAGCGGCCTGCACCGGCATCGCGTGGGTACAATTTAATATAAACGTAATATTGCGAAAATAAATTGAGATGTAAGCTATTCTATCTTAAAAGTTGGATCGAATTGCACTCGGTGTCAGAGAATATGAAATAATACTACGTATAGAATGGACACTTCGACGTCCCGCCCGATTTCCCCGCCTAACCTAACCTCCTCCCCTCTTATGGGCGTCGTTTGGTATTCGTCGTGCTACGCAGACAGGTGCACGTGTAAATATCGTGTAATATAATATGTATCATGTCACTGATTGATGTCTGTGTAATAGAGACCAAATTAAGCGTTTGTGTGGAATTTTGGCGGAGTGTCCGCGGTGTGTTAGTGTGCACAGTTTGATTAAAATCGGTTAAGTACCGGTTCGGTTGACTCACTGCACTAGTAAAAAAAAATATCTTTCAGTAAAAAAAAAATCTTCTTCTAGAGGGCGATAGGGTCGTCACGTTCCGACGCCAGTGTAAAAGATTTATCATAATTAAATAAACGTCAACGTGCTCACGATTCATTCCGATTATAAAATTGCGGACTCTGATTTTTTTTGTATTCCGCGTCATTCAGAAGTGAACGGCGGGAAATATTACCGGACGTAAAACGGGGCTCGTAAACTCGAAATTTTACGAATTATTATCATCCAACTCTCAGTTTTAAACTCATCCGCCTCTCTTGGGATTGTCAGGAAAAGCCATCAAAATTTGAGTTGTTTTTTTGCTGACCCATGTGTATTAAATCCCACTTAATCCATTAATAATTTATGAATATTTCAACTTCAGAATATTTTACTTGTCTGTAAATTAGAAATATTCAAATTTCAGAAGACATACTACTGGACAAAAGCGTCCCCCAAAGATTGCTACTACGAAAGGTCCTGTTCCGCCCTCATCCAGGTACTACCAGCAACCTTATTTTTATGTAATGGAAGTGGTAAACAAGCGTGCAGTTCACATTGATGTTAAATGATGACTGCAGCCTATAGACACCCTCACAAAGACCAAGGTCAAAATGCACATACCAAGCCTAAGGTGTTATGCCTCTTTGCCGGAAATTACAGGGCCGTACATTACCACCTGACCGGAACACAATAGTGCTGAACACTACCATTTAGCGGCAAGTATATTAGGTAATGCGTTGGTGCCTACGCCCGCGAGCTCCGTCACTGGAGCTCTACCACCAGTAAAAGACCTTCACCAGGGCGTCGGTCCTAACCTGGTGTGGGGCTTGCCTACGCCTTATTTTCCGGTACGCGGCCGCCATTCAAAAACTCTTCTACCCCAGCGGCCGTCGGTTCTTCGAGCTATATGCTGTGCCCACTTGAGTGTCCCTATTCGGTGGGCTATGTCAGTTACTTTGGTTCTCATGCGGATTTCTTCATTTCTGATTTGATTTCATATGGAAATTAGGAACATGAATCTCTCCATTGTATGCCAAGTATCTGTTTTTTTTTATTTTTGAGTTATTAATTTAATTTTTGATTTCTAATGATCTTTGAAGCACATAGTGAGCGACCACGTATCAGTTTCATCTATCCTAGCTTCCAATAAACACACTCCTAAAATCTACCGTTTTCAGAAATACAATGTTAAGCAAAAAATAAAATCAAAAATTATAACGGGTCGCAATCCGGTAGTGCCTGCAAAAGTAAGATATTAACATTGTACGTTTTTGACCACCACCACCACCACTGTCACCGCCACCATCGCATAATTCTGAATTCTCTGAAAAAGACTCTGCACATGTGTCCGTCTTACACATTTTTGATCAGAGTAACATGTTCTAACGCGAGTTAGTTTAACATTTTTGTTTTTGTTGAGTAAACATTTTTTACCCATCACAAAAAAGTGCAACGCGCCGCTAAATAAGATCCCACTTTAAAATTATATATCTACCAGGTAAGTTGAAATCTATACTTTTAATATTACAAAGCTGAAGAGTTTGTTTGTTTGTTTGAACGCTCTAGTCTCAAGAACTGCGGGTCCGACTTGAAAATTTTTTTCAATGTTAGATAGCCCATTTATCGAGGAAGTCTTTAGGCTATATAACATCACGCTAAGATGAATAGAAGAGGGTAGGTAACATTGCAACCGCGCGAAGCCGGGGCGGGCTGCTAGTCACTAATAAACCGTGATAAGAATCTGTAGGATTTTGACACGAAGTCTAACCGAATGATTACCATGCGTAAATCTTAAATAGGAAGACGTTTGTTGGGGTCAGACAGTAATAAAAATAAAAGTCATCGTTTCCTTGATTACTTCCGCAGTTATAAAATGGCGGAATACGATTAAATTTTCCGTTCGTACCGCCCACGAAAAGCGGTTATTTCTATATTACAAACAGACACTCCAATTTTATTCATTTGTATAAATACAGGACAGATGTGCCTTTATTAGTCTAAATGATTCGCTGTTGACGTGAAATTCTACATGAGACTAGGTTTCATAAAGCAGACATAAAAAAATATATTATATGTTCGATTGTACGTACGTTTTTAAGAATCACGCAAACCAAATATCTATGGCCCGACTTCTAAATATTCCAAAAGTACGACGTGCTATGGCGGACTAAGGTTATTTATGTAAGGGTTTTTAGTATTCTGTAGTTTTTCACTTTTTAGTAATGCGATAATCTGTAGCCTAAGTGCCTAACTGCCTCGGTAACCTAGTGGTAGCAGGCCACTACTACTACGCTGAGGTCCTGGGTTCGATTCCCGGGTAGGGGGTTATCAGAGATAATGGTGAAAAAGCCTTTATCTCTGGTTCTATTGGGATTTTGCCATTTTCTGGAAATTTCCCAGTACCTCAAAATTTGGTAATGTGCCCGGAGATGTCAACAGGCTCGCCACCTGTTACATGGGCCAAAACGTAACCGGCGAATCGTGGGTGTTTGCATGTATGCTTGAATGCATGCATTTACCTCTGCCTACCCCTTCGGGGAATACAGGCGTGAAGTTACGATAATCTGTTTCTTGATGACGTTATTCGGTATTATTCATGACTTTACAACCGCACCAAATAATACTATGGGCACAGTTTAACGAAAACGAACGTGTTAATGGGCATATAGTAACCGGAACATTCAGTATACAATTAAAAAACGTTAAATTTCGCCAAATAAATGAGAATGCGTTTTTTCCGGTGAAATCTAGCGTGTTCCTTGCGCAAGCAAGCTAAGGTAAGCTTCGACACAGGAAGTACATCGGTAAAAATAAATAAGTATTTCTCAGTGAATTAACGGGTAACAACAAAGTGGGCAGTTTCAGCACGCACGCAGACCTCGGTCCCCGAAGGCTCGCCGAGAGCGCGCCAAATGTCTTGTGCCGTTCACTTGCTTGGAAAAAGAAAATGTTGGGTACATTTTTGATGGATGTTTGACATTATACCTGAAGCTAATGGATTGAGCTTCATATTTATGGATATAAATTCTTTGAGTACATTATGCTATTTAATACAAAACATGATGGGAATTACTGGCATTCCTTTTATGAGATATTTAGAGTTACATTTTATAAGGCTTCGCAGATTAAGGTGTAATACTTAAATCACTTATACCTTTTTTTATGTCATGAAGGTGGCAAATAAGCATGCAGCTCACATTGATGTTAAGTGATGATGATGCAGTCAAAATGCAGAGGCGTTCTATCCCCTCAGACCTTAGATGTTCTGTCTCTGTGATAGAAATTATTACCTACGGGGTAATCGGAACGTGATAGCGCTGAACACCATTTGGCGGCAGATAGATTAGGTAATGCGGTGGTGCCTACGCCCTCGAGCTCCTACACAGAAACACTACCACCAGTAAGTCACACCAGTAACTTTCCACCAGTAAGTTTCTACTGGTGGTACAGCTCTAGTTGCGGAGCTCGTAGGCACCACCGCATTACCTAAGATACTTGCCGCTAAATGGTAGTGTTCAGCACTATCGTGTTCCGGTCAGGTGGTAATGTACGGCCCTGTAATTTCCGGCACTGAGGCATAGCACCTTAGGCCTCAGGAATGGTAACGCATCTGCATTTTGACCTTGGTCTTTGTGTTTATGTCTATAGGCTGCAGTCATCACTTAACATCAATGTGAACTGCATGCTTGTTTGCCACTTCCATTACATAAAAAAACAGTAACATCAATACAATGAAGCACTTAAATTAGAAATACATACAGACTACATAACAATAACAATATAATAAATTGGTAATCAATTAAAAGTAAATTGGTATTCATCTAAAAAGTAATTGATTACCTTTTTACGTCCAGTCGTCAGGATTAAACAAGCAATCAACACTTCCAATTACCCTATAAATTAAATTGACCTCGAAAAAATTCTATGTCGGCCCAGGCAGTGGAAATTTGTTTTCATTCAATAATCTGCCTCAGTAGCCTAGTGGTAGCAGGCCACTACTACTACGCTGGAGCTCCTGGGTTCGGTTCCCGGTTCGGGGGCTATCAGATATATCGTAAAACTGTTATATCTGATAGCTAGATAAGATGTTTTTTATCTACTTATATTTTATTTACTTTGGTATTAATCTATTTATTATTGTTTGTACCTACTAGTATGTATTACATTTATCGTTTTATTAAGTATGTTATTTTAATGGCTTATTATCTGTTTTATATCCGTATGTATGTACCTTGTATAAGTATTAGTACAATTATCCTTTATTATAAATTTGACATCCGTGGTTCACTCACTAAGGGTCCTGTTGAAAACCAGCGTCAGGTACCTTTTATATGAAGGTACCTGACATTTGCTGAACAGGACACCTTTTTGGCAGCCGTGAGACACATATTACGTGTATAGGTATGTATTAATTTTTAGAAAATGTGTTGTCTTTTCTCTGTTACCTGTTACGTTTTATGTCTGTTTTATGTGTCTCGCTGTGTGTCAAATAAATGTTTCTTATCTATCTATCTTATAGCCCCCGAATCCTTTATCTCTAGTTCTTTTGAGATTTTTCCATTTGGAAGTTTCCCAGTACCTCGGAGTTTGGTAATGTGCCCGGAGATGGCAACAGGCTCGCCACCTGTTACATGGGCCAAAAACGCAACCGGCGCATCGTGTGTGTTTGCATGTATGCTTGAATGCACCTCTGCCTACCCCTTCGGGGATTACAGGCGGCGTGAAGTTACGTTTATTCAATAATCTCTGGCGCGGTCACCTTCTGATAACTAGGCTGGAGCGCCTTCTGCGCTCGACGATTGCCCGGTGAAGTAGACTAGTGCCGTCTCGAGACGTGACGCCTACATAAGTCGTACCGCTGGAGGTAGAGCTCCAGTGACGAGGCTCGCGGGCGTGGGCACCACCGCATTACCTAATTTACTTGCCGCTAAAGGTTAGTTAGTATTCAGCACTATCGTGTTCCGGTCAGGTGGTAATATACGGCTCTGTAATTTCCGGCACAGAGGCATTTAATACCTTAGGCCTCAGGAGTGGTAACGCATCTGCATTTTGACCTTGGCCTTTCTGTGAGTGTCTATAGGCTGCAGTCATGATTTAACATGCTTGTTTGCCACTTCCATTACAAATTAACCTAAAAAAAAACAAGCGCGCGCACCCCGCGGCTGGTGTAGATCGTGAGCGATCTACTCGGTTAAGCGACACGAGCGCGGTCGGGTGTGTGATGTATGACCGCTAGTGGCAACTTAAAATGCCCGTTTCCGTGCTTCGGAGTTCGGAGGGCACGTTAAGCCGTTGGTCCCGGTTGCTGTCGATAGATAGCAGTCGTAATACCTTGTTTTTTTATAATTATAGAAAAAAAACCATTTGATAATGTTTTCGTTCGGAGAAATCTTATTAAGTCTGCGATCATAGAAATCTCTTGTTTCATGTAGGGGTTTAAAGGCTAGTTTGCCACTTCATGACATAAAAAATCACCAGATTCTGGCGGAATCAACAATTCTCTAATCCATACGTTGATTAATATTGCCATTCTACAAAGAAAGAAAGAGGTTAAAGTTGCCTTTTTTGTAAAAAATAATTTGATGAAAGAAACTTTATTTTCTCCTTATACTTACTAAAAAAGGTTAGCTTTTTCAGGCTTAATGTAGGTCCAATGAGTGAGCGAAGAAAAAAACAACTCCTTTCAATCACTTTACACGTTAATAAAAGCAATTTGACATATTAAATACAGACTATATTCAGGTATCGATTTCTAAGCATGAATATAATTTTCCTCACGGTGGCACAAAATGATGATTTGTGTAAGTAAGTAAGTAATGTAAGTTTTAGATTCGAGCTTCAAGCAGAAGTTTAATATAATAGTTAGAAGTGACAGCCCTGCCAAACATTAGTGACGTATTCCGCCCACGTGCGCTTTCTCGAGAGAATTTGGGAAATCTTTAAAACCGTCAGATGATCCTCGCGCGCACTTAAGGGATTACAGGTGATCTCTGACGACGAAGCCGATCGTCCGCAAACTTATTAATGTTACTTCGATCCTACTACTGAGCCTGAAACCATATACGCCTTATCGAAAAAAAAAAAACGATTGTTGACATATTTTCTTACGCTTTTTAGATAATTCTTTCGTTTTTGCCGAACTATTGACGAGTACCTGGTATATTCAATACCCAATATTTTTATCATCATCAATTCAGTTAAATGACGTCCACTGCTGAACTAAGGCCTCTACACCTCTGAAGAAGAATCTAGTTCGACGACCCGGTTAGTCCAGCGGAGCGAGATGACCGTTTGATTCGAAGGGTCGCAGGTTCGATCCCCGCACCGGGACAAATAGTTGTATTGGCCTACAGATATTTGTTTCGGGTCTGGGTGTTTGTGTATGTGTTGTATATGTATAACGGTACCCACGACACAGGTATATACCTACTGTGTAGCTGTGAATGTAAGCGTGTTATAAAAATTAGCGTATTTATTTAAGGGCTCCTCCAAAGAATGCCACAACGAACGGTCCTGGGCCCTCATCCAGCGATTGCCTGCGACCTTAGCCAGGTCGTCGTCATAATCGAAAGCTAAAGGAAAGCTTAGACGGTCGACCTCCAGGTCAGGTTTAGGTACAGAGCCATAACAACTTTGGCCTCAGGAGTGGTAAAGCTAGATGCTTTGCTGATGCAGTGCACTTTGAAATATCTGGTTTTAATGTAAATGTTGATATGCTAGTATTCATGAACTGTAGCTTGTTTGCGATTCCATGACATAAAAAGATGGCACAAAGTCCAATAGTCGATATAATACTGTTAATGGAATTCGAACAACGTATTCCCGACTTGTATAATTAGGTAAACAATATTTTGTTTCCACGCGACAGAACTTTAAAGCATCAGATACATTTGAGCCATGGAGAATAAAGGGAAGAAGTGATAACTGACATGTACGAAAACTTGGAAAAGTGTCCAGCGTATCGCTCGGCTGCAGTAAAAGTTTCTAATATCTACCACAATGGCGCTAGTGTCTCAAAAACTACGAGCTGTTGTATAGTGAGTGAAGTGTGCCGAGTTCAAAATGTTAAATCTTTTCATGATTTAATTTTTATTTTATTTTTGTGTAATGGAAGTGGCAAACAAGCATGCAGTTCACATTGATGTTAAGTGATGACTGCAGCCTATAGACATAAACACAAAGGCCAAGGTCAAAATGCAGATGCGTTACCACTCCTGAGGCCTAAGGTGTTATGTCTCTGTGCCGGAAATTACAGGGCCGTTCATTACCACTTGACCGGAACACGATAGTGCTGAACACTGCGGTGCTGCCTACGCCCGCGAGCTCGGTCACTGGAGCTCTACCACCAGTAAACTATAATGACTTAGTATAGTATGACTAAGTATACTCACAACTAAATGCTCTGCCTCAGTAGGTAGTCTACTAGTCTAGTGGTACGTACACTACTGCTACGCTGGAGGCCTGGTTTCGATTCCCTGGCCGGGGGCTACCAGAGATAAAGGTGTAGTAGTCCTTTATCACTGGTTATAAGTATTGGGATTTATCTATTTTCTGGCAATTACCCAGTACATTGGAGTTTGGTAATGTGCCCGGATATGTTAACAGTGAAGCGCGCATGGCCCAGCGGCTGGTGCAGATCGTAAGCGATCTGCTCGGTTAAGCGCTACGGGCGCGGTCGGGTAGTGTGATGGGTGACCGCTAGTGGCAAATTAAATGCGCGTTTCCCTGCTTCGGAGGGCACGTTAAGCCGTCGGTCCCGGTTGCTATCGATGGATAGCAGTCGTTAAACCTTGTCGGAGGCCTTATGGGCGGTTTGAAAACATCCGACAGTGGGTTGGCCACTAATCCACCCACCTCCACCAATCCGCATTGGAGCAGCGTGGTGGAGTAAGCTCCAGGCCTCCCCCCAAAAAGGGGAGAGACTCGTGCCTAGCAGTGGGACGTATAATGGGTTGCCATTATTATGTTAACAATTAACAAGCTCGCCACCTGTTACGTGGGCCAAAACGTAACCGGCGAATCGTGTGTTTGCATTTGTGTTTGAATGCATACCTCTGTCTATCTATTCGGGGATTACAGGCGTTAAGTGAAGTATTTTTTTATTATGAACTGTACGATGTATCTCCGACTTAATAACTGCGCACTGGTTGCAGCCGAATACTGGATAAGTGAATAAAGAGAAATTGAATTATGGAGCCGACAGGACATTTAATTTTGTCGTCGAGTTTTTATTTATATTTTATTGTGGTTTATTAAATCAAAATGTATGAACTTGTTTTAAATTCGTTGTATCAATTATTAATTATTTATTTAAAAGATATTGTTATGAAAAATATACCGTTATAATTGATATGTTATAGGTAATAATAAAGGTGGCAAACCAACATGCAGTTCACTTGGATGTTAAGTGATGACTGCAGCCTATAGACGTACAAAAATACGAGGAGTCAAAATGCAGACGCATTGCCATTGTCATTATCATAGAGGCAAAACCAATTAGGCCTGAGGCAAATAATATATTATAATAATACTACGTACCTCAGGGGTGGCAATGCACCTGCGTATTGAGCTCCAGTTTTTGTATAGAGAAATGTCTATAGGCTACAGTATTCACTTAACATGAATATCTTTGCCTCCAAAACTTCGCAAAATCTCCTAGTAAAGTCCCCATCACTTTACTGAAGTAATTTTATCATATTTCACATGGAAGCATCCAATCATCGTCATCTTCCATATGGATATTCATTATCATAAGAAATGGAGAAAAAAATTACTGAAGATTGGCTGTTAAGGACTTGAATCCGTGGCCGTAAAACAATAAAAAAAAGTAGTCGTAGTAAGTCGTAGTACGGCATCGACGACACAACGCAAGCTATGTTAGACCTGAGTCGATCACTCCTTCGTCGGGATTCGGGTCGATCGCGACCCATTGACAAGGTGATCGAGTCTAAATGACTCGATCGTTTGGGTCATTTGGGTCGCGACTCGATTTCGCTCAAACGTATACTGTAGCTCATGATTCTCGTGATTCGAGACCCATCTGATAAGGATGCGAGACTCGAGATCGCGATCCACACATTATGTCGCTGGCTATTTTTCATTTTAATACATTTCAATTAATTATCGCTATAATTTCATTCTTAAACTTTATAGGTATATAGCATAAATTTTACAATTAGATGACATGGGGAGCTTGATCGATAAAACTGTAAACAAACTGAAGTGTACCTTATGCTTAATGTGATAGAGTTCACGAGAAACAAAGTACCCAATGACCCAAAGGACCCAAATGATCGACTTTTTTTGTACGTCACGACCCGATCACTTGTGTTTGGATCGTGATTCAATCAAAGTGATTCTATCGCTCGCGATCGACTCAGGTCTAAGCTATGTAGTAGCTGTAGTACGGTCTGGGAATCTCACACTTGGTGAAATGTAGTTTTATCGAAGATGCGCTTGATAGATAAAGGCGAGATGTGAATTAATAAAATGCCAAAGAAATGCCTAACAGTGCTTCAACAAATGCGGTCCATTACCAACGGCAAATTAAATTCATCCGTTATTGTTTTCGAATCGTTTTTTGAATAAATAAAAGAATCGAATAAATAGAATAGAGTAACAATAATTGATGATCAATCAGCAGTGCGTGAAACGCGGCTGAATGAGCGATGTGGCGTTTTCACGCACAATTAAATGTTCGCTACTGACATTGTTTAATCTAAAAAGTATTTGTTAACTTTTTTAAAAACAACATGGCCGGCTACCCTCTGTGTGCATCGAGTGGATGGTTAAATTGAATTATATATAAATGAAATTCATCACTAACAAAATTTCATCATGTTATTTTTTAATGGTTTTTTTGGAGACATCACACGTTTGTTTACTGTGGGATATTTTATGAATGCATTTTTCAAAATTTAGAATAGTTCAAGATCTAGGGTCAAACTTGACTTATATGTACTAAAGTACTAGACAGGACATGCTCCTTGGTAGCATGGTTCCAGTTTTTTTTGCATTCAATTAACTGAACTTTCCCATAGTAGCATGACACCTAACGTAAAAACGTCTAAATATTTGTCAAATCAATTTAAAAACAGAATTGGCTGTTTGTTTCCGGGGTCTACTCTCTAAATGATGACCTCATTGCAATTGGTCAAACACAAACAATTTTTTTTTCCAACATCCATCCGCTAATTATTTGAAAAACGGGATGAAAGTTTATGTAGAAAATGTAAAGCCCTTAACCGATTTTTGATTAATTTTATGTATATAGTTGGAAATTTATAGCTTTTTTTTCAAACCTACAATAGGGGAT
Source organism: Macrosoma leucophasiata (assembly GCA_036365455.1). Taxonomy (NCBI): domain Eukaryota; kingdom Metazoa; phylum Arthropoda; class Insecta; order Lepidoptera; family Hedylidae; genus Macrosoma; species Macrosoma leucophasiata. The sequence goes on from JAWQUS010000007.1 coordinate 25,638,331, forward strand.
GGATGTTTGCTAGAAGTAGGAAGGCTGATTGGTCTGTGGCTACAATCATACGTCATGGATAACATGTAGTTGTAACGTTAATAGATTACTTATTGCAGTAAGCCTACTGTAATACTGTCAACCACGAGTTCGTTACGTAACGTACGTAACTTCACGCTCGTTGTTCCCGAAGGGGTAGGCAGAGGTAAATGTATGCCTTTAATGTACGTACGATGCAGTTCTAATGCATATGCAAACACCCGCGATTCGCAAGTTACGTTTTGGCCCATGTAACAGGTGGAGAGCCTGTTGACATCTCCGGGCTCATTACCAAACTTCAAGGTACTGGGCAACTTCTAGAAAATGAAAAAATCGCAATAGAACCAGACATATAGCATTTTACACCATTATCTCTGATAGTCCTTCGACCCGGGTATCGAACCCAGGACCCCAGCATAGTAGTAGTGGCTTGACCAGGCTACTGAGGCAGTTAAAACTACGAGTAAAAACACAGAACCTACTGAAAAACAAGATAAACACGTTAAAACCAACCGCATTTCAGCTCAATTAAGCATCCGCAGAATGAATATTCCATATTTCGTCTGATATTCAGTCGCTCGGAACATTTTATTGTTTCACGCATACCAAAAGTTATTTTTCAAGCAGCCTCCGTCCTTCGGAAAGCATTAGAGGCTCTCGACAAAGTGCCGTGGAAAACTTCTTGAAATATCTTCTAAAGTAAACTCTATTGCGTTGAAATAGAAGCGTTTTTGGTTAATATTTTCATGTTAAAGTTTCGTAGGAAAATGAACGTTGTTACTTTGGAATAAGGTTAAGTTTTTGAGGACGTGAGTGAGATTTCAGTTCAACTAACAGCGTCATTGCGTGAGTCTAGCGATATGAGCATTTCTCTTTGCGTACATTGAAAAAATCTCGGAGTTTACGAGCCTATTGGGTGCGATGGCCTGTGTATTTGTTTTGAGGTATATGAAAATGAATTCTTTAGCTGGATTATTTGTCAATGTAAACCTGCTACACATTGATGTTTTCACAGGGGAATGTTAGTGCAAATACAGGTTTTTTGGAAGAGTTTTTTAATGTGTATGAATGAATGAATTATTTATTTGCGAGAAATATGCACCAGATCTTAATAGGTGATTCGTTTGTGTGTAGTTATTTATGTCCGTCTACGTTGCTACTCATTGGAGTCTCAAATCTTTTAGGTACCTATATCTATACCAGAAATTATGGCATTAATGAACTAAATGTTCATTAATGGCTCCATAATTTCATCATCAGTTTATTTTTTTATGTCATTTCATGACAAATTAGCATACACATTGATGGTAAGTGAGTGCTATAGCCTATAAATTTCTACATAAAAACAGACTGGACTCCACTACTACTACGCTGGAGACCTGGTCCCGAGTAGGAGACTATCAGAGAAGTATGTATGTATGTATCTTCACGCCAGATACCTAACGGGGTCGGCAGAGAGTGTAGAGCGCCAGATATCCCGGTCCTGACATACCTCTCGTGCCTCATCTATCTTCATCATTCTCTTCATACATGCACGCCGATTCCTAAGACTTTTGATCGCATCATCAGACAGAACTCGACCTATTTGGTCATGGTAGGTCAGTTTTGGTCTTCCTGGGCCTCTGCAACCATCCACACTATCAGTGATAACAGTAAAAAATCCTTTATCACTGTTTTTTTTTACATTTTCTAACTTTTGCAGTACCTTGGTGTTTGGTAACCTACCCGGAGATGTCAACAGGCTCGCCACCCGTTACATGGGCCAAACGTAACCGGTGAATTCAGGATGTTTGTATGTATGCTTGAATGCATGCATTTACTCTTGCCTTCCCCTTCAAGGATTACAGGCGTGAAGTGAGGTACGTTTTTATAAAAACAGAGTCTACATTTCAATGTAGATGCGCGGACACTCCTCAGGCATAAGCTGTTACCCGAAAGTACGGGGAAGGTATCAAAATATAGGTAAAACTTATGCTACTTGACAGAAATACGATAGTGTTGAACACTATCATTTAGCAGCAAGTATATTAGGTAATGTGGTGTGTTATTGGAGCTCTAACTACCAATAGCTGTGGAAAAATTGGATTGGGTCGGGAACGTTCGAGAAAATTGCAGCCAAGTCTCACCCATGCACTCTGCTAAAGACTTCGCCTTACGGTCGGCACTCAAGTTTAATGATCGTATCCGATATTAAGATTTCTACTTCGCTACGATTCAGATGTTAAAACGCATATTTTAAATGCTACAAGGGTGGCAAACAAGTACTTTACGATAATGGTAAGTGAATATTGCATCCTCTAAATATTTTGAAAAACCATATATACATTTTTTTATATAATGGAAGTGGCAAACAAGCATGCAGTTCACATTGATGTTAAGTGATGACTGCAGCCTATAGACACCCACACGAAGACCAAGGTCAAGATGCAGATGGGTTACCACTCCTGAGGCCTAAGGTGTTATGCCTCTGTGCCGGAAATTACAGGGCCGTACATTACCACCTGACCGGAACACGATAGTGCTGAACACTACCATTTAGCGGCAAGTATGGTAGGTAATGCGGTGGTGCCTACGCCCGCGAGCTCCGTCACTGGAGCTCTACCACCAGTAAAAATCATAGCATCATCGTAGCATAATGCCTGTTTGCCCCCTTTCTTACACACAGTAAGAGTTTCAGTGTCAAAACTCGATAGCACAGGCACTACCGCCTTACCTTTTACCAGAGAATATGTAAAAATACTACGTATAGAATGGACACTTCGACGTCCTGCCCGATTTTCTCGCCTTACCCAACCTCCTTCCCTCTTATGGGCGACGTTTGGTATCCTCCTCGTGCTACGCACACAGGTGCACGTGTTGATACACGTCACTGATTGATGTCTGTGTGATAGAGACCAAATTAAGCGTTTGTATGGAATTTTGGCGGAGTGTCCGCGGTGTGCTATTACCTAATCTTCTCAAAGTTTGGAAATAGTTACTATGGACTTTAATGGTTTGCCGTCATTGGGTCTCACAAATTTTATCTAACAAATTCAAAAAATATCGAGTTCGTGAATACATGGATCTTTGTCTACCCCTTCGAGAAAAAACAGACGTGAAGTTATTTGTCACTTTCCTATAGGTCTATTTAATGTACAGACTTTTCGCCAAGTTATGTTTTATACCATTTGTTTGTGCCTTTCATTTAATTTACATAACAATTGTAATAAATACGTTAAAACATTGTTAGAAGAAATTGTTTCGATTCTTCGTTGAAGTCTAAAAAACTTTTCAGAAGTTATGTTTTGATATTATTATAATCATTGATATTATCATAATACACTGGTGGTAGAGCTCCAGTGACGGAGCTCATGGGCGTAGGCACCACCGCATTACCTAATATACTTGCCGCTAAATGGAAGTGTTCAGCGATATCATTTTCCGTTCAGGTGGTAATGAACGGCCCTGTTATTTTCGGCACAGAGGCATAACAGCGTAGGCCTCAGGAGTGGTAACGCATCTGTATTTTGACCTTGGTCTTTGTGTGGGTGTCTATAGGCTGCAGTCATCACTTAACATCAATGTGATGCATGCTTGTTTGCCACTTCCATTACATAAAAATAAATATTTGATTTCGTTTTAAATTAAGGAAAGGTCACACCACGTGACAAAGTTTGTGTCCAACCCGCGGGCGGTCCGACAGCAATGTCTGCTGTTTATTTTGGCACGATTCAAAGGAGAGTCCTCTTTCTATGTTAATAGATTTTTTGTACATAAAATTTACCCAACAATTATTGTAGCTACGTTAAAATATTGTACCAAGAAATAGCTTCCATTATTTTTAGAGGTTTATTAAAACTTTTCAGACATCACATGTATTGATATATTTATCTGGTACCGTTCTAAATTAAGACAAGGGCACACAACGTGACAAAGTTTGTGTGTACAACCCACTGGTGGTCCCTCAACAATTTCAATTGTTTATTTTGGCACGATTCAAAGGGTCACTTTTCTACGTACATAAATATTTTTTTTCACAATAAGTTATTCTCTACGATATAGAAAGCAATGTACAGCGAAACTGAAGTGTAAAGGCAATGACTGTCCAGTTGTCAATTGGATTTTTTTTTGCCTCCGGTGGCAATCGCCGGAGGCAGGGGGAGGGGGGGGGGGCAACTGGGAATATATCATTATTTGTACATTATTACATTACTATACAATTATCATAACTACGTTAAAACAGTTTTATAAACTTCGTGAGAAAAAATTGTTTCCATTCTTCGATGAAATTTAATAAAACTTTTCAGACGTTATAATACGAGTAGGTTGGGGAAAAAGTTTCTTCGCATTTTTTAAGATAATTCAAAACATTTTTTTATACAGTTTAATTAAATTTAACTAAAGTATGTATGTACCATTTTGTTCGATAACCTTTTGCCATCTTGTAGGTAGGGACATGATCCCATTGCTATAAAAATTTTGGGACTTCTCATCAAAATACCGCGACAAGTGGATTTGGCAGTCCTCTCGTGATGTTAACCTAACATTGCATATATAATTCTGAAGAAACCGAAACAGGTGGAAATCTGAAGGTGCAAGGTCAGGACTATACGGCGGATGCATTAACACCTCCCAGCCAAACTCTCTTAATTTTTGCTGAGTGGCTATAGATGTGTGAGGTCTAGCGTTATCATGATGAAACACCACACCCCTTCTGTTGATCAATTCCGGCCGCTTTCTCTCAACTTCTTGCTTTAATCTCATCAGTTGTTCGCAGTAGAGTTCAGAATCGATAGTCCTGCCTGGTGGTAATAGCTCATAATGAATAATGCCCTTCCAATCCCACCACACACTCAACATCACCTTATTGCGAGTTAACCCGGGTTTCGCCACAGTCTGTGAAGCCTGACCGGCCTTTGACCACGACCTTTATCGCACGTTCTTGTCGTACGTGATCCACTTTTCATCACCATATCAGCTTCTTAAAAAATGATTCGGTTTCATTACGTCGTAATAAAGAATCACAAATGAATACACGGTTCATTAGATTTCTTTCAGTGAGCTCGTGAGGTACCCAAATATCGAGCTTTTTTTTGTACCCAGCTTTTTTCAAATGCGCCAAAACTGTTTTGTGATCAATTCTCAGTTCTTCAGCTACGTCGTAACTACTGATATGTCGATCTTGCTCCACTTTTTCAAAAATGGCATCCATTTTATCCGTAATAGGGCGAATAGAGCGAGGTGCATCTTTGACATCAAAATTTTCGGATTGTAAACGCTTAAACCAAATTTGTGCTACTCTCACAGACACTGCACTAGGTCCATAAACAACGCAAATTTTTTTCGCTGCTTGCGTTGCGTTTTTACCTTTTTTGTAGTAAAATTTTAAAATGTATCGAATTTCTTCATTAGATTCACTCATCTTGACAGTACGAAAAACAAATGAAAATCACACATTTGTCTAATTCGAATTTGATGATGATGAAAGAGATTTTATTACAAGTTCATACATACTATAATGCGAAAAGACTTTTTCCCCAACCTAATATTATGTTTTATCTGGTTTCGTTCTCAATAAAGGCAAGGACACAGCGTGACAGAGTTTGTGTACAACCTAATCATCGATTGCTGAAATCTACATGAAAATCCGTTTCGTAGATTAGCGGGGGATTTTTACTTTTAATATTATGTAGACAGAAAGTTGCGTCACAAACGGCTATATGTCACTTTACGTACGTGCAAATATCGAATGTAAAGTGTTGTAAACTCGATAATCATAGACTATTGTTTTAAAATAATTACTATTAAAATTTTACTGGTGGTAGAGCTCCAGTGACGGAGCTCGCGGGCATAGGCACCACCGCATTACCTAATTTACTTGCCGCTAAATGGTAGTGTTCAGCACTATCGTGTTCCGGTCAGATGGTAATGTACGGCCCTGTAATTTCCGGCACAGAGGCATAACACCTTAGGCCTCAGGAGTGGTAATGCATCTGCATTTTGACCTTGGTCTTTGTGTGGGTGTCTATAGGCTGCAGTCATCACTTAACATCAATATGAATTGCATGTTTGTTTGCCACTTCCATTACATAAAAAAATACTATTATTTTTATTGTAGTTTCTATGTATAGTCGTCTATGGCGAACAAAATGGCCCTAACGCAAGACCAGCGCTGGTTGTCCCACAACCAGCACACGCTGAGTTGGGGCCAATTTGTAAAAAATGTATAATTATTCGGTACCTACTTATGTTTAAAAAAATATGTTGTTCATGTACATTGATACAAATAAACATTTCCTTCTTTTTTCTTCTTTCTTAACATGCCTCGAACCGAATGCTATCGAAAGCTAGAACTTCGTCATTAATCAATTTAAGTATTTCCTATGTGGCTATAGCGACCACTGTGAAGACCCGAGTACTCGCACTCATGGGAAATCATCCTCACTTCCACCATCGGACCCACCATCACTGTTCCCCCATAATGTTCACAGATCCATCTCTTGCTTCCCACCAAGGAACAACATTACTAAGCAGTGCGAGGAAGCAATGGATACCGCATTCAGGAATACAGTCGATAAATAAATCCAAGCATCGAATGGTGCGTTCCTAGCCGGAGGCAGTGAATAAATTAGCGCGGGGTCCGAATTCCCTTAGCGAAAGTGCTTCTAAATCGCACTGCGCTCTTTTGTATATCATTTGAGGTGGTCACAGGAAAGTGGACTTTATTTATTAACGAAGAAAGGCGAAAGGTTGGGGGGAAAGTATGATTATAATTGACAACGTGTCAACTGTCATAATGTAGCAGTCTTTTGTTCGGCCCCGAGCTGTCGTGCAGTGATTGTTTGTTTGGTAAGTCGAGCGGTGTTTGACTTCGCTGTGTAGCGATTTGGATTGGGGCACTTTGTATAGGATTACAGCTAACGGGATATTTTTTTACAAAGTAAAATGGTTTTAACGTTTTCTTAGGTTTTCGCGAGCTTCATACATTGTAGAAATTAAATTTGCGGATTTTCTCGCGTATACAACACTCCCAAACTTCTTCATACACCCGACGTTTCGGTCGCTTTCCAGCTACCGTGGTCACGGGCTGACGAAGGGCTGAAGAAGTTTGGGAGTGTTGTATACGCGAGAAAATCCGCAAGTTTAATTTCTACCGACGTTTCGGTCGCTTTCCAGCTACCGTGGTCACGGGCTGACGAAGGGCTGAAGAAGTTTGGGAGTGTTGTATACGCGAGAAAATCCGCAAGTTTAATTTCTACCGACGTTTCGGTCGCTTTCCAGCTACCGTGGTCACGGGCTGACGAAGGGCTGAAGAAGTTTGGGAGTGTTGTATACGCGAGAAAATCCGCAAGTTTAATTTCTACCGACGTTTCGGTCGCTTTCCAGCTACCGTGGTCACGGGCTGACGAAGGGCTGAAGAAGTTTGGGAGTGTTGTATACGCGAGAAAATCCGCAAGTTTAATTTCTACCGACGTTTCGGTCGCTTTCCAGCTACCGTGGTCACGGTCTGACGAAGGGCTGAAGAAGTTTGGGAGTGTTGTATACGCGAGAAAATCCGCAAGTTTAATTTCTACCGACGTTTCGGTCGCTTTCCAGCTACCGTGGTCACGGGCTGACGAAGGGCTGAAGAAGTTTGGGAGTGTTGTATACGCGAAAAAATCCGCAAGTTTAATTTCTACCGACGTTTCGGTCGCTTTCCAGCTACCGTGGTCACGGGCTGACGAAGGGCTGAAGAAGTTTGGGAGTGTTGTATACGCGAGAAAATCCGCAAGTTTAATTTCTACCGACGTTTCGGTCGCTTTCCAGCTACCGTGGTCACGGGCTGACGAAGGGCTGAAGAAGTTTGGGAGTGTTGTATACGCGAGAAAATCCGCAAGTTTAATTTCTACCGACGTTTCGGTCGCTTTCCAGCTACCGTGGTCACGGGCTGACGAAGGGCTGAAGAAGTTTGGGAGTGTTGTATACGCGAGAAAATCCGCAAGTTTAATTTCTACCGACGTTTCGGTCGCTTTCCAGCTACCGTGGTCACGGGCTGACGAAGGGCTGAAGAAGTTTGGGAGTGTTGTATACGCGAGAAAATCCGCAAGTTTAATTTCTACAAAATGGTTTTGGTAACATATGAACTTTTGGACTGACATGACAATGAAGATTTTAAGCTTGTGAAAAACAACGCGTTCTTCATAATAGATACTCTATTAAAAGTAATAGAGATATGGCTACCAAAAAAAACCCACGTAGTTATAAAAATAATTTACAAAATATGTAGACGAAGCAGAAGAATACAGCTAGTAGTAGTCCTGAGGCTAGTGTTGTTGCAAACACTTTTTAACTGGTGGTAGATCTCCGGTGACGGAGCTCGCGGGCGTAGGCACCACCGCATTACCTTATATACTTGCCGCTAAATGGTAATGTTCAGCACTATCGTGTTCCGGTCAGGTGGTAATGTACGGCCCTGTAATTTCCGGCACAGAGGCGTAACACCTTGGGCCTTAGGAGCGGTAACGCATCTACACTTTGACCTTGGTCTTTGTATGGGTGTCTATAGGCTACAGTCATCACTTAACATCAATGTGAACTGCGTGCTTGTTTGCCACTTTCATTACATAAAAAAAACATATTATGCCTTTTTAACTGTATTAATACAGTTAGTCATTGTTGTAAGTCATTCGCTCTAGGTAGCTTGTAAACTGATAATGCAAAAGTGTCCTTGTAGACCAATTTGAAATAAAATATTTGAGTTTATTTAGAGCCACCAATAAAAGCGATTTTAGGAGTGGAGGAGTTCAAACCATTTCAATGGACGCGAGTACATATAATAATGCGGGATGTGCAGAAGCGTCCGCAATAAAACTGCCGCTCCGATCGTCCATCCGCATGCTAAGAAGGGCGATTATGGCATATCCCCACATATGATGCAACATGGCATCATTGGAGGAGGCTTTTGTCCAGTGGTAGATGCGTATTCAGTTTATTAATTTATTTCATACTAGCTGTGCCCGCGACTTCGTCTACGTGAGAAAAAGTATGATTGTTCAGTATATACCCGGACGAATTCGTGGGCGCAGCTAGTATAAAAGTAGCGTAATTTACTCCTTATTACATCAGCTATCTGCCAGTGAAAGTCCCGTCAAAATCGGAGACACTCCAATTCTTCTTATTTGTACGTAGGTATGTATGTATGGATGTATGGAGATAAAAGTAGCCTAAGTTACTCCTTGTTACATCAGCTACCTACCCATTGAAGTCCCGTCAAAGTCGGTCAAGCCGTTCCCAAGATTAGCCCCGCCAAACAGACAGACAGACAGACAAAAATTGTAAAAAATGTTGTTTTTGTATATGTACCGTGTATACATACATATGCGTTTAGTAAAAAGCGGTTATGTTAATATTACAAACAGACACTCCAATTTTATTTATTTGTATGTTTGTATGTATATAGATTTACTATGGAAGACATAAAAATTCTGTAAAAATTTTAAGCGTCTACATTATAGCGGTTTGTGAAAAGGTAGCTTTCTAGCTATCACTGTTTATGAGATACAGCCTGATGACAGACAGACGGACGGACGGACAGACAGACAGACAGCGGAGGATTAGTTATCCGTAGGGTCCGTTTTTACCTATTAGGTACTAAACTCCCTAAAAGTTAGAACTAAGATACAGAATAGCTTAAAAATATTCGATACGATTCTTTAAATTGACATAACTTTTTTATTTCTGAACCCATTCTCATGAAACAAACACTAAATGTTAAGTGAAACTTACTACAATATATTAGTGAAAACCGCAAATCGAATAAGCCCTTTCTGATATTAGCGTGCACAAACATACAGACAAACAGACACTTTTCCGGGATAAAAAGTACCCAGTGTTGTGCGCCAAAGGTTAAAGTATAATCATACCAAGTTTCATTGTAATCGGACCGGTAGATTTTGTGTGATGCTTGAACAAACAGACAGACAGACAGACAGACAGACAAAAAATGTTCTAATCACATATTTGTGTTCGGTATCGATCTAATAACATCCCCTGATATTTATTTTTTCAATTTTTTTAATGTACAGAATTTACACTTCTACAGATTTATTATAAGTATAGATAATTAGGCTCCTGGAGAGCACTTTTACATCGTCATTTTTTTTTAAGCTAACCTAGAGTGAATAACCGCTAATAATAATCAAAAACACATCCGTATCCGAAACGTCATATCCGTAACATGCCTAGCTGAAATACAGCGATGTCGAGCGCTATCGTTTACCGTATGGGTCTACTTGAGGTCATGCAGAAGTTTTACCGTTTGTAAAATTCATTTGTAAATTCTCTCCTACCCTCCAAATGCGCCGTCGTATGATCTGACGAATTATTAATTCCATTAGCCTCGCAATCACGTCAGCTAACAAGCGCCGCCGCTTGACCGCCCATTTTTCATTCCCTTTTAAAAGCGGCTTTGGGTTCCGTGTATTGCTTTTTTGGGCCACGTCCAATATGCTTGAGAGTGAAGACTTGATTTATAAAAATAAAAAAGCTTATAAAATATCTTAGGTTAGGCTAAGGTTTTTTTTATGTAATGGAAGTGGCAAACAAGCATGCAGTTTACACTGATGTTAAGTGATGACTGCAGCCTATAGACACCCACACAAAGACCAAGGTCAAAATGCAGATGCGTTGCCACTCCTGAGGCCTAAGGTGTTGTGCTGGAAATTACAGGGCCGGGCCGTGCATTGCATTTGCATTTTGACCTTGGTCTTTGTGTAAGTGTTTATAAGCTGCAGTCATCATTTAATATCGATGTGAGCTGCATGCATGTTTCCCACTTCCATTACGTAAAAAAAAAAATAAGAGGGTGTAATTTGTTTTTGTGTAATGAAGGTGACAAAAAATCGTACAGTTCACATGGATGTTAAGTGATGATTGCAGCCTATAGACATCTACACAAAATACAGATATCTGAGACCTTAGTGTGTCTTTGTGACTTGTATGTAGGTACTTGGACGGGGAAATTGTTACCGTGATTTGAGATCACGCGCCACTTTTCAGTTGTAGAAATCGTGAAAAAAAAAAACAAAATACACATTGTCTCCACCCCTAACCCCTTGTGATATTTATACCCTCTTCCCTGTGGGCCTCACTGTTTAAATAAGCTACCCTTTTTTGCGGGAAAATTATAGTGAGCAACAGGAGAATTGACTATTCTAAGGAACCAATACCATAAAATCCAAGTCAAGCTTACCAGATTTTTATATGGAAGCGGCAGTCAAATTATGTGTACGTTCGTCCAGGCAAACCTAATTATTCCACTCGTTTCGGGGTTTCCCCCTGCCTTGCTGTGCGACAATTTATGCTTATATCTGCTGTGATTAAGGGGAAATATGACGATATAGTTGTGTATACTTAGGAAAGGAAAATGTTTGACTGATTGGTACCATTTTATATTGGCTGTGTTATTCTTTTTATATTTTTTTGAAGAGAAGTGTTATTTTTAAAAAAGCGGCCAATTTTTTACTCGTTTTCACGAGGTTCCGTACAGTTATTTAATTCCTCATGTTGTCATAAAGTACTATTGACTTCTTTTATTATAAGGTTCGACTGTAATCTATAATAAAAGATCACTTTTCTGCTTTTTTTTTTCAATTTTTACTTTTAGGCGGGGGTTTTTAATGGGGGATGATCAATTTTCATTTAAAATTTGAAACTATTTATGTGAAAATTGTTAAAAATGTAATGTTGTTACATATTTTTGAATTCCTTATTTTATTTCACTTATTTTTGTTACACGTGCGGGTCACTTCATTTACATGAATGTACCCACGGAATGTATCAAACAGTTCAATAGGTCTACTTTCGAAATCTTAGAATCGCTTTAAAATCGGCTGTGACATACGGTCATACAGACAGACACACAAGTGATCTTATAACAGCTATTTTCCTTATGATGTACGGAACTATAAAAAATATTTTTCACAACATACGTGACGATGTGAACGATGTGTTAAGTTTACACCGTTTTGAAGTTTATATTGGCAAAAAATTATGAGAGTGAATTTTTACGATGCGCCCGCACACCGACAGATTAAAGCGACAGTTTTTAACTTAGTTACTAAACAGATAAAAGCAACAATCTGAAGTTAGTTACAAAACTTTTCTGTCGTTTTGTTTTATTTCCGGTACAATCCAATATGAAGAAGAAGAAGAAGAAGAAAGAAGAAAAATATTTATTTTCATGGCACACACAACAACAACCAATAAAAATAGTAAAACAATGGTTACATTTTTGGTTGTGGGAAGCCAACATAAGCCAACACAAGCCAACACAAGCCAACACAAGCCAACACAAGGCAACACAAGCCAACACAAGCCAACACAAGCCAACACAAGCCAACACAAGCCAACACAAGGCAACACAAGCCAACACGAGCCAACACAAGCCAACACAAGCCAACACAAACCAACACAAGCCAACACAAGCCAACACAAGCCAACACAAGCCAACACAATCGGCACCCACCTCAGCTGATTGCTACAGAGTGACTGCAGCGCTGATATTCTGGTGGATCCTAGTGGCATCACGAACTTCAAGCTGTCAGGCAATGCCTGAACCTCATAAAAAAATAGCCAGAAAAAAATAGACTTCATATATATTATTCATATTTAAGTAAACTACCATCAATACATATATTTAATACACTACGATAATAAAATAATAAAATAAAATAAGTTAAAAAGTTAAAAATACCTATAGTAACTATATAGCTTCGAAATAAAATTTCGTAAATTGCCACAATAGTGGAAATTGAAAAGAATACATAAATACTCAAACCAACAGATAAATAAAATAAAATATTAAAATATTTATAAAACAATTTATAAAATTAAAAAAAAATAAAATAATAATAATAAAGGAAAAAAAAAATAGAATAAAAGAGACAGTCGCAAGAACGGAATGCAGCTACCGTTACCGTATACAGCTAGCTAATATGGATTGTATCTTGTTACGTGCGTAGGTACATAAATAAGTACACACACACGTACACTCTTTTTATATTGTATATTATAAAAAGCCAATCTTGTACGCGTGTTGACGATATTTGCAATGACAGACTAATGAATCTTTTATTTCAAGGGTCTCAGGTGGCCTAGAGATATTTATAAGATGATAAATTGGTGGATGTAGAAAGGTCACTGACTCCGCACTAAGGACGTACTGCGAAGGTAATGGTAGTATTGTTGAGATATACTGTGTAATGTAATGTATGAAACAGTTCTTTACATCCATACATATTATAAAACAAATGTCCCCCGGATTTCAACAATAGATAGCGTAATTCGTGAGGAAGGTTGTATATAATTTGTTAGTTTTGTGTAAATTGGTTGGAATGTAAGAATAAGGGTGCTATTCCACCAAAGTAGACAAACTGCCTCAGTAGCGTAGTGGTAGCAGGCCACTACTATTACACTGGAGGTCCTGGGTTCGATTCCCGGGTCGTGGGATATTAGAGATAACGGTTTAAAATCCTTTATCTCTGCTTCTATTGGGATTTTTCCATTTTCTGGAAGTTTCCCAGTACCCCGGAGTTTGGTAATGTGCCCGGAGATGGCAACAGGTTCGCCACCTGTTACATGGGCCAAAACGTAACCGGCGAGTCGTGGGTGTTTGCATGTATGATTGAATGCATGCATTTGCCTCTGCCTACCCCTTCGGGGATTACAGGCGTGAAGTTACGTTTTACGTATGTGCTTTGCTTCATTGCTATGGATGCGTTTGATATCCACCGATCATAATCATTGGTGCACGTAGCCAGAAAATATATAATAATACTACGTATAGAATGGACACTTCGACGTCCCGCCCGATTTGCCCGCATCACTCAACCCCTTCCCTTCTTATTGGCGACGGTTGGTATTCTGCTACGCACACAGGTGCGCGTGTAAATACACGTCACTGATTGATGTCTGTGTAATTGAAACCAAATTAAGCGTTTGTATGGAATTTTGGCGGAGTGTCCGCGGTGTGACGTAGCTTAGCACTGGTGCAAACGGATTCAGATAAGATATGTTTTTATATGGAAGGATGTGTGTTATGGATGCCTTGCATAGTGCATCTTCGTACAGCTACATAGCTTAGTATCGGTGGAAACGGTCACATATTTTCGTAGCGTAGATTTCACATCTTCGAAGCATAGCTGCAGAGCACCTCTCTAGTGGAAAAGCACCCTAAATAAAGGAAATATGTATATTAGATTAACTTTTTGTTATACAAAAAACCATTGGCTTATAATGTAGAAAAAATTAAGAGGCACTTTAGAGGCAGCCATTAACAACGTTAGCTGTTTTTCTTTTAATTTCCCCCCCTCCTGTCCTGATGAGATTCAGTGCAATTTGGCAGTGTCCCTTCTCTCCCTTATGTAAGTTTATTTTACGGCATATTTATTTCCATAAAGTAGAAATTAATGTTTTGTGAAATTTTTAATTATGCTTCCCTTACGATAAATGAGATTTTAATTACATAAAATTTATTGACATTTCTTTAACATTTCTAATTTTAAATGGGTCCTCGTATTTTGAGCTCAGAGCTCACTTACTTGTGTTGAATATCGTTGATTTTGTCAATTAAGTATGATATAAAACGTAATGTGACTTCACGCCTGTAATCAAGCATACATTTACCCTTGATTCGCCGGTTACGTTTTGGCCCATGTAATAGGTGGCGAGCCTGTTGACATCTCCGGGCACATTACCAAACTCCGAGGTACTGGGAAACTTCCAGAAAATTGGAAAAACTCAGAATCAGAGATAAAGGATTTCAAACCATTATTTTTGATAGCCCCCGACCCGGGAATCGAACCCAGGACCCCGTCGTAGTAGTAATACCAACCACTAGGCTACCGAGGCAGTTATTATCATAGTTTACATCAAGCAACATCTCATTCCACTAAAATAACTCATAACGACAATCTAATTATTTAGACATACAATTTTCTTAACATCACTTACAAACTCGTGAACACTCCAATAAAGTTAAACGCGGTTAAACTCAAGTTAGTACGTCGTAGAAAGTTCTCGTTAGTTCAAATCAACCTTAAAATCAAATTTCATCAAACATACGCTCGAGCCGGATGAAGGTTTAAGCTGCGGTTTCTCTTGAACGATCGTTCCGAATTTAAGATTCGATGCCAACTTATCATACAATTTGCGTAGAGCAGATATTTTTTATTTCATTTATCTATTTATTTCAGGCAACAAACTTTATTAAAATTAAACAATAGTCCCATAAAAATATATACTTTATAAACAAACATACTATATTTTAGTGTTAGTACATAAAATTTAATACTATGTTAGTACACTTCACTTGCACTATGTCACTGTGCGTTCGAGTGGCACATCATGCGGCCAAAACCTTCATGACTAGGTGTAGGAATGTCGGCACACGCACCACGAACGACTTGAAGTTGGCGTTGCAGCGCGATTCCGACAGCTGCACTCTCAGCGTGTACTTCAGCTTTCGACTAAGGAACTCCACGAGGTCCTCCGCCTCAGTGGTGTAGTGGAGGCGGGAGATGTACACTGAAGTATTCGGTTTAGCTGCGTGTAAACCTATATTGGGCTCCACGGGAGCCTTACCGCAGCTGTTCTTATTGGTTCACTGACAGCGTTCGTGCAATCAATTCATTTCAATTGTCAATTCATTATTTATTCATGTTTAATTTGTGTTACAAATTTTACCGGTTGGAACATAAGCAAAATACTATTGAATTGTATTTGTAGCTTAGTAGTCGAATCTGGAATCACAGGCCTAGAAGGACTTCATTTCATCTTAGGTGGTTATCAATACTAATGACTTGGGACATTCCCATCTATTGGTTTCAGATGCAGCTTGATAAGAAAATTCATTGCTCTAAGATCTAAAGCCTTGAGACGCACTAGTGAAAGCAACTTTGCAAACTCTCTAGTGTGGCAAATTAAAATGCGCGTTTCCGTGCTTCGGAGGGCACGATAAGCTGTCGGTCCCGGTTGTTATTGATAGATAGCAGTCGTTAAACCTTGTCGGAGGCCTTATGGGCGGTTTGAAAACATCCCACAGCGGGTTGGCCACTAACCCGTATCTCCACCAATCCGGTGGTGGTGGAATAAGCTCCAGGCCTCCCCCCCAAAAAAGTGCCCAGCAGTGGGACGTATAATGGGTTGCCATTATTATTATTAGGTAATGCTGTGGTGCCTACGCCCGCGAGCTCCGTCGCTGGAGCTCTACCGCCAGTAAATCAATGTGAACAGTATTCTGGTTCGCCACTCATTACAGTGAGGAAGTACTGGAGTTAGTAGACTCCGCAGTATTTCTTGGCATTACCGTGGACGCTATATTGCAGTAAGGCCCCCATATTTCAAAGTTAGCTCAGCAGCGTTTGTTTTTTTTTTCATTTTTTTTTCAAAATAAAAATAATTTTCACAGCTTAATATCGTGTACGCACAAGCGTAGGCGATCCTTAAACTCAACTATTATCTACTTAAGGTAAGTAATTATGTCGAGCAGCTTATTAGTTGATACGAACGCAACGCTGCCTGAGAAGAGCCAATGAGCTTATGTTGGGGGCTATTACACTAATCTAGCGATGACAGTATCCAATGGATACATCATTACGGGTACACAAGCTACGTGTTTCTATACCTACTTTGTTTTTGCGGGAAGGTAGTGACAGAGAATGTGTATAGTATAGTATCCAAAGAGATATATTGCACGTCGACGTTAGAAAGGTTTTTGATTGTAATAAATGATTGATTGATTGATTGACGTTAGAAAGGAGACTCATACTTTTTACTGGTGGTAGAGCTCCAGTGACGGAGCTCGCGGGCATGGGTACTACCGCATTACCTCATATACTTGCCGCTAAATGGTAGTGTTCAGCACTATTGTGTTCCGGTTAGGTGGTAATGTACGGCCCTGTAATTTCCGGCACAGAGGCATAACACCTAATGCCTCAGGAGTGGCAGCGCATTTGCATTTTGACCTCTTTGTCATTGTGTGAGTGTCTATAGGCTGCAGTCATCAGTCAACATCAATGTCAACTGCACGCTTGTTTGCCACTTTTATTACATAAAAAAAGACACGGGGATTCGAAAGCGCTACGTTGCTTAATGTTTTTGTGCCTACGCTCACGAGCTCCAACACAGAAGCTCTACCATCAATTAAATTCAATTGGAAAAAACTCAACTTTGCTTCTCGACATGGGAATAGAGCCTTAGAACTCTCGTACGTAACTAAAATAAACTATTTATTACAAACAAAAAACTCAATAATATAAAGAATACAAACATATAAATATAATGTGCGGTCTGTATGCGTTTCCCTCGTCGGGTTTCACCGTTCACTGAACTGAACTAAATGCACTCCACTTTTATTTAACTATCCACAAACATTTCCACCGCTCACATTATTTTAAATACTGCGTCGTATTAACGAAACATTTTAATGTTTATTTGATAACTAGCGTTTCGACTCGGCTTTGTGTGGGTCGCATGGATTTTGTGATAAAAGTATCAAGCTGTTCACATTGGAGGTGGATGAAAACTGTAGCTTATAAAGATATACATACAAACTAGTGCAGTTGCGTAGCCTATAGACTCCCACGCAAAGATTAAGGTCAAAATGCGTTACCACTCCTGATGCCTAAGGTGTTATGCCTCTTTGCCGGAAATTACAGGACCGTACATAACCACCTGACCGGAACACGATAGTGCTGAACACTACCATTTAGCGGCAAGTATATAAGGTAATGCGGTGGTGCCTACGCCCGCGATCTCCGTCACTGGAGCTCTACCACCAGTAAGAAATTTATTTTATATCAATGAAAAGCCCATCACTAATGGTAGATTACATCAGTAATGGTAGAGTCCCAGTGTACCTAATCTATCTGCCGTAAAATGGTAGTGCTCAGCCCTATCGTGTTCTGGTGAGATGTTAATGTATGACCCCGTAATAACTATCCCAGAGACTTAAGAACTAAGGACACATCTGCATTTACCACTGGTTTTTGTGTACATGTCTATAGCACAGTCTAAAGAAAACAAACATGTTATATGTACATACACCACAGTCTAAAGAAAACGAACGTGTTCCTATACTGTGTCTATAGGCAGTAAAGGGGAAATGAGGCATTCTACTGATATACTTTTTACATTAGTTTATCTTAGTGATATTCTTGACTATACATAATATATATTTTTTATCTTGTTTGACATGTATATCAATTGTTATTCACTTTAATTTATTTTGTTTGTTTTTGACGTGTTATAAGAGGTGCCTGTCACCCTAAATGAATAAATGAGTTTCTGATTCTGATTCTGATTCAGCAATGATCACTCAACATCCATGTGATCTGCGTGCTTGTTTGCCACTATTGCTAAATAAAAAAAGATGTGAATTGTAGCAAGTAGCAAACTAGCATTTTATGACATAAAAATCGTATCACGCAACCTGCGTCGCCTAGTCTACACCCGCAGTCCTCAACTAACGTCACAAAAGCAAAACCTTCTTTGACGGCGGCGCCTTAATTAATTCCTTTATAAACGTCGCACTAACTACTTGCTCCACATAAAACCTTTATCACGCACTTGCTTGCTTCACTTTAATGTGACGTAACATTGGAAACTTATACACTGTGTATTTTAGTGGTTGTTTTTCCGCAATAAATTGATTTTGTCGTGATATAATTGGTCGATGACGTACTATTTTCTTGGTTCGTATCACAAGGCACGTGACCTTATTTTGTTCTGAACGTTTATGGAATTTAACGGTTTTTCACTCTGTCGGCAGCGCCACACCGCGGACACTCCGCCAAAATTCCATACAAACGTTTAATTTGGTCTCTATTACCTGTTTAATAGTGACCAAATTGTCTGTACATCAATCAGTGACGTGTATTTATACGTGCACCTGTGTGCGTAGCACGTAGAAAATACCATACCTCGTCCATAAGAGAGGAGGAGGTTGGGTGATGCGGAAATCGGGCGAAACGTCGAAGTGTCCGTTCTGTACGTAGTATTATTACATATTATTATTCTCTGGCAGCGCACAGAGGTGTGCATGCACTGGTTCATGTAGTGTAACATACGTTACATTTAGTAGGGCCATTCTACCACTAGGCATTCTACTGCCTCAGTTACTAGACAAAATGGATTACCCTGTATATTGTGAAGTAGTGAGAGAAACCGTAGTCGTTTCTAAAAATATAATCCCTAGTAGACAAGTCGTTGGCATCATGCAAGAAGGATTCATAAGATTCATTATATAATAAAAAAGATGAATAAACTTAATTGTAGTTGAAATACACAGTTGTGTAGTTTGGGTGAAAAACAGACCAATACCATAATTGTGTGATATTAAAAAGAGAGAACAGAAAACAGAACGAACGTTTATTCGTTGCGAAACACACACAAGCTAAGGACATAACTCAGAAAAGTATAATCAGAACCAGAGACAAAAACCGGCCATGTGCGTGTCGGGCCACACGCTGTGTAGGGTTCCGTAGTGTTTAGGTTTGAATAATGTAATGTTATAAAAATAAATGAATATTTTCCATGGAGTTCTTCAAAATTTTCGAGTCAAATACATTCGGTCGACTATTATTCGCAAACTTATAAAGCCAACTTAAGTGTGATAGTTTTCCTTTTAATTTAGTTATATGTAGCTACTATTGCCGTAACGTTTGAATTTCTAACAACAACCGTTTAGTTGGTAGAAGGAGGGGGACCCTTGACTCCTAACATTTTTGACCTATCCAACGATATCCCACACTATATAGAAAACAAAAAATAAGAAAGTTATCCATATTAACTTACATGTCGGGGAGGTACCCTAAATAATTTTATTTTTCATGGTTTTATTCTACCAATTAAAATAGTACCAATAGTTTTTGCGCTGAACCGCGAACGGACAGACAGATAGACAGACGGACATGGCGAAACTATAAGGATTCCTTGTTTACTACGGAACCCTAAAAATGGAATTAATGTATGTATGTATCTTCACGCTAATTCTTTTACGGGGTAAGCAGAGAGTGTAGAGCGCCAGATATACCTGTCCTGGAATTAATGCAGAAATGATAATACTATTGTAAGCTTCGTAGACGATTTCTCATACCCAGTCGTAGCATTACTTTATTACACGAAGTGGCCCACAAACATACAGTTTACATTGATAGTAAGTACTACTGTAGCCTATAAGTATCTACATGAAACCAGACAGTTCAATGTAGATGCGTTGCCACTCTTTCAGGGCCGTACATTACGACTCGACCGGAACACGATAGTGCTGAACATATGAGTTGTAAAAAAATCTAAGAGATACATATCATAGTAATCTAAAAACAATTTATATTTCTTGGATCACACAGAACAGAGGTGGTACGTGCAATATCACTGCTAGAAACTAGTTGCCAGTATTCGTAAAGAATTTATAAATTGGGAGTGGAAGTCTACCAATATTTTAAATGAAATACCAAAGGCACAGAAATGAACATTCTAGACCAATTCAGCGTAGAAATATATTGGCTTCTACTTTGTGCAGCGACTTCACAAATAATATAGTACACTCCTAATGGTCTTGAAATGTACGTATTGAATTTTCAGTGATATTGCCCATTTACTGAATGCATGTGCTCCTATTTCTTCTTAATACGACTACTTCCAAATAACGCGACATCCAATAATGTAAAAATAACTTAAAGATACTTCACGCCTGTAATCCCCATTTTTTTTACTCAATACTAACAACGGTATCAGACAAACGCTAGAAATATTCACAGATTTTTTAAATATTTACTGTAAAAATAGGTTTAAAAATGAAAATAAACTAAAGACCTATTTCACACTTTTACGGACAGTGAACGTCTACAGACGTTAAAACAATAAAACTTTTACTATGTCTCGTTTACTGTCCGGGAAAGGGTTACTAAGTAGGGCTCCCATACAAGAAACATGACATTTTTGACACTTTTAGGGTTCCGTACCTTAAAAGGAAAAAAGGAACCCTTATAGGATCACTCGTGCGTCTGTCTGTCTGTCTGTCTGTCTGTCAGTCCGTCCGTCTGTCACAGCCAATTTGCTCCGAAACTACTCTACCGATTGAGTTGAGATTTTATGAATATTTGTAAATTGGTGACCCAAAGATGAACACGTCAAGTAAAATAATAAATTTTAAACAGGAAGGCCACTTTCGGGGGGTAAATCAGAAAATTAAAAAACAAAATTCGTAAACTGTGTCGTGTGACATATCAAATGAAAGAGGTTGTTGTCAGCATCTCAAATATATTTTTTTATAATTTTTGCATAAACAACTTGAAGTTATTTAAGAAAAACGACGAAAATTGACCTTTCCGCCCCCTGTCTCCGAAACTACTGAACTTAAAATTTTGAAAAAATGTTAAAAGTAGTTCTTAGCCTATAGATTACTGGAAAACCTATAAGAAGTTTGAGTATTCAAATTAAATCGAAAATTCTTAATAATATAACCCCCCGCCGTTATGTCCCTGCATTTTAAATCTGTAATATTTTCGAAAATATTTATTTAAATTACGGAACCCTCACCACGCGAGTCGAACTCGCAGTTGTCCGGTTTTTTATGGCTACGGAACACTTTGTGCGTGAATCCAAATTGCACTTGGCCGATTTCTATAAAGATACTGGGTGTAAGAAGACCGTTTTCGAAAAACAAAACTGGTACTATTGTACCTACTCATGAGTTTGGATACAAGACATAAAAAAAACAATTTTCGAAAGTCCAATTTTCAAAATTTACTATTGATTTTTTGTTACAACTATGTTTCAGCTTCGGAAGCGGATTTCTTACGCCCTAAACATGGTAAAAATTATCCTTTGTGCATTAGCTGTCAATAATGGTTTTATTATAAACGCAGTAAATCGAGAGCGGCTGTCGGAGACACGTCTAATCAAATATTTTGCAGCATAATAGCTAAAAATATTGACATGAAAGCTTACTAAATCTTCTTTTTTCTACAAATAATATTTCTATTTCGTAAATTTTGCGACATGCCCCTTAGTATTTAAAGTTTTTAGAATCGATCGCGAATATCAAGTGATTCCATCCTCGTAAATAACTCATTGTTGCTTCGCTTCACCTTCAGGACACCGTGACAATATTTATGTTGATTAAAACTAACGATAAACCACTATGCAGAACAGTAATATTAAGTTAAGCGTCCATTGCATCTGTAACGACCCACCGAGTCATATTTATTTCTTGCGCCTTGATTATTGTTCTTGGTGTTTGTTACCTACGTAAGGTAACATGGTGAAAAGTTCAAGTAAGCTTGTACTTAGTAAGTACAATTTAATGTCATTTTATAACTTATTATTATTGACGTGACAACGTCTTAAATTAGGTTGCGGCTCGGAGTCACTCATGAAAAAGTGTAACGCCCGGTAACGTAACGATGAGTCACCGAACGAGAGAGAGGCCTGCCGGACCGGCGAATGCCTTTCTACCGAGAAAAAGACGTTGTCACGTAAAATCTTCGCCCGTAAAACCGACTTTACAGGCAACCCGTTTTATTATTATATATTCTTTATTGTACACCAGTAAACAGGAAAGACATAACAAAAAACAGAAATGACAGAAAATGGTACCGTGGGCGGCCTTATCGCTCAGGCAGCGATTTCTTCCAGGCAACCTGGTATAGGATAATAAATGAAGAAGCAGGTAGGGTGTACTAAATTAAAGTTAAAGCTATGTAGCAATATACAAGTAAAACTAAAAATAACTTTAAAAAAGAAAAAAAAATCTTAACATTTACAAAAGAGACAATTCATACAGGTATACTGAAGAGGCACTAACTTAATAAGTAGTTAACATGGATGCCGTATTTTCATGGTACATATAACTGCTATTTCAGATAAGTTTTGCTGAAAATATCTCATTAATTCATGCCCCCGATTCAGGGTTCACCCAAATGCTATTGTACAACTGTGACTTTTGGTGCCACTACACACTTTTGGATTTCATTATTGTTTCTTCTAGAGACAAACGGATAGAGAGATGGAAAAATGAACAATGATTCTGTAACGTTAATCCTGCAATTTTAAAAATGTGTGAAATTTATTGCTGGCGATGAATGTGTTGTGTTGTGGCAGAAACGGCTCCAACGGAAGATCAGCGCTGATCGAGAGATCAGTTTAACGCTGACTTGGGGAGCGGTTTGTAATAAAACTATTATATTATTTGTGATCTTAATTTTATGACGTACTAGCTGTGCCCGCGATTTCGTCCGCGTGAGAATTTATGATTGTTCAGTATGTACCCGGACGAAGACGCGGACGCAGCTAGTATAAAAGTAGCCTAAGTTACTCCTTATTACATAAGCTATCTGCCAGTGTAAGTCCCGTCTTAATCGGTCCAGCCGTTCCCGAGATTAGCGGGAACAAACAGACAGACAGACAGACAAAATTTGACACAAAAATAGAAAAAAAAATTGTTTTGGTATATGTACCGTGTATACATGCATACGCATTTAGTAAAAAGCGGTTATTTTTATATAACAAACAGACACTTCAATTTTATTTATTTGTATGTATGTATGTATGCATAGATGTTAAGTTGTTATAACTAAAAATAATTGTTGTATTTCTTAAACTTCTTTCTATTCCTCTCTGACAAATTTCCATATTTTGTAGCAGATCACCTGCTACATGAGAAACGCGTGTCATCTATGAATGCCTGTTATTGCATGAATGTATGCCTCTGCTTCCATTTTCGGAGACATATAGGCATGTGCTCATGTTTTTTAATATTTGTAATGTAAATCAAGTCTTGAATGATTCACTGCAGTCCGCCCAGTCTAGTGGACGCCAACCTTAACGCTGCAGGCAACTCGACGCCCTGTCGGTTGTCACGCTGTCGTGAACCTGTGATTTACTGCAGTACGCAATACGCCGCGTGAAAAACTCGTGTCATTTTATGTCACCTGCGTTAGATTTACGCAATGTTTTTATTAAAAGAGATAACTCAGCTTGAAACAGGAGAGGAGTATTCATGTTATTCGCTTCGTATTATATTCTTGGTTGGAGGTTGTAAGGCTGTTGTAATGAAGGCTACGAGATATAAAGTATTTTGTGGTTCGAAGATGTCGATAATCTATAAGTCCATAATTTGTTTTTATTATTTATTTGTTTTAAATATTAAAAAAAAAAGTGAGTTCAGGCGGGACTAGACCCCGCGAGTTTTCTCAGTAATGTGGGCTTTGGAACTCTGCCAGTGAATGACAAAGTATGTCCCATATTTTTTTGTTTTGTCTTATCTTGCCGTTTGTAAAAGAAAGTATGGAACATTCTGTTGATACCTATTTATATCATTAAGTATTTTTGGACTATTATTTATTTTATTTTGTTTACTTTGACATATTAATCAACGTATCAGTTGTTATTCGCTTTAATTTTATATTTGTAATTTGACCTATCACAAGCAAATTCTATTATTTCCAAGTGATTAAATAAATTTTTGAGTTTGAGTTTGAGTTTGCGACCACTGGGATCTTTAGTCCTGCCGCTGTCCCAACTGAGAAAACGAAGTATACATCTGACTGTCAAATTTTGACTTCAAAGAATACTGGCAAGTTTCATACATTGTTTTGTACAAAAAAAGTTAGAAAAAGGTACAAGGTAAAATGGATTAGAAATATTATCTAGGGAACCTATAGAACATTTTCTGATAAGTAAATTATTTTAAATCACCGGAATAAAAATCGTCTTTCTTAACAACAATAGAAGCACTCCATACTAAAGTTCAATTTCAAACTTTTTAATACGGAGAGTTAAAAATATTTTAAGTATCAGCAAACGTTGTTTAGGTTTACTGGATAATATTTCCGTGCTGTCATACCGTGTACATTTTTTTCATTTTTTTTGTACAAATCTTGCCGTGATCCTTTATTGTACTGCCATCTGACTGCCATGGGGTGGCAGTAACGACATCTAACGATAAAAATGTTAGTTAGCCAACTACTGCAACAAACTTTTCAGTTTATAAAATACTAGCTGTTTCCCGCGGCTTCGCCCGCGTGGATGTCATTTTCTAATTTTCTAATATCCACCCCCTATTTTGCGGGGTGGGGGAAAATAAGGAGACAAAAAGAAGTCTATGTTTTTTTCTCAAAGTCAACTCTATCAGTCAGTACCAAATTTCATTAAAATCGGTTCTGTAGTTTGGACCTGAAAAGGTAATAGATAGACCGACAGACAGAGTTACTTTCGCATTTATAATATTAGTAGAGAAGTAGGGATTGTAGGAGCTTGTAAAGAAGTCGCTGAACCCTATTGTTTTTATTTTATTGGATACTCGCAATAAAACATTCGAGTGTTGAATGTGTGTATTTGTGTTGAATTTGGATAAGCTTAGAGTTTCCTGGCTGTACGTCCGGAATAATAAACTGTGTGTGCGTAAATAAATAAATAAATACAAAAACAACGATGTGTGTTTCATTGGGATGAAAATATCATTCTTAAATATATATAATAATGACAATCTATATCTACTTCTCATTTAGTAGATAGCAGTTTATTTGCATGTATGCTATGGACGTTCACGTTATTTGTTTTTCACGATAATCTGTACTAGATTTAAGCTCTCATTTAAAAGAGCTCTTACTGAGTTTGTTGGGTAGCAGAGTTCTTCTCAGTAGTGACTGCACTTGGAACTCTGCTAAGTGAATAACTTTGATCTTGACGAATAAGTTTTTCTTTTTCTTCATTTATCATCATTGAATGAATTGAAAAAAAATGTGATTATTATGTTTTAACTAAGTAGTTTAAATTCTAATTTTAAATTTACTATTAATATATGTTTTTGCTTTTACTATATGTAATAGTTATTCACTCTAGGTATTGATTTCTTGACGTTTTGAAAATATCTGTAAAGATCTATTCGAAATAAAAACATTTCCCATTTCTACAATACACTGCTCGTTAATTTGTGTTTATTTAACTAGGTATTTCTCGTCATGTATTTCTGATAAATTTTCATTAGTCTGAAGTGCTCGCGCACAAATGTGTAGAAATTAACTTCCTGTGATGAATCGTAAAGAAGGTTGTATTTAAAGCTTTTGAGTTGAGCAGGAGATTAATGCCTCCACCCCCCGCCCCTTCTCGCCCCCTTCTCTCGCCGAGATTTACAGCAGGAAATAAGTTTTATGGTTCTGATTTTACCCTATCTATCTGGGAAGCTGGACCTTGATTGAGGATAATACCTACAATTATGTGATTTACTACCTCAGTAGTCCAGTGTTTTTTTTATGTAGTGAAGCTGGCAAACAAGCATGCTTGCAGTGATGACTGCAGCCTATAGATACAAACTCAAAAACCAAAAGTCGAAATGCAGATGCATTGCCACCTCTGAGACATAAGTTGTTTTGTCACTGTGATAGTTATTACGGAGCCAAACATAACCATCTAATTGAAACCCGATAGTGCTAAAACTAACATTTGGCGGCAGATAGATTAAGTAATATATATATAAAAATACATTCGCCCTCGAGCTCCTTCACTGGAACTCGACCACCAGTAAAAAAATTAAATGGATCAGAATTTGTTTTAATTTAAAGTGGAAAAGACGATCCAAAGATATTTATAATAACAATAGTAAGGCATGAACATTTGATTGTCGATTATCTGGTTTAGGTTAGTAAGTATTTCATATAATATGACCTGAAAAACGTTTTTTGTGATAAATACGGAAGTTTATTACTTCTGTTCAATTAAGATGAATAATTTGACATTGTTTTATGCATCTATTACAAATAAATAAAATTGAAGTGTCTGTTTGTAATATTAAAATAACCGCTTTTTACTAAATGCATATGTATGTATCATCATCATTTCAGCCAAAATACGTCCACTGCTGAACAAAGACCTCCCCCAAAGAATGCCACAACGAACGGTCCTGGGCCGCCCTCATCCAGCGATTGCCCGCGACCTTCACCAGGTCGTCGGTCCATCTTGTGGGAGGCCTGCCTACGCTTCGCTTTCCGGTACGCGGTCGCCACTCGAGAACTGCTCTGCCCCAACGGCCGTCAGTTCGTCGAGCTATGTGCCCTGCCCACTGCCACTTGAGTCTCGCTATTCGGTGAGCTATGTCGGTAACTTTGGTTCTCATGCGGATCTCCTCATTTCAGAGTCGGTCTCGCAGAGAAACTCCAAGCATAGCCCTCTCCATTGCTCTCTGAGTGACCTTGAGCCTTCTTATGAGGCCCATAGTGAGCGACCACGTTTCTGTCCCATAAGTCATCACTGGCAACACACACTGATCAAAGACCTTTTTCTTGAGACACTGCGGTAAGTCGGACGAGAAGATGAACCGTAGCTTCCCGAACGCTGCCCAACCGAGTTGGATTCGGCGATTGACCTCTTTCTCGAAGTTGGACCGACCTAACTGGACCGTTTGTCCCAGGTATACATAATTGTCAACAACTTCGAGTGTAGTACCCTCGACCATAACAGGAGTGGGTGTAACATGGACATTTGACATGATCTTCGTCTTGTCCATGTTCATTTTAAGGCCCACTCGTTGGGAGGCCCTACTGAGGTCATTGAGCATTGTGCTAAGGTCTTCCAGGGTCTCAGCCATGACTACGATATCATCTGCAAATCGGAGGTGGGAGATGTACTCGCCGTTAATATTGATGCCGAGTCCTTTCCAGTTCAGAAGCTTGAAGACGTCTTCCAATGCAGCGGTGAACAGTTTCGGAGATATAACATCTCCCGGTCTCACACCTCGCTGCAGTTGGATAGGTTTCGAGTTCTAATCCTGAAGCCGGACCGACATGGTGGCGTTTTCATACAAGCTCCTCAGCACCTCGATGTATCGGTAGTCAACTTGGCACCTCTGGAGTGACTGTAGCACAGCCCAAATCTCAACCGAATCGAAGGCTTTCTCATAGTCCACGAACGCTAGACATAGGGGCTGGTTATACTCTTCTGTCTTCTGTATAACCTGCCGCAGTGTGTGAATGTGGTCTATGGTGCTAAAGCCTTTACGGAAACCGGCTTGTTCGGGAGGCTGGAAGTCGTCGAGTCTGCGAGATAGACGGTTCGTAACCACTCTCGAAAACAGCTTATAGACGTGGCTTAGAAGTGCGATGGGCCTATAGTTTTTTAGAAGGGTATTGTCGCCTTTCTTAAAGAACAGTACCACCACACTTCTGTGCCACGCCTGTGGCGTTTTGCCTTCGGATATGACGGAATTGAACATCAACTGAAGAGCTTCTAATACTGGCCTTCCGCCTGCTTTCAGGAGTTCAGCAGTGATTCCGTCATCACCCGGCGCCCTGTTGTTTTTGAGCTGTTTGAGAGCCGTACTAATCTCGTCTAGACTGACGTCTGGGATATCTTCGGTGTAGTGTCGGGTCAGTCCGGCTCTAGGATCTGCTGCCGGACTGTTAACAGGTGGTCGTGCTGTCGTGTATAACTGTCCGTAAAACCGTTCGATCTCCTCTGCAAGCTCAGGTTTCGACGATACGATTCTGTCGTCCTCTGTCTTCAGCTTAGTGAGACGGCTTTGCCCTAAGGACAGATCTTTGGCGAACACTTTAGAGCCCTGGTTCCGCTCTATGGCTGCTTGAATACTATCAGTATTAAAGTGCCGAAGGTCGCGAGTCAATGACTTGGAGATCTGTCTGTTGAGCCGTCTGTACACTAAAGCATCTTCAGAGGACTTCAGAACCATACCTCGCCTCTCTTCCATGAGCTTGAGAGTTGGGCTGGAGATCTTTTTGGTCTTGTTTGAAGGGCGGGTCTTGAAAAACTTAGACCCCGCCGTCCGGACAGTTTCCACGAACCTGTTATTATAATCGTCCACATCTACGCACTCACTCAGGCATTCAAAGCGATTTTGTAGCTCGAGTTGAAAGCTCTCGGGGTTTTGGATTTGGGCAGGTGCTGGGCGGAGCGTAGACTTCATTAGTCGGGATCTTTCGATCTTGACATTTATATTCAGTGTGCCTCTTACCATTCGGTGATCGCTGCCGGTTTTTACCGAATTGATCACAGAGACATCACTGAATATATGCCGCCTTGTGGACATAATGAAGTCTATCTCATTTTTGGTCGCACCGTCAGGACTGATCCAGATCCACTTCCGGCAAGCCCGCTTCTTGAAGAAAGAGTTCATCATATAGAGGCTCTCTTTCTCCATGAAGTCAGCCAGTGTCTGGCCCCTGGTGTTTCGTCGCCCATATCCAAATTGCCCCACTTTCAGCTCGTGGTCGCCTCAAACACCCAATTTCGCGTTGAAATCCCCCATGACAACGTTGTAGTGGGTTTTAGAACTATGTATGGCTCGGGAAATATCCTCATACATAGTTTCTACCTCATCATCGGAGTGTGCGGAGGTCGGGGCGTAGACCTGTATGACCTTCATCGAATACCGCTTGGTTATTCTGAGTATAAGGTACGCCACTCTCGACGACACACTCTCGATCTTGACAACATTGTTCACGAGGGATTTGTGGACGATGAACCCGACACCACCCTGGGACAGTTGTTCGCCCTCCCGGAAATAGAGCAGGTTACCAGACTTGAGGGTTATCGAGTCCTCCCCCTGTCTTCGGACCTCAGATAACCCTATAATGTGCCATCGTAACCCGCTCAATTCTTCCTCTAGTTCCGCTACCTTCTCGTCGGTCCGCAGTGTCCGAATGTTGTATGTTGCCAGGGCCAATTGTCGTTGTTTGTGGTACCCTGGCATCTGCCGGAGATTCTTCGCACCCCCTGCCCCGCCGTTACCATGACCGGTACCACTATGGTCAGGAATAGCGGAGCCGCCGGGGACTAGGGGCCGTTTTTTCTTGTTGTGTCTCATTTGGAGGGAAAATGCCATAATCGCCACGCTTGGCATGCGGGTTGGCGATCGCAGTGGCGGCAATTTTACGCGGGACGCTGCTGCCCATCCCACCTACTTGTACCGCCCTGGTTTGACCGCCATTGTTCGGTGGACTGACTGCACTAGCGGAAGAATTCCTCTCCACCAGAAGGGAATTCTTGTGCTAGTGGGCGATGGGGTCGTCACATCCCGACGCCGATAATGATATGTATGTATACACGATACATATACCAAAACTACATTTTTTACAATTTTTGTCTGTCTGTCTGTCTGTTTGGCGGGGCAAATCTTGGGAACGGCTGGACCGATTTTGATGGGACTTTCACTGGCAGATAGCTGATGTAATAAGGAGTAACTTAGGTTACTTTTATACTAGCTGCGCCCACGACTTCGTCCGGGTAGATACTAAACAATCATATTTTTTCTCACGTGGACGAAGTCGCAGGCACAGCTATCTGGAATAAAATACCTCCTGATCTTATATGGATTTATCTCACGCATCTATAGTAAATTAAAATAAGCTTTAAAATCAGCCCGTCGCTTCGGTCAATTTCTATCTTCCGTAGTACCGGGCAGAATAAAGCCTTACCCAAACCTGAGCGTTATCCGCGACAACCTACGCGGAGTGTAGCGGATACCGTGTGGTGATGCATGAAGTTCCGCGACTATGTTCCGCTCGAATCGCGGAACTTCATACAAAATATCCGAGCGAAACCTGCTCGGTAATTTCACGTCGGCAGAAAATAATGCGCAGATCTGAATAGGGCAGGGTTTAAAACAAAACACAAAAACCCTAAAACAAACAAAACAAAACAAACAGAAGTCGGCATACATTAGCAGTGATAAATCGGAGGCTGTATCCAAAGCAGTCGGGTCCGCCAGATTAGAGATTAATGCATTGCCCAAAGGCGAGGAGCCCCTCGCTGACATTTACAGCCTAGCAAGGTTTACTTACTGCTTCGATGCCCGCCTGTGTATCTAATTATCTTGAACTTCATTTGCAAAAATAGGATGTTTTTATATTGAACAAATATATGCTAACGGTGATATTTTAAGATGTGGTTGTTTTCGACATCAGAACGATTTGAAAACTCACTGAACGATTTGAAACCAGTGAAAAAAAACAACACTCAAAGGCCGCACTCTTACTACTTGCAATAGACCTTTTTCATCAGCGTAGGTTAGACTTCACAACTAAACAATCAAAAATGTTATTTTCGGTCATGAACTTTTCTCCATTATTTTAAATGTAAACAATTTATTACACAAAAACAAACTAACAGAATTCTTCAGCCAACAAATTGTTTTATTTTTCTTCAATAATTGTAATAGAAAACTCTCTACAGATAAGCAGCGATTCTTTACACGCGAGTTATAATTTTAAACATGGAATACACAAATTCATTACAGAATGATAATGATTAGACGTTCTTCACGTTAAGACATTGCTTTAGATACTACTGTTAAATTACAGGTCCTTAAAAAAGTCCGAAATTAAAGAATTAATGGAGACATTTTTCTTTATTTGGGCACGTTCGAACCCATGATCTCAGGATAACCGGTCCAGCCGCTTTACCACTAAGCTACCGAAATCAAACCCATCTTTCCATTTGTTCCTTAAATTCTAAATTCACTCACACGACATGTGTTATTTCTAAAAATAAAAATATAACAATTCATAGTTGATTATTTCTTACTAGCTGTCTCGGCAAACTTCGTATTGCATCACAATTAAATAATGTGTTAAAAGTTTGATATATACGGACTATTTGTATGGGAAAATGAATTTGTGGTTTTTACTATTTCCCTTCAATTTCTTCATATTTTCTTACCTTTTAAACCTTCCCTGGACTTCCAAAAATTCATTCAAACCAAAATGTAGTCATTGTTCCTAGAGCAATATTATAGAAATAAGATATTACTCAGTTTATTGTATTTGTCTGCTTAAGAAAGGGACACAACAGCGTTTACCAGCTATATAAAAAACTCCGTAAAAACGCGAGCGGTGTGAAAGTGCACAGCCTCGTTAACCGCAGTGAAACAGCGGGCATCGTTAAGTGCTCGCCAGTATATCACTGTAGTTAGCATTAAGGCGATATTTTACTTTAATTTATGATCTCGCCATAAACCAGGTTAATACGTCCCCGGTTCCGGGATCGACACAAAGTAAGTTCCCTTGTACATGGACACTGGATGCTATCGGTAGATAAATAACACCGCAAATGTGTGTTTGACCATGATCACCACGTAAATTGGATTTATGATGCTGGATTTTTTTAAAAGGTACCGAATTCTTGGCGCAGCCTGTTCTGAATGATAAAAAATCTGTTATCTGTACTGGTGGTGATGGAGTGTTGGAACTCGATGGCGTTTGTATTTATGGTCTCGTAATTCACGACACAGAGATTTGACAGCTTAGGCATCAGGAATGCGAACAAGAAAATTTGTGGGTTTATGTGGGTTTTTATGAGCTTCATGTTTTTATTTACCATCAATGGGCACTGTAAATAATAGCACAATCGCAATCAGGTGGTAATGTACGGCCCTGTAATTTCCGGCACAGAGGCATAACACCTTAGGCCTCAGGAGTGGTAACACATCTGCATTTTGACCTCGGTCTTTGTGTGAGTGTCTATAGGCTGCAGTCATCACTTAACATCAATGTGAACTGCATGCTTGTTTGCCACTTCCATAGCATAAAAAAAACTGAGCTACAAGATCTCTTTTCTTATTAGTTGTTTAAAAGTAGCGTAAGAAACAACTCAGTGTGATAATTTTTCCATGGCGATTTAACTCATGATGTTTCATCGACGCAAGCATTTGGCTTACTTTTAGTGCTACCTAGTTCTTGCATTTATCTTTCTAGATGGCGTAATAATGAAATGAAGTGATACCACACTATTTTATGACGCGCCACAACTGGCCCCAACCGCTTAACCGTAGAGGGTAGATTACACTTTATACTCTAAGGTTGTTGTTTACAAACTTTTCACTCTGCATGCCGCATGAGGTATATTTAGGTAAATATTATAGACTATGAAATTTGCAAAAAGCTACGGTTTCTGAAAGTAGCAGTTTCATTCGTTGTTTTTTTAATTTCTCGGAAATGAAGAAAATATAAATTTTAAGTGTAGCTTTCTATTGCGACACAGTCTATAATTAATGCAGTTTTCATAGTACTGTCTGTTTCTAAGTATGTTTCAAATACATACATTTCATTTCACTTTGAAGATTTCTGATGATTTCTGATACCTACGTGAATAACAATAGCATAGCAATGCAAAGGAGCAGGTAAGCTCCTTTGCATTGCTATGCTATTGTTATTCACCAACATACCTTGTTATTAATTACTGACATATCACAAGAAGTGATTGTTGAAATTTGACTTTACGAACTCAGGAGCAGTTAATCAGTCTTATGTCTTGTTCCAACTGAAACAATAGACAGTTCAACCGACAGAGATAAAATACCGAATAATCACCTTTTGAGTAAGAAGAGAGGAGTGGTTCCACTATCAATAAATAAAACACAGTCAGTAACAGTACAGATAAATCGTGAGAAATTGTATACTTCAGTCGCAGGATCATAGAACCAAGTAACTGACAGACATAGCGCTGTAGTTTCGAACCAGATGTAATGTGGTACTTCCTTCATGGCCGCTGTTCTACCAATAAATGCATAAATTCATAAAAATAGTCGTTCATCGTGCTATACTTTACGAGAAAGCGTCATATTTCAAAATTTATATTCGGGGACAATTTATAATAGCGGTAAATCAAAATATATTGGCGAAAGCTTCTTATCTTTAATGCAAGTCACTAAAAATATATAAATCTGCTATGTTCCGCCTGTGGTAGCCCACAGGCGGAACATAGCAGATTTATATATTACATATGTCACTGCTGGGCTTAGTTGTCGGGGCTCCCTTCATTCATTATTGTCAACTACATATCTTTTGAATACTTTACCATTTTGAGAAAAAATTGTCGAAAATTTTATATCTTGTTGGTATTCATCTTTTCCTATATAGTTCAAGATTTTGTGAGCTAAAAAGATTTAACCAAGTATATTTCACGTGTACATTGTTATAGTAACTTCCCCAGCTAAAGTTGCTAAACTTTATGGAACATTTTGTAGTTTTCAGAACACAACAACATAGTAATACATTATTGAATTCATAAAAAGTATACAGTTTAACCCCCACCAATTCGTATTGGAGCAGCGTCGTGGAGTAAACTCCAAGCATCCCCCCAAACAGAGGGAGACTCGTGCCCAGCAGCGGGATGTATAATGGGTTGCCATTATTATATTAGTAATAGAGTTTTGTTCTACACAATCTTCATCACCCCCACATTAATCGACGTCCAAATTCCATATCGATTTATGTATAAGAACACATGAAACAATATTGTCATACACGTAAGTACGGACAACCAAGCGACTCCTATCAGCGAGCAATCACCCGCGGCCGCAGACAGCGCCGCCGCAGCGTAATTAGGTATCATGTGCATCAGTTATTCATTACCGGACCGCGCTCGCCCATTGACGCCACACGTGGGGGATAGTCATTGGCTTTATTGTTCGCCTACAAATAAGGCCACACAGGAAAAAACATCTAAAAAGAGCGTTGCGGATGGGCTGTGAAACATGGAACCTATTTTAAGGTGACTTTCAAAGGTGTTTCCATGTAACAGGTGGTGAGCCTGTTGACATCTCCGGGCACATTACCAAACACCGAGTTTTTGGGCAACTTCCAGAAAATGGAACAATCCCAATAGAATCAGAGATAAAGGATTTGACATTATTGTCTCTGAGAACCCCCGACCAGGGAATCGAACCCAGCGTTATTATAAAAAAAATGAAATCGTAAAACTACGAGGGCTACGAGTAACGCGGCTACGAAGTTCGCGGCTACTAGGTACGCGGCTATGAGGTACGCAGCTACGAGGTACGCGGCTACGAGATACGAGGATACGAGGTACGCGGCTACGAGGTACGAGGCTACGAGCTACGCGGCTACGAGGTAAGCGGCTACTAGCTACGCGGCTATGAGCAACGCATCACTCGATAAATATTCCGAATACACAGTCATAATGTACGAGACAATGCTTGTCATGACGATGAGTTAACACATGAATTGTCGCCATGACAAGTCGCATTAGATGTTGCACTCTAAAAATATCGGCCTATTGTTATTCACCTTAGTTTCGTGAACATAGTAATTATTTTCCGATATATCTTGAGTGGTTCTACGAATCCCAAGTGATAAATATACATTGTGTCTTCGACTTTGAATAATAGGTATATACTTAGCTAAATAAAAGTGCATAAAGTAAAAAACCCTATGAAGTATAATATAGTTATCAGCATGCATAATAATGTGTATCATCCGATATATGAGACAATTTTTTTATGTAATGAAAATGGTAAACAAGCCTGCAGTTTACATTGATGTTAAGTGATGACGAACCCACACAAAAGACACAGAGACCAAAATGCAGATGCGTTACCACTCCTGCGGCCTAAGGTGTTGTGCTTCTGTGCCGGAAATTACAGATCCGTACATTACCACCTGACCGGAACACGATAGTGCTGAATACTACCATTTAGCGGTAATGCGATGGTGCCTACGTCCGTGAGCTCCATCACTGAAGCTCTACCACCAGTAGGTGAGTCGATATATGTATTTTTTTTACTACATAACCTCTTCGTAAATGCAGTTTCAACGGTATAACGTAACTTCACGCCTGTAATCCCCGATGGGGTAGGCAGAGGTAAACGCATGCATTCAAGCATACATGCAAACACCCACGATTCGCCGGTTACGTTTTGGCCCATGTAACAGGTGGCGAACCTGTTGACATCTCCGGGCACATTACCAAACTTCGAGGTACTGGGAAATTTCCAGAAAATGGAAAAATCCCATTAGAACCAGAGATAAAGGACTTTACACCATTAACTCTGATAACCCCCTACCCAGGACCTCAGCGTAGTAGTAGTGGCCTACTACCACTAAGCTACCGAGGCAGTTCAACGGTATAACTTTAGTTAATCCCCAATCTCAGCTAGCGAACGAAATACGAAAGCCCTAAATTCATATCGTGGAAATGCTACGCGTCATTCGATCGGATTGTGTGACGTCCAATTGATTTATAGCCAGAAAAAAGGGAATTCTGGGCAAGCTTGGTCAAACGCTCTCTGACATGGGAAAGAAAACGAATTGCGTAATCCAGAAATACGTACTTACATGATAATAAATGGCGAAATTATAGTGGTGTTTTTTTTTGCTGGCAGTATAATCGATCTAGTATTCTTGTATAATTTAATTTGATAACATATTGTGTGAACGGTATTAAAATCTAGTTTACTATAGTGGCCAATAGATGGCACTGCCAACCGTCTTAAATGACGCTCTTAGAATTTGTTTCGATGTTGTATAAGTCTTAACCTAACATTGAATAAAAACTATTTCGGACACAAAACTAATTGTTTTCATTGACTCCCCTTGGGTGCCTGAGTAAATTTGTACAATTATTTTTTAGGGTTCCTTAGTAAATGAGGAATCCTTATAGTTTCGCCATTTCCGTCTGTCTTTCTGTCTGTCTGTCCGTCCTCGGTTTAGCGCAAAACTATTGGTACTAGATCCTTGAAATTTGGCACAAGTATACAACTTAATCACGCCGAAAAGTGTAGAATAAAAACATGTTTTTTTTTAATGTGTTGGAAGTGGTAAACAAGCATGCAGTTCACATTGATGTTAAGTGATGACTGCAGCCTATAGACACCCACACAAAGACGAAGGTCGATGTGTGGATGCGTTACCACTCCTGAGGCCTAAGGTGTTATGTCTTTGTGCCGGAAATTACAGGGCCGTACATTACCACCTGAACGGAACACAATAGTGCTAAACACTACCATTTAACGGCAAGTATATTAAGTAATGCGGTGGTGCCTACGCCCGCGAGCTCCGTCACTGGAGCTCTACTACCAGTAAAGTAGTTTTATTAAGGGTGCCTCCCCTATATGTAACGTGCTGATTTTTTTTTAATTTTTCGTTATTTATGCAGTGTGGGATATCTTTGGATAGGTCTTTTAAAAATGTAAGGGGTTTGCTAAAATCATTTTTCGCTTTAGTTAATGCCAATTTTCGTTAGAGTCAAGTGTCCCCCCCACTACCCAACTAAACGGTTGTTGTTAGAAATTCAAACGTTACGGCAATAGTAGCTACATACAACGAAATTAAAAGGAAAACTGTCACACCTAAGTTGGCTTTACAAGTTTTGAAAATTTTGAACAACTCCATAGAAAAAATATTTATTTATTTTTTTCATAGCATTATTCAAACGAAAAACTACGGAATCCTACACTGCGCGTGGCCCGACACGCACTTGACCGGTTTTTTATTATAAATTATAGTATTATATATATCCGCTGAAAAGGTACGACAATCTTTCTCAAGCCGAGAAATTAAAAAAAAAATGAACGTGGAGAGACATATGCCTACATTGAATAAATCATTTGCCTAGCTCAACACCCGCATTGAATATTTGTTTTAAAACAAATTTGTCGTTGCAAAACTAGTGTAGTGTACATACACGCGGAATAAATTTAATATTTTATTACACACTCGTGCTCCCAGCGGTGCCTAGCTCAGTTTTAATTATGATAGAGCAAAACAACGTACGCCGGGTATAAAATATGAATGGCATCACTAGTGCGGGGTTTACCTGGGTTGACAAGACGCGAATCACTTTGGTGAACTTTAAAATTCCCACAGTTCACACACTGTTTTGGTTCGCTCTTATGTTGTCCTATACGTTCAAATACAGATTTTTGTGTTGAAAACAAAGCGTAACGATATGATATAATTATTTTTATTGGTGGTAGAGCTCCAGTGACGGCTCGCGGGCGTAGGCACCTCCGCATTACCTAATATACTTGCCGCTAAATGGTAATGTTCAGCACTATCGTGTTCCGGTCAGGCGGTATTGTACGGCCCTGTATTTTCCGGCACAGAGGCATAACACCTTAGGCCTCAGGAGTGGTAACTCATCTGCATTTTGACCTTGGTCTTAGTGTGGGTGTCTATAGGCTGCAGTCATCACTTAACATCAATGTCAACTGCATGCTTGTTTGCCACTTCCATTACATGAAAAAAACAAAGAAAAACACAAAAAAGCAATTCAAAACTGATTTCCAAGTTATATCCATGATCTTCGGAGTCGATACTTAAATATAAAAATTTATGAACTCGTAATAACTACGAGTATCACAAAGACAAAAAAGATCTCAGAGGTGGCAACGCGTTTGCAATTTGACATCTGGTTATTATATATTGTGTAGATGTCTATAGGCTCTAGTCAGCTCTTGACATACTTGAACTACATGCTTTCCCAGTTCCAGTGCTGCAGTTTGCCAACTTTGTTACCTACATAAAAAAGAGCGTTTTTTTTGAAGTTACGTGTGTACTTATGGACACTTCAGTAGTTATATTTATTAAGCGTGATGATCCAATACACCAGAAATAAAACAAAATTACAAAAAAAGTTTAGCATCTTACTTCAGACTGTTGCTTTTATCTATCGGTGAACGTGGGTATCGTGATAAATCTCTCTCATAATTTTTTTTAAAGTAAAGTTTAAATTAAAAAAAAAAAATTAAGACCATTATTTTGGTGTGAGTAATCTTTCAGATATAAAAAAAGTTTCGCTGGATTTGTTTATCCTCTATTTTTGTGTCCAGTGAAGATACTTAATATCTTTTTATTACAATTGAAGTTATATAGTGCAAAAATATTTACCCTCCATAAACGTATTTTAGCTTTAAATGTTGCTAATCTCTCCTTTGTCTTTTTCTATCCTGCACATTTAACAATGCAACTGACAAAGACAAAGCATTCTATATCTTAAACGTATCTAATGTACGTTTATGAATAAGGGGGTAGGTATTTAAGTTTTAATCAGTCCTGAGCTGAGGGCGACTTCTCGATAATGTAACCAACCCTTAATGTTTTTCTCCACAATTTTCAGTCAATGGTGCGGCACCGGCCCCAAATTTACAGCGGCTTATTGAGTTGAGAGTTTTAATTAAAATGATGGAGAAAAAACGGTAATCCAATCGCTGTTACCATTTTCGGCCGCGGTTCAAACTTGGTTAACGCAATTTCTTTCCAAACCAGTTATTTAGGGTCATCGTTGCAAAATTTTTAGATAAAAATAGACATGGTTTTGTAATATCATTTTTTTTTGTGCGCATGAAGTGATGTATTTGCAGTCCACATTTCAGTGGTAGATAATTCTAAAAATTTTCTGCAGTGCCTGTATTATGTTTCTTTATCTTAGCTGCAAGTTTTTTGAATTAAAAAATTTAATTCTTTTTTTTCAAAATTAGTTAAAAATTAATTAAAAAAACAAAACAAATATTTTATTTTAAATGGGTCTACAATCGACGACACAACACAACTTCTCGTCTTCAAGGAGACTTTTGCATTGTCAGGTTACTAGATGCCTATAGTGAATGACATCTATACATATAATAAAACAGTAAAATCCGCGTGTCTGTACATTGTATATATTTACGAAAAACTAATTGGGGGCGATGTCAAAGTAGTATTAGAACACTTTTCAATGATTTTTTTTTTGTCTGTCTGTTTGTCTGTTTGTCCCTTTGTCCAGGCCAACTTTTTGTGGTGTATACCTAGATACAACATTTAACATTTAAAATATTTAAAATATAATATAACTAGTATAAAAACTAGTAAAATAATAATCCAATAGGTATTAATGATTACCAATTAAACCTTGCATTTGATCACACAGTATGTTTTTTTAAAGAAACCTAATTCTTCCCCCCTTTTTTCAATTTCATTTATTTACGTTATACGTAGTTTTTTAGGAAATTTAGGGAATTGATTTATTTACCCATGTGTACTAAATTTTAACTCAATCGGTCCACTACTTTCAGATTAAATCAGCTGTGATAGAGCGAAAGATAAACAGACGCAAGAGTAATCTTACAAGGGTTCTGTTTTTCCCTTTTACGTTACCCTAAAAACAAACACATACGAACAAAATAAACACGCAAAAAACAGAAGAACTCGTTTTCACGTGTGTGTTTAACGAAGTTAGATGTAGGCGTATTTATGTGATTGTATTGTGATTACATTGTTTTGCGGGTGAACCTCAAACTGGTCCAATTTAGACGTTGTATTGTTTGAGTTGTGTTTTACGGGAATTCTGTATGAATTAAATACAGATTGTCGAGTTCTGCGGGTTCCGCAGCTATTAAGGCTTGTAGTGTATTTTCAAGTGTTATTTGCCAAGTTAAAATCAGTTTATGCCTGACATTATGCTGAACTGAGGCCACGATGATAAACCACGGTCACTGGTCTATGCCATAATATATCACTGTCTCACAAAGCAGTCTTATTTTAATCATATATTACTTTGTTTGGAGTCAGTTCAAAGCAAAGTCTTATTAACATAGGCGCGATTTAATGTTTTTTTTTATTTATTATGTCATGAAGTGTCAAACAAACATACTGTTTACATCGATGGTTAGTAATACTGTAACTTTTAAATATCTACATGAAATCAGAGATTTTAATGTAGATGCGATACGACTCCTGAGGCCTAAGGTGTTACGCCTATTTAAATTATACTATCGGAAATTACAGGGCCGTACATTGTCACTTGACCGGAATGCGATAGCGCTGAACACTACCATTTAGCGGTAAGTAAGTTTTTTTTTTTTTTTTTTTTAATGTAGTGCAAGTGGCAAACAAGCATGCAGTTCACATTGATGTTAAGTGATGACTGCAGCCTATAGACACTCACACAAAGACCAAGGTCAAAATGCAGATGCGTTACCACTCCTGAGGCCTAAGGGTGTTATGCCTCTGTGCCGGAAATTACAGGGCCGTACATTACCACCTGACCGGAACACGATAGTGCTGAACACTACCATTTAGCGGCAAGTATATTAGGTAATGCGGTGGTGCCTACGCCCGCGAGCTCGGTCACTGGAGCTCTACCAATAAAGATAAAAAGATTTTCATAGAGATAAAAAGATTTTGTGCCTCAACGGTGGTAACACATAGTTCATCGTATCCAGACGACATAGTTGGTCACTTTGATCACCATAAAAGATACCTCATCATAATTGAATTTCACTGTTTTAAATTTGTGTTAGCTATATTTTAATTGTTGGATGTATTAGAACATTGCTCCTCAATAAACTAGATTCTTTTCTTTCTTAACTGTTTTCTATTTTAATGCAATAAAATCAAGGCAGAAATTGTGCTCTATCTTTAAATCAACATTCAAACGGAATGTCCAAACCTTGTTCGCGGAACAAAGATAGCAAATTAATAAATTATCGAGCCACCAACAGTTTCAATAAAGGCGAGCCTGGCCGGACGTTGTCGTCGTGTTTTTGTGGAAACAATACCGCCTGTGTTTAGAATCAGAATCAGAATTCATTTTTTATTGGCACGAGTTTGAATTAATACAGAATTAGTTCCGTTAATGTTTACGAAGCTGCGAGAGTTTTAATTAAACCACAATTTTTGTTTATACTAAAAACTTAATGCATGAAATAATTCGGAAATTTTGATATTGTTATTTAAAAACAGATAGCTGTGAATATTATTTTCAGAAGTGGGATATCAACAATAAGATTGTGACCAAGTTTGGGCAGTAAAATAGACTGTAAAGATGAACGTTGAAATATTAATGTTTTTAGCTTTATAAATCTTCAATGGATGAACAATCCCTGTTACAACACTCTAGTTAGGCAACTGCCCAATATGAATGACACGGACGTTTAGTTAGTACGAGTGCGCCTTGTACAATAATTATCAAATAACTTGGATACATAAATATTCATTTAGTTGCTTTGCATTATATGACGTCGGGTAAAAATATAATAGTATTATTATTGACAAAGTAATCAAGAAAACTGGCGCTCCACACAAAGTTCGCGTTCCCGTGTTAAATTTTATCGACTTTAATAACGATAATGAATAAGTTTTGACTTAAAAAATCTTCTGAGCCTACGCTGCGTACTAACTTAACGTCGTTCATATTGGGCAGTTGCCTAACTAGAGTCTGTAGGTACGTATTTATTATTTTGACTGCCTCGTTGGCCCAGTGGTCTCAATCGCGATGGTGAAGCCTGAGGTCCTGGGTTCGATCCCCAGGTCGGGAAAATCTGGTATTGGGTTTTTCTGTGAGTAAATTCCCAGTAGCAGCACGGAGTCTGGTTGTGACTCGGTGAGCACGTAAAGCCGTCGGTCCTGCGCCCGATCTTTTTCCGGTCGTGTTGGATTACCGTCCCACCGGGCTTTGAGAGTGAGGGAATACAGAGTGCACCTGTGTTTGCGCATACTCATGTGCACTATAATATCTCCCGCGCAGTTGGCCAGTCTCCGTTGAGATTGGCCGCTGTGACCGAAATTCGGTCTGGAGGACATTATTTACTATTTCGACCGACTAAAAGAACTTTTTCCTTTCTGTCGATTAAAAAATTAGCTAGCTCAAAGTCCGCAATATACGATCCTAACTGGCAAATATGTTTCCAAGGCTAGCAACATGGCCACTAATCTTCCCTCCACTTCCACGGTTCGTTTGTATTGACCAAACATTCAGTATGAGCACAGCCATTTAACTTTTCTCTATTAATACACATCGGAGCCGGTTCGATATCAGAGTAAACACGACGCTTTAATCCCAGGTAAATGCATCGTGGACGGACGGACAAACAAACTAGAGCAAGTACTATGTTGAGAATGAGTGGCCGAGCATTTTAATTCATAGAGAATCGATTGTACTATATTCTACCTGAATACATATTATTTAAAATGAATATATAAATTTGCAAAGGTTTTCGTACCATCTCAGGGATAACGGGTCTGCAAATCATAAAATTTATCTAAATTATATTTTATCACTTTCTCCGCATAGCTTATTCGTGACAAAGTAAACTTTTCTAATACTAAAAGTCTTTTTTATGCAGTGGCAAAAAAGCATGCAGTTCACATTGATGTTAAGTGATGACTGCAGCCTAAAGACACCCACTCCAAGGCCAAGGTCAAAATGAAAATGCGTTCGTTACCACTCATGAGGCCTAAGGTGTTATGCCTCTGTGCCGGAAATTACAGGGCGGCACAAATCTCTGACCTAAGCTGCGGACAGACGGAATTACGGACATGGCGACATTATAAGGGTTGCTTGTACGGAAAGAAATCCCAAAAAGGTGTTAACAGTAACGAGTTGCTATAAAAACTCAGAATTTCCAAGCTCATGTGGACCTTTCTAAACAGGATTAGTAACTCTAATCGTCCGTCCCACGCTACATATACATTGTGCTCTTCGCTCACTTGTTCGGGGAATGAGTTGCAGGTTTTCGGAAGGTTGATAGGCTACATTTTTTATTTCACTACAGTCGAGTCATTGATTAAGAGTAGCAACGAGCTCTTTGGCCTTTTCTTTTGTTAGTGTAGTGAACGTGGCAAATGAAATATGCAGATTACATTGGTAAGTATATACTGCAATCTATAGACATTTACACAACAATCTTATGCACATCCGTTGCTATGTTCGAAGCCTAAGATTCTTAGCTTCTGTGGCAGTATTTGTATATGTGTGAATGTTTTTAGAATCAGAATCAGAATCAGAAACTCATTTATTCATTTAGGGTGACAGGCACCTCTTATGACACGTCAAAAACAAACAAAATAAATTAAAGCGAATAACAATTGATATACATGTCAAACAAGATAAAAAATATATGTATGTATGTATCTTCACGCCAGGTCCCTAACGGGGTAGGCAGAGAGTGTAGAGCGCCAGACATCCCGGTTCTGACAAACCTCTCGTGCCTCGTCTACCTTCATCATTCTCTTCATACATGCACGCCGATTCCTAAGACTTTTGACCCCACCATCAGACAGAACTCGACCTATTTGGTCATGGTAGGTCAGCCTTGGTCTTCCTGGGCCTCTGCAACCATCCACATTCGCATTGTATATCTGTTTAGTCATTCGCTCATTCGACATTCTTTCTATATGCCCGAACCATCGGAGCATGCCTTTTTTCATTTTTACACCGATACTATCATAAATATATGTAAAGTCAAGAATATCACTAAGATAAAACTAAATGTCATAAACTAATGTAAAAAGTATATCAGTAGATTTAGAGAGAGAGAGCCAATGGAGACGTGGTCGTGAGCACGACTACGGCAGAGAATACCGAATATAGAGTAGAGTATAGAGTAGTAGAGAATAGAGAATATGGTCTGGAGCACCGATCGCGACTCTTACTGCGAGCGCTGTCGCGAAAGTGGCGGCCGCTCGCCTTTCGCTTTTGTTGGTGTGTCGACAGATGCCGATGCCACGCTGGGACTCTGAGCACACCGCTGCCATCTTGACAACTGTTAGGAAAAAGATTGCCGCTTCCATTTAGAGATGGGAGCAGAAGAATCGAGGGGAGACGCCCTGAAGCCTAACACACGACACGCGCAAGTGCGCGCGACCAAATCGCGGTAGAAGAGCCAAATGGCATCATCAAACCTTTATGTGATGTCTATAGATCTTTGAAGATCTTGAAAATGAAATTGAGGTTTCTAAAACCACTTTTTCTCAAAGTCAATCTTTTGAAAGATAGACTTACAAAGTGTTAAAACGTCTCCCCCCCTCTTACTCTAAAACAAGAGAGACAAATATAAAAAAGAAATACATTCTGCATTTCTTAAAGGAAACTAAAGTAATTTGGACGAGATAT
Organism: Macrosoma leucophasiata; assembly: GCA_036365455.1. NCBI lineage: Eukaryota > Metazoa > Arthropoda > Insecta > Lepidoptera > Hedylidae > Macrosoma > Macrosoma leucophasiata. The sequence goes on from JAWQUS010000007.1 coordinate 25,682,989, forward strand.
TCTCAACAGTTTATGGCAATTATGTTATATTTTCAAAAACTGCAAAATTTAATAAAACTCAAGATTAATATTAGGTAGGTTCCGTACTAACAAGTAGGGCGAGTTCGAATCACACATGGCCGATTTTTTGTTATTTGGCAGCGGAATTCTAAAAACATGAACACGTTTTATACCCGCCTTCCAGCTCATAAGTAAAGCGATCATGTATCGTCGAACGTGTAACATTTCAAAGTAGATATCCAAATTAGATTCTAGTATTACGATGTATATCGAGCTTCCCCATTATTTAATCCAGTTTCATGTGTTCACAAAGAGATCACGAGTAAGTTTATATGTAGACTGAACGTTTTAGTGTGATTTTATATAGAGTTCGAATAACACAAACGTCCGAGGATGATTTGTATGAAAGAATAAAAATGTGTAGTTACGCGAAATTTGTTTTTTATAAGAACTTCTCTAATATTTTTTAAAATGTAATCTTTATAAAGCGGAAGCGCGCATGTCCCCGCGGCTGGTGTAGATCGGAAGCGATCTACTCGGTTAAGCACTACGGGCGCGGTCGGGTAGGGTGATGGGTGACCGCTAGAGGTAAATTAAATGCGCGTTTCCGTGCTTCGGAGGGCACGTTAAGCCGTCGGTCCCTGTTGCTATCGATAGATAGCAGTCGTTAAACCTTCTCGGAGGCCTTATGGGCGATTTGAAAACATCCGACAGCGGGTTGGCCACTAACCCACCCACCTCCACAGCAGCGTGGTGGAGTAAGCTCCAGGCCTCTCCCCAAAAAGGGGAGAGACTCGTGCCCAGCATTGGGACGTATAACGGTTTGCCATTATTATTATTCTCTCGTCAGCACGGGGTCCAATTTGAACCCCGGACCTTTGTCAGGCTTGCGCGGGGACATGGGGGGTCCAACACGTAGAGGCCCTTTCGAGAATTTTGATCTACTTTGTAATGGGTTATATTCGGCGGGACCTCTCTCTGACTGCATCAATAGTTAATACAGACACAGACAGACCCCGCAGAATATAATGGGACTATTGTAATGAAAAGTGATTTGCCAAACTTTGGGCTATGTGGGTGAACTGGGGGGACTAGCTGGCTGGGCCTATGGAGTGAGATCCGGCACCTGCCTATATTCAACATCTCACATTATCGAATCCTACTTTAGGCAGGTGGTGACTCGCCTCTCCTTGGTGGGCCCCCAAACAGCCAACCCGATGGTCGACAGGGGGCAACACTGTTGAGAGAGACTGGGGGTGTCGAGAGGTGTGGCCCCGGTTTCACCATCACGAGCGAGTAATCTCGAGCTCGGAGCGGGCTTCCCCGCTATTATGCCTTTAGACACTTCCACCCCCGAGTGTATGGCTCTTGCAGAAATTTAGACAACAGCCTATTATCTAAATTTCTGCAAATGCCATACCTCTAGCGCCCCACTCTGACCGGCCAATGAAGGCAAGCCAGAGGTGAGAGACCTGATGCTCTCCTGATCCGGCCGTACCTCTGTGTGGCGGACGAGGCGGAGCCCAGTTCTCTCGGAGGAACTCGAGATGATGGTAGGGGGTGGTGTCGCTACTCACCAACAGCTCGCCACAAGCTGCTCTGCCCCCTTATTATTATTATTATTATAACCCTTATAACGCTTGAAAAAAAACGGTCAAAAAAATATGAATAGTATTATTTTACCATCAATACAAACTGTAGGTACACTTTTTTGCCACGGCATGAAATTAAATATGTTGGATGAATTATTATTTTTAAAAGTTCACATTTTATCTTCAACTAGCTGTCTCCGCAAACTTCGTATTGCCTCACAATGAAATAATGTGTCAAAGGTTTGATGTATACGGACTATTGAAAACTGCGATATCTCCCAAGACATTGATTTGAATCGAATGAAGTAAAGGGCAATTTCGTTTTAAATGAAATACTTGTGATGAATAACATATTTATTTCTATAAGGATTAATAATATCATGTTTTTATAAACACCTTCGCAAATACTGCATTATTTTGGAACAACTTTAGTTAGTATAAAAAACCTTATAGTGAGCTAACGTTAAAAGATAGACATATGCGGTCGCGGATTTTTTTTTTAGAACTTTTGAAGGGAAAAAACCTGTAGTACATGATTTTAGTGAATTTTTTACCGTTTACGCAGCGCACGCAGTGGAAGCTCTCAATAGGAAAAAAAATACCCCGATATTGAAACATTCTTCTTTAGTGCTCCGCTCCTATTAGTCTTAGCGTGATTATATATAGCCTAAAGCCTTTCTCGATAAATAGACTATCTAACACTGAAAGAATTTAATAGTAACTTTTGCTAAGTAAGTAATCAATTTCTATCTCGTCAGTCCGTCTGTCATAAAGATAGAAGATAAAGATAACAGACGTGTTCTTTCTTTTTACGATTGTTGAATTGGTGAGTTTTTTACGAGTTTTTGTAGTTGAGTACGTATAACTTTCCGTTTTTATGATGAATTCATTGTGTGCATTATGTTAATAGGTACTTTGTGCTCTGAATGGTTTTTGGTGATTTAGAGTATAAAAATGTTGGCTGCAATGTGATTTTTGCGTGATAACGTCTTATAAGTCAACGGAGGCGCAGGCGCAAAAATATGTCACGTTTCGCCCCAGCTGGGCGCGCAAGCGAGAGCGCGGACCGCATGATGTTTTAATAATAGAAATCATTATAATTATTCTATTTTTCCTCCATAACACAAGCGAGTAAATTTTTAAGGTTAAAGAAAAATTATCAACCAAACGTTGATTTTAATGTAAGGGGCCGTTCATAATAGGTTGGGGAAAAAGTCTTTTCGCATTATAGTATGTATGAACTTGTAATAAAATCTCTTTGGCTGTAGTATTTGTATCTGGCTGGTTTTGGTACGAGTATCATTGAAAGTTAAAATTTTAAAGAACATAATTCCAAATTCAAATTAGGCAAATGTGTGATTTTTATTTGTTTTTCGTACTGTCAAGATGAGTGAATCTAATGAAGAAATTCGATACATTTTAAAATTTTACTACAAAAAAGGTAAAAATGCAACGCAAGCAGCGAAAAAAATTTGCGATGTTTATGGATCTAGTGCAGTGTCTGTGAGAGTAGCACAAATTTGGTTTAAGCGTTTTCAATCCGGCAATTTTGATGTCAAAGATGCACCTCGCCCTGGTCGCCCTATTACGGATAAAATGGATGCCATTTTTGAAAAAGTGGAGCAATATCGACATATCAGTAGTTACGACGTAGCTGAAGAACTGGGAATTGATCACAAAACAGATTTGGCGCATTTGAAAAAAGCTGGGTACAAAAAAAAGCTCGATAGTTGGGTACCTCACGAGCTCACTGAAAGAAACCTAATGAACCGTGTACTCATTTGTGATTCTTTATTACGACGTAATGAAACCGAATCATTTTTGAAGAAGCTGATAACTGGTGATGAAAAGTGGATCACGTACGACAAGAACGTGCGAAAAAGGTCGTGGTCAAAGGCCTGTACGGCTTCACAGACTGTGGCGAAACCCGGGTTAACTCGCAATAAGGTGATGTTGTGTGTGTGGTGGGATTGGAAGGGCATTATTCATTATGAGCTATTACCACCAGGCAGGACTATCGATTTTGAACTCTACTGCGAACAACTGATGAGATTAAAGCAAGAAGTTGAGAGAAAGCGGCCGGAATTGATCAACAGAAGGGGTGTGGTGTTTCATCATGATAACGCTAGACCTCACACATCTATAGCCACTCAGCCAAAAAATTAAGAGAGTTTGGCTGGGAGGTGTTAATGCATCCGCCGTATAGTCCTGACCTTCCACCTTCAGATTTCCACCTGTTTCGGTCTCTTCAGAATTCTTTATGCAATGTTAGGTTAACATCACGAGAGGACTGCCAAATCCACTTGTCGCGGTATTTTGATGAGAAGTCCCAAAATTTTTATAGCAATGGGATCACGTCCCTACCTACAAGATGGCAAAAGGTTATCGAACAAAATGGTACTTACATAGTTTAGTTAAATTTAAATAAACTATATTAAAAAAAGTTTTGAATTATCTTAAAAAATGCTAAGATTTTTTTTCCCCAACCTTATAAAATACGTTCGCATACAAGGGGGATAGGAGGGGTCTCACTGTGCGTGACAAAATGTGACAAGGAGGGACAGGAGGTCCACGGTAACATGACGTTCGCAGTTCGTTTCAATATTTTAAATTAATATTCCGTTAGCCTATTATTAATAGAAATAAATGTCATATTGGGGGGAGGGGGGGGGGAGATCTCAACTTGTTGACATAAAATTTTTAGGGGAGTCACAGGTAGTGTGAAATAGCGTGACAATTGTGAGGGTCAGAAAAGGCTCATTTTAGCGTGACGTATTTACGTACATTTATGGACAGTCCTAAATCCCCGTAACAACATAGAGGTATCTGGGGTGGCAACGCATCTGTATTTTGTCCTCTGGTTTTTGTGTAGATGTCTATGTAGGTATAGTCTGCATTCATCACTTCACATCAACGTGAGCTGCATGCTCGTTTGCCACTTTCCTTACATAAAAAACACGGGTGTTATTTGAATTGCGACCACTGGATAATTTAGCCCAACCGCTTTACCACTATGCCACAAATAGTCGTAGGTTCAACTTCCACCCGAAATCAAATTTATTTCATAAAATATTAAAATGTGTTGTATTCTATACAGTATTTATTGGTAGAACAGCATAACATTGTACAGCCCTGTAATTTCCGGCACAGAGGCATAACACCTTAGGCCTCAGGAGTGGTAACGCATCTGCATTTTGACCTTGATCTTTATGTGAGTGTCTATAGGCTGCAGTCATCACTATACATCAATGTGAACTGCAAGCTTGTTTGCCACTTCCATTACATAAAAAAAAAGATTTGCAAATCCACTGGTTTCTATGTGAATATTCAGTTAGTTATGACTCACTCGCACTAAAGTGAACTGCAGGCGATGCTCATTTATCTATTGAGCTCTTTGCAAGCTAGCATATTCATACAGCATTACCCATTTTAGCATAGTATCGAACATTTATGTAACGTGTCACGGCGCAGTCCCCTGGCGCGCGCCAACTCATATCGCTTTTATAGCCTAAGCAGTGAACCTTAACAAACTTGCAACTTATGTAATCAGGGCACAGACATAAACCAGTCCCCTGTTTCAGCCGAGAAGCTCCCTTGGCGGTATCGTCTCGGAACTGCAAAAACAACTAGTCGTATTTATGTTTGCCGGTCGCCCCCGGTAAAAGTGTTCAAATATTATGCTGGGGACTGACTTGGCAGAGTATTTGCGGTCTGTTATAATGAAATGTTTGGGTGTCGTAGGATATTTAATGTCGAATGTAGTTGGCTGTTATTACGGTCATTACACAATCAGGCATGCGTAATTAATTTGTTATTTTGCGTTTAGTTTGTTGGTGATTGAATTCACTACAAATTATAAGTAAAGTCCCCCTGTTTTCTTTGTCTGTGTGTATGCGCTATCCTCGGAAAGTTGTGAACGAATTTTGTTCCCGTTCCGTTTGAAATGTTGGAAAGAGGGTTGTCTGAGGAAGGTTTATTAGCTGATCCGGCAAACTACGTATTGCCTCACAATGAAATAATGTGTCAAAGGTTTCATAGATACGGACTATTTGTACTGTCACGGGGTTTTTTAGAAAAGCCCCGCGACCGAATTAAAATTAAATATGAGTGAAGAGAAACGACAATTATGGTATAAGAGGTAGCAACGTTTTTGAGAGAGAACTTCAGGTAGGCTTGTTCTTATGTATGTATCTTCACGCCAGGTCCCTAACGGGGTAGGCAGAGAGTGTAGAGCGCCAGACATCCCGGTTCTGACAAACCTCTCGTGCCTCGTCTACCTTCATCATTCTCTTCATACATGCACGCCGATTCCTAAGACTTTTGACCCCACCATCAGACAGAACTCGACCTATTTGGTCATGGTAGGTCAGCCTTGGTCTTCCTGGGCCTCTGCAACCATCCACATTCGCATTGTATATCTGTTTAGTCATTCGCTCATTCGACATTCTTTCTATATGCCCGAACCATCGGAGCATGCCTTTTTTCATTTTTACACCGATACTATCATTCACACAAAGTCTCTTTCTTACATCTTCATTTCTAACGCGATCGGTGAGTGATACACCGCAGATCTTGCGCAAAGATCTCATCTCGACCGCGTTCAACTTACTTTCATGCTCTTTCCTGCATACCCAGCTCTCGCTTCCATATAAAAGCGTTGGAGTAAGTACAGCATTATGTACGGCTAGTCGAGCCCGCTGGCTGAGATGTTTCGATTCTAGCAGCTTACCCAACGCTCCATTCACGCAATTCCCAGCAAGCACTCTTCTTTCTATGTCAGTGGTGTACCTACCATCCTTGCTAAAAGCACATCCAAGATATACAATTTCATCAACCTGTTCTAACACTGCATCATCTACTACTACCCTTGCATTTGTTCTCTGTTCATCTCTTTCAAATACTAATACTTTAGTTTTATCCACATTCAATTGTAAGCCTTTCTCCATACAATCCTCTTTCATGACTGTGACTAGTGCTTGTAGCCCAGATGGTGTAGAGCTGACAATTACCGCATCATCTGCGTAAAGCAGACAGTTCACCACTAAGTCACCCATACGCACTCCCACATCCATCAACTTCACCCTCTGGAGGCATTTGTCCAGATATATAATAAACAGCCTAGACGAAAGCACGCAACCCTGTTTGACACCGATGTTAACATCAAACCAGGGTGACATGTTACCATCTACCCGCACACATGCTTGACAGCCCACATACGTGGACTGTATTGCACGGAGCAGACTGCCATCAATACCATACTCTGGCAAAATGTCCCACAGCTCCTTTCGTAATACCCTATCAAACGCCTTCTCCAAATCCACAAAACCGCAGAAAACCTTCTGGCTCACAGCAAGATGCTTCTCTACGATGTTGCGGAGGGAGAAAACTTGATCCATACATCCTCTTCCAGTTCTGAAACCACCCTGTGCATCCCACAACAACCCGTCGGACTTCTCTTTCATTCTTCTTTCTAAGACTTTCCCATACACTTTAGCTGCCAAACTGATCAAACTGATCGCTCGATAGCTGGTGCAGTCCATACGTGAACCCTTGCCTTTATACAAAGGCACGATGACCGCACACCGCCAATCCTTTGGGATTCTTCCGGATCTCCAGCAAAGGTTGCACAACACCCAGAAAGAATCCCAAAGGGCAGCACCACCATATTTGATCATTTCGGCAGAAACCTGATCAATACCCGCAGCCTTACCACATTTCAAACTTCGTATCGCCCTTACAATCTCATCTATTGTTATATCCTCACAAGCCGGCACCGTCAAGTCAGCAACTCCGGCGTCAGGGTTGTGAGCATAATCATACATTTCCCCATAATACTCGCTCCATCGTTTTAACACATCTTGCGTGTTCTCAAGAATGTCACCCAACTTAGATTTTATTCTATTCATTCCAGAAACTGGAGAAGAGCTTCTAGACTTTTTCACCTCCCTCCAATAGAGTTTGATGTTAGTCTCAAAGCTCTTCGCCAGTCTCTCATCAGCTTCCACTTTATCTCTCTCACGCTTTTCATTCACTAAAATCTTGGTGTCATTCTTGAGCCGACGGTAAATTTCTCTCTTCTCATCTCTCATACCATTATTCATTTGCAAAGATGCTACATAATCCAGCCATGCTTTCTTCTTTCTTTCAACGGAGTCTTGCACCTCCTTGTCCCACCACGCATCCCCTTTCAAGGATTTGCGTATCTTTGCATAACCACATACTTCCTTCGCAACTTCCACCATACTATCTTTCATAACTTGCCAACATTCATCCACGTCCAAGTCCGTAAGACAAACCTTGTCTAACTTTTCACGGACTTGGCGTTCATACACTCTCCTTGCACTAATGTCTTGTAACTTTTCACTCTTTATTCTTTCAAGTCCTCCGAAAGGCACACGGACACGCCAATGTCGCCATTTCTTGAACAGACCCCTAAACCGGCTTATTACCAAGTAGTGATCTGTATCAAGAGTGGGACCTCTGTAGGCTCTAGTGTCCATCAGGCTCTTCCGAAGACGACTATCAACCATGATCAAATCAATCATACTTTTTTGTTCATTCCTCCTCCATGTATACGTGTGAATGTCCTTATGACGGAATTCTGTGTTAGACACAAGGAGACTTCGTTCCAAGCATAAGTCAAGTATCAGCTTACCAGCATCATTTACTCTTCTATCACCATATGGACCTAGAACGGCCTCGTATCCTGGCCGCCTGGTCCCGACCCATCCATTCAAATCACCACACAAAATTACCCTTTCATTAGCTTCAACCATATCGAGAACTTCCCTTGTAGATTCCCAAAACTTCTCCAGGTCTTGGGTCGTCGCTGAGCTAACCGGTGCATAAGCTGCTACCAAAAACACCCTAGTGACGCCCAATTTAATTCGGACCCAGATTAGTCTCGGGTTCACCAAACCATAATCTTTCACTCCAGTGACTAAACGAGAGGACAGAAGGACGCCCACCCCCGCGCTGGCATGATCGCTCTGTTGCACACCTGCCCACAGAGCCATCGCGCCACCCGGGAGATCTTCGACCTCGCAGCCCTTTCGTTTAGTCTCTGTTACACACAAAACATCCAGGCGTCTCACACTCATTACGTTCGTCAACTCATTCATCTTCTCACAAATTCCACCTCTCACATTCCACGTGCCTATCTGGCACTCCCCACTCCTCGATCCGCCGTATCGGGCCCGGCGTGACAGGTGGCGGTCTCCATCGCCGCTTTGGCCGCTTTTCGTACCGACGGGGACGGGTCGGTACGCGTCGCCTCGGGGGGACGCCCTAACCCGCACTGCGGTACGCCTTGTTCTTAAATATGCCATATCTCTAACTCTCCCGGACGTCATACGGATGGTCTGGCAGCCGGTAGTGGTTGCGTTCACCAGTGCGCATCGTATCCGTATACGTAAAAATTCAAAATTTCAAATCATTTTAGAAAGCTTTTTATTGTTATCATTATTTTTATTGACCTTTTTGCGACATGAATCTATTATTGCCAGATATCTTCATTGCTGTTTAAACAGTGCCAAGCGATAATTTTAAATGAGAAAAATATTGTTTTTCATAACATTTCAGTATGGCTGAAATTAATATAGCAAATTATTTAAGTACTAAAATCCCAAAATTAATTTGCCATGCAATATTTCGATTGTTAACCTTCGGCAAGACCGATCTAAAAGTGTAAAGTGATTGGTCATTTTAGAATAATACAGATAATTTTGACCATTTTCGACAACACCAAGCAATGAATTGTATCAACATTTACAACGAGTTCATTACGTCACAAAGTTTTGGAAAAATGCCAATCTACGAGTATCACATCTGTAAGTATTAGAGATTACAAGGTTTATTATTACACAAAAATTATACACTTTTAGCACACACTTATAAGAGATCTTGCCACGGCAGCAAGGACGGTAGCATAAGGTCTGCCGTTAAGGTTCATCACAATCGGCTGAGCGTTTTGGTCGTGAAGGCCTGACAGACAGATTTACTTTTTACATCTGATTTTATAATATTAGTTGATACGTTCTTTAAGCTGTGATTTTATTATAGATTTTAAACAAATTGTGTTTGTGACAAAATTCAGAACAACAACATTCCGTTGCTTGTAATATACAAAATACAGTTTACATCGCACTAGGGTTGTGTTCCGTCTCAGCTATATAAGACCAGGCTGAACATCGTCGAATTAGTCTGCCTGCCCGTGACCACGGTAGCTGGAAAGCGACCGAAACGTCGGGTGTAAGAAGTTTGGGAGTGTTGTATACGCGAGAAAATCCGCAAGTTTAATTTCTACAAAATACATTTTACAGTTCAGAACCGGGGGGGAATATTTCAACACAAAATTATGATACGTTCACAGCGAACAGAGAATTACGAACATATTCCATGAAGGCACGGGGAAAGGAACTTGATAAGATTACCTAATATACCGCATTACCTTATATACTTGCCGCTAAATGGTAGTGTTCAGCACTATCGTGTTCCGGTCAGGTGGTAATGTATGGCCCTGTAATTTCCGGCACAGAGGCATAACACATTCGGCCTCAGGAGTGGTAACGCATCTGCATTTTGATCGTGGTCTTTGTGTGGGTGTCTATAGGCTGCAGTCATCACTTAACATCAATGTGAACTGCATGATTGTTTGCCACTTCGATTACATAAAAAAAAAAGATTCCTCTTTGTTAAACGATGATAGCAAAGAATATGTGTTGATAACGTATTTATTTACTACTTATTTAGGCTGACCCGTCACACCTACCTCGGCCATACACTAAACGTTAAATCAAAATATCATTTTTTTATGATAATATGAAGCTGACAAACAAGCACGCAGTTCACATTGATGTAAAGTTATGAATGCAGCCTATAGACACCCACATAAAGACCAGAGGTCAAAACGCAGATGCGTTGCTACCCATGAGACCTTAGTTGTTATGAATCAGAATCTGATTTAACTATCAAAACAATATTTTCATCCCAAGCCTTCCAAAAAAAAAGAACTGAGCATAATAATTAATTAAACATTCTGAATTTGGTTTTGAAGGGAAAATTTCCAAATTCAGTTTATAATTCAATTCGAGACCTAGAGAGAGAAAGCCTTCCGTTGCTTGTGATACACAAAAGACGCTATACACCTCAGAATTATGGAATGCTCGCAGCGCGCAGAGAATTGCGAACATATTCCATCAAGCTATAGAGAGGGGAACTTAAGATATTCTTATCTACCGTGTAAAAGTGGAACTTTGAGAAAATAATATTTGAATAGAATGTAATAACTATGTCGTTGTTGAGTAGTCATTGAGTTTGTGAATATATTTCATGTCAATACAGAAAGAGCAATCAATGTTTTAGAAAACTTCTCTAACTAATGTTTCCGTTCTTGGAGAGAAATAAAACATGCAGAGTTTTTATTGAAAGGAAAATTATCGTTGATATTTATTTGGTTATGGCAAACAATGCGTGTTTTATTAAAAATAGTGTGGGTATTTTATGCTATGAAGGTGGCAAACAAGCATTCAGTGTGATGACTGCAGCCTATAAACACCAACATAAAGTCCAGAGGTCAAAATACAGATGTGTTTACCCCACACATCTGTATATTGACCTGATATATTGACCTGGTCTTTATCATCAAGGGTGGCAATCCCTGAGAGTTTAGTTATTATGTCTCTGTGATAGTTATTACGGAGCCATACATTACCATCTAACCGGAACACGATAGTGCTGAACACTACCATTTGGCGGCAGATAAATTAGGTAATGCGATGCTGCCTCGCCTGCGCCCTCGAGCTCCTGCACTGGAACTCTGCCACCAGTAAAAGTTAAAATCTATATCGCATTATGTCCAACCTTTACATCAGTCCAATATTCCTCAGAAACAAAAGACATAAGTTTATGCATTATCATTTGAAATTATTTTGAGAACGGACGATGTAAACTCAGATTCACTCGCTAATCCGAGACAAAGGCATCGTAATCTGATTACTCGCAGACTGAGTGCTAATCACTCGCCCGATTCGATTATATGGTATATTACTGAGACCACTGTTGCAAAGACACACAGGTGTAGGTATAGTAATGTGTTGCTATTTTTATTTCATTATGAAATTGGTCGAAGTAAACATGATTATCGTTTTACTCGCTAATCCGTGACTGAAGTATCGTAAAGTATCGATTATTTGGGATCGGCCCTCCTCGTTCTCATGCGCCATGTCAGTCGATCCTGGGTTGTCTCGTTATTCAATTGCGTCTGTTTCAAGTCCTTAGATAAAATGGACCACCATGTAGAAAGCGGGCGACCTCAGTCTCTCATTTTATCTGGGAGTGCCAGGGCTTTCTTCACGACATGGTTTTCGTCGCGTCTCATGACATGCCCATACTATCTCAGGCGCGATTCTTTGACCTTTTCAGCGATGGGGGCGACCTTGTAGCTTCCTCTGATGTGTTCGTAAGGCACTTCATCGATTCTGGTTACGCCCGTCGACCATATTAGCATCTTCTTCTCATTGACAATTAATTTTAGCCACATATTGCATAAATTACGTTCAATGTTGGAAATGGAATAACGAACTCTGTATCAAGTATCACATTATTGTCTATTCGATTCCCCAAGCTATAAATGGTCAACGCGTATGACGATAATCGAATCGGACGACCAATTAGCGCTCACTTACCGAACAATCCGATTGTGGTGCCTTTGTCTCGAATAATCGAGCGAATCAATGTGCTCGTGTAGACATAGACGATTTTCATGACTGCACAAAAATCGTTTCTGCCTCATTTTTCTACTGAATGTACATTAATGCATATTAACATTCGCTATGTTTTTGCTCCAATGTACAGAGTTCAAATCATTAACCAATACTTTAGGTATGTAGGTACCAAACAGGAAAGATATCTGCAGAAATATAAAAAAAATATTTTGATGCACATCCATGGACATCGGTATTTAAAAGATTGAGTGAAATTTTCATTTTGTCGTAAACACAATGATAGTTAAAATGATAAAAAAACTTAGGGGTTATTAATAAGTGACGTAGTGGAGGGCTCCATCGCGTGGCTTTCCATAACAAAGGATGTATTCGTTTTAGCTACATTCGCCTAAATTTCTGTTCCGTGAAATAGAATATAGAATTTCCAGTTAAATATTTATCACATGAATCCTCTATTCGAATTACAGAGCACATTCGACGCGTATGACGATAATCGAATAGGACGAGCGATTAGCGTTCACTTTCCGAACAATCCGATTGTAGTGCCTTTGTCTCGAATAATCGAGCGAATCGATGTGCTCGTGTTTACATCGACGATTTTAATGGTATTCTGAAATAGGTCACTTTGTAAAATTAAATGATACATGTTTAATTTGAGCAATGGACAAAATGTTCCGCATTTTATTCGAGAGTGTAACGTACAAATTGTTAGCATCAAATTGTAAATTCGTAAATTCGTACCTACACGAAGTATTTGTGCTAATGGTAGCTTATTGATATCATTGTCTAATTGTATTGTTACCTGTTGTATTTTTTCTTTTCTTTTCTATTAATTAATGTATTTTTGGTATATAATAAAGAGTTACTTACCTACTCACTTACTCTATGGCTCAGTGATACTATGGTGTCATGGTGATTTAAATAACACCAGTAATTTCAATAAGATGTAAAACAGACATTCGACAGTTGGGTGTAAGTAGCTCAGCAGGTAGAGCGACTGCGTCTAGTGATAAAGTGGTTGTAAGTTTGAATTCCTTTTAGGAAAATCTTTAAAAAAGTAACTAAAACGTAATTTCACGCCTGTAATCCCCGAAGGGTTAGGCAGAGGTAAATGCATGGAATCACGCATACATGCAAACATCCACGACTCGATGTAACAGGTGGCGAACCTGTTGCCATCTCCGGGCACATTACCAAACTCAGAGGTACTGGGAAACTTCCAGAAAATTGAAAAAACCCAATAGAACCAGAGATAAAGGACTTTAAACCGATATCTCTGATAGTCCCCGACCCGGGTGTCGAACCCAAGACCCCCAGCGTAGTAGTAGTGGCCTGCTACCACTAATCTACTGAGGCAGCTTAAAAAAAGTGTCTTGAAAATTACTATATTCTATGTACACAAGTGTATTTATAATTATTTAATGAAATGTTGTTGTTAAACGACATTTATACGAAAAGTTAACCACATTGTATTCGGAATAGGTAAGATGTTTGTTATGACGTTAACATCTCACAAGGCCCACATTAAAACATAACTACGTTTTTGTTTTTCTGTTGTTGAAATATCGCCGATTTAATGCTTCGAACACACTGAAGCAAATATTGTGAGATTCACTAAACTGCTTGCGTAAGTTCAGCGAAACAGCTTATTACATTACATTATTAAATGGGGAAATGGAGGAATTTGTAAATAATTGATGCTTTCCATATTATACAAAATTGTTCAGTGTCTATTTAATTTATTATATGTTTTTGATTATTATTAGTGGTTATTAACTCTAGGTTAGTTTAAAAAAAATGACGATGTAAAAGTGCTCTCCAGGAGCCTAATTATATGAAATAATTGAATAAACTGAATACATTCACGGGTTAAATCGAGCGGAAACATGGCTTATTATAACGGTGGACATTTTCAGAGCCATAAACCCTTACCGCGGCGACGTGACGTCGGGTGCTTTTAATTTTTTTACGAGCGAATAAATTATTCGATGTAATGATGAGGGAAGCTCGGATAAGGGCCAACGCTTACATCTGCTTCAGTTTATGTATGCGTATGATATTGTTGTGACACATTGTTAGGTACATCGAATATTATAAATGTATGTTATGTATGTATGTATCTTCACGCCAGGTCCCTAACGGGGTAGGCAAAGAGTGTAGAGCGCCAGACATCCCGGTTCTGACAAACCTCTCGTGCCTCGTCTACCTTCATCATTCTTTTCATACATGCACGCCGATTCCTAAGACTTTTGACCCCACCATCAGACAGAACTCGACTGCTGTTGGTTTAAACTACTTTAAACTTTGCGTTTTATTTATTTATTCTTTATTGCCACAATATAAATATCGGAACAAATGGCGGACTTAACGCTAAAAGCATTCTCTACCAGTCATACATTGGTAGTATGGAAAAGAAAATGGTGAGCGGCATTAGTAAAAAAATAAAAAATAGAGATGTTTATAATGAAACAAAAATGTTTACACTAATAATACTTTCATACATACATAGATATAAGAATATACGTACATACATAAAATAATACATATACCTACAAAATAATCTACGTAAATAAATATGTAAAATACAATAAATATATATTTAAATATTGATAATGACGAAAATATTTCTGAACCCTTTTTTTGAACGTTATTTTTGAAGTGAGCTCCACAAACGTACTACTTGGACAAGAAATGAACTGGATACAAAGCTGAAACTGTGAAGTGGTATAGAAAGAATATTAGAATCATTAGAACGTTGTATGCTCGCCAACTATACGTAAAAATAAATGATGTTTGTAAAAGAGAGTATGGAACATTCTGTTGATACCTATTTTAATCATTAAGTATTTTCGGACCATTATTTATTTTATTTTTGTTTACTTTGACATAATAAACGTATCAGTTGTTATTTTGACCAATCACAAGCAAATTCTATTATTTCCAAGTGATTAAAAAAAAAGAGTTTTAGTTTGATGAACTGTTATTGTAATAAATCTGCAGGATATGGTGATCACCAATATGGACTCCTCATTTCTATTTTCTTAGTACCTGAAAAATCTGAAATAGCAGAATCTTCTATAACACTAAAACCGTCAAAATATCTACAATGAATATTTTCAAGTACATTAGGATATGTAGATTAAATAGTAGACAGTAAAGGAAAAAAAAGAATGTATGTATCCCTGTTGAACCAGATGAGCAACTTAAACACAAGACAAAAAATACAGAGATCATCATTGAGCAATTCTTGATTTAATTTCAGAACTCAGTCCTAATATTGTAAGGTGGTTGCATCAGATTAGATAAAGGTGTGTGGTGCTCCACGCTCTGTGCCCACCCCTTATAGGACTTTAATTGGCGTACAGATGGAAATATATTGTGTTTAGGGCGGAATGATTTTTTTTATTTAATGAATGTGGCAAACAAGCATGCAGTTCACATTGATGTTATGTGACTACTACTATAGACACCCACACAAAGACCAGAGGTCAAAATGCAGATTCGTTACTACTTCTGAGGCCTAAGGTGACAGAAAATGACAGGGCCATTACCACCTAACCGGAACACGATAGTGCTGAACACTACCATTTAGCGGTAAGTATATTAGGTAATGCGGTGGTGCCTACACCGTCACTGGAGTTCTACCACCAGTAAAATGTGTAATTTTTATGTTATGTTAAACAGCAGAAGTGATAAATAGAAATTTACTTGCAGGTAGTGTAGTGTAGCCAACACGTGCTTTTTAGATTACCCTTTTTTTAGGCGCCAAGTAAATTTGGCGATAGGTTAGGTAATACTTTAGTACATACGCCAGCAAACTACATCACTGGAGCTCATCACCAGTAAAGCATTTTTTTCTCAAATTAAACTAAGTATTACAAACGTCAAAAAGTAAACAACATCAACACAGGTAGCAACAGTGAAATCAAAATAATTGGAAAAAGAATTTGCTCAAACACACAATAGGAAGTCTTCAGGTAATTCGAGAGCGGCCAAATGAGAAATAGTTGATAGAATGACTGCAATAGGCTTATAGAAAGAAATTCGAAACTTTTCCAATAAACCGCGCGATGGTAGCGACCGTGGCTGTTAGCCGGCGGCGGCTAAGCGGTTAAACCGGGAAATCACTAACCCACTGTGGCTAACAATAAACGTTTATGGGCAGATTCGATTACACTGTGCGATATTTTTTTGATGGATTGTTTTTTTATTTTTTATTTTCAATGGATAGTCTGTTATTGAGAATCTTGCTAAAAATAACCTACTATAGAGAAAGAGAAAATAACTATATAATTTACACTTACCTTTTCTTGTGATTTTATTCTTGAATGGACACACGTAGGTGGCTCATCTTGAGATAGCTCAAACTAAATAAATTTACACAATCGCGTAAGGGAGACCCGATCGGGTCCGATTCTCGCCTTGTGGCAAGGGAGGCATAAGGCATATGCGAATAAAGGCGGTGCGTGCATCTTTCGCTCTAGACATAGCACAGAATAAGACATAGGTTGGTGGCATCGAAGACACAACGCAGCTTCTAGTTTTATCGTCGGTGGTTGGTGGTAATCGAAATAACGACCACGCGGATCGGTATGTGATTTTATAGTAGTATGGCAGTCTGCCCGTGACCACGGTAGCTGGAAAGCGACCGAAACGTCGGGTATAAGAAGAAGTTTGGGAGTGTTGTATACGCGAGAAAATCCGCGATTTAATTTCTACAATGTATGAAGCTCGCGAAAACCTGCGAAAACGTTAGAGCTACCCCCTCTATTGACTGTTGCCTAAAAGAAAACGGAGGTAGCAAAACAGTCAAACGTATCTACGTTTGACTGTTTTGCTACGACCGACAAAAATGATCGCATGTCTATGCAGCATGCGATCATTTTTGTCGGTCTTCAGCGATCGTATCGTTAAGTCTAATGCCCTTTTTAGGGCTCTGTTGATAAAGTTTATTTAGCTGTCCATTAAAAGTGCACTGTATTACTGAGGTCCGCCGCCCGCAATGCTAAGCCGCTGACTTACGTTACTGGGCCAGTAAGTGCAGCCTTTCATTGCCTCCTACTAATGTGCGCAATGAACATTATTTTCGGGCGCGGTAAAATTTTATGAATATTGGTGGATTTTCCAATTGATTTTAGTTATTTGTGCTTAACTTTTAAACGATTTTTTTTCTTCTTTTTGATTACTTTGATGCTCTTGTTCAGATCAATATTTTTTCGACCTATAGATACTTGTTTAAAGCCTTTGTTTAATATGTTTATATGACAGGTTTGTGCGGCACTCACGCTTCTGCGTTTAAATTTTAGTGCGTGGGCGCTATTAGTGTTTGTTTATTTGAACCTAGTTATATATAATACATTTTTTGCCTTAAATCTATACCGATGTAATCGCAATGTAATCATTCTGAGTATTACCAAGTACATGATAGGTATTTTATATAAACTTGCTTTATACATTAATTTCGTATAAACATTTAAGTGTTAAGACTTGTAAAATCCTGCTCTTGACCTACTTCTAAATAAGGTTCACTACTTCTGAATAAAACACAAAATTAGAACAATACCAAATGGAAATATTAAGGAACTTGTCGACATTTATTTTAAAATGTATTGAGAGCCTTACCGACTCTTCTCAGCAAAAGCGAAGCAGAACTAAGTTATTTCTTTTTTTTCCAACTTGATACCGTAATATTTTTGAAGGCGAAGAGAGAAAAATGAATAAAAAAACACTAACTAGTTAGGAAGTGAACTCCAACATGGTGTAACGAGCAATTAAAGTTGCATTTGCCGAGCTCAGCGAGTCGCCCGAGGTTTTCTTGCGAGTAAAGATCAAGCAAACTGTAAGCGGTGGTAGAGGGGTATTTATCAAATGTGTTGTGATAAAAAAAAGATAATTTGAAGTAAGTGATTTTCTTAGTCACTTAGGTTCTGTTGTACCAAAGTACATGTTTAAGTTATGGTGTTTAAAACTGGTACTTTAACAAATTCGTTAAAGTTAAAGTAAGATAATGCAACCCCGTATTCTATTTTGGATAGACGTTAGACTAATTTTCGTTTGTATTGACTGTTCACCAAATGAGTGACCATAATTTCCTTGATTGTAATTAATTTTGGGACAAATTATTACCTATATCAAAAATGCCTGAAATCGATTCGGTTATCGATTCTGAACTAACTAGTTTCGAGTTGTACATTTAATCCAGTTACACGTTGTATTCATTAAAAATTACTAAATTAATTTGCTATTCAAGTTTGCTATATTTGAATAGCTCGGTATTCCGCTCCGCTGTCAGTGTGCCTCAGGACACCCATCTGGGATTTTTACTAAGCCATGCCATTAATCAACATTTGGTAACATTTGCGCTCAAATGGCTTCGGCTAAAGCGCGAAATAAAACCTTGTTTAATAGCCCGCGATTAGCGATTTACTTGCAGTTTCCAGTTAAATGCCACATTTTTATTGCTACCATGATAAATTAACGAGATTTCCGTTGATTTAAGTAAGGATTGAGATTTAAAACATGATTATTTGAGATGTTTTTTCTTCAGTAATAAAATTTGAAGGTAAAGGGATTTTCGAGTAATTTATTTATCTATTTACAATTTAACCTTTCGTAGCCTATCGAATAATGAAACTTTTTTTTATGGCATGAAGTGACAAAATAGCATACACTTCACTTTGATGGTAAGTAATACTGTAGTTTATAAACATTTACATGAAAAGTAGATTAGGTAATGCGGTGAGGCCTACGTCCCCCCTTCTTACTTTTTAAATAATAATGTTTGAAACATAAAAAATATATCGTTTAGGTATATAAACATTACAAATGCGAAAGTTTGTATATTTTTTTGTTACTACTTCACGCAAAAACTGCTGAACCGGTTTTCATGTAATTTGGCACACACGTACAAAGTAACTTGAATTAACACATAAGATAGCTTTTATCCTGAAAAAATGTTCCTGTGGGATGCCATGGGAAGATTTGATGAGTTTCCACAGGTTACGCGAAAAGTGACATACACGCGGGTGGAGTCGCGGGCAACAGCTAGTATACCATACTTTGTAATAAAAACTTTAAGTGAAATTTAATTTGAACATAACAGTTTTTAAGATATGGTATATTTCCAAAATATGCAAATAAAAAAAAATATCTATAAATATTACTTCCACTACGGAACCCTTCATGGGCGTGGCCTACTCGCACTTGGCTTTTTTACTCATAGAAGTAGATAATATTGAAAACATTTTTCCATTGAAACTGCATTCACTTCTCTGCAATTGCAGTACACTTCACAAAGCTCAAAAATATAACACTGCAGTTTCCACTCGAAAAATGGAGGTGCAATTTCGGAATGAACTTCTTGCATAATACAAACTAATGTCATTGTACTCGTAGATAGAGGTGTGTGGGTGTGTAATTTATGGTGTACACCACTCCGAGATCGTCTAGGGGGCCATATCATTGAAAAATTGAGCGTCGGCGCCGGCACGACTTGGCGGTGACCTGCCTTTGTGTGCCTGGATCATTCTGAAATAACTTCGGATCGTATCTTTAATAAAATATAGTACTAATATAAATATCTACTACTACGCTGGAGGTCTTGGGTTCGATTCCCGGGTCGGGGGCTATCAGACATAACAGTTAAAAATCCTTTGTCTCTGTTTCTATACGGATTTTTCCATTTTTTGGAAGTTTCCCAGTACCTCGGAGTTTGGTAATGTGCCCGGAGATGGCAACAGGCTCGCCACCTGTTACATGGGCCAAAACGTAACCGGCGAATCGTGTGTGTTTGCATGTATGCTTGAATGCATGCATTTACCTTTACCTACCCCTTCGGGGATTACAGGCGTGAAGTTAAGTTTACTATAAATATAATGTTTTTTATGGGCTAGAAATAACTATCACATAACAATTAAGATCTCAGGGGTGGCAATGTATTTGCATTTTGACCTCTGGTCTTTGTGGATAAGTTGCAGTCATCACATAACACTAATGTGAACTGAATGCTTGTTGCCAACTTCAAAACATAATATACGGCCCTGTAATTTCCGGCACAGACACCACGGACCCCAAATCGGTTAAAAATTAAAAGGGGAAAGCAAAATTTGACGCATCGTTGTGGGTCTTCGGTAGCTTCAGGACAGACAGACAGGCAGGACTGGTTATCCTGAGGTTGCAGGTTCGATTCCTGCCCGAAGTCAAGTTTTTCTTTCCGTTTTTTCTTTAATTTTTAATGATTTATGTCATTTAAGATTACGGTAAAGCATCTGCATTAATTGGGAACTCTAGTTTTTATTCAGATGGGCAAACTATTGTCCATTTATTTATTTATTTATTTATTTAAACTTTATTGCCACAGTATAATACATGATGACAAATGGCGAACATAACGCTAAAAGCGCTCTTTTCCAGTTAACCATCGGGAGTCTAGAGAGCTATTTGAGCGGCACAACAGTTATGGGAGAAAATTTAAAAACAAAAGTATAACATAAGCTTAATAAAATACATTATATATATATATATATATATATATATATATATATATATATAATATATATATATATATAACTATACATACATACTTATAGAGAAATACATAAAAACTACATATACATAATACAGATACAATAATATAAGTTCTAAACATATATATTATTATATAATAAAATATACTTACACATCAATAAATAAATATGCAATTTGGATGATGATTTCTGATAAGGATTCCCACTTAGGAATCACACACATACTCGTATAATTATCATAAAAGATGTTTCTTTAAATTGTTTTTAAACGACAGCCTCGAACACGATCTTTGGATGACATCTGGCAGCGCATTCCACAAGCGAGCCGCTTGAACAGTAAAAGAGTTAGCAACGAAACCGGATCTATGAAGGGGTATAGAAAGAGTGAGAGATTCATTAGAGCGAAGATGTAATGAGTGAGAAGAGCAGAGATACTGGAAATTATTTTTTAAATAAGTAGGAGAGGAAACGTCAAAAAGAATTGAAAATAGTTGACACAGAATTCTGGATTGTCTTCGTTGGCGGATAGTTAGCCATTTAAGGTCGGTACGGAAAGCGGACACATGGTCAAATTTACGAAGACGAAAGATGAATCGGATCGCATTATTGATTACTCGGTCTAGTTTATCAAGACCAGCCTCATTTAAGTCCAGATAACACGCATCAGCATAATCTAATATAGGGAAAATAAGTGCCTGTACAAGCCGAATTTTTAACTGAGTGGGTAGGAAGTTTCTCAGTCTGTTAAGGGAGCTTAATGACGCATAGGCAGTACGACAAACTTCACTAACTTGTACATTCCAGCTGAGAGTCGCATCTATATATAGTCCTAGGTCCTTAACTGATGGACAAAAAGTAATTTTCTGACCCTCAAAAGTGACAGGTGCCACGGAACTGAGGTCTAATTTGGCTAGCTGCTTTTGGCTACCAACCACAATGGCCTGACATTTCTTGGGATTTACTTTGATGCCGAACTTATGAGACCACATGCTAATAGTTTGTAAGTTTAAGTTTATTTTGGAAATACAGTTGCTAATATAGTTGATGTTAGATTGAACGTATATTTGCAAGTCGTCAGCATAAAAGTGGTAGGAGCAGTCAAGTAGGTAACATAACGTATTGATAAAAATCGTGAACAGCAAAGGTGATAATATACCACCCTGCGGTACACCAGTGTTCAAATCACTCCAGTCAGACAGTTTTTTATTGAGACGAACTGCTTGTTGTCTGTTTCTGAGGTATGCGGAAAACCAATCTAAAGCTTTAGTCGAGAATCGTAGATGTTCTAATAAGGCAAGGAGGATATCGTGGTCAACCATGTTAAAGGCGTTTGAAAAATCGATAAGAACAAGGACCGTGACCAGTTTATCCTCCATGCCGTTACGAATATCATCAGTGACCTTCAGAAGTGCAGTAGAGGTGCTATGACCCGTTCGGAATCCGGACTGGTAGGGACTAATAAGCTTGTGCTGTTCCAGAAAAGATGAGACCTGTCTGTGGACGACAGCCTCCAGACTTTTGGAGAGGAAAGGAAGTATTGAGATTGGCCTATACTCATTTAACTCACGGGGGTTACTGTTTTTAGGAATAGGAATAACAAAAGCCTTTTGCCAAATTAAAGGAAATTCCCCGCATAGCATTGAGAAGTTAATTAAGTGAGTTAGAACAGGAACAATGGAATGGAGTATAGGCAAAATCATAGCACGACTTACATCGTCACAGCCAACTGCATTGGACTTTAGGGAGTTAATCGTCTTACAAGTGTCTTCCTCAGAAATGACTTTAAATGAAAAGGGATCAATAGAGGGTTGAGATAAAAGAGAAATTTCATGGAGAGTGCTCGCTTTTGTGGAAGGGTTAAGAGGGGATACACAAGAAAAATGAGAATTAAAATCAGAAGGGGAAAACGACGAAATATCGGGTGTATGTACAGATTTACCTATTCCAAAAGATTTTAAAAATTTCCATATTTCAGCTGCTGATGAATTTGCAACATGTTCAAAGAAATGTTTGCGTTTGGCTGCTCTTACCAACTTATTACACAGGTTGCGGGCGGCTTTATATAGACACCAGTTTTCGTCGCACCTGTCACGTTTGAAGGTTCGAAAGGCTCTATCACGCCGAGACATAGCAATACGGATGCCCCTCGTGATCCATGGAGCAGGAGGACGCTTTAGTTTGACGGCCCTAACAGGCGCATAAGTATCATACAACGTTAATAAAATAGAGTTGAAATTAGTAATTTTAGTATCAATCGATGACGCTGTATAAACATTAGAGAAATCTAAATTTTGTGCGGCTTCATTAAATAAATTAAAATCAATTTTGGCAAAATTTCGCATCCACACCACTTCAGGCTTAATCTTTGGGAATTTGAGTTTATATGATATGAAAATGAGATCGTGCCGAGAAAAGCCAGGAGCTGATAGCTGCCCGTGGTTGATTACGCGACTTTGACAGGAAGTAAGAATTAGATCAAGCCATGAATCAGAAGTGTCTATATTATAGTGAGTTGGGCCCGAGGGCAGAATAGAGAGGTTAACAGATTTGATTATGGATTGAAGTGAAGAAGATTGAGGTGAATTCTTTAGAAGATTTGTGTTAAAATCGCCCATGATTATGTGATGCGTGTAATCAGCACAGTGATTGTCAAGCAACTCCTCGAAGTCCGAAAAGTAGTTAATGCCTGGAGGGCAATAAACCATTAAGGTACTTAGGTGATTTGTCACTTTACATAAAATGATCAGGAAACAGATCTACTTCAAATTGTACACCTTTCGCTAGGCGTTACTGAACAGATTTGCGTTTGAATACATCCTCATACGTCGTTATCTATTCTATCTATTCGGGACGTCGTATTGCAGCTCGTGAGCGACCGATCTCACTATATTTTTACCACTTTCCAATACCTATTCTTAACTACTCGAATTTCTATTCAAACTGTACTGCCACCTGTACTGGTTTGTTATTTCGTAGTGATGCCTGCAGTTTCTTTCTTATCTGACTGCTACAGAAGGTGGGTAATGTATTTCGATAGTGTTTTTATTTTGTCAATTCCAAATATCTTACTATTCATGGGTTTGCGGTGAATAGCGGCTGGTCCCAATATTTTATTCTGTTTTTTTTATGTTATGAAAGTGGCAAATAAGCATGCAGTTCACAGTGATGTTAAGTGATGACTGCAGCCTATAGACACCCATACAAAGACCGAGGTCAAAATGCAGATGCGTAACCACTTTTGAGACCTAAGGTGTTATGCCTCTGTGTCGGAAATTACAGGGCCGCACAAAGTTCTTAGTTTCTTATCTGACTGCTACAGAAGGTGGGTAATGTATTTCGATAGTGTTTTTATTTTGTCAATTCCAAATATCTTACTTTTCATGAGCTTACGGTGACTAGAGGCTGGTCCCAATATTTTATTCAGTGTATTCATATGTTTCATTTAGTTAGGCTCCTGGAGAGCACTTTTAAATCACTTTTTTATTTAATTACCTAGAGCTAATAATAACTAATGATAATAAAAAATACAAAATATTAGGTTGGGGAAAAAGTTTCTTCGCATTTTATAAGATAATTCAAAACATTTTTAATATAGTTTATTTAAATTTTACTAAAGTATGTATGTACCATTTTGTTCGATAACCTTTTGCCATCTTGTAGGTAGGGACATGATCCCATTACTATTAAAATTTTGGGATTTCTCATCAAAATACCGCGACAAGTGGAAATGGCAGTCCTCTCGTGATGTTAACCTAACATTGCATAAAGAAATCTGAAGAGACCGAAACAGGTGGAAATCTGAAGGTGCAAGGTCAGGACTCTACGGCGGATGCATTAACATCTCCCAGCCAAACTCTCTTAATTTTTGCTGAGTGGCTATAGATGTGTGAGGTCTAGCGTTATCATAATGAAACACCACACCCCTTCATTTGATCAATTCCGGCCGCTTTCTCTCAACTTCTTGCTTTAATCTCATCAGTTATTCGCAGTAGAGTTCAGAGTCGATAGTCCTGCCTGGTGATAATAGCGCATAATGAATAATGCCCTTCCAATCCCACCACACACACAACATCACCTTACTGCGAGTTAACCCGGGTTTCGTTACAGTCTGTGAAGCCTGACCGGCCTTTGACCACGACCTTTTTCGCACGTTCTTGTCGTACGTGATCCACTTTTCATCACCAGTTATCAGCTTCTTCAAAAATGATTCGGTTTCATTACGTCGTAATAAAGAATCACAAATGAGTACACGGTTCATTAGGTTTATTTCAGTGAGCTCATGAGGTACCCAAATATCGAGCATTTTTTTGTACCCAGCTTTTTTCAAATGCGCCAAAACTGTTTTGTGATCAATTCTCAGTTCTTCAGCTACGTCGTAACTACTGATATGTCGATCTTGCTCCACTTTTTCAAAAATGGCATCCATTTTATCCGTAATAGGGCGACCAGAGCGAGGTGCATCTTTGACATCAAAATTTCCGGATTGAAAACGCTTAAACCAAATTTGTGCTACTCTCACTGCACTAGGTCCATAAACATCGCAAATTTTTTTCGCAGCTTGCGTTGCATTTTTTGTAGTAAAATTTTAAAATGTATCGAATTTCTTCATTAGATTCACTCATCTTGACAGTACGAAAAACAAATAAAAATCACACATTTGCATAATGTGAATGTGGAATTATGTTCTTTAAAATTTTAACTTTCAATGATACCAAAACCAGCCAGATACAAATACTACAGCCAAAGAGATTTTATTACAAGTTCATACATACTATAGTGCGAAAAGACTTTTTCCCCAACCTATTATATTAAATTTTAAACAAGCTAAAATAATAATAACATACAATACGAAGAATTAAATCTTTTTGCAAATTCCTTTATTTCCGTATTTCAATCGAAAGAATCGGAACAGAGAATTAATTTGGTCGTCATAATAAAGGTTAATTTTTTTATGAAAATATTGCATATGATCTTCTCATCCATTCAATGTCAGAACTTACCCTACTACTTATCCTGGATACGGTAGGTAGAACATACCCCAGATAGTTCAACAGTAATTTGCAAGAACATGAAATATTATTATCTCCATACAAAACGTACATTATTAACTAACAGCACCTTCAGGGCATTATTATTATAAAGACGGCGGCGGTAAAGCAAAATGAAATTAATTCAACATTCCGTTATTTCTTTGCAATGTTATGTCTGTTGTAGGGAGTATAAATATGCGGGGTCATTGTCCTTTGGATCTATACGTATTTTTATAACTGGAGAAAAAAGATATATTTACCTTGTCAAGTAATTTGTAAGGTAATGTCGTTGTTTTGAACAAACAAACACTTTGTGATACTTTAAAGATAAAGGTGGATAATGAATAAAATGATTTATTTAACCGCTCGCTTGCCGGGGGGTCCGCGCGCAACGTGCCTTTGCCCCGGCCCTCAGCGCGTGTCTACCTCAAATGTCCCACGAAGAAAAACGTGACCCTACTTTGCCCCGCCATTTTTTGCGCTGTCAGCGCCCGGGTCTGGTTTCACAAAATCGATTCTTGAAACTCAATTTGTTTAAAAAAATGTCAAGTATTATA
This sequence comes from Macrosoma leucophasiata, assembly GCA_036365455.1. Taxonomy (NCBI): domain Eukaryota; kingdom Metazoa; phylum Arthropoda; class Insecta; order Lepidoptera; family Hedylidae; genus Macrosoma; species Macrosoma leucophasiata. Next base: position 25,709,417 of record JAWQUS010000007.1, read on the forward strand.
TATATTTATGTTTATTATGAAACTAGCTAAACAATGTTATCTTTTGTTAACTACTAGTTGACACGGGCAAGCCAGCGGTTAATTTACTTATTTAAAATTTTATTAATTTATCCTCAGTAGCCTCCGTTAATAAAAGTACGATAACTATACGGTATGGTGTCGGGACCTGACGACCCCACCGCCCACAATAGCATCGGGACGTGATGACCCCACCGCCCACAATAGCGTCGGGACATGACGACCCCACCGCCCACAATAGCATCGGGACGTGATGACCCCACCCACCCACAATAGCGTCGGGACCTGACGACCCCACCGCCCACAATAGCATCGGGACGTGAAGACCCCACCGACCACAATAGTGTCGGGACTTGACGACCCCACCGCCCACAAAAGCATCGGGACGTGATGACCCCACCGCCCACGATAGCGTCGGGACATGACGACCTCCCCACCTACAATGGGTCGGATATCATCTCATCTGATATCCGATACGAAGTTCGTCGGGACAGCTAGTTACGATATAAAATGTTATGCCAAGTCATGATCTGTACCTTTAATATGTCGACGGCATCTACATATATAGTTCAATGTGATAAAAAGTTCTATCTACCTTCGTAGTGGCTTGAATATCCTTATAGCAATACCTACCTCTCAGTATATTTATTTCGTTAAAATTAGTTGTAGTTTAAAATTTAGAAGTAACGCATAAAGTTCTATCTGCGTCCTATCTGCAGCAGTGGCGCGTATAAGGAGCGAAGCGGTAGTTAGAATAGTTTACGACGTGCGCTGTCGCGCTCACTCACGCGCACAAAGATCTATTTACCCGATCGCTCTTTGTACGCCGTCAGACCGTCTCCGCAACGGTCGCGTCAGTTGAAGCTATAAACTATAGTAATCTTAATATATATAAATCTCGTGTCACAATGTTTGTCCTCAATGGACTCCTAAACCACTTAACCGATTATAATAAAATTCGCACACCATGTGCAGTTCGATCCAACTTGAGAGATAGGATAGTTTAAATCTCAAATTATAGTCGCAATTTTAATTTATTGCTAATTATTTGTCTGTTATTATTTGACAGTCACAATTATCTGTTAACTCCAAATGATTCTAACAGATGTCGATACCTTTCGACTGGGTTGAGTAAGTAATCAATAGATGGCGCTGCTATGGTAAATCTACAAACATGTCATTTAAGCTACATTTAAACAGCTTAATTACCACATGTTGTTGACGCTATAAATTTTTATTTTGTACCTATTGATTTCTGCTTAATATCAAGTGTAAGAACATTTTAATTAATTGTGTTCAACGTACTTCCCCTTCAAATCTCAATCCAGTGAATTTGTACACCAACATCAACATTTTCGTCTTTGTTCGTAAATAATTTCATTGTACTAAAGGGTTATAGTAGTAGAAAGTCAAATAAGGAGATCACCAAATTTTTTTACAAATACCATCTGTGTGAAAAGGCATAGTGGACTCCGTGACTGATGTTCTTTTATTGTTCCTCTTAGATTGTTTACTATAATGTAATATAACAAAAACTTTAGCCACAGCAACGCGTGGCCGGGTCAGCTAGTAATATTATAAATATGAATATAACTACGAAAATTGCTTTTACTTGAGTTTTAAAGTAATTGTTATTTATAACTTGAACATTTCGATAGTTAGTTAGTTTCGTGGTTAGAATCTTTGAAAAGAGGCGGTAAAGTGTCAGAATTAGATTTTAAGAAAATAACACAAGACAGCTTATCGCAAAGTCTAGGGATAAATCAAAATTCTTATTATTTTTTATGTTTACTTCAGTTTAGTTTTAAAAACAGTGTATACAGTACTATTAGGCAGATAGAACTTTATACGCTTTAAATAGCAGTTAACTGGACAACGTACATAGGTCTATCTTCCACATATAACTATTTACGCCATTAATTCATCAGTTATCATGGCAATTTAAATTGTTCTATGAGGCACATTGAACTATTTACGTAATTAAATATGTGTATATCGCCACCTAAGAACGGAATTTTGTATTTATAAATTTATTTATCACTCATAAATTATATTCCTTGATGTATAGAAAACACGATTTATGTTATTTTCATATTATTTGTCACGTTAATAAATTTAATCTTGTTGAGTCACACTACATTTGAAAAGATTCCACAAGGAAATTTCTTGACTTTCATTTGAATTTCAGAAGGATGTTAGACTTGTACAAAGAATGGTGTTCCAGCAATCAGGTACCTGCCTGTAACAGAACAAAATCTCTTGGGCAATATGGCGATAATAGTGAACAAACACATAAACATCGGGTTTCTAATTCCCAAAAAAAGATACATTTGATTTATGTCATCAATTTAGAAATCTGTAATTACTTATGAACAAAAATCCAAGTACGAAAATCACCTAAAAGCTTTAAACGATTGCTCGAGAGCTTAAGGTTCTGGAAAGAACATAGTCAACGGAACATCCCGAAATAATTACCGCTACGTTTAATTTTCAAAAAAAACTTATTTGTCCTCACGGGGAAATTAGTGTTTCCAATTACAAAAGAAAATTAAACCTTTACAATTTTACCATTTACGAGTGAGGTTCAAAAACTAGGACGTGCTACAAGTGGCATAAGGGTACTGCGAAACGGGGCTCAAATGAATTTATTCGCCTGAAGAACGGTACACCCGCTACGTTGTTGTAAAACTAACCAGCCATCATACAATGTCCATGAGCTGCAGCAAAATGAGGTCTATGACTTTAAAGCTTTACTTAATATCAAGGACTGGACCAAAAACACGAATAAGGAGAAAATTCCTTGGACGGAGATCAATGAAGCTTTTGTAGATTTTACACCAACAGAGTATGAGAGATTTGGAGGATATTGTTTATTACAAACTAGATTTAAGCGATCAGGGTTTAAAACTTCAAATTGCAGCCTCTACAAGCATATTACGAAGCAAACATGTGGTACCAATAATATCGCAAGAGCTTTCTTTAGCTTAAAGTGCACCTTTGCCTTTGCCTCAATTCAAAGTACGAGCTTTACAGTATCGTTGTGAAAACTTATTTATACCTACGAAACACCATACATTTTATAACTCATTTAAGACTGGACTGATAATAATTCTTCTGATTGTAGGCTATTTGCTTTGAGCAACATCAGGGGCGATATCATGTCTTTTTAGCTGGGTTTGGTGACAATTCAAAAACTTACACTTATTGCAAGTAGACCAGGCACAGTCGAGATATTTAGGGTAATAAAATAGGATCCTTTTTTATTACGTACCCATATTTAATATTTAAGAGATACTACTATTTTTAATTAAGAGATCGGTAAGTTAATACTGTTTTTGGATAAAAGTTTTTCAAAAACGTAATTATTAACGTTATATTTAAATAAAACCAAAAAGGTTTTTTGTGTTTTATAAAGAAGTAATTGTTTAAGATTTTGTTTTTGGCAGGAATCTGCAATTTGTTATTTTCGATGATGTATATTTATGTTGGATTATGGCTGTATAGTTTAGCTAGTTTATTAATAGTACCTTAAATCTCGATTAAAGGCTGTAATAACACGATTACCTGCCTATATTATGTTATTTTATAATGATCTTTAATATAGTAGTTAATTATAAAATTAATGAAACATTGTGATAGTTTTATTTATATATAATAACAGAGGTTCAAGATAAAGAAATATTGTAATAAGGAATAATTTCTACACAGTCTGAACTTACTACATTGCTATAGATGCAAGCTTAATAGTTCGAAATTAGCATTATAAATAATAACTTATTAAAAGTTTTTTTCAAGTTTTAGCAAGAATTTGCAAATTTTGGATTTTATTTCTTCTTTTGGTATTATCTTACGGTGATTGTTTAGATAGTTCCTTGATTATTTATATTTAGTATTGCTGACTTCGACATTCAAGTTCTAAAAATTAATCCATATTGTTCCTTTCCTTAAGATTTAAAGGCAATATTCCAATTTCGTAGCCGGCCTAACATTTTTTTAGAGGTAATTATTTCAACTTTGCAATAATAAACCTGAAATTCATAAATATGATATAAATCAGTTGTAGTCAATATCATAAGAACCCTGTGTATTTCTCTGTTATTAAAACTATACTAAAAAAAATGACATTCGTTCTGAACCTCGGCAGTTAGAACTTTTGTGACTTGTAAATTGACATTTTTGCTAACCATGTAGCAGGTTCTATGTGCTAATACATCACCATAATAACTAACCCTGTTATTTAAATCGATTAAAAATATATTTAATTGATTTCAGAAATAAAGTAGTAAGGTTATCCTACTAAATAAATTATTTATATTTTACAGAAACAAAAAAAAACGTTAATATATTTTTTCCGAGTATAAAATTCTAACTACCACATAGAATCACAACCACGCAATCAATTTTAAAAAGATACATAAAATATGGTTCTATGTGGCAGATAGAATTGTTTAATGAAATTCAGACTATTTATTGTCCCCAGTATATGGTTCTAAAAGGCAGATAGAACAGTACACATGGTTCAATAAGTGATAAAGTGTTCCGATGTTTGTGCCTATGTACATTTTCTGGAAATAAAAAAAAATACAGTGATAAAAAATTAAAGATTTCATTGAAAAACATCCAAAAAAGATCATTTGTTAAAACCACGAAAGTATCTTTATTAATAAAAAAAATATGACTCTTATCCGGTTTTTTTGCTCTGGTGAAAAGTTGCTGTTTTTCACATAGAACTATATACGTAGATGCCGTCGATGTACTGACTTTAGCTTTAAGAGTAGAAACTCTAGGTAAAGTTCAAAGGTTGTCAATATCTCAGAAGCAGCGAGGCGATTCAATTACAGCCTTCACTCTGAAACTGAAGTTCGCGCGGAAAAATGTCACGGAATATGTTTTCAATTTTACTAAACTTACTTTGATCGAATTAATTGATAAAGATACAATCGATTTTTATATATATAGATACATAATACATACAGAAGAAGTTAAATTTGAGAAAAAAAAGCGAAATAGTATTTTTTTTTTATTTTAAAGTCAATACGAATTATTACAATTTTTTAATAAATTATATTACAATTTCATAAACTATCTGCAATTTTTAAAATTTAAATTTTGTTTATAATTATGTAATGTTTATGCAAGCAAGAAATTAAAGCCTTTTTTATTTTATTTATTTAAAAAGTTACTTTGACTTATTATTTCATAATTATCATTAGTGGTCACGTAAAGTTACGTGTTTCATCAATACACCACACTCTTTGATAGGAATTTCCTACTGTATCTCTTCAAGCATATAATTTTGGCTGAATCACCCTCAAAGTTTGTGAATGCTAATGGCCATAGAGCAACGCGGGCCACCGGCCACCGCGGCGGACCGGAGGGGAGTAGCCATAGCAATTTATCAAAGTATAATTTGCCTGTCTCTAAGTGTGCACCAATGTTCAGCTGTAACGTATGCCTGAAATATCAGGCACAGAGACTCAGGTTCTAGCTTTTGTGTACATGTTTAAAGGGACCAGTTCAATAGCCATCAGTGAAACTTGTTTGTTTATTTTCCACTTTCAGCCTTAATCGACTCTGTTAACAATCTACTTCATACATCTTTTTTATTTCCCACATTTGCTTACCATCAAGTTGATTTAATGTCACAAAATCGAGTTAATATCGATTCATAGCTAATATGTCTGTCCCAGTGTTTGTTATTTAATGAAAGTGTCGTGAACGTGAGTGATGGCGGTCGGCGGCAATTACGTCGGCGATATATTACCGCTCGACGACTCTAACCGATAATGGGAGCATTTCCACCCAGCCTGCAGACATTAGTCGACGCTCAATGTGAATGGGCTTTTGTATTAATGGCGTTTTTGTAGCATACATTTGGAAGTCTTCTTATTTGGTATAATAACTATATTAAAAACGTAAAATTTTTGTCTCACTCTGTATAAGCTATGGCTACAAGAATAGAAATACTTCATTGTTATATTCAAGAAAATATCGGCAGAAAATTAAAAATGTAAATTTTTACAGATACTCAACATTAATTTTAGCAAATTCTAAAGTGGTTACTAAAAATATAGGTACACTAATAAAAAAAATCTGATATTACTCATTTTCTATTTTTTTTTTTTTTATGTAATTGAAGTGGCAAACAAGCATGCAGTTCACATTGATGTTAAGTGATGACTGCAGCCTATAGACACCCACACAAAGACCAAGGTCAAAATGCAAATGCGTTACCACTCCTGAGGCCTAAGGTGTTATGCCTCTGGGCCGGAAATTACAGGGCCGTACATTACCACCTGACCGGAACACGATAATGCTGAACACTACCATTTAGCGGCAAGTAAATCAGGTAATGCGGTGGTGCCTACGCCCGCGAGCTCCGTCACTGGAGCTCTACCACCAGTAAAATTGTATTTTGCAATATTACTCATTCTGCTTTTAATTGTATCATATTATTGTTATTATTTGGAAAATATATAATATGATAATCCGGGGACTTGAACTGTGGCCTGTATCTAGCAGAAGTGCCACTACAGTTGGTATACGGACTATACAGTACTAAAGTGAATATAGCTATTGATACTTAGATATATATATAGGTCCCAGTGTTTGTTATTTAATGAAAGTGTCGTGAACGTGAGTGATGGCGGTCGGCGGCAATTACGTAGCCGATGCATTACCGCTCGACGACTCTAACCGAAAATGGGGGCATTTGCACCCAGCCTGCAAACATTAGTCGATACCCGATGCGAATGGGAATTTGCTTTTCGGATCAATACTTTTATGGCTTCAATTTAGAGAATGTTTATGTCGTGTTCCACAACAAGTAAGAATCGTTTACTTTTACATTGTATTTAAATGTTTGATTCATCAAGAAAAAAATACCTTACGCCCTTAATTCTACAAAAGGATAGAAAGAAATTATACGTTAATGCGTGTATAGTCCCGTAATTTAGGACCAGACACAAAAAAAACTTGGCCTCAGGGGAAGTAAAATATCTGCATTAGTAAAACGTAAACGTAACTTCACGCCTGTAATCCCCGATGGAAGGGGTAGGCCCTCTGCCTAAATGCATGCATTTAAGCATACATGCAAACATCCACGATTCGCCGGTTACGTTTTGACCCATGTAACAGGTGGCGAGCCCTTTTGGCAGCTCCGGGCACATTACCAAACTTCGAGGTACTGGGAAATTTCCAGAAAAAGAAAAAATACCAATACAACCAGAGATAAAGGACTGCATTAGTGCTTTACAAATCTTAGCTAAGAGTTAGCAAAATGTACGCAACAAGTTACATGTCATGTCACTAACATTAGTAGCAACTAATCGAGCCATCAAGTGATGAGCAAGTTTGTCCAGTCGGTATGTTTGTTTGCCGACCGCTAATTGTGAATGATCAGCTCCTCATTATACGTCCAATGTGCTGATTAGCACGTTTGTTTGTTCGCTGACGACATTCCAACAGTGTTTAAATCACAAGGACTTTTAACTGGTGGTAGAGCCCCAGTGTCGGAGCTCGCGGGCGTAGGCACCACCGCATTACCTAATATACTTGCCGCTAAATGGTAGTGTTCAGCACTATCGTGTTCCGGTCAGGTGGTAATGTACGGCCCTATAATTCCCGGCACAGAGGCATAACATCTTAGGCCTCAGGAGTGGTAACGCGTCTGCATTTTGACCTTGGTCTTTGTGTGGGTGTCTATAGGAACCCTGCTGGTCTTTGTGTGGGTGTCTATAGGAACCCTGCTGGTCTTTGTGTGGGTGTCTATAGGAACCCTGGAACCCCTGTGTCTGTTTGCTTGATTGCCACTCCCATAACATAAAAAAAGGACACGTATCACCGGTTTCCTCATGACTTTTAAATCATAATAGTAACAATAAATATGAGAATAAAAACACTATTCTCTTTCGTAGACCTGTAATAGCATGTTGATTAAAAATTAGAAATAGCCACGCACTGAAATCTTTAATCTTTGTTCAGAGTTAAATGGTTTACATTATTTAATTATTATCTATCAATATGCACTGGTTATTTGCCATTTATGTTACAAAAAATAAAACAAAAAAGTGCCCAGAAATATATATAAAATCTAGACTTTATGCCGTCAATTACGCTAACACTCCATTAACAGGAAAACTCATTTATTATCGTTAAAATGTATAAAGACTCGTCAGTAATGGTATTATATCACACACATAGGGCAGTATCTCCTGAATGCCATAACTAAGTGTTCATTAAGGTTATACAACCATCGACTCCATACAACCACCACTATCATACAAACACCCTCGCTTCTAGATAAATTGCAAGATAATGTGTCACCAACATCAGCTATTGACACGTAAAGTGTAGAGCAAGCTTGTACAGCTTGTTTACCGGCCGCTAATTGTGATTGATCAGTTACTCATTGTACCTGCAATTTGGGAATAGCCACGTTTGTTACCAACACTCATGAAATTTGAAGGGTGTTCCGAACATAAAGAAATAATTGTTTTTATATTATTTCGCATTAACACATGCTTGTGAAATATATTTTATTTAAAGAATAATGGAAAGAAAAATTTGACTTCAGGCGAGACTCGAACTCGAACCCTACTGGGAATCTAGTCCAGCCGCTCTTCCAATTGAGCTACTGAAGTCCTGCCCGAAACAATTATTAAGGGTAAAAGCGACTTCTTTACGATATTCAATAAACTGAAAAGTCTATTATATCGGTTGCCTAATTATCATGGTTGGCAATAGATGTCGCTACTGCTACCATAAAGCAAGGCAATAAATGTGAAGGAAAGATTTGACAAATCGGGCAGGACTTCAGTAGCTCAATTGGAAGAGCGGCTGGACTAGATTCCCAGTAGGCCGCGAGTTCGAGTCTCGCCTGAAGTCAAATTTTTCTTTCCATTTTTCTTTAAATAAAACATAAAGAAATAGTTGGCTTATAATTAACATAAGTACTTTTGATGACAACATTATTTTAATTCGTTGGACTGGACTCTAATTTCTGAAACAGATAAAAAATCTTGGGCCTCAATAGTGGAAATTGCATTGAAATTTTAGAACCTTTTGCAGATTTAATAAGCAATGTAATCTTCATGTCCGTTTACCACTTAAATGGCCAAAATGAAACCTGGTGAAGTAGAAGATGTAAAAGTAAGAAATAGTTTGCAAATTCTTCATGGAACGATTTAATTTTGGCCGCAAAGTCCCCGAAGAGCCCAATTATATCGGGTAATCTTCGACCGCTGAAGACTTTGTTTGCTTGGTTGAACACACTAATCTCAGGGACTACTGGATCAAATTAAAAATAAATATGTTGGAAAATGCACATATAGAGGAAGGCTACAGGCTTTATGACATCGCTCTACGACTACGAAATTCACTGAAAAATGTTGCGAAAACGACGTCACGGATACAGCTGGTGTAACATACGTTGCAACATCAGCTAATGACGCTCAAGCGGTGAGGAAGTTTGTTCAGTCGACACGTTTGTTTGCTGGCCGCTAATTGTGATTGATAGAGGTCCTGCTTACTTACTCTGTGTGACAAAACTAACTTTGGTGGAGTGAGAATGAATCCGGCTCTCGCTTCACTGCATAGCATTATGATGACATTCGTTCTTGCGTACGTTTTTGCAAGCTAAATTAATAGATGTAAAAGTTAATAGTTTTGTAGAACTAAGCGTTCGGTATCTTGCGATTGATACCGAACGCTTAGTTCAATCACAGTCTAAAGAAAACGAACGTGTTGTTAAATCGTGCCTCACTATCGCTCGGCTCGGGCGGATCGTGAGTATCGTGACAAAGAGTATTTTGCGAGTGCGTCGTAGGTTCGATTCCTGTCCGAAGTATTTTTTTTAAATTTTTCATCAATTTCTAAATTCACTCACTTGTATGATTGAGAAAAAAATGTGATAACATTTTTGTTTACTACAAATGAAACTGTTCGTATTTTTTGTAGGAACAGCTACGGGGTCACACCATTTATCAATTGCAAGCTACACAAAAAAAACAGATGCGTTGTCACGTCTGAGGAAGAATAGCATTATCTCTGTGATAGTTATTATAGTGTCATCCAGTATCACCTTACTATCCGAACACGATAGTGCTGAAACAGTACCATTTGGCGAAATAGGTCGAGTTCTGTCTGATGGTGGGGTCAAAAGTCTTAGGAATCGGCGTGCATGTATGAAGAGAATGATGAAGGTAGACGAGGCACGAGAGGTTTGTCAGAACCGGGATGTCTGGCGCTCTACACTCTCTGCCTACCCCGTTAGGGACCTGGCGTGAAGATACAGTACCATTTGGCGTCAGATAGATTACGAAGGTAGTGCAATGAGGTTTACGCCCTCCACCTCCGATCACGGAACCCTAATGCCAGTGAATGGAACACAGCACAGACCAATTAGCCTTCCTTAGTTACTCCGAACATTACCATTTAATGACATAATCTAGCCGCGGAATCAGAATCAGAAATTCATTTATTCATTTAGGGTGACAGGCACCTCTTATGTCACGTCAAAAACAAACAAAGTAAATGAATGTGAATAACAATTGATATACATTGTATTATATTATTTCGCATTAACACATGCTTGTGAAATATATTTTATTTTTAAAGAGAAATGGAAAGAAAAAATTGACTTCAGGCGAGACTCGAACTCGCGACCTACTGGGAATCTAGTCCAGCCGCTCTTCCAATTGAGCTACTGAAGTCCTGCCCGATTTGTCAAATCTTTCCTTCACATCTATTGCATTGCTTTATGGTAGCAGCAGCGCCATCTATTACCAACTATGCTAGTTAGGCAACCGATATAATAGACTTTTCAGTTTATTGAATATCGTAAAGAAGTCGCTTTTACCCTTAATAATTGTATTATATTATTTCGCATTAACACATGCTTGTGAAATATATTTTATTTTTAAAGAGAAATGGAAAGAAAAAATTGACTTCAGGCGAGACTCGAACTCGAGTTCCCAGTAGGTCGCGAGTTCGAGTCTCGCCTGAAGTCAATTTTTTCTTTCCATTTCTCTTTAAAAATAAAATTGATATACATGTCAATTTACAAGCTAAAAAAATATATACAACATGTAACGGGAATAATGCCCACTCTTAAACACGTCGATTAGAAAATCGAGTTATAATCATGATACTTGAACTAAAATTACATGTTTTAAGTTTTTAATATTAGGTTGGGGAAAAACTTTCTTCGCATTTTTTAAGATAATTCAAAACATTTTTTAATATAGTTTATTTAAATTTAACTAAAGTATGTATGTACCATTTTGTTCGATAACCTCCTGCCATCTTGTAGGTAGGGACATGATCCCATTGCTATAAAAAATTTGGGACTTCTCATCAAAATACCGCGACAAGTGGATTTGGCAGTCCTCTCGTGATGTTAACCTAACATTGCATAAAGAATTATGTAGAGACAGAAACAGGTGGAAATCTGAAGGTGCAAGGTCAGGACTATACGGCGGATGCATTAACACCTCCCAGCCAAACTCTCTTAATTTTTGCTGAGTGGCTATAGATGTGTGAGGTCTAGCGTTATCATGATGAAACACCACACCCCTTCTGTTGATCAGTTCCGGCCGCTTTCTCTCAACTTCTTGCTTTAATCTCATCAGTTGTACGCAGTAGAGTTCAGAATCGATAGTCCTGCCTGGTGGTAATAGCTCATAATGAATAATGCCCTTCCAATCCCACTACACACACAACATCACCTTATTGCGAGTTAAACCGGGTTTCGCCACAGTCTGTGAAGCCTGACCGGCCTTTGCCCACGACCTTTTTCGCACGTTCTTGTCGTACGTGATCCACTTTTCATCACCAGTTATCAGCTTCTTCAAAAATAATTCGGTTTCATTACGTCGTAATAAAGAATCACAAATGAGTACACGGTTCATTAGGTTTCTTTCAGGGAGCTCGTGAGGTAACCAACGATCTTGCTCCACTTTTTCAAAAATGGCATCCATTTTATCCGTAATAGGGCGACCAGAGCGAGGTGCATCTTTGACATCAAAATTTCCGGATTGAAAACGCTTAAACCAAATTTGTGCTACTCTCATAGACTGCACTAGGTCCATAAACATCGCAATTTTTTTTCGCTGCTTGCGTTGCATTTTTACCTTTTTTGTAGTAAAATTTTAAAATGTATCGAATTTCTTCATTAGATTCACTCATCTTGACAGTACGAAAAACAAATGAAAATCACACATTTGCCTAATTTGAATTTGGAATTATGTTCTTTAAAATTTTAACTTTCAATGATACCAAAACCAGTCAGATACAAATACTACAGCCAAAGACTTTTTCCCCAACCTGTTATTTTTTATTTAAGAAACAAGTTGTCCTGAATTTGTACGAACAGTATGCACACCCTATGCATACTTACCCTACCTCTACTTACGACCGCACATAAAACACAAACCAACTCACACATGTGCACTGTCGCAATGGGATGTAGCGTAATCTACGTACCCCTATTTAACACTCGCTAGTAATAAGATTAATTTTCACTGTTTTATTTCTTAAATTATTATTATTAATAAAATGCACGTCTCAAAGAGTTCTAATAAACTTGTTGAGACTAGCATTTTATTTTGGTTAGACGTTTCTTATTTTCGTTTGTTGTGACTGTTCACCAAATGGGTGACCATCATTTCCTTAATTGTAATTAATTTTGGGACAAAATGTTACCAATATCAAAAATGCCTAAAATCGATTCGGTTATCGATTCTGAACAAACTAGTTTCGGGTTGTACATTTAAACCTGTTACACGTTGTATAGTTAAGAATAATACTAAGATAGAACTAAATATAATATATTAATGTAAGTAACTGCCTCGGTAGCCTAGTGGTAGCAGGCCACTACTACTACGCTGAAGTCCTGGGTTCGATTCCCGGGTAGGGGGTTATCAGAGATAATGGTGAAAAAGCCTTTGTCTCTGGTTCTATTGGGATTTTTCCATTTTCTGGAAATTTCCCAGTACCTCGAAGTTTGGTAATATGCCCGGAGATGTCAACAGGCTCGCCACCTGTTGACATGGGCCAAAAACGTAACCGGCGAATCGTGGGTGTTTGCATGTATGCTTGAATGCATGCATTTACCTCTGCCTACCCCTTCGGGGATTACAGGCGTGAAGTTACGTACGTACGTACGTTAATGTAAGTAAGTATATCAGTAGAATGTCTCATTTCCCTTTTTACGAGTACAAACTGATATAACAAAGAGTAAAGAGAAAAGAAAAAGGGTCATTCTTCGTCATATCTTATTTTTTTTACCGGCAGAGTTCCAAAGGCCAATATGATCTGAGAAAACCCTGGCCAAAAAACTCCGTCGGGAATTATCACATAATAGAACGACATAATATAAACGTAATGTTACAATGAAGATTCTAATACAAGATGATGTAAATTGAATTACACTTGGGATCTGCCTACATCAGGACTTGAAGACGGGAATATAGTTTGTGACTTGCAATAGCATAAATCAACTTTGCATAGGGTTGAACATCGCCCGCGTGTGATAGGATGTCGAGATTTTTTGTCTCAAGATTTTGTAAAAAAAAAAACAATTTGCATACCCACAACTCTACACTAAGTGAAATGTGTCGGAGGTGCTGTTGTACATACACAAACACCAAGACTCGAAACAAATATATGTAGCCCATATACATTTGTCCCGGTGCGGCGATCGAACCCGCTACCGTCGTCTCAAGGGACACAACGCTGTACTAACTAGTCGTCGTTTAAGAGATTCCTATCTATCCTTCGATTCAAATCATATCTGAATTAACCGCACCATCAATGTGTATATTTTAAGCTTCAAATAATGTTGATAAGAACATAACTAAATAAATGATAAAAAAAGAAGAAATAACGTATATAGATATAGCATAGAAAGAGCTTAGTTAAATATGCTATATAAAGAGCTAAGTTACCCATGTGTAGCACTTCGTAAGGTAGATGCATTTAAAAAATTGGTCATATTTGTGATCTTTCTGTTTTTTTTACTGTCAATTATATATTTTGTGATAGATTTATTATATATTTTTTTATTTCATGAGTATACCTATCATGAGTAAATAACATAGGTAAATACTAAGTCCTGTACCTTCAGTTGGCAACCCTAGCATTATCCGAGTTCCATGCTACGGCGTTACGAGCGAACTTTATTGTTTTCAAGTGCAATTTCATGAAATAGTTATAAAGGTGCGCACAGACGTTGTACTAGGTAGGTACAGTACGTCTGTGCGCACCTTTATAACTATATAATAGCAAAAGACGTTAAGGATGCGCCGATCGATTCATTAATTGAATTTTTCGTTTCGATATTTGGATTTATGAATGAAGTTGTAAGTATTCGAATGATACTATTGCTTGGGTTGTGGACATGAGTTTGATCCTTGGGTCGAATAAGTGGTTTTACTGGTGGTAGAGTTCCAGGGTAGGGACTCGAGGGCGTAGACATTACTTAATCTCTCTTCCGCCAAATGGTAGTCTTCAGCACTATCGTGTTTCGTTCACTGGCAATGTACGGCCCTGTAAGTTCCGGCACAGGGGCATAACACTTTAGGCCTCAGGAGTGGTAACGCATCAGCATTTTGACCTTGGTCATTGTATGGGTGTCTATAAGCCGCTGTCTTCACTCAACATCAATGTGAACTGCATGCTTGTTTGCCACATCCATAACATAAAAAATAGAGTAAGTACATTTTGCGATTATACATACTAACAGTTAAAGCTATCTAATTCTGTTCTGGAACACATACCTACTGATCTCATGATACGTGAACGGTATCAATGTAGGCCAATCAATCACAATTAGTTGAGCACACAACACCTCGAGTGGCCGTCTTGTGCATACTTGCTCGCCACTTGTGGAGCCAATCACGTTATTATATTAAGTAAGACACTATTCTGGTAAGAGCGAACTGTATTTAGCTCCCGACGCGCTCACTAGCTTGAAACTTTGCAATCTACTTAATATGTGTGATAGATAATAAACAACACTATTTATTTTATTTATTTCAGGCAACAAATGTAAGACTATAAGCACACCGCGGACACTCGCCAAAATTCCATACAAACGCAACAAAATTACTTTGGTCTTTATTACACAGACATTAATCAGTGACGTGTATTTACACGTGCACCTGTGTGCGTAGCACGTAGAGCCCGTAGTAGAGCACGTAGTCGCCCATAAGAGGGGAGGAGGTTGAGTGAGGCGGGGTTATCAGGGGGGACGTCGCAGTGTCCATTCTATACGTAGTTTTATTACATATTCTGTGCTATAAGTAAAACAAAGGCCCATATAAATATATCCGGTATATATATACCGGTTGCTATCAATAGATAGCAACCGGGACGGACAGCTTATCGTGCCCTCCGAAACACGGGGACGCACATTTTAATTTGCCACTAGCGGTAATCCATCACACATCCGACCGCGCCCGTATCGTTTAACCGAGTACATCGCTTGCCATCTCCACCAGCCGCGGGGCCATGCGCACTTATTACCGATAAATATCGCCACATTAAAGAAAAACGTCTCAAAATTAAAACAGTATCCAATTTAACGTGAGATCAAACAATGGAAGTCGGAATACACAAATCTTTGATCGACTTACATCCTAACAAGCAATCGATCGGATACTTAATTTTAATGAAGCCACCTAATTTGCTATCGATCTAAAGCAACGCACGTAATGAAGGCTGCTCGATAACGAGCGGCCTTGTGTTCCATCCTCTTGATTAATTAAAATTGATAACAGATCCGTTTGATTGATAACAGGTTGTTGCATACGTAGCGGGATAATACTGCTGGTAGAGTTCTAGTAACAAAAAATTGAGTAGTAGGGGGGGGGCCCGGTGACTTGACCTATCACAGGCACCAATCTCCCACAAAAAAATAAGGTGAATCTAAGCAAATAGCTCTAATTGTGTTTATTGTATGTAACCCTATCAACCTTTTTTTGGGAGAGAAAATAAATGAGCCAAAGAGAGAATGGAACATTCTGTTGATACGTATTTTTATTCTTAACTATTTTAGGACAATTGTATTTTTATTTTTAAGTTTTACTTTGACATAATATTTAATTAATGTATCAATTGTTGATCACTTTATTTTTTTGTTATTTCTAGGATGGATGTTTTTTTAAAATAAATAAAAAAAATGAAGAGGGCACGTTTAACTATTCTTTCAAACAAGCTTACAGTTTACATTGATGGTAAGTAATACTGTAGTCTATAACCATCTATATGAAACTAGAGATTTCAATATATTATGTGGAGCTGGATGCTTTGCCACTCCTGGGACCTAAAGTAAAATGCTTCTGTGCCGGAATAGGAAAGTGTTGAACACTGCCATTTAGCGGCAAGTTGGGTAATGCGGTGCCTATGCCCGCGAGTTCCGTCACTCGACCTCATAGAGCAACCCGGCCCACCGGTCGCTGCGAACCGGAGGGGAGTAGCCATAAGAAAAACAGTCTGTAATTTTTTGCGGAGGGAAATACGTGTGACACACACTCACAGTACAAAAATCGTCTATTACTACGAAACTTACACCTTGACTTTAACAAAATACATAAACAATTTCTCGCACACATTTAAATACCTGAGCGACAGGAATAGGACCATTTGGTCTTGTACTTTGACAGAGGGGAAAGCCTGCGTATGGCTACGCCCCTCCGGTCCGCCGCGGCTGGTGGCCCGTGTTGCTCTATACTGGACCTCTACTATAAGTACAATTTGTTTGTTTTTATTTTTGTTCTTTTTTAATGAAAATAGCCTGTTACTTGCACATGATAATGGCCGCACCTGTTGCTGAAATGCACGAAGATTGCACAATATTTTTGGCTATAGTGTGCGAGGGCTGAAAGTGCCATGTTAAAGAGTAACTTCGGAAGCAACAAGTATTTTTGTCGTTAGAATTAAAATTAGGATTAGCAAGGTATCTATATAATTCAGATTATAAAGTTTAAAAGAAATCTCGTAACGTCACTTCACGCGTGTAATCCCCGAAGAGGCTGGCAGAGGTAAATGGTCACCTTCGAAACTTAAATAAATACATCAAATTCTGCCTATTCCTTCCTAACTAGCTTGAAGTTATTTTATATTCTGAGCCTATCCACTTCTCAAGTTTAGTTGAATCTTAATTACACCTGGCAGCGTCTGGTAGTGGCCGTTAAATAATTGAGGAAGCAAGATCGAAGTGGGGCAGTGATTGACACGATTTGACAGAACTCTCGAAACAAAAGTTACGAGCGCCTGCCGCTGCATGCCGCGCGCCGCCATCGCAGCTTACCATTTCCGAATGTATTTTGTAGTTCAAGAGTTGGATGACCATTTTTGAGGTTGGAAATATATTTGAAGATGGTAGAGTTCTTATGGCGGTGATCGAGATTGTCATTGTCGTATCATCTTCAGCTAAATGTTATATGGCGTGCTTATTATGATGATTTATTCATTTACTTTAGTCCAGTCACCGGGCCAGATGGGATACAGCCCAATATAATAATATGTTATCTGCATCTGCATTGAGACTGTTTAAATAAATAAGAATAGAATGTACAGGTTACTCTTTAGGGTTCCGTAGTAAACATAACCCTTAAAGTTTCGCCATGTCCGTCTGTCTGTATGTCTGTATGTGTCCGTCCGCGGTTTAGCGCAAAAACTATTGGTACTAGAGACTTGAAATTTGGCACAAGTATACACCTTAATTACGCCGACAAAGCGGTAGAATAAAAACATGAAACATAAAATTATTAAGTGTCCTCTAAATGTAACGCGCAAACACTTTTTTTTATTTTTCGTTTTCTATATAGTGTGGGATATCGTTGTATAGGGCTTTAATGAATGTGAGGGATGTGCTAACATCAATTTTGGATTTAGTTTACTGTTCGTGACTTATTAAAGCTAAAAACAATTTTCGTTAGACTCAAGTGTCACCGCCTCTTCCAACTAAACGGTTGTTGTTACAAATTGAAACGGTACGGCAATAGTAGCTACTGTTAAAACTGAACTAGCACTAGCAGCACTTCATTTCACCGTGACGACCACAATTCAACTGATCCCCTCTTACCATTGATAAACCAATTTATACCATTGACAAACTCATTTCTACCCCCAATTACTCGACTTTGTAAACAACATTTGAGTCGTTATCTTTACAATAGCTAGCAGGTGTGATTCAAAATGTAAACAACCTAATTCCAATTAGGCACCTGATTTGGCATAAACACCACCTGCTTTTGGACAAACACCACGTGATTTGGCACAAACACCACCTGTTTCACCTTATTAGTATATTTTAGGCACTAACACTACATATAACGAAATTAAAAGGAAAACTATCACAACTAAGTTTGCTTTACAAGTTTGCGAGTAATAGTTGACCAAATGTAATACTCGGAATTTTTTAACAATTCAATAGAAAAAAATATTTTTTTATTTTATATATGTATCTTCACGCCAGGTCCCTAACGAGGTAGGCAGAGAGTGTAGTGTATTTTTTTATTTTACATTAATTAAACCCAAAAAATACGGAACCCTACACTGCGTGTGGCCTGACACGCACTTGACCGGTTTTTTTAGGTCATGATGTGGCAAACAAGCATACATATTAAATTGATAGTAGGTAGGCAATTAACACATGCAACATGAAACCGGACATTAGGCAAGTCAATTTGGTAATGCGGTTGGTGCCTTTGCCTGCAAGCGCCGTAATTCGAGCTCTACCACTTATAGAATACTTATTGAAAGTTAATTGTGTATGCGATTCAATTTTAAAATTAAGGTTCTATTATATACACTTTTAACATTATAAATGTATATTGACTGCGAAAATAAAAATCGTTCTGCCAACATTTTACATTTAAAACATTTTACAAACTCCGTATAATGCAACAACGGTTACAAATGTAATTTAAAACTATCCAGCTCCAATACAAGAATCGATTTAATATCCATTTAAACCGTAACAGCAAACATTCAATTTACACATTCAATATTTATTGCTGCAAATGGTAGTACAGAAACTTTCTAAACTTTATCGTCGTATAATCGTCCACCGGCTCTCGGCTTAGGGGCTTGTCGGATGAAAACGAGTTCAGCTGTTATAAATTATTTCGTCGTTCAGAACGAATTTGGTCGCGTTTTGTGACTTGACCGATTGAATGTGTATTGAAGAGCTCAAACATTTATATCTTGGGAAAAATTGCTCGCGTCTGATGGAGTTGGAGTGACTTTAAAGTTGTTCGGAATAGAAAATGTTACGTTTTAGTGTTCCCATTTTGTGTTGTGAGGAAAATTGTTTTGTGACTATTAGAGTTTATTGACTATTACGAAGGTGGTAATCTTTTTTTTTATATATAATTGAAGTGGTAAACAAGCATGCAGTTTACATTGATGTTAAGTGATGACTGCAGCCTATAGACACCCACACAAAGATCAAGGTCAAAATGCAGATGCGTTACCACTCCTGAGGCCTAAGGTGTTATGCCTCTGTGCCGGAAATTACAGAGCCGTACATTACCACCTGACCGGAATACGATAGTGCTGAACACTACCATTTAGCGGCAAGTATATTAGGTAAATGCGATGGTGCCTACGCCCGCGAGCTCCGTCACTGGAGCTCTACCACCAGTAAATCAAGCAGTTTACATGAATTTTAAGTGATGACTGCAGCCTGTAGACATCTAAACAAAAACCAGAGGTCAAAATGTGAATGTGTTTCTTCTCCTGAGACTTTACTTCTTATGTCTGTGTGACAGTTATTACGGGGCCATACAATACCATCTAACCGGAACACGAACGCGCTGAACACTGCCATTTAGTGGCAGATAGATAAGGTAATGCGGTGGTTCCTCTATTCCCCGAAGACATAGGTATCATGTTATCTCTTCTAGGTATTGCAGTGTATTTGAGTAACACGATTATTGACGACTCGGTTAGTCCAGCGGTTTTGAGATGACCGTTTGATTCGTAGGGTCGCGACAAATTTTGTATGACCTAAAGATATTTGTTTTGGGTCTGTGTTTTTGTGTATGTGTTGTATGTGTGCAACGGCACCCACGACACAGGTTTATATCTGCTGGGGAGCTGTAAGTGAAAGCATATTAAAAAAAAAATTAAAAATACACAGTATCTGTATAACGGTTAAATTTCACCAACACATTTAAAAGAGTTTTTGATCATCATTATAATCATAATTAGCCGAAAGATGTCAACTGGTGTACCTAAGCCTCCCATTATAAGATCAATCGCCAAGCTTGGCATGCGGTTTGGCGATCGCAGTGGTGATCATTTTATTACAGGACGCTGCTGCCCATCTTACGTTATTGCACTTACTACCGCCCCCATTGAAATAGTTTGACCGCCATTGTTCGGTTGACTGACGCCTCTAGTGGAAGAATTATCTTCCAGTAGAAGAAAATTCTTCCGCTAGAGGGCGGTGAGATCGGCGAGTTACGGTTAGCAGTGAAGGTTATGACGTCATTTAACAATTTACTGGTGGTAGAACTCCAGTGACGGAGCTCGCGGGCGTAGGCACCACCGCATTACCTAATATACTTGCCGCTAAATGGTAGTGTTCAGCACTATCGTGTTCCGGTCAGGTGGTAATGTACGGCCTTGTAATTTCCGGCACAGAGGCATAACACCTTAGGCTTCAGGAGTGGCAACGCATCTGCATTTTGACCTCTGGTTATTGTGTAGGTGTCTATAGGCTGCAGTCATCACTTAACATCAATGTGAACTGCATGCTTGTTTGCCACTTTCATTACATAAAAAAAAATTATAAATGCTGTAAAATGTTTTTACTTAACCGGTACTGTAACTTAATCATTGTTAAAGTAAGGTAATGCAACCCAGCCTCAAACTGTACCTATTTAATCGTCTTCCATTCTATCCTTCTATCCGTATAAAGAATGAGTCATATCAATCTACCGTGCGAAAACTGTCGTGTAGCGTTGGCCGCGACTAATGCGCGTCGTTAGGAGGCGCTGATCACTCAGTATCGTAGTGCATTTGTTAACTCGCGCGTGCAAGATTAATTGGAAGCAACAGTTATATGGTAGCAGAAGTTTTATTGCAAACTGTACATCACTTTTGTAGTCATTGCAACCAGAACTTTTGGACGTTTTTCTTCTTTGTTTCAGACATGTGTCATGGAATCAATGGAAATATCTATCTATCTACATTTTTACAACTGCCTCAGTAGCCTAATGGTTGCAGGCCACTACTACTACGCTGGGGTCCCGGGTTCGATTCCCGTGTCGGGGATATTAGAGATAACGGTGTAAAATCCTAAATCTTTGGTCCTATTGAGATTTTTCCATTTTCTGGAAGTTTCCCAGTACCGCGGAGTTTGGTAATGTGCGTGGAGATGTCAATGGTCTTGCCACCTATAACATGGTCCAAAACGTAACCGGCGAATCGTGGGTGTTTGCATGTATGATTAAATGCATGCATTTACCCCTGCCAACCCCTTCGGGGATTACAGGCGTGAAGTTACGTTTTTAATTATATAATCTATCTGCCGCCAAATGGTAGTATTCAGGACTATATGTTCCGGTTAGATGGTAATGTATGGCCCCGTAATAATTATCACAGAGACATAACAACTTGAACTTAGGTCTCAGGGGTGGCAACGCATCTGTATTTTGAACTCTGGTTTTTGTGTAGATGTCACTTGACATCCATGTGAGCTGCGTGCTTGTTTGCCCTCTTGTTACATAAAAAAAGATTTCCAAGGAAGTATAGGTCGCGCCACGTAAAAAGAACGCTGGAAGAAAGTAGAAGGGATGTGTTCGCGCATCGGTACACTCGCGCACGAAAGTACTAGCCCTATTGGTTTATTTTTGATCTAGCTTTCGCTTGCGATTTCGTGTATTGGTATGCAGATTGAAAACGCCGCACCTCATACCACCAAATAGATCGATAAATCGTCTACTGCGCAGCTTGACCGCCAGCGTTCTTTTTACCTGGCGCGACCTATAAATAACAGTAAGTATTAAATATTTTTCATGAATGTGGTTTATTTATGTGGTTGATGTTGACGTGCTTTACCTATGGCGGTTCGCAATGACTACGGACTTATTATAATACCTTCTCCACAAAGAATCATTATCTCCAGTGAAGTAACAAACGCACAGTTGCGTATTCTTATAACAAAAAAACATTTAAAAAACCACAAAAATATACATATTATACAATGTCAGTGTGTTTATTGTACGTCACTATAACCGTTTTATTCTAGACTGCAAAAGGATTAAAGCAAAAAGATTAAATGAACATCGCGTCATAACACGTCCCCATGAGAGTTCGAATAACGCGTAGTAACGTGTATTAACGTTACAATTTCACGGGTTATCTCGCAGTTAATGTATAAGCTTGGATCATTTCCACATACGTCGTGATGGACAGCATACACTGGAGCTGTGCGACTCAGAGGGTCTACGTCGTAGCTGTTGTAGGCGATTGAACTAGGGCGATTCTAGAATTATTATTCACGTTTTTTTCATTTTCAAAAAATGCATAAATTTGTCGATTTTAGTTTATTTATGCAATACCAGTGAAATGTATTAAAGACGTTAATATAAAAAATGAAACAAAAAAAAAAACATTTCGGGCGGAACTTGAACCTGCGACCTGTATTCAGGCCCGTTCGTTCCACCTTCTAAGGTTTGTATTGTTGGGATAAAATATAAATAACAGTTACCCAGACATTAATATCGACCCAAAACTCTTATTTATGCGCAATTTGACCGATTATCACGTCAAAACTATGAACGCCGGCTGCACGCACGAAAAAATGTCACGTTCCACCTTAGCCTAACGTGCAAGTGAGAGCGCGGCACAAGCGGTAGAGAAGGCACGATCGGGCTAATGCGCTCGAGCTCCTACACTGCCACTTTACCCCCAGTAACAAAATGGTTGAAGACAGGCAACAGTCGTTCCTCGCGTGAGTCACCCAGGTGTGTCAGACACGTATTCGAGTGCGTATCGTATTACGGTTTATACGAGTATGCCATCGTGAAACAAAATTTCGCTTAATTACAAGCATCTACGTTGAATATGATGTTATTTGGAATAAAAGACGCGTAACCTTAGCTTTAGTTGTTTGTTGCGTGTTATGTGAAAGATAAAACTTAGTCTCTTGTTTTGATTTGACAATTACAGTCATGTTTATAATTGCTGCTGTTATTATAACTGTCTCGGCGAGTTATTATTATTTACTGGTGGTAGCGCTCCAATGTCGGAGCTCGCGGGCGTAGGCACCACCGCATTACCTGATTTACTTGCCGCTAAATGGTAGTGTTCAGCACTATCGTGTTCCGGTCAGGTGGTAATGTACGGCCCTGTAATTTCCGGCACAGAGGCATAACACCTTAGGCCTCAGGAGTGGTAACGCATCTGCATTTTGACCTTGGTCTTTGTGTTAGTGTCTATAGGCTGCAGTCATCACTTAACATCAATGTGAACTGCATGCTTGTTTGCCACTTTCATTACATAAAAAAAGATACTTCGGGTTAGACATTTAATTATTTGTAATCAGAAATCGATATTGGCAAATTGTTCGTAACTGGAACCCTGTCTCATTACATTCACGAGTTAATTTGGAAATTCCATAGGTTGGTAGGCGGCTTGGGGGCGAAGGCACTCGGGGGGGATTTAACTTTCCCTTAATAAAACACCCCGCGGGCGGAGCGACATTCTTCTGAGACGTACGTGACAAGTTCTAGATAAATTATTGCCCCCCAAGGTGCTCGGATACCTGTTCCAAGTTACTTTTAGTTAACTTCCATGTTGCCCGGGGAACAATAACCCGGCATCACATATAACTTGCCATGAGTATATGAAAGAGATTCCAATATGGTGGTAAGTGTTACTCAAACTCAAACTCAAAAATTCATTTAATCACTTGGAAATAATAGAATTTGCTTGTGATAGGTCAAATTACAAATATAAAATTAAAGCGAATAACAACTGATACGTTGATTAATATGTCAAAGTAAATAAATTAATAATAGTCCAAAAATACTTAATAATAAAAATAGGTATCAACAGAATGTTCCATACTCTCTTTTACAAACGGCAAGATAAGACTAAACAAAAAGACGGAGATAGGTTTATTTAATACTTGATACATTTTTAGGGTTCCGTTCAAAAAAAGCAAGAAACGAAACCCTGCCACAAGCACAGCCCGAAATACGTAGTATTATTACATATTCTCTGCCAAGTGTTAAAAAAAATGGATTGCAATTTGTTACACATGATATGTGTATTGTGTACTTATATCAGTAACACAAACATGCACGTGTAACTAAATAAATTAATTCTGATGACATTTTCGAGATGAGAGAGATAAATAAAATTGGAGTGTCTGTTTGTAATATAAAAATAACCGCTTTTTACTAAATGCAAATGTATGTATACACGGTACATATACCAAAACAACATTTTTTACAATTTTTGTCCGTCTGTCTGTCTGTCTATCTGACAGACAGACAAAAGTCTGTCTGTTTGTTTCCGCTAATCGGGAACGGATGGACCGATTTTGATGGGACTTTCACTGGCAGATAGCTTATGTAATAAGGCGTAACTTAGGCCAGGTAGGTGCTGAACAATCGTAAATTCTCACGGGGACGAATTCGCGGGCACAGCTGGTCATAAAATATAAAAGGTCTAGTTGGTTATTCTTTGTATAATATACGAGTATTACAAACAAAATATGTCAAAATTTCATATTTAATAAAATATTTTTTGTTTCTCTTGGTAAGATTCTAACTTTATAGAAATCCATATAAAACTATATACAAATTTAAATTGATAGTATGTACTCAAAAATAAATAATTAATATAGAAGAAGAACGTCTTTTCCGCTTTGAATATAAAAAAAAAATAATGTAACTTTAATTAGATAAACCGACATTCGGATTAATCACGGAATGGATTAACCCTTTAAGCGTGTTACAAAGCGTACGATACCCATCGCAGACTGGGGTCACGGGTTTCCCGAGAAGAACGTGAGATGTGTCAGAATCGGCATATTTAGTGGTACACTCTCTCTGCCTACCCCATCAGGGACTTGACGTGAAGATACATGTATACCAATTTAAAATCGAAGTGTATCAGAGCATACGGAGTAACTGCTCTAAATACCCTACCATATCGAAATTATTGTTAATTATAGAATAGATAGACATCATAACTAAGTACTGTTTAAACATTCAGGCATCAGACTATCATTTACAACTGGTACCGCGAATTCAGCAATGAACGTCGACATTGAAATAGGTTAAACTAAATTAAATACTATAAAAGTACGCTTACACTCACAACTCCAAATTAGGTATTATATTAAACCTGTGTCGTGTCGTGGATGCCGTTGTACACATACAACACCACAGTATAGATAATCTATTCCGTGTACAACACATACACTGGTGGTAGAGCTCCAGTGACGGAGCTCGCGGGCGTAGGCACCACCGCATTACCTAATATACTTGGCGTTAAATGGTAGTGTTCAGCACTATCGTGTTCCGGTCAGGTGGTAATGTACGGCCCTGTAATTTCCGGCACAGAGGCATAACACCTAATGTCTCAGGAGTGGCAGCGCATCTGCATTTTGTCCTCTGGTCATTGTGTGGTTGTCTATTGGCTGCAGTCATCACTTAACATCAATGTGAACTGCATACTTGTTTACCACTTTTATTACAAAAATAAAATAAAATGTATGTTTGTAACGTTTTCACACAAAAACTACTGGACCGATTTCAAAAATGCTTTCACCAATACCAAGCATCTTCACTGAGTAGAGTAGACTATATGAGTGCCATTTTCAAAAAAAAACAAAAGGGTGCCCCTATATCTAAAGAACACGCGGACGAAGTTGCGGGCTAAAGCTAGTAGATCATAAAATAAAGGCCAGAATAGTGGGGTTAGTTCAATAGGCTCCCGTTCCGATAGGCCCCCGGCCAGTACGCTCCCGCTACGAAAAATGTGTTATTCCACTACGCTCCCGGCCACGACGCACCTGATTGATTTTTTTTTGGTGAAACACTTCAATAGTTACTGTCGAGAACAAATTCTTAAAAAAATACATTAACTACGAAACGATTTATTTACTGTACCGTACGTATACCTACTTATTAATACTTACTTATTTTATTTTACATTAAATGTCGACATTCCCGTGGGAATGAATGATTTTCCCGCAGTAAAAAGTAGCCTTAATGTTGGCCAGGATTAGTATCTATACACCACAAAAAGTTTCATTCGAATCCATCCAGTATCTTCGGAGATTAGCCTGGACAAAGGGACAAACAGACAAAAAAATTAAAAATGATTGAAAAGTGTTCTAATACTATTTTAAGATCGCCCCTAATTAATTTTTCGGAAATATATACAATTTACAGACACGCAGGTTTTACTGTTTTATTATATGTATAGATATATTTATCGTTATACTTCATTGACCTTGGAAATATACTAATATTAGTGAACCGTTTGTCTCAGGTATACCTAACCTCAATTTTGAAGGTATCTAACAGCTGAGTTAGCGGTGGAAATCTGTGAAAACTTAAGTACATGGCCGGGGCGGGGCAAGGGGACATATAACGGGTTTTAAGTCATGTTAACTCACACAGAGACGTTTTGAGCTAAACAGAAGCAAAAAATATTGCTGTAAAGCCATTTGAGAAATAGCTGGAATCTTATACTGCTTAGTGTGGGTGTTCTTAAAGCATATTTGTGTCTCTCGATGAACGTCTGTAAACACAACGATTTATTGATATACTAGCTGTGCCCGCGACTTCGTCTACGTGAGAAAAAATATGATTGTTCAGTATCTACCCGGACGAAGTCGTGGGCACAGCCAGTATAAAAGTAGCGTAAGTTACTCCTTATTATATCAGCTATCTGCCAGTGAAAGTCCCATCAAAATCGGAGACACTCAAATTCTATTTATTTGTATGTGGGTTTGTATGTATGTATGGATGTATGGAGATAAAAGTAGCCTAAGTTACTCCATATTACATCAGCTACCTACCCGTGGAAGTCCCGTCAAAGTCGGATACACTCCAATTCTACTTATTTGTATGTAGGTATGAATGTATGTAAGTATGTATGTATGTATGGATGTATAGAGATAAAAGTAGCTTAAGTTACTCCTTATTACATCAGCTACCTACCCGTGGAAGTCCCGTCAAAGTCGGATACACTCCAATTCTACTTATTTGTATGTAGGTATGTATGTATGGATGTATAGAGATAAAAGTAGCTTAAGTTACTCCTTATTACATCAGCTACCTACCCGTGGAAGTCCCGTCAAAGTCGGATACACTCCAATTCTACTTATTTGTATGTAGGTATGTATGTATGTATGGATGTATGCAGATAAAAGTAGCCTAAGTTACTCCTTATTACATCAGCCATCTACCCGTGGAAGTCCCGTTAAAGTCGGATACATTCCAATTCTACTTATTTGTATGTAGGTATGGATGTATGTATGGATGTATGGAGATAAAAGAAGCCTAAGTTACTCGTTATCACATCAGCTTTCTGCCAGTAAAAGCCCCGTCAAAATCGGTCCAGCCGTTCCCAAGATTAGCCCCACCAAACAGACGGACAAACAGATAAAAAATGTAAAAAATGTTGTTTTGGTATATTACCGTGTAAACATATATATATCCATTTAGTAAAAAGCGGTATTTTAATATTACAAACAGACACTCCAATTTTATTTATTTGTATAGATGGAAGGTAATATACAACATTTATACTGTTAAACATTTTAAGCGTCTCGTTGCTACCGTTATTATTATTGAGCAAAAAATATAAGAAAAAAAACCACGTTTATTGTATGCCCCCTTGGACCCCTTAACATTTTTCGTTTTCTTATTTTTAGTAATTAACTTTGTCTTTATAGCGGTATCAGAAATACATAATTTGTGAAAATGTTAGTTTTCTAGCTGTCACTATTTATGAGATACAGGCTGGTGACAGAGAAACGGACGGACGGACAGACAGACAGACAGCGGAGGATTAGTAATCCGTAGGGTCCGTTTTTACCTTTTAGGTACGAAACCTCCTAAAAGATAGAACTAAGATACAGAATAGATTAAAAATATTCGATATGATTCTTTAAATTGACATTACTTTTTTATTTCTGAACCGATTCACATAAAACAAACACTTAATGTTAAGTGAAACTTACCACAACATATTAGTAGTAATAAAACCGCAAATCAAATATGCCGATTTCTGATATTAGCGTGCACAAACACACAAACAAACAGACATTTTTCCGGGATAAAAAGTACCCAGTGTTGTGCGCCAAAGGTTAAAGTATAATCATACCAAGTTTCATTGTAATTGGACCGGTAGTTTTTCTGTGATGCTTGAACAAACAGACAGACAGACAGACAGACAGACAGACAATAATTTTTCTAATCACATATTTGTGTTCGGTATAGATCTAGTAACATCCCCTGGTATTTATTTTTTCAATATTTTTGATGTACAGAATTTACACTACTACAGTTTTATTATAAGTATAGACTAGCTGTGCCCGCGACTTCGTCCGCGTGAGAATTTATGATTGTTCAGAATCTACCCGGACGAAGTCGTGGGTGCAGCTAGTATAAAAGCAGACTAAGCTACTCCTTTTTACATAAGCTATCTGCCAGTGAAAGTCCCGTCAAAATCGGTAAAGCCATTCCCTAGATTAGCGGGAACAAACAGACAGACAGACAGACAAAAATTGTAAAAAATGTTGTTTTGGTATATGTACCGTGTATACATACTTATGCATTTAGTAAAAAGCGGTTATTTTTATGTTACAAACAGACACTCCAATTTTATTTATTTGTATAGATTGATTCATACATGTATTATTTCTTGTAGAAAAGGCATGAAACATTATGAGATAAATAATATATTTCCAAAGAAATACAGCTTCCATACAAAAATATTAGGCGTTTAAACCATAACATTTAAACACGTTTTTTTACAGACATTATGTATGTTTTTTCTTTTGTTGATTGGCTTTAACCAACATTTCATAAAACCATCAAAGTAACTGACATTTATGATAAAGATAATTTAAGCTGGGTATGCAGGAAAGAGCATGAAAGTAAGTTGAACGCGGTCGAGATGAGATCTTTGCGCAAGATCTGCGGTGTATCACTCACCGATTGCGTTCGTAATGAAGATGTAAGAAAGAGACTTTGTGTGAATGATAGTATCGGTGTAAAAATGAAAAAAGGCATGCTCCGATGGTTCGGGCATATAGAAAGAATGTCGAATGAGCGAATGACTAAACAGATATACAATGCGAATGTGGATGGTTGCAGAGGCCCAGGAAGACCAAGGCTGACCTACCATGACCAAATAGGTCGAGTTCTGTCTGATGGTGGGGTCAAAAGTCTTAGGAATCGGCGTGCATGTATGAAGAGAATGATGAAGGTAGACGAGGCACGAGAGGTTTGTCTGAACCGGGATATCTGGCGCTCTACACTCTCTGCCTACCCCGTTAGGGACCTGGCGTGAAGATACATACATACATACATACATAATTTAAACTGATATTAACAAATATAAGATTTACCTATCGAATACCTATATATAGGACCTCGTGTATGTTTTTTTATGTACCTTACCTATTACCGTACCTTGTATGTGGCAAAAAAGCATGCAGTTCACATTGATGTTAAGCGATGACTGCAGCCTATAGACACCCACACAAAGACCAAAGTCAAATAGCAGATGCGTTACCAACCCTGAGGCTTGAGGTGTTAGGTATGTCTCTGTGCCGGGAATTAAAGGGCCGTACATTACCACCTATCTGGAACACGATAGTGCTGAACACTACCATTTAGCGGCAAGTATATAAGGTAATGCGGTGGTGCCTACGCCCGCGAGCTCTACCTCCAGTAAATAGACTGAGTGGTGAATAGACACACTTTTAACTGTGTGTTTAATCTCGAGTTCATCTTCAAACCCGTTTAAGTACGTTGGTGAAATCCACCCTGAGCTAGTAAAGGTGTTCTGTTTGAAGTAAGTATGACTCTTGCTATTGTTTTTCGGTTTAAATATTAAAAAAAAATCGTAACTTTTATTAAATGAACCGTTCGGATTAACCCTTTCAGCGTGTTACAAAGCGTACGATAACCATCGCAGACTAGGGTCACGTGTTTTCCTAGCTGATCAGATGTTTAATACCAGCGCAATTTGCCTAAGTGTAGCCGGTGCCGGATAATCACTTCATGCAGATGTGTTGGTTATAGTGTCGGCACGGCATGCCCTGGAGACTTACTGCGAAACATCAAACGATTAGCGTTGATTGAGAACATTATTTGAATTTGCTATCCATTGACTACTTACTTCAAAGACACGTTTATGACGTTGAAACAAAGCATGTAATGTATGTGAAATTGTAGATGGTTCGTGTTAAATTCTAGAATGTTTGCGGCCCGATAATGAGAGTAATAGGTATGCTTTCAACTTGGGACGATAGTCGTGTCTACGGAGCTGGAAGTCAAACACAGGCTCGTAAGACAGCCTTTGGTGTATTTAGTTAGTAAGATGATAATATATTTGATATTGCGGTTAATGTATTTGAGTCTTGTCTCTATCATGCGCCTGGTAAATTAGTGTTTCAATATTAAGTTAACAAATAGGCCTTTAGTTTGTAATAGGTTTGTTTTATGTATCACAGTAACTGTGTACTTATTTTGAAGCTCGATATTGATTCGTGTGTGCCTACGCCCTCGAGTCAGGGTTGCCAACCGTCCGGTTTTCGACCGGACTGTTGGGTTTTAGAAGGAATCGTTAGGGTCAGGTCGCTTACTTCCAACATGGGGAACAAATCAACCTCAAAAAAAAACTTTTTCATGAATATTTACCGTTTTTGGCAACAGGTTCGCCGCCTGTTACATGGGCCAAATACGTAACCGGCAAATCGTGGGTGCTTGAATGCATGCATTTATCTCTGCCTATCCCTTCGGGAATTACAGACATGAAGTTACGTACTCGTATGATCCGATTAAAGGAGATGTTGCGAGCTCGGCCCTGGTTCGTACACGTCCTCAAAAAATGGGTAAATTAAAGAAGAATCCAAAAAAAAATACAATTAATTTATTCAAGAATATATTTTAGAGTTACAACCACATTTAATTCAAACGATTTATCTTTATCAACTATGTTAAACATGGCGGCGGTACAGCCGACACTTGGAATCAATCGATTTTGATAGCATTTAGAAACTATTACCTTTTCTCCAAGTTCTATAATCAAAATACAATTTAAAAAATGAAAATGTCAAAATGACATCGTCCACCATATTCGCCATGTTGGTTTTAAGTTGCAATTCTAACTGCAAATAATGTTTTGTAACTGCAAACAAAGCTAATAAGTGAAAATATGCAGTAAAAACGTTTTAATATTGATTTTGCCTGTTTAATGATATTGTGTACAATACATGGCCGGAGGTCCATACATTCTTGCAACATCTCCTTTGTTGTCCGGTTATGGCAGCTGGAAAAGTTGGCAACCCTGCCTCGAGTGCCAGTGTAAGAGCTGGAGGACGCAGCACCACCGCATTACCTAACCTATCTTCCGCCGAGCGTAGCGTTTAGCACTATCGTGTTCCGGTTAGATGGCAATGTAGGGTCCAGTAATAACTATCACAGGAACATTTCAAAATAGGTCTCAGGGATGGCGACGCATCTGCATTTTGACGTCTGGTTTTTGTGAAGATGTCTATAGGCTACAGTCACAATACAACACCATGTGAGCTATATATTAAAAAAAATGTTACAAAATGTATCACTGTCATGCATATCACACGCCGTGTAATGTTACACGCGACAAATTGGAGGCACTGCGAGAGTAGGTACTTAATATTTACTTTACGCAATCACTCACTGTCATCGTCATCCTGTCATGTGTTTAAATGACCTTCAATATTAGATACATATCACAAAACAATTTCAAAATATTGGTAAGTGAATACTAATGGATTTCGCTTCGATTCGATTTTCTTTTTTACCATATGTGTCAACTTATGCGTTGGCAGTCTTCGGTACCTAATAAATTTCCTACTGCGCCATAAATATCGTCCTGTACGTTACCATCTAACCAGAACGCAATATTTCTAAACACTGATTGGTAGAAATACTAGCGACTCACCCCGGCTTCGCACGGGTGCAATGTTACCAACATTACTACTATCATAACAAAATATAGCCTATAGCACTCCTGAATAGCGTAGCTTTCTGAAAAAAAATCATGATCGGTTCAGTATTTCCGAAGATTAGGCGAATTGAGAACCTCATCCTTCTTGAAGTCGGTTCAAAAGACATAGTTACAAACTTTACCTTTTTATAATATTATGGTGTCTTCGCTCTTGAGGAAACATTCATCCATTACGCGATTGCGTCGCGAACCCTACGTAATGCTGCGCAGGACAAATTGGAGGGACTACGAGAGATTTACGCCTTGACACATTGTTGTTGGCATTTGTGAACATTACGCTGAACTGCAGAATTTTTTATGATGATTAATGAGCCAGATTTAATCGCACTGCGATCACACGACGTCACTTGATTGGTAATGAACGTGTTAAGTCTATATAATTTACTGTTATGTGATAAACATATCGATAAACATAGTATGAAAATATATATAGTTATACTAAATCCATAATGCTGGCAATACCACGTTCTCGATCAAATCTGCTACAAGAGGCACCTTTGGGGTGCGACCGCCTATCGAAATTGCTGTTGTCGTTGTCGATTTGTAGCTCCCTTAATAGCAGTAGCGATAATCTGATCATTTTTATTGCTTTCGTAGGTGAGAAATAAGCGATAATGGTAGATTATTTCGATTATTGTTATTTAGATAAAGCAAAAATCGACATGAAAATTTGACAGTAATGACAACGACAATAGCAATGTCGATAGGTGGTCGCACCGCTGACGCGGAGTCGTCGCACTATGAATTCCATTGCTATATTTAAAGATGTATTCACTTGTTCTCTGAGTGATATTAACGAAGGTAGCTTTATGTGTAATCAGTTATAAGTAATGCAATATCATTAGCAATCATACATAACTGAATTCATTGAAATTATATCAGATCTATTATTGGATTCTTTGTATTGTGTAATTATTTAAATTTAATAAGGATTAATGACACAAGTAATTTAATTTTATAAAGTATTTTGAAATTATTTGATGTATTTTAAGGTATTTTAGTGGTAAATAGAGTGTTTGTGGATAGCACTAAGATAGTGCACAATAATACGAGGAAAGAAATAAGAAATAAGAAAGATTACAGTAAAGAGATATAATTTGCACAACACACAAGATCGCCACAGTAAGGCAGAAGGAGTAGAAATATTACAAAAGGAAGAAAGGACAGAAAACAAGAAATAAACGAACGAAATATGCGCGCGGCCAAACGAATACGCGACAGCGAGGAACACAGCGATTACGGCGAGAGGTCTGAACGGACTGGCTGGCCGTCGGGCTCGATGTGCGAGCGCAGCGCGGTAGGCCGCGCCCCCAAGCACCGTTAGATCTCTCTAATAACAAACTCGGTTCGTTTGTCCGCGCAACATACAAAAACATTAATTTCACATTATAAAATATACAATCACAAAACATTTAAATTAAATTACAATTACACAATACAATTGCGTATGTCGCCGCAGATAATACACGCGCTGCTAATGGCCGCACGAGTCAAATACTGGACCGCGAGAGATTAAGGCGCTCACTCATTGTCAATATCGTTTGTTTATGGACTCAGATGATCGCTTTACACAATATACGTTAAACGATAATACTTGTGTGGAGAAGAATCAATTTAAGTAATGACTAAAATTCCTTCTAAGCAACTTATACTCATATACTTCTTTACCTACGTCACTACAGAAGATAAAGTGACAATTATTCTTTTGGCTTTGCTGTACAAAAAAATTTGGCAATAATTTCGTTTCACACAGGAACTGTTAGGAACTAATAAATAGATACTCATTGAAATAAAAGAAATATATTTGGATTATAAACTAACCCCCTTATTCATAAACGTACATTAGATACGTTTTAGCTATAGAATGCTTTGTCTTTGTCAGTTGCATTGTCAAATGTGCAGGATAGAAAAAGACAAAGGAGAGATTAGCAACACTAGCCAATATATGAATATATGGGAATAAGGGGGTAAAATTATTTTCAAATTACAATTAACCTAGAAAAGAGTGCTACAAGCATATTTACAAAAAATACTAAGTACGTAAATCCATAATGTGTGTATCTTCACGCCAGGTCCCTAACGGGGTAGGCAGAGAGTGTAGAGCGCCAGACATCCCGGTTCTGACAAACCTCTCGTGCCTCGTCTACCTTCATCATTCTCTTCATACATGCACGCCGATTCCTAAGACTTTTGACCCCACTATCATACAGAACTCGACATATTTGGTCATGGTAGGTCAGCCTTGGTCTTCCTGGGCCTCTGCAACCATCCACATTCGCATTGTATATCTGTTTAGTCATTCGCTCATTCGACATTCTTTCTATATGCCCGAACCATCGGAGCATGCCTTTTTTCATTTTTTTTTTTTTTTTTTTTTTACACCGATACTATCATTCACACAAAGTCTCTTTCTTACATCTTCATTACGAACGCGATCGGTGAGTGATACACCGCAGATCTTGCGCAAAGATCTCATCTCGACCGCGTTCAACTTACTTTCATGCTCTTTCCTGCATACCCAGCTCTCGCTTCCATATAAAAGCGTTGGAGTAAGTACAGCATTATGTACGGCTAGTCGCGCCCGCTGGCTGAGATGTTTAGATTCTAGCAGCTTACCCAACGCTCCATTCACGCAATTCCCAGCAAGCACTCTTCTTTCTATGTCAGTGGTGTACCTACCATCCTTGCTAAAAGCACATCCAAGATATACAATTTCATCAACCTGTTCTAACACTGCATCATCTACTACTACCCTTGCATTTGTTCTCTGTTCATCTCTTTCAAATACTAATACTTTAGTTTTATCCACATTCAATTGTAAGCCTTTCTCCATACAATCCTCTTTCATGACTGTGACTAGTGCTTGTAACCCAGATGGTGTAGAGCTAACAATTACCGCATCATCTGCGTAAAGCAGACAGTTCACCACTAAGTCACCCATACGCACTCCCACATCCATCAACTTCACCCTCTGGAGGCATTTGTCCAGATATATAATAAACAGCCTAGACGAAATCACGCAACCCTCTTTGACGCCGATGTTAACATCAAACCAGGGTGACATGTTACCATCTACCCGCACACATGCTTGACAGCCCACATACGTGGACTGTATTGCACGGAGCAGACTGCCATCAATACCATACTCTGGCAAAATGTCCCACAGCTCCTTTGGTAATACCCTATCAAACGACTTCACCAAATCCACAAAACCGCAGAAAACCTTCTGGCTCACAGCCAGATGCTTCTCTACGATGTTGCGGAGGGAGAAAACTTGATCCATACATCCTCTTCCAGATCTGAAACCACCCTGTGCATCCCACAACAACCCGTCGGACTTCTCTTTCATTCATTAAAATAAATCCATAATAATAACATTAATCTCTCTA
Organism: Macrosoma leucophasiata; assembly: GCA_036365455.1. Taxonomy (NCBI): domain Eukaryota; kingdom Metazoa; phylum Arthropoda; class Insecta; order Lepidoptera; family Hedylidae; genus Macrosoma; species Macrosoma leucophasiata. The sequence goes on from JAWQUS010000007.1 coordinate 25,745,089, forward strand.
ATCTGTACGTGGTATGAGCCACACTATCGTCCATTACATGGTTGCGTGTTGCGCCGCCGACAACACGCGCGCTGTTAACTGCCGCACGAGTCAAATACTGGACAGACACCGCGAGAGATTTACGCGCCCACTCATTGCCGTTATCGTTTGTTTATGGATCTAAATGATTGCTTCACATAATGTAGGCTTTTTATAGGTATTGCATCTTGTTACTGGCATATTAACGTAGCAAAGGACTGAAAGTTGTTCACTTAAGTCTAATAAACTTACCTATAAACATTTTTTTGTTTCATTTTTACTGTATAGATATAGAAAAATAATCGCATAGTTCGTTACAGCAACAATAACTGCTATCAAACCGTAGCTTGATGAATATTTAGTTACATTCATTTAATTAGACCTCAGTCCAATACAGTCGCTCTAATCCCTAAGAGGAGTTATCCCTACCATCGTCCATTAAACGATTCCGTGTCGTGTCGCCGACAACACGCGCGCTGTTAACTACCACACGAGACAAATACTGGAGGGACACCGAGAGAGATTTACGCGCCCACTCATTGCCCTTATCGTTTGTTTATGGATTTAAACTATTGCTTCACATAATGTAGGCTTTTTATAGGTATTGAGTCTTGTTACTGGCATATTAACGTAGCAAAGGACTAAAAGTTGTTCATTAAGTCTAATCAGCTTACCTACAAAAATTTTTTTGTTTGATTTTTACTGTATAGATATAGAAAAATAACAATAACTGCTATCAAACCGTAGCTTGATTAATATTTAGTAACATTTATTTAATTAGACCTGAGTCCAAAACAGTAGTTCTAATCCCTAAATCTTTAGGGTATGTAATGTAATAGGTAGACGAGGCACGAGAGGTTTGTCTGAACCGGGATATCTGGCGCTCTACACTCTCTGCCTACCCCGTTAGGGACCTGGTGTGAAGATACATACATACATACATGTAATGTAATAGTAACTCCTACCACGATTGCGTGTCGTGTCGCCGACAACACGCGCGCTGTTAACTACCACACGAGACAAATACTGGAGAGACACCGCGAGAGAGTTACGCGCTCTTTCATTGTCATTATAGTTTGTTTATGAACTGAGACCATAGAGCAACACGGGCCACCGGCCGACCGGAGGGGAGTAGCCATAGCGTATGTTACAGATGCAAAACAGTCTGTCATTTTTGCGGTTTGTGTGACACACACACAACAAAAATCATCTATTACTACGAAACTTCCACCTTGACTTTTACAAACAATAACACACTTTAATAAACAATTTCACGCACACATTTAAACATCTCGGCGACAGGTGTAGGATCACTTGATATGTTCTTAGTTTTTCGCGAGCTACACGGCTAGCGAGCTTTACGGATTTATCTTGCGTATATTAAACTAAAATTATTTTTAAAATCAACCCTACGTTTCGGTCGTTTTTTAGATTAAATAGGATCACTTGTGCTTGTACTTTAACAGAGCCGAAAGCCTGCATATGGCTACTCCCCTCCGGTCCGCCGGCCGGTGGTCCGTGTTGCTCCATGACCCAAACTATCACTTCACGCGCTTGGCATACAGATTGGCGATTGCAATGGGGGTAGTTTTATCGCAGGACTCTATGACCCATCCCATATTCCCAATTCCTATTGGAATCATTTGACTGCCATTGTTTGGTAGACTAACTGAATTTAGAATTAGGTTAGCAGAAGTATTGTCCTCCACTAAATGGCGGTAGGATCGTAATGTCCCGACGCCACATTTATCGTCATCCAATCATCACTTCTACCAATTTACAAATATCCCAATCTGCAGATCTATTCCGCACGATACCATTAGTTCCCTACAGCCTACTACTGAATAGTTATATTAAGAAGTGTCTTAGATTTGATCATCTCTTAGATCAATCTCTTAGATTTGATTATATTAATCCCACATGTTATTCTTAACCATGAAGTTTAATATCCGAAGCTGACAGACTCTAACCATATCAGCCCCAAGTGCGACATGACATATTGTTTCCATTTGTTCAACTACCGTCGATCTATCTTGAAACAAGACTCGGGAACTTGCCCAAACTGTGGTCATATCATAAACTAGCCTGTTTAGACCTCGTCTGCCAACATTGTTTCGTACCTCAACAACAATCCCGTCATTTTAATCCATTGGCGCATCACTTCGCTTTATCTTGAGTGATTTGTGAGTGAAAGCGTCGGTGTATATGATTTTGAGCGAAGTTCTTGTATTGTCGACGGTCTCGTGGTAAGAGCACGGGTCAGAATGGCACATACGTTTGGTTTATTACGGCTTATAATGTGAGATTCCTGCTGGTGTTACGGCTAAGTTACAGATATTAAGCTTTTGACTGGCCACTATCTTGAAGTTGATGCTTATTAAGTATACAAATTATTTATAAGATACTTGTATGCTAATGTTTAAGTGTGATATTAAAGGAGTTTATGGGGTACTTAGCTGAATCCGCGGCTCTTACGGCCAAATACTCAAACGTCACTTAAATCTAAGTAAACATTAAAAGTCTTCTGTCTCTATAAAACACGTTCAAACGATAGAGATAGCGCACATTTGACCTGGCTGCTTAAAATTGAGTGACGTTAGAGTATTCGGCCATTACATTATTGTTTAGATTTTGCCTTAAGAGTTGCGCCTTTCTTCGGTCACAGAAGAATTTCATAAATGTGTTGTTTTATCCTAGATTTTTTTGCAGGCAAGTGCGAGTATTTAATAAGCAAGAGAGAATCATGGAGCTCCGATGGATGGAGTTGGTAAAACTGCGTCCCGGACGTAAAATAGAACAGACGTCGTCAAATAGAAGTAACATCAAACTTATCTCGAATGAATCACGAATTGGACAGAAAGCCGCCAATTACATTTACGTAGGTTTAAATATTTTGTTATCTATACATACATACATACATACAAATAAATAAAATTGGAGTGTCTGTTTGTAATATTAAAATAACCGCTTTTTACTAAATGCATATGTATACACGGTACATACACCAAAACAACATTTTTTAAAATTTTTGTCTGTCTGTATGTCTGCCTGTCTGTCTATCTGTTTGGCGGGGCTAATCTTGGGAACGGCTGGAACGATTTGACGGGACTTTCACTGGCAGATAGCTGATGTGATAAGGAGTAACTTAGGCTACTTTTATCTCCATACATCCATACATACATATATTACATACCTACATACAAATAAGTAGAATTGGAGTGTATCGGACTTCGACGGGACTTCCACGGGGAGGTAGGTGATGTAATAAGGAGTAACTTAGGCTACTTTAATCTCCATACATTCATACATACATAGAAATAAATAGAATTTGAGTGTCTCCGATTTTGACGGGACTTTCACTGGCAGATAACCGATGTGATAAGGAGTAACTTAGGCTACTTTTATCTCCATACAACCATACATACATACCTACATACAAATAAATAGAATTTGAGTGTCTCCGATTTTGACGGGACTTTCACTGGCAGATAGCTGATGTAATAAGGAGTAACTTAGGCTACTTTTATACTAGCTGCGCCCACGACTTCGTCCGGGTAGATACTGAACAATCATATTTTTTCTCACGTTGACGAAGTCGCGGGCACAGCTAGTGTTTTAATAAGAACAGATCTTGAAAGCAGAACGTACCTATTTCATTAACGCATTATACGCAACCCAGAGCTTGTGAGGCTTGGCTTGATAAGTATAAGGTAAGGTACCAATACGATCCTCTGCTATTAACCAGGACTAAAAACAACTTGTGCTTTATGATTAAGTATATTTTTATAACAATACAAAGAGCCTTGAAGTTGGTAAGTAACTGCATACTGTAGTTAAGTGTTTCGTTTATGGCTCATCATATTTCCAGCCATCACGGCTAAGAGCCACATCGCTGGCGACATGTTATTTATATCTTGTAACTGCCTGCTGTTAAGCACAGTCTAAGAACTTATTATAGGGTATACGAGTATGACGATTTTGTAGTGCGAAGAATCATATTCTTTTTATTGGATACTAGTTGTTTTCCGCGTAGTCTGCATACTTTTGGTAGTTACAATAATCAATAACGCCACACTGGATTGAGATTATCGAAGATGATGGTGTATACGACATTTTAAACGATATTTTTTAAGGTTAAAGTTATTGTAACATTTCACATCCTTCTCTGACTTTAACAGATTTCTTTAAGTTAGAGAAGGATGTGAAATGTTACAATAACTTTAATGTATATCGTGGTGCGGGTGCATAGAGCAACACGCAGCCATATGCAGGCTTTCCCCTCTGTCAAAGTACAAGACCAAATGGGCCTATACCTGTTGCCTAGATGTTTAAATGTGTGCGTGAAATTGTTTCTGTATTTTGTTAAAGTCTAGGTATGTGTTCGTAGGAATAGATGATTTTTGTAGTGTGCAAAAAATGACAGGCTGTTTTGCATCGGTAATAAACGCTATGGCTACTCCCTTCCATCCACCGCGGCCGGTGGCCCGTGTTGCTCTATGTGCGGGTGCAACCCAGGCTAAGATGTATAACTATTATAATGTGCCAGCTGTGTATAACAACGTTTAAAATCACAAAAATACATAAGTACAACACAAATTACTGTCACAAATTATATAACTAATCAGCCTATAGCCGTCCACTGCTGGACGTAAGCCTCTCCTTGAGCACGCCAACTACCCCGATCCTGAGCAGCTCGCATCCAACCGACTCCATCCACTTTTCTTACGTCGTCACTCCAACGCGCAACAGGTCGTCCTACACTACGTTTACCTAGACGTGGTCTCCATTCAAGCAGAAGTCTGCTCCAGCGGCTATCAGCCCTTCTACAGACGTGACCGGCCCATTGCCACTTCAACGTACTTATCCTGCGAGCTACGTCGGTTTAATAAACAACAGAGTGACTATAATGTAGTTTTGATAAGAGAATGCATATCGCCGATCGCGTAATACAAGCTGATCGCCCTCCCGGGGAATCCCTCGGACCGTATCGCTCCCGTTTCACATTTACAAATAATATTGAATCGATTAACTTTGTGATGCGACCGCGGGGGATTTCATTCGCAATATAAATTATTGTACCTACCTAGTGCAAGAATTTAATCATTGTAAACATCCCTACTTCGCTACTAATATCACAGTCTAAAGAAAACGAACGTGTTAATTACCTACAGTCATCCAACGAACGTGTAATGTCAGAGCAATCGTGCGGGGCGCGCGACGCGAGGGACGGAGGGGGCGGTACCAAGTAGCCCATACAAAAACTGTCATCTACTTGGGACATAGTGTTAAGGGGTGCGAGATTTAAAATTTATTTTACTATGTTTTTGGAAAGATGATATTGAAAAATTTGATGTCAACTTTACTGTTAATATTTTATTCTAATTTTCATTTATTAATAATGTCTGTTATATTTTACACTTTAGGTACATATTTACTTCACAAAACGAAAAAATCTTTAAGGAAAACTCTAAATATTTTTTTTGTATGTATGTATTTGATATTCGCATTATATTGGACGGAGTTAAAAAGGTATGGATGAATATTAGGATCGGTACATTATACCTAATTGTTAGAATTCTGGCGTACTGATAGACCGCCCAACTGGAATACTGGTAGATTGATGATAGACTGGTAAATTGTTGATAGGTTGAGATATTTATAGTTTGATAGATTTTTCTATTTTTTGGAGGCTTCCTTCCTTCCAATACCTCAAAGTTTGGTAAAGTGCTGATGTCAACAGGCCCGCCGCGTGTTACATGGGCCAAAACGTGACCGGCGAATCGAGGATGAATATGTATGAATCCGATTTTCCTCTCCCTACCCCTTAGGGGATTACAGGCGTCATGTTTTTAGGATTTATATATATATCCAACGTAAACTGACGCGTTACAAACAACGTAAATAAAAACCACAAACGTGACAACCTTCATGAATTTGCGTTTTTATGGGTGAAGGCGGCATATTGCAAAACTTCAAAGGCTATAAACTACTGTATGTACTTATACTGTGCTAATATTATAAATTCGAAAGTAACTCTGTCTGTCTGTCTGTTACCTTTTCACGTCCAAACGACTGAACCGATTTTAATGAAATTTGGTACAGAGATAGAGTTGTCTTTGAGAAAGAACAAAGGCTACTTTTTAAACGACACCCACGCGGGTGAATCCGCATGCAACAGTTAGTACATTAATAAAAAAGGAAAATCCCAAGAGTCTGAAATTATTTCATCATCACTTCACTACATGTTATAGTCTTATAGAGTAAAGTCGCTAGTATTTTCTCTGTCTGTATGTATGCGCTAATCTCGGCAAGTTGTGAACGAAATTTGTTCCCGTTTGAAATGTTGAAAAGAAGGTTTTCTGAGGAAAGTTTATATCTATAATTTATCAATATCGCATTTCTATTTACCGAGATATCACGGTTTTAGTCAAAGTCGGGCGCGTTTTTACAACCATTTAAAATAAATGCTACTCGCGTGAAGCCGAAGCCGTGAAGGCGCGGGTTGCTAGTCATCATATCAGCCATAAGACGTCCACTGCTGAACATAGGCCACCCCCAAGGACCTCCATGCCGACCGATCGGAAGCGACGTGCATCCAGCGGGTACCTGCAGCCTTGATCAGGTCGTCGGTCCATCTTGCAGGTGGACGTCCCACGCTGCGCTTGCCGATACGTGGTCTCCACTCGAGAACCTTTCTGCCCCAGCGGCTATCGGTTCTCCGAGCTATGTGCCCTGCCCATTGCCACTTCAAGGGTTGCTAGTAATTTTATAAAATTATTAATATTGGCACACCGCGGACACTTCCCCAAAATGCCGTACGAACGCTTAATTTGGTCTCTATTACACAGACATAAATCAGTGACGTGTATTTACACGCGCACCTGTGTGCGTAGCACGTACAAAATACCAACCGTCGCCCATAAGAGAGGAAGGGGTTGTGTATGTGTGCAAATCGGGCGGGACGTCGAAGTGTCCATTCTATACGTAGTATTATTACATATTCTCTGATATTGGTAAGTGTATTATTATATCAATTCAATGAGAGTATATATGTGTCTTATCTATATAGTAAAAATCAAGTGTCTATACATTAGACATTTTTTTAAAAAACTGATAGGGGACAATTAGAAAAGAGTAACAGAAACCAAAAAAACGTTATTTGGATTTTTTTTCTGTCTGTCTGTCAGTCTGTCTGGTACGTTATAACTTCGAATTTACTCAAAGGATCTGAACGCGGTTCACAGGTGGATGACATATATTTAGGAGCTTTGTTAAGAAAGTTGTTTCGTCAGAATCGATAAAGGGACAAAGAAGTTATGGTCAATTGAAAATTTACGTCAAGCACTGTTTGAAAGAGTTGAATGCGGTTTACTTACATAAACGTATTTTATTTAGATAAAGCTAGAATTTCTACTTTGTTTTATCGATATCAATAAAGACAAAAAACTAAAAACTGGTTGCCTGTAAAGTCAGTTTTACAGGCGAAGATTTTACGTGACAACGTCTTTTTCTCGGTAGAAAGGCATTCGCCGGTCCGGCAGGCCTCTCTCTCGTTCGGTGACTCATCGTTACGTTACCGGGCGTTACACTTTTTCATGAGTGACTCCGAGCCGCAACCTAATTTAAGACGTTGTCACGTCAAAAACACACTGCAGTCTCTATAGAATTTTAATAAAGTAATATACATAATATAATAATTATACAATTTAGTTATATAAAACCTCAGTAGATGGCGCTGACTTACTACTATGTGGGTGTATGCCCACATTCAATGTGTTATTTTATTAATATTCAATTAAGACTGCTATTTCAGAATTCCTTCGATTAAGTTAAAGCAAGTATTATCACTTATTCTCTGCTATAAGTCTGGATTAAACGTCTGGATAATTGTAGTTTCCACAGGTTACGCGAAAAGTGACCTTCACTTTTTGGAGCGATTATTGATTTCATGTAACATTAATTTTAATCACTTTAAGCGATACAAATGACTGTCATAGGAAAAGAATATGAAGTTTTGTGACCACTAATTAGATGTCGCCGTACAAAGCCAATGTTTTTCGCTAAAAATATTCAGCATTTGAGTCTTGGTACAATTTATAGCTTTGCGTATTTATAAACATTTAAAATAAATCTGCCCTCAAGCCGTGAAGGAAGTTTCCTACAAAAGCGGCGCTCGCTTCATCTGTGCTGTTGTTCTTCAATTTCCGGGGTAAAGTATTAAACATTTATTATTTCTGATTTATATTTTCAATGGTGGTAGAGCTATAGCGACGGAGCTCGGGGGCGTAGGCACAACCGCATTAGGTACCTAATCTATTTGCCGTTAAATGCTAGGCCAGCGCTATCATGTTCATATCAGGGGTAATGTAGGGTCCTGTAATTTCCGATACAGAGGCATCAGGGGTGGCAACTCTGCTTTTCATGTAGATGTCTACAGGCTGCAGTCATTACTTACCATCAATGTGAACTGCACGCTTGTTTACGTTATTGCACTTACTACCGTCTCATTGGAATGGTTTGACCGCCATTGACTCAAACTCAAACTCAAATCCTTACGCTAGTGGGAGGTAACATCGTCCGTCACGTTAATTTTGTTTGTTTGTTTGTTTTTTTTTTAATTACTGTTCTGTTGGGTTTTCTTATCATGCGCCGAACAATTTTTTTCTTTCTTTCTTACTTTTAAATGAAAGAAGAATGGCCAAATCTCCATAGAGACTGCACCTTCCAGAGTACAGAATCAAATTAAACTGATTTGTGTTTGTTGTTAGTACCCAAACTCATTTCCATTAAAAAATATATCCTTAGAGCCAAGATCTTTTAATATCACAAGAAAATAATTTTGAGGTTATTCTTATGGCACATATATTATTGTCAGTCTTTGCTATAAATTATGCTGCTTTTTGTTTTCTAGAGAGGGGCAGCTGCCTGGTGTTTTTTGCTACCGTAGTTGTAAACGTACGGTAGGTGGTAGATATTAGCTAATTACGGTGTTTTTACCGTAATATACAATCTTGTAATAACAGTGCAGTTGGCAACACTGATTGCAAGTATTGCAACTGAGAGTTTTGGCGGGAACGCGGAAAAGAGCTGTGTCGCTGCGTGATATTATTTTCGAAATTTGTGTATAGTCGCGTTTTTATGTGTAAAAATGGTGGGATTTTTATCATAAAGCATTCGATAATGTTCACGAGTGTAAGAAAGTGATATTATGAAGTGAAAAGTGATTTTTCGTATTGCCTCCAAAACTTCGTACAACTTCAGTAAAGTCCCCATCGCTTTACTAGAGCCACCCCATCATCTCATCATATTCCTCATGGAAGCATTTAATCATCATCATCTTCCAAATGGATATTCATTAATTTAAAGAAATGTGAAATTCAATATGTATACGACTGAAAGACTCTGTATCTATGGTCATGACAAATTATAAAAAAAAAAGTATTGCAACTGCAATCTGTCACTTGTCTGTCACTAAGGCCATCCTTATCCCTCGAGAATCAAAATTCATCGATTTTAATTTTTCATAATCAGTTTTGTATTCGTTTATCGATTAACAAAATAATACTATCAACACTTTTTTTACTTTCATTTGTACTTGCGACTCGTGGACGTATTTTTATTTAACAAAAAAGTACAGCCCAATGCGCAAAGTGATATGAGATGAACAGTTTTACATTATGATCGACATTAATTACTACCTAGAGTAAAAATCGATGAATCAATTATCAAAATAAACGAATCAACACATCACTGCACATAATTACCGCGGCAGGTCATCGTTCCTACGCAATTAGTCATAAATACAAAAACATTATCTTAATTTAAAACTTTTACTAAAATGACCCCAAAAGTAAATAGTAACAGTGTAAAATAATTACTAAAATACATCTGAATGTGTAAATAATTATATTACTATTAATGAACGACTACCAATGGATAGAATATTCATAAATATTTCAAGTACAGTCATATCGTTTAAAAATGAAACGTTAACGGTACATTCTGAACATCCGAACAAGATGTCTTCTAAAAATTATCGTACAATTAGAAATAAACCAATATCTTTTTTTTCTGGCTCTTTACAAGAAAAATGTATAATTTTTAGTATTCATAAAAATATTCGGTTTTTTTACATATACATGGCTTATCTGTTCGCAATCAGGTACGATTTGACCAATGTTCTTTAGATTGAATAGCCAAAATAATCACGTACGATGCAGCACTCGATCGAGCCCATTCGCTCATTCACTCAATCATTTACTCGGAGTGGATGCGCGCCGTAGCTTATTCAATTTCGGAACGAACGCCGATCCGAATAGAACGTGTTAAGGTGAACGCACACTCATAAATACTCGCCGAGCCGATTGCGTTGAAGAAATCTTAAATACATATCCACATCGAAAAAATGAACCGAAATTATTTCATCTAAATCAGAGGTTCCCAAACTATTTTTTCTTGTAGACCCCTTTCAACTTTTTTTCTGGTTTCCGTGTACTCATTGCTACATTTATATCACATTCCCATATTTCCAAATTTTATTCACGTATACATAGACCCCCATCGAGTCCCATGGACCCCAGGGAGTCTATATGGACCACTTTAGGAATCACTGATCTAAATAATATGACGATAGAAATTCTAGTTATTTAAATGTTGCCAAAACGATCGGGAAGACATGTCGCCGGTTTGTATTACCAAACTCCTAAGGCGGCACAGAGAATCTTCCGAAAAATTAAAAAAATCTTCTCATTCTAGCACTTATGTACCACTTTAACGATTCGGGTATCGAACCCAGAGCGCCAGCGTAGCAGTAAGTAGTGCTCTGCTACAACTAGACTACTCAAACACTAAAAATAAGGTTTCACTTCTTTTTACTTGTCGCGTATTGACTTGAACTAACCACTCGATTCAATGGTACCTGTTACATGCGCTAAATCTTCCAAGGAACGTTACTTCACGGCTCTAATTCCCGAAGAGTCAGGTAGAGGCAAACGCATGCATTCAAGCATGCCTACATTCAATCACTAGCGATTCGTCGGTTACGTTTTGGCCCATGACATGTACTCTCAATAGTTGACGAGCACACATTACCTCTGTACTAGATACGAGAAAATTTCCAGAAAATGGAAAAAATCCCAATAGAACCAGAGATGAAGGATTTTACACCGTTATCTGTGACAGTCGCCAACCCGGGATTTGAAACCAGGACCTGAGCGTAGCAATAGTGGCCTGCTACCACTAGACCACTGAGTCAGCAATTGAAAGAATTAAAAAAAATGTTTCTCTCGACTCAGATAAGTGTGCATTCGCCATAAACGTATTCGAGCAAATATTTATATTGGCTCGATAGATAGAAATTGGTAATAAGTTTTAATACAGCGTGAATACATTCCTTACTTCTTTGAATGTTACAATTCAATGTATTGGTACGCAAATGTGTTGAACGTGTACCTGATATAATTTTATAAAGGTTCATGAAAGCATTATTAGAATTCAATAGATTATTTGCGCCTCTGGAAATGTGACTTGGATAATGCGTGAGAAAAAAAATGGAATGAAAAATTGGATGCGTGAGAAAAAAAAAAGCATCCTCACTTTACGTGTAGTGAAGGATTACTATTTTTTTTTCTACTTTTTATTGTACTACTTTTCAGGCGTAATAAATACTCATGCCATAATACAGATAACTTATAGTAATAGGAGTCTCTGAGTCCTAAAACTGCGGACAGACGGACGGACATAGCGATACTACGAGTATAAGGGTTCTTTGTAGGATGCGAACCTTAAAAAAGGTTGGACTCATGCAATAATCGCGGTATGTGAATTTATAAAAACATTATATATATATTGAAAATTCAAATGTGTCATTTAAATCAGCTGAAATTATAAATCAATAGGCAAAAGCCGAGCGATCCCTTTGAGTCAGTTTTGCCTTTGAGATGAGGTGCGAGTTATTTCAGCTTGTGTATAATTTTATGTAATACTAACCCGCTCGAGGGTTAGACCCTGAAGTTTGTAGTAAGTGGACACGACACTTTGAATAGGAACATAAATCTTTGATGCAATACCTAGGTAAGTTGTTTTCTATAATCAAGGTAGTATCTTGATGTTTACATACTAAATAATGCAGCCATGGACGGATCAATCCCGCTTAGACTTATGGGTGAGATTCGCAGACCGCATTACGACTTTACTTTCAAGCAAACTACGCTTCGAAATGTCAAATCCCATACTGTACTGACAGTTCTAAGCATACTTTGCTCAAAGTAAAGTCGTAGTGCAGTCTGTGAATCTCACCCTTAGTGCGAGATTCACAGACCGCACTGCGGCTTTACTTTGAGTAAAATACACTTAGAACTGTCAGTAGATACAGTATGAGTTTTGACATTTCGACATGAGGTTGGCAATATGAAGCGCATGAAACCAGTCGTGCGATGGTCGCACGTCATCTCGCCTCGAAGCCCTATTTCCTCACAAATTTTAACGGCGGCTACGTCTTTTCTTATTGGTCTGAGACTGCTTTTTGCACCTAACTCTCAACCCTTTTCACTGCTAGTATAGCAAGTTACAGTATACCTTACCTATCTGCCGCGACAGATGGTAGTGTTCAGCATTAGGTATCGTGTTCCGGTAATTTATGGCCCCGTAATGACTATCGCAAAATCAGGCGTCAGGTGTGACCATGTACGTAGCCAGCCATGGGCTCAGGTTGGTGCAGCAGTCTACAATAAAATATGTAATTAGCAAACAATATCCGCGGTCTTACCTCAGTTATTTTTTTTCATACAAAAAGGATACACCCACACCCCATAACACCCTGTATCTGTATGTATTATTCGACTGACGACTGTCGAGTGTGAACTTTCGTACGGATATATTAAGTACTAGCTGTGCCCGCGACTTCGCCGGCGTGAGAACTTATGATTGTTCAGTATCTACCCGGACGAAGTTGTCGGCGCAGCTAGTACAAAAGTAGCCTAAGTTACTCCTTATTATATCAGTGAAAGTCCCGTCAAAATCGGTCCAGCCGTTCCCAAGATAAGCCCCGCCAAACAAACACAGACAGACAAAAATTGTAAAAATGTTGTTTTGGTATATGTACCGTGTATACTTACATATGCATTTAGTAAAAAGCGGTTATTTTTATATTACAAACAGACACTCCAATTTTATTTATTTGTATAGATGTAGTAAGTACTTCGATGATTGACCCATGATTAAGTTTTTAGGTTTGTTTAAGTACCTTACAGATCATAGCCAGGGTGGGGTAAGCGCGTTTAGTTTATAAGTATTTGACTCAAACCGCAGTTCAAAGTATGACCTCCATATTTATCTATAGCTCCATGGTTAGGGTACGCCGAGGTCGGGTCGGGTCGGTAATATCGCGTTATTTAGTATCTATCTTTAGGACGTAATGTAAGGTTGAAATATTTGTACCTAAATCATACCTATCCCTTATTATTCTGCGGGATGGATCTCATGAAAAAGGTTTTAAGTATTCTTTTGGAAAAGCTTCGTTGATTGATTTCGTTGTTAGTTTTTAGAGTTCTGTAGTCGAATGGCAAAAACGGAACGCCTTATAGATTTGTAGCGTCCTCTACATTAAGGCGCCAACTAGTGGAATATAATGAAACCTCACAGTACTTATTTAGTACGGTAGATGGCGTGCAATCGAATTACATCGCACATAGCAAGTATTCTCAAGAGTTGGCTTATATACAACTTCCCAACGTCAATCGTTGGCCCGCGGCCCGCCAGGCGCTACCACCTCGCCTGGTCGGAGGATCCTCCCTTTTCGCTGGAGGAACACTTCCACCCGTTCCTCCACAGATTCGTTATGTGGGTACCTAATACCTACCTATGTTGGTCTGACTGTCTTTCTGTCCATCCGTATGTCACAGCCACGTTATTCCGAAACTATTAGGACTACTTACATACTTGACACTTGGTAAATATTATTTGTGAACCGCTTTATTATTTTATTTCAAAAATAAAAAGTATGGGAGGTCTCCATATTTAGATTACCTACTTATGTAAGTATCTACTTACAACTGAAACAAAACAAAATTCATCAAGCCTGTGGAGAGTTTATAGAAAAGAAGGTCTTTGAAAAGCACATCGTGGTTCCTGAAATAATGTTCCTGAAATTTTTTACAAGGTCTTCTGTTTGAAAAATAGAATATAGGCTTTTGAAGTGATAGAAGGTATATCCCCCTAACTTCTAATAGAATCAGCCTGGGTTGCATCAAGATATTTGTTAAAGTTAAAGTTAATGTAACATTTCACTTCCTTCTCTAACTTTATTCTGATAAAGTTGGACAAGGATGTGAAATATTACAAATTACGATAAACTTTGATAAATATCTTGGTGCAACCCAGGCTTAGTCTAAACCAGTGATTCCCAAAGTGGTCTATATCGACCCCTGGGGGTCTATGACAACCTAAAAGGGGTTTACGTCAGCGAAAAAAAATTGGGGGTCCATGAAATGAAAATGGGGGTCCACGACAATGGATCTCAACACATACACTGATAGTACCAATTTACTTACATCATACCAGTGTTTCCCAAAGTGGTCCATGGGAGACTCGATGGGGGTCTACGTAGGCGTGAATAAATAATGGAAATATGGGAATGTGATATAAATGTAGCAAGGACGGGGGTCCACAGAAACCAGAAAAAATTGTAAAGGGTCTACAAGAAAAAATAGTTTGGGAACCTCTGGTCTAAACAAATTTAAGCAATGCAAACTTACAGATAAATTTAGTTTGAATAAGATATACTTATATCTATCCACCATCGACGACACAACATACTCGTAGTTTAGTTCTATCGTCGATGCTATCTACCCAGCTAGAGATGTAACTTTTTTTACGTTTAATATATTTCAAAACTGCAATTCGGTAGGTATACTTATAATTTGTAATTGTTAAATAACGAACTTCCCTCTGAGGTGTTCCCTCGGTGCTACCATATGGGGTTCTTCAAAAATGGCGTCAAGAGTCCTTCAGGGCTGGCAGCGCGTTGGCAACTCCCCTGGTGATGCAAATGTTCAAAGGCGACGGTGACCACATACCATCAGGTGGCCCGTCTGCTTGTCTGTCAACTTAATGAAATACAAAAAAAAAATAACTAAACAGTTGTTTATGGCTCAGATCAAAATGACAGTGGTGAACAATGTGAAAATTCAGTCAAAAATTACTAGCCCTTCATGGACAAGACCGACGCGCACTTGGCAGCTTTTCAACTCGTAACTATCAGGTATATATTATATATTATCGTATATTTCTGAGCATCATAATTTTAATGGATATGATCTTTTTCATCAAATACCTAGCACAAAAAAAAAATGCAATCAGGCGATAATAGATACCATTAAAAATAATCTCTTCTATAAACAATACGTTTTCAGGGTAAGAGAACGTGGTGTGTTAGTTTTGTTTAGTGTCGTCATTTAATAATTTTAAAGTAAATTAATAACTCTCAAATTCTAAAACTCAATTCAAAACGCGGCCGTTGGCATTACGATAAAATACAACTTTTTGCCACGCAAAAAAAAATATTGCGTTCGTCGTTCCGCTTAACTTTTGCAAAAACGCGCCGATTGCGTTTGAAAAAAAAATCACAAAATTCTACTAAAGAAAAAAGCAGACTAAAAAACATGTTTTAAGCTGTTATAATGGCATTTAGTGGTTATTTTCAAGAATCATTAGTTTTTTGTCGATTGATACAAAGGTGATTACAATCGTTGCAGTTTTTAAGTGAAACGTAACCACTGTCAACTGTCATGTCAATTGCTTGATATGTCAAACGCAGTGTTGCTAAGCTATCGATAGTTGACCTCGAAAAATTGTCGATAGCGCGATAGTACTATCGAAAATATCGCCATGCTGCAACTACTATCGATACTATCGATAGTATCGATAGTTAAAAATAAGCAATATTATTGCCAAAGATCAATACTATAGATAGTATTGTTATAAACAATAGTCAATAAGGTCAATAGTATCGATACTATCGAAACTATCGATAGTTTCAATAGTATCGATACTATCGAAAATATCGATACTATCGAAGCTAGTATAGTTACTAGCTAGTATCGATACTATTGAAACTATCGATACTATCGATAGTATCGATAGTATTGCAGCATGGCGATATTTTCGATAGTACTATCGCGCTATCGACTATTTTTTCGAGGTCACGATAGTTCACAATACTATCGATAGACTATTACTATTGCAACAACACTGGTCAAACGTCATTAATGTCAAATGCCGAGCCCGGGATGGAGTAGCGTCGTGTGTGTTTGAGTTATTATTATTTTTTTAATAAAATAACTAGGTAGTTGATTTAAAACATTTTGTGTGTGTGAATTCAGTTATAATACAATGTTGGTTCTATTCGAAACGCCGGCGGGCTACGCAATATTCAAGGTAAATGACGACACGTGTTGATTCTAACCTGCAATCTTGTATTTCAAACTCGTTATTTTTTGATAAAAACTAAGTAAATCTTGTAGATCCCCTCATTAATATTACCAATTAACAGTCTTATCGTTAATTTATACAATCAAAACTAATTGTATTGAGTTTTTATATTATAACAATCAACATGCCGCTTTGGCTCATTTTCTATAATTTTGGGCTTAAAATACAATTACTTTTTCTATTGTGGAGTATTACACTCATTCTTAATTTAATCTTGCGTTGCACAACACAATGAATAAAATGCACTCCCAAAATTGTGAAATGATGTATACTGTACAATATCACACACATTTGAAGGAGAAGATTCACCCCCTTATTCATAAACGTATTTTAGCTAAAGTGTTGCTAATCTCTCCTTTGTCTTACTCTATCCTGCACATTTGACAATGCAACTGACAAAGACAAAGCATTCTATAGCTAAAACATATCTAATGTATATGAATAAGGGGGTTAGAGTTTATCTTAATTAAGAGGTGGTATAATGTTTCGGAAGAACAGTGATAGATTTTTCATTCTCGAAGTGATTATTAAGTATCTGTGAAATCTTCGGGAGCATGAAAATATATCTGATGAGTGTTAGCAGATACTATTGTCTGAGGCCCTAAAATTAACTTGTGGATTGTGTATACATCTTTGCATTCCCTTTTAGAGAGGTATAATACAACAACAGTTATGTTCTTTGGAAACACAATAAGTTAGCATATATTATTTAATTCCAAATACAATAGAAATACCTCAATTTATTAGCCACTAATGTTTTATATTAGGACATTTTGTATGGGAACATCTCCGAGACATCCTATCATACATGAAAATTATATTAGCCTAAAGGTAGTATTGGCTTACCATTTTTGTGCACTGCATGCCTGATTGCCACCGAGGCATTATTATCTAACTCAGTTTCCATAAGTTATAAAGCTACCACACAATACATTGCTGATTTAACATAACATGATAATTAGCACTGTTGTAGGCAAACAGCCATGTACCTACTGCTTAGTAGCTTTGAAATTGATAATAATGTGAGTTACTTTTTTATACTACTAAGGTGGCCAACAAGCATGCAGTTCACAATGATGTTAAGTGATGACTGCAGCTTTATAGACATCTACACAAAAAACAGAGGTCAACATGCAGATGCATTGCCCCCCCCCCCCTGAGACCTAAGTTGTTATATCTTTGTGATAGTTATTACATGGCTATAAATAACCTTCTGGAGCATGATAGTGCTGAACACTACCATAAGGCAGCAGATAGATTAGGTAATGCGGTGGTGCCTACGTCCTAGAGCTCTTGCATGCAGTAAAAAAATATATCCTATAGGATCACAATCAATATAAGCAATCTGTTAGTGCCAAATCAATAAGGCATTAATTATACTCGAAATTAAGTTCTTATTTGAATTGTTGCAGTTATTGGATGAGTCTAAACTCTCGCAGATCAATGATCTGTATCAAGAGTTCAACACACCTGAGGGTGCGTCTTCAGTGTAAGTGTGTTATTATTACTGTATTTTTAAATCTAATTCTTTATATTACGCATTCTTTACACTACAAATGCATAACCTTTACTAACACTTTTTTGTGTAGTTCATAATTCCATGTATTTAAAACGTTCAGCGCCAAGGCACCTCTGAGGCAAAAATGTTGTGGACATGACTATTTTATTTATATTTTCGTTCTCAAGAAATCTGTAACTGTTAAACTATAACATCTCTACAGACCATACAGTGAACAATTTGTCAGGGCCAGGCTTACAAAATTACCAGAAAATGTACATAGTGGTGTATATTCACAAATGACCTCTGAAGTTGAGTATAACTAGATATACACCGGCCTGTGAGCATTACACTAGGGTGTATATTGACTTATACACGTGGCACTGAATGTGTTAAGTAGGTGAGTTTGTATATGTTTTTATATGAATCAAAATCGATACACACTTATCAAAATAGGATTATGGGACCACTTCCTAAACAGCAGTTGATAAGATGTAAACAACTGTCTAAAATTGGTAAAATTCTATATATTCTATATATATTGGTATTTTTGAAGTCATGGCACCATGTACTGGCTGCTTTAGACTGTTTTTTTTTTTTTTTTTTTTGTTATCTTTTTTTCTATATTTTGTCTCCTGTAATTGGGACAATATTAGCTTTAGATTGATGAGGTTTTTTTTATGTATAAGGACATGACAAAGTAATTATAAAATGGGGATTCTTTGAAGAGAGTTTGTGGACATCCTTTCTAAAACACTACTGCTCACTTCCATTCAAGTAATTTGTACTATCGTGTACTTTTTTATGCTTTATATGTATATTATTTATAATTTTAATGTTTCTTTTAGTGTCAAACTGAAGAACTTCATCAAATTCGAGGATACCACCGAAGCCCTGGCGGCAACAACAGCAGCTATTGAAGGAAAAGTATCGAAGTCACTGAAGAAAGCTCTCAAAAAGTATGTCTGCAAAGAAGTACAGGATCAGCTACTGGTTGGAGATGCAAAACTTGGAAGTGCCATAAAAGAAAAGTTTGACTTACAATGTGTATCAAACAGCAATGTGCAGGAGTTGCTCAGATGTATACGGTCACAGATGGACAGTTTATTGACTGGTTTACCCAAAAAAGAGATGACTGCTATGGCCCTCGGTCTTGCCCATTCACTTTCTCGTTACAAGCTAAAATTCTCGCCAGACAAAATCGACACAATGATTGTTCAGGCACAGTGTCTGTTAGATGATTTAGACAAAGAACTAAATAACTACATCATGAGATGCCGAGAGTGGTACGGCTGGCATTTCCCTGAATTAGGTAAAATTATAACAGATAATACATTGTTTGTTAAAGTTGTAAAACTAATTGGTACTAGGGATAATGCATCAAAAACAGATTTGTCAGATATCCTTCCAGAGGATTTGGAAGAAAAGGTGAAAGAGGCAGCGGAGATATCAATGGGCACAGAGATATCAGATGATGATATAATGAATATACAGAATTTGTGCGACGAAATCATATCTATAACAGACTATAGGACACATTTGACTGATTATTTGAAAGCTAGAATGATGGCAATGGCTCCGAATCTTACAGTATTGATTGGGGAGCATATTGGAGCGAGACTGATCGCTCATGCTGGTTCTTTGATGAATTTAGCGAAACATCCAGCGTCTACGGTACAGATATTTGGTGCGGAGAAAGCTTTGTTCCGAGCATTAAAGACGAAAAAAGATACACCTAAATATGGTTTGATTTATCACGCTCAGTTAGTTGGGCAATGTAGTACAAAGAATAAGGGGAAAATGTCGCGTATGCTAGCGGCTAAAGCGGCCCTGGCGACGCGTGTGGATGCTTTTGGTGATGATGTTTCCTTCGAATTGGGGGCTGAACATAAAGTGAAACTAGAAAACAAGCTGAGGTTGCTGGAGGAGGGCAATCTGAGGAGGATCAGTGGCACGGGCAAAGCCAAGGCCAAGTTCGAGAAATATCACAGTAAATCGTAAGTTTGACTTTTGTTCTTTCAATTTTATCTGGTAGATATTATGTACATTCATGTTCATGGGCGATATTTAGGCGATGTCGTTGCGATATTGAAGTGGAATCGCGGGAATTCGCTTTTATTGGATTATTGCATCTTACCTACAGGTTTTTTTATGTCCTTCCATTGACAAACAAGCATGCAGCTCACATTTATGTTATTCAATTCAAATATTTTAATATAGTAATGCGGTCCCTACGACCTCGAGCCCCTACACTTCTGAATTCCTCCTAAATGGTGATTACAATATCAAGACCAGAAAGCGGTTATACACATAAGCAGAATAGCAAGTGTAGTTGACAACATTATTAATTTACATTTTACTCGCATACCTTCCTTGTGTGAAAAACTAGACGCCTAAATGTGTAATCCTGGAACCGAAGTCCGAACATCAGAAGACCGAAAATTAATTTTACAGTTAATTAATTCAAATATTTGTTGACAGAGAGGTGTACCACTACCCGACCGCGGCAGACAGCACGCTGGGCCAGAAGCCCATCAAGAGGGAACACTCGCCCGACGATGATGGCGCTGTCTCCACCAAGAAAATCAAACTCGAAGGTGACGAGGGTTCATTTAAGAAAATCAAAACGGAAAGTGGTAATGAGGTAAGTTGATGAATCAGAATTACATAAAAAATATATACATAGACGTCTACTGATCGACAAAAGCCTCTCAAAAAGATGACCTCTTGCATCGTATGGGCAATTTGTCATAATCGTCACGCTTAGCATGTGGATTGACGAGCGCAATGGTGTTAGTTTTTCGCGTAGGCCGCCTATCGCATAGGGGGCGTCCATAAATTACGTAAGGTGTTTTTTTTTTTAATTTTTGGTTCCTCCCTGCCCCCTGGTGAGATGTCGTGAGATTTTATTCAACCCTCTCCCACGCCCCCATGCTCACGTGAGATTTTTCAAAATAAGGGGAAGTAAACGTGTTGCAATTTTATTGAAAAAGAAAAAAATATACCATAAGCTTCGTACTTTTAATTACAACTAAATAAGGCTAGTAAAAAAAAAATAAAGGCTAGTAATTAATATTGCTGATAGCTATAAGTGTAATAAAGATCAGAATCACAACTATTGCGATAAAAAAAAAATCTACTTCAATTTAGTACTTCAATATTTTCAGAAAAAAATTGTGTGATATTTGCCGAGACCCCCTCTCTCTACCCAACGTAAGATAAGAAGAGATTTGTCTCGCTCATGTTTAAGGGGGGGCCTTAAACGTCTCACGTAATTTATGGATGCCCCCATACCCATTTTACTACAGTTAGTAGGCCTACTTCAATGGTTTAACGACCATTATTCGGTTGACTGTCTATACAAGTGGAAGGATTCTCCTCCACAAGTTGGTGGGAACATCACGTCCCTACACCTCATCCCAAATAATTAAAAATATTCAAATGATAAAACATCGAAACTTTGTTGACAGTCCTCACCAAAGAAGAAAGTAAAAGATGAACCCGTAAAAGCAGAAGAAGAGAACGGAACAGAAGAAGTCTCCGAAAAGAAAAAGAAGAAGAAGAAGAAATCGTTAGATGCTTCCCAAGCTGGGGAAGTTGAGGTCAAGCCAGAACCTGAGGCGGAAGAGCCGAAGTCTGAGAAGAAAAAGAAGAAAAAACGCCAATCTCAGGCAGAAGAAGAATAAAGCTACCTCTAGAAGAGAGTGAGACAGAGTTATCTTTTAAGTGATACAATGTTCTTGAGTCAGACATTTACCTTTAAGTTTAGTTTCTCACAATGTGGGATGTCTATAAATATATCTAAGTATATTTTATTCTGTTGTTTTATTTTGCTTGCCGTACGAATGAACACTGAAACCAACTAATAATTTGTATGTTTGTTTGTTTGTTACTCCTTCACGCAAAAACTGCTGAACCGATTGTTATGAAATTTGGCACATAGAGGGTAACTTGGATTAACACATAGGATAGTTTTTATCTCGAAAATTGTTCCTGTGGGAGGCCATGGGATGATTAGATGAGTTTCCAGAGGTTACGAGCTAAATTTCTTTAAATCAAACTGCAATCAACAAACACTCACACTTTCAACAAAGGTAATGTTTTTATATTATCAATGGATTTATGACAAATATTATCTGTATTAGTTTACGTACATAAATTACATAATCAATTCTAATTATCCCATTATTTTTAATTACACAATTTAGATTCATATTGACTACTTATGTCAAGTATTTGCTTGCTATTCTTATGGCTACATAGGATTGAGACTATTTGTGTTTTCCATCATTGTATACCCTATTTAATATAAGTACTCGTAAATGAATTTTAATCTTTAATGCTTGCATTCGATTGGTCCGTGACAAGGTCATTTCTCCGAGAAGATAATTATTTTTAACTAGGCACTGCTACCATTGTGATTGATCGTAGCAAGGTAATACCTACACCGAAGTAGATCATAAATCTATGCCTACACCCTACTTCAGTTCTTAAAATGTCACTCCACTTAGTCTTAGCACCAGTAAAATAAAGGGATACAACTCAGGTGTAACAGGTGTGCTGCTGTCTGTTAATCTGCAGTTTAATTTCGCATAATATATAGCTGTATTATGCGTCAGCATAAAGTGTTGATATTGTCGGGTTAACTTCAGGATGACAAATATAACTTGACTGCTGCGCTACGGTACGAGATAAAAAAAAGACGTGTGGCACTCGGAGACTGCCACGGTAAAGCATATTTTTTTTTATCAACATATAATATATAATGATTTATTTATTTTATTTATGCAGTATGCAGTATTATTTCTTTGTTTTTCTTTGATATTAATTCAACTATAAGAGCCGATACAACCAATTAGAGGCGAGTTCCTGAACTAAATAGACAAGCGTGATATTTAAAAAAAAGTCATTATAAGTTCTGCTATTCATCGATAGATGGCAAAACTAAAAAGTATCACCGCTGTGCCGATCGGAGTGTGAGGTGTTAGGTTATTTTCGTTACGGAATTTCTGGATTCGATCTCCACACTCAAGGCCCGCTATAGAAGCTATGCAGTATTTATTTTCCTTTGTTTTTCTTTGATATTAATTCAACTTTTTGAGCCGATACAACCAATGCCACCTAGAGGCGAGTTACTGAACTAAAGAGACAAGTGTGATATTTAAAAAAAGTCATTGGAGATCAGCCAAAATGGTACATGGATTGTACATGAACAAATACTTTACGTGGTCCTAAATGGGGGATTGTGGCACGCGGGGAAACTCACTGAGAGAGGCCATATATAATATATACAAACTTTTTTTTTTTTTTCCCTCCCCTATGTTATTCCCTCGCGTGCCGCTTACAAATGGTCTTGATTTATAGAATTAAATATATTTACGTTCTCTATTGTGAGGGGCCACACGTCCGCGCCATCTCTTTGGCCTAAGCCGGGCGGCGCAGCCGCGGACCCGATCGGCAACTCCGTTCCTCTACCAGAGCTTGTACCCGGTAAGTGGACGGGGCTCGAACCCGCCCAGTAGGATGCGGGTGAGTGGTGCCTGTCAAGTGGTATGTGTGTGTAAGTGTGATTGTATGTGTTGGCGGCCCTCACTGTGATCCGGGGGATGAATCTGTGACTTCTCTGTGTTTTGACTACTGGCTTGTCTAAGTGCTTGTTGAAACGAATTTCGAGTGCTTTTGCGATTTGGAATACGTAGGTAGTGCTAGAGGTTTCTGTTCAAGTCAGTTGATCGTGTTCGTTAGTTTTTGTGTAAACAATTTATTATAATCTGCAAAAGCAGACTGGAGTTTGCCAAAAAAAAGTGCTCGGTGTTCAGTGAACAGCATTCATAGGTTTTGTGGATTCAAGCGTGATTATTTAGTGTACAAATCACTTTCTTGGCGATAATAGCAATCTACAAACCGTCAATCTTAAATTAGCGCCTATTAAAAAAACAAAACTCGTACGAAAATAAAAAAATAAAAATCATTCTTACAATTTTTAAATTGGTATATCTATGGTATGTATGAACCCATGATGAAGTGAAATATGTTTTAAATAGTAGTTTAAGTACTTATGTCTGAGGGCGAAAAGTTTTATTGATGTACAATTATGTACCAATGCCCCATACAAAGTGGCGGATCTCCTTTTGCGATTCATCGATAGCAAATATATGGCAAAACTAAAAAGTATCACCGCTGTGCCAGTCGGAGTAGGGGGTGTTAGGTTATTTTCGTTACAGAATTTCTGGATTCGGTCTCTACGCACAAGGCTCGCGATAGAAGCTATGCAATAACTTAATAACTTACAGTACCTACCTACCCATCAAGAAATAGAACACCTCATACCAAAGAGACAATCTGCTAGTTTCGACTTCGTAGAGCGGTATGCGCATGATGTCGATATATTTATGTCGATGTGCAATGTTTTTTTTTTGTATAACTGTAATTACGTGAATGGTTGCATAAATATTAACCAGTTACGAATTTGAATCTTGGCATGTTTCATCATTACCATCAGTTCTGAGCTGTCCTTATCTAGCGAAATATTGTCTTATCATTTTTTTTTCGCAATAACACAAACGAGTGAATATCATCATCATCATTTCAGCCAAAAGACGTCCACTGCTGAACAAAGGCCTCCCCCAAAGAATGCCACAACGAACGGTCCTGAGCCGCCTTCATCCAGCGATTGCCCGCGACCTTCACCAGGTCGTCGGTCCATCTTGTGGGAGTCCTGCCCACGCTTCGCTTTCCGGTACGCGGTCGCCACTCGAGAACTGCTCTGCCCCAACGGCCGTCAGTTCGTCGAGCTATGTGCCCTGTCCACTGCCACTTGAGTATCGCTATTCGGTGAGCTATTTCGGTAACTTTGGTTCTCATGCGGATCTCCTCATTTCTGATTCGATCTCGCAGAGAAACTCCAAGCATAGCTCGCTCCATTGCTCTCTGAGTGACCTTGAGCCTTCTTATGAGACCCATAGTGAGCGACCACGTTTCTGTCCCATAAGTCATCACTGGCAACACACACTGGTCAAAGATCTTTTTCTTGAGACACTGCGGTAAGTCGGACGAGAAGATGTACCGTATACGAGTGAATATACTTAAAAATAAAACAAAAATATTTTTAATTTTTAAAAATACTTTTTCTTTCGATCTCTCCACTGACTGCTACGACTTAAAGCGAAGTAGAAAGTGTAGCAAATTTTCGAGAGGCAATCAATAAATACGCTTAATACTTAACTTTGGCTAAACTCATTGATGAATTGGCTGAACATAATTTGTAGTGAAACTATTAAGTGCGCCTGTGGTCGGCCATGCAAAGTTTTGTTCGCAGACAAATCGCTGTAAGCCTTACGTGGAGCTAGGTAGAATAGGAGAGGGTAGGTATTTGTAGACTGTATAACCAGGGTTGGACCGAGCCGGAAGAGCCCGGGTGTCTCAGTGGCTCAACCGGCTCCTTACGCGCCTGAGGCCTACGACTGGATAAAGGGCCCGGGGCCTAAGATATATATTTTTTTATGTTATGGAAGTGGCAAACAAGCATGCAGTTCACATTGATGTTAAGTGATGACTGTAGCCTATAGACACCCACACAAAGACCTAGGTCAAAATGCAGATGCGTTACCACTCCTGAGGCCTAAGGGGTTATGCCTCTGAGCCGGAAATTACAGGGCCATACATTACCACCTGACCGGAACATGATAGTGCTGAACACTACCATTTAGCGGCAGGTATATTAGATAACGCGGTGGTGCCTTCGTCCGCGAGCTCCATTACTGGAGTAAAGAAAAAGTATAATATTATGCTTGCGGCAAATAGTTCATAGTTCGTCGCCCGAATGGAGGTAGGTTCCAATCTGGTTGGCATGCAGGTATTCCGCATGCCGCTGGTCATACCAAAGGGCTCCCTGTTGTTGTGTTTTTCTGTGCGGTTGTAATATGAAACCTGATCTCGCGATCCCGCCACTGAAGGCGGACCAGTCGGAACACCGCAGTGTGTGAGTATGGTTGAGATTCACAAATCGCACATGTACTTTACCGGCCGCCCGTCTGTTCCTCTGGACAGCGGGTGCGCAAGGCGGGTTAACTAAGTAGGTATACACAGTTTAAATTAATGTCACATTCTCTTGTTTGTTCCGTTTTGGTACTTACTTATCTAGGTTTCGTTTCCATTCATGCCATTTTAGAAATCAAAAAAAAACGGAACGTAAAAAATGACTTCTTTGACTTAGCGCCTTTACTGACTCAAATAACTAACCTTTCTTTCAGTAATGGTATCTTCCCTTCTGCACTTAAAATCTCCGTCGTGAAGCCATTATTTAAAAAGGGTGACAGGAATGATATTGGGAATTATAGACCAATCGCACTAGTTCCGGTGTTTTCTAAAATATTGGAGAAAGTTTTTCAAATAAGACTGACTTCTTTCTGTTCCAAGTACGATATAATCTGCCCGGAGCAGTACGGTTTTATAAAAGGTAAAATCCACATCTATGGCTTGCTTTAAAGTTATTAAACAGATATCATCATTTATGGACAAAAAAGTCCCTGTCTCGGTAGTTATATTTGACATGACTTAAGCGTTTGATCATGTCTGTCATAGGACATTACTAAATAAATTAGAAATATATGGTATACGTGGACTTGCATTAAATTGGATCAAGACTTATCTACTTGGTAGAATACAAAAGGTAGAAATAAATAAAAAAGCGGAAATGACTACTTACGATTCCAGCCTCAAGGAAAATTGTTCTGGAGTGCCTCAAGGTAGTGTCCTGGGGCCCCCGCTCTTTGTTTTATATGTTAATGACCTACCCTGTATTACAAATTATGCTTGTACTCTTTTCGCAGATGACATTTCGATAGTTATTAACAAAATTCCAAATTTAAACTACGAACACGAAATGAATATGACAATATCAAAAGTTATTGACTGGTTAGAATGTAACAATCTCTCGGTTAACCTGGCTAAAACTAAATATTTACAATTTTACAATAAAAATAGCAAGCCTTTGAAATTGTCGGTTGAGTACTGTGGTGAACCAATAACACTATGCGATTCAGCGAAATTTCTTGGTATCACTATTGATGCTCAGCTGACGTGGAAGCAACACATTGATACGTTGTGCCAAAGGATCAATAGATTCAGTTATGCCTTGTATCGCTTAACCAAACTGAGCAGCCGGGATACTGCCATAATGGCTTACCATGGTCACGTTTCTTCAGTACTGAGATATGGGCTCATCCTCTGGGGCAACTCAGTGGATCTCTCCAGAGCCTTCATAATCCAAAAGAAATGTCTCCGATCAATTAGTGGGGTGCCCCCATGGAAATCATGTAGACCGATTTTTAAAAGACTCAAAATCCTTGCATCACCTTCATTGTATATTTTTGAGGTTGGTTGTTTTGTCAAAGGTATCCTTTATATTTTTCGTACTAAAGGAGAAACATCTAGATACCCGAATCGTTTGGTTGCAAATAGTTATAATATGTGTATAAAAGTGTTTAACAAGCTGCCTGATACTGTTAAATCCTTACCATTTATTAAGTTTAAGTCTGTACTCTTTGAAATATTACACAAGAATTGTTTTTATAGCGTCGATGAATATTTAAATTGTGTTTTTCCACGATACTTTGACATAATTTAATATCTGACATCTCCTAATTTGTACTTATTATTATTTTACAATTTTACCATTATTTGACATTAACAATTGCTTTTATTATTATAGCTGTATGAGTTACATAAAGACAAGTAGAATTAGTTTTTAGGGTAAGACATTTTGTATAAGTAATTTGTAATTCACTAGCGATAATACCGTCTTCTATCTTTTTGCATTCCAAGAATAACTTGGATAAATGTGTGATACTCTATGTAACTTTCAAGCTCTGTAATGACCACATTTAAGGCAAAATAAAAACTATTCTATTCTATTCTATTCGGGCAGGAATCGAACCTGCGACCTCACTACTACCATTAACTACTACCACTAAGCTACCGAAGTCCCGATGGGACCGAAGGGACTTCGGTAGCTTAAAAGCGTAAAAGTAAGTAAAGCGTTTGGTAAACGGTTATCCTGAGGTCGCAGGTTCGTTCCCTGCCCGAAGTCAAATTTTTCTTTCTGTTTTATTTTTTTAATTTCTAAAGTTCACTCGCACGTGTTACTGCGAAAAATAAATATTACAATTAATGCCATTTTGTTTTAAACGAAGGAGGTAGGCAGGTCTTTTTTATGAAAACATATCTCTCCAGTTTCCTACATCCACGTCCACACCAACATTTTTCCGTACGCCGGTAACGAGGTAAGTTCCGGGAGCCGTGCGTTTCCCAGCCAGAGCCAGCGGCTGCGCGGACATTGTGAAAGTGCTCCATTACCTCAACTTTATTTGTGCTTCCATTAGGATTTGGCGAAGTTAAATGAAAACTGTCAGTTACTGCCTGCCTTCTCCAGAGTTGTGCTGAACGCTGGTATTGTGTCCTTGAGTTGGGTATTTAACTTACAACTGCCTCAGTAGCCTAGTAGTAGCAGCGTAACATTCCACGACTACTGCGCTGGGTCCTGGGTTCGGTTCTCGGGGGCTATCAGTATAGAATATAGTGTAAAGTCCATTATCTCTATCCGTTCTATTGGTATTTTTCCGTTTTCTGGAAGTTTCCCCATACTTCAAAGTTAGGTTATTTGTTTGGAGATGTTAAAAGCCTCGCCACTTGTTACATCGGCCAAAATGTAACCGGCGATTAGTGGGTGTTTGTTTGTATGCATGCATTTACATCTGTGTACCCTTTCGGGGATTTCAGGCGTGAAGTTACGAAGTAACGAGTTGGATCGCTGCCTTCTAACTGAATTAGAAGTGACTTGCGGGTTTAATAAACAGATAAGATTCTAACCTGTTTTTTTTTCTGAATTTATTTATTTTAAAAACAGTAATTAGCCTGTTTATACATTGCATTCTCTCTGTCGCTTCGCTCTTGGCAGAGCGGTCGTAGCTATTCACGTTTGAGGCGTCCACATTGTTGTTAGAGGCAGACTCACCTTTCTTCACGCCATCTCTCTCTGTTTGCAGACTGTCTGGCGCAGTAAGACACTTGGTTTCCAAACAGTTTGAATAGGAAACCTGTTAAATTACTAATTATGTTATAATGAAATCTCTTGTTAAAACTTGTACATGGTACAAAACTACACCAGAAACGGACTCCTTTGCATTTTCGCTATATTATAAGATTTGTTATCGCTGAATAGGATAAACGCTGTGTTTGCTGTTATCGTTCAGCCACAGTTCTCATGTAGTTTGATTATCGACCAGCAAACCTCAAGGGACGGACGCTGCGATCACCCGCTGTGATGTATGTATGTGTGAATCAATCTATTGCTAATAGGTTTGCTGTTGCTGGCAATAGGAATGGGTACTGTTTAGATTTACAGTGTTATAAAAAAATATATCGCACGAATGGAGGCGTCGTGTTGTAATATGTGTGTATAACCTAGAAGAAGAGGTGTTCTTTAAGGTTACCTATTTATTGAAAACGCGTTAAAACAAGCCCAGCAAATTAAAAAAGCCTTTGAAATAAGCAGCCTCTGATTTCTTTTCCTTGCAAACATCAATTTGATAGGCAATAAGCAGTGTATTACTGCTTTGACGTGTCCTGGGCCGTTTTCCTCACCAGGTTGTCGGTCCACTTTGTTGGTCCTGCCTTTTGGCGATTGTACCCACCTGTGTACCTACGCTTATGCACTGTACGTGGAATTGATGTCAACCGAGTTACATATTACGCTCTCAGGTCTCACGTAGTTTGATTATCGGCTGACAAACCACAAGAGACAAACGCGCCGCTTGCTGATGCGAATCAATCTACTGCTGTCTAGGGATGAGAATGTGTTTTAGGTTTCCAGGTTGTTATGGCACAAACATATATCATGATGTCGTATGAATAAGAGCGTTGTTGATTGATGTGTTTTATGTAACGGTGGCAAATAAGCGTGTCGTATGTCAATGCTGCAGATACGTTGCCATCCCAATACGAGACCAAAGATTTAGATCTCATAGGACCATTACCTACTGAGCTCTGAAAACGCCCCGAGAAGTGCCATGTGCGTCGACCCACCTACGGGCAGCCGCCGCTTGACCACCGCTGCGGGGCACCTGTGACCACGTGTCTGTCTCCTATCGCCACCATCGATACACTCCAGAGTCTGAAAGATTGTCTTGAACCACGCCCTGTGATTGAGCTTGAATAAATAAATTAATAAGCTTAGCCTATTTTTCATTTGGGGTCAACCCTAGGTTAAGGGCGGGCTTCAATGCATTGCTACTCCTGGCTTAGTCTGTTATGTTTCTGTGCCGGAAATTATGGACCTGTAATTTCCGATACAGAGGCACAAAAACTTAGACCTCAGGAACTTAACCAGTCCAGCCGCTTTTACCATTAAGCTACCGAAACCCTTAAAGGACTCTAAGCAGTAACTTACAGCTGTAAGTTTGGTTAGTTGCCCTGCCTAAAATCAAATTTTTCTTTCATTTCTAATTTCACTCGCATGAGTTTGCGAAAAATAAAAACATTACAAAGCAAATGCAAAAACAGGTATGTAGTGTTCAATATTCTATTGGAATTTCCTATTCGGATTTAATTTGCATAACACCGTTGTTTTACAGTTGCAACGCTGGCCTGCGCCGATGTGTCATGCATATTGCAACAGAGGCAGTTCTCATTCACACAAGATATGGTATATTTAATGGACTAGCGGCCTGCCCCGGCTTCGCGTGGTTGCAATGTTATCTATCCTCTCCTAGTCATCTTAGCGTGATGTTATATAGCCTAAAAGCCTTCATCGATAAATGGGCTATCTAACGATGAAATATTTTTTAAAATCGGACCAGTATTTCCTGAAATTAGCGCGTTCAAGCAAACAAACAACAAATTCTTCAGCTTTATTATATTGTATAGTATAGTATATACTTAGTATAGATAAAAAAATAAAATAAAATACGCTTACACTCACAGCTCCACAGTTAGATAGACACAGATAAACCCGTGTCGCGGGTGCCGTTGTACACACACAACACATACACAAACACCTAGACCCGAAACAAATATCTGCAGGCTATACAAGTATTTGTCCCAGTGCGGGGATCGAAGACTCGAAGGGTCTCCCTTCTCTCGAGGGCGTAGGCACCGTACTACCTAATTTATCAGCCGCTAAATGGTAGTGTTCAGTACTATCGTGTTCCGGTTAGATGGTTATGATGGCCTCGTAAAAACTATTACAGAGATATGACACCTTAGGTCTCAGGGATGGCAACGCATCTGCATTTTGACCTCTGGTTTTTAAGTAGGTGTCTATAGGCGGCAATCATCACTTAACATCAATGTGAACTGCATGCTTGTTTGCCATCTTGCTTGCATGAAAAAGTAATTAAAGTAGTAGCAGTAGTAAACATTATAACGTAAAACGAAATGCATTTGTTGAAAAGGTCGGTGGGATACAACAAAAAAAAAAAGAAAACTTCGTTGATATCCAATGTTATCAAAATATCTAACTTCAGTGCCCATCAAAATTTTCGGTTCACCGTTCACAACTTTTCCAAAACAATTCCATAATCCACTGGATTGTTAGATCCCAAAAGCCCGGGCACTATTCCAACACCAAAGTCTGTTAATGTTGTGTATTTAACTGCAGGCCACCAGCTGTTGTGTAAGTTACTTGTCAATAC
This sequence comes from Macrosoma leucophasiata, assembly GCA_036365455.1. Classification (NCBI taxonomy): domain Eukaryota; kingdom Metazoa; phylum Arthropoda; class Insecta; order Lepidoptera; family Hedylidae; genus Macrosoma; species Macrosoma leucophasiata. The sequence goes on from JAWQUS010000007.1 coordinate 25,776,784, forward strand.
CTAATAACAAATTAATGGTGGAAGTTTGTACGGAACTTGTCGAAATTAATTGAGGCCGTTTTGTGGACAGTATTTCGGGGGTGCGCTCTTTGTTCTGACTTGTACCACTGAACTGTGAGTGGAGTTGGAGATGTCGCTATGTTTGGTGTACATCGCTGGATTATTAAGATACATTTAAATTGGATGATTTGAAAAGCGTTTTATGGCATTAAGAAAAAACGTTTACGATATTTGTTTGTATTCTCATCGTTCTTACATGGTTCATCATATCAGGCGAAAGATATCCACTGTTGGACCAAAGCCTCCCCATAAGGGGGATATGCCACATTATGCATGCGGATTGGCGATCGTTGTAGCGGTAGTTTAATTGCAAGACGCTGCTGCCCATCTTGCGATACTGCACTTACTACCGCCCCTTTGGAATGGTTTGATCGCCATCGTAGATAAACAATGACGACAGAAAACTTCATCCAAACCGTTTAGAAGATAATTGGGAACATTGGAGTGCACATGCAAGCTACCTCTCACCAGAGAATATATATAATACTACTACGTATAGAATGGATACTTCGCCCCGCCAAATTTCCCCGCCTCACCCAACCACCTCCTCTCTTATGGGCGACGTTTGGTATTCTCTACGTGCTACGCACACAGGTGCTCGTAAATACACGTTACTGATTGATGTTGACTGATTGATGCTTAATTTGGTCTTTATTACACAAAGACCAAATAAGGCGTTTGTATGGAATTTCGGCCGAGTGTTCGCGGTGTGCTCTCACCCTAAACGCATGTACTCTCTCCGTTCCATCGTGCTTGAAAATAGAACAACTTAATCTAGATTCGAAATTCGTTTGATCACTTGGAAATTATAACGTTTTCTTGTAATAGGTCAGATTACAAAAACAAAATTAAAGTTAAAGTGAATAACAATTGATACGTTGATTAAATGTCAAAGTAAACCATAAGAAAAAGAAATAATAGTCTAAAATAGGTAGATACTTAATAATTAAAACATCAAGAGAATGTTCCACTCTCTCTTTCGGACAAAATAAGACTAAACGAAAAGAATATGAGACGTTCTTTGTCATTCACTGCCAGAGTTCCAAAGCCCACATTTCTGAGAAAAAACCTGCCAAAACCAAACTCAGTAGGATCTTTTCAAAATAAGTTCGTTTACGATGAATAAATACTTAGTGAAACCCTAACGTTGGTAAGAGTAACGGTATCCTGGGCGTTGACGTCGCACGAAGTGCAATTTGGGAGTCACATTGAGTGTAAGACCAAGATGGTATCCAAAAAACTAGGAGTGCTTAACAAAGCGAGGCAGTATTTCACATCGGGGCAGCTATTACAGCTTTATAAGGCCCAAGTGCGGCCCCATCTGGAATATTGTTCTCATTTGTGGACGGGAGCCCTCAAATACCAATTTGGTCCACTCGACTCCCTACAAAGACGCGCCGTTCGTATTGTTAACGACCCAGGACTTACAGACAGGCTCCAACATTTGAGCCTGCGCAGAGACGTTGGGAGTCTATGCATTTTATACCGTCTCTACAATGGCGAGTGCTCTGCTGAACTGTTCGACATGGTGCCACCGTCTCTTTTCTTACACCGTACTACCCGCCGAAGAGAGAAGTTCCACCCTCACCGACTTGACACCTGGCAATGTTCAACGGTGCGGTTCTCAGGTTCGTTTTTGCCCAGAACGTGTAAATTGTGGCCTTAAATAATTTATTTTCTTCGACAAACCGCCGACATACTAATAGGTTGGCGGCCCAGCGGGCTCAGTGTGTATTGTTCTTAAAGTTGTAACTCGTGTAATCAACCCAAGTCTGTGAGATTGTCCCTTGGTTTGTGTTCAGTAAGCGCATCGGTCGCATTGGAGGGAAGCTCGTTAAGTGCCGCCTCATTACCACAGCCTTGCAGTCTTTGATGAGGCAATATTTGTTTTAGTATAAAACCTTATTTGATTTCTTTCAAATAAATATAATACTGTACAATTTCATATAAAGTAATGAATAAATAAAACTATTAGGAACTAACTGAATTACACCTTTGAACAGATCGGACCAAAATATTGTGAATTTACATTTTCGCTATTTTTAAAAAGAAACTTAACTTCAACAAAGGCGAAGGCGTTGGCAATATTTAAATTTTTTGGCAACCCAAAGAAGCGAGGTAATAAATATTCAATTTCACCCTATTCGAAATAGAAACTGTAAATCGTGTACATTAGCTGAAGCACTGTCTCTGGGTCTTTCAATGTTCAGTCAGCGCAACGGTCACGTTGGAGAGAAGCTCGCTAAGTGCTCTTAATTACCATAGCTTTGCAGTCTTTGATGGAATAATATTTGTCTGTGATAGATATTCCTTATTTCAAGTCTTTCATAAAAAAAAACTTCGTAAGACTAACTTATACGGCACTTAATATATTCTAGAACAGTCTCAAACCGAAGTATACTTTATTAGTAAAAGTGAAATGAAAAAGGTGTGATGATTATCAAAAAGGCAATCAGTGAAAATCTGAAGGCGTTGGTAATAATGACGAGTCATTTGAAATTGGCAATCCAAGAAAGCAAGATAAATATTCAAATTTAATCCTATTATCTCTTGAAACTGTAATATTAACTCATGCTTTTTGGTCCACCAGTCTTCAGTTAGTATAACAGTTACGTCGGAGTGAGATCGCTAGATGTCGCTTCTTAATTATCACAGCTTTGCAGTCTTTGATCAGACGGAATTTGTCACTAAAAATGGCTGCTTTTTCATGAATTCTCTAATAGGTAACAGTTTAAATTTTGGTTTTGTGATTTCATTAAATAAAAACAAATATCGAAATGGAAATGTACAGTACATATATATTTTCACTCGTGCCACACCTTTGCAGTAATTGATGATTTGGTATTTGTCTTTATTAAAATGTAATTGAAAGGCTTGGTGCCTTTAAATTAAATTTTATTTTATATGCTAAAATAGTTCCAAAATTTGTAAATATGAAACTAAAAAAAAACTATTGCCGTTGTGATGATATCAAATATATATGTATCTTCACGCCAGGTCCCTAACGGGGTAGGCAGAGAGTGTAGAGCGCCAGATATCCCGGTTCAGACAAACCTCTCGTGCCTCGTCTACGGAAGATGGTGTATCAATCGAATTACATCGCACACACGACGTTTTCTCAAGAGTTGGCATATATGATATCAAATGATATTAAAAAAACGGCAATCGAGAAATAAAACAAAACAAACAGAATAATGAATATAAGATACAAAATATATTATACAAAACCTTTGTTCTAAGTTGAAAACTGTAAATCGTGGACATTAGCTGAAGCTCTGTGGGTCTCTCAGTGTTTAGTCAGCGAAACGGTCACATCGGATAGAAACTCGCAAAGTGCTGCCTCTTAATTACCACAGCTTTGCAGTCTTTGATGAGACGGAATTTGTCATTAATAATTACTGCTTCTGTAATTACAGCAAAAGCATTGTTTCATGAATGCCCTAATTATTAACGGAGAACTGAACAATTTGGTTTGAGAGTTAATAGAATAAAAACAAATCGAAAAGGAAAGACTGCGGTATATTCTTGCCACTTGAGTTTTTAAAGTATGTAGCGTCCACTACATAACGCGCCACCTAGTGCAACACTGCCAAAAACTCCAAAGTACTTGTATAGTACGGAAGATGGTGTATCAATCGAATTACATCGCACACACGACGTTTTCTCAAGAGTTGGCATATAACAACTGCGACTGCGTGAGAGGTGTGACTAGGGATAAAACATTTTTGAATTTTTTTGTCAAAAAATTGGGACCTCGAGGAGTTGCAGTATAAATTAGCATTTCTTTTTTGAATATGCGTCAGCTAATAATATTTACCACGTTACTTAAAAATAAGCGTACCTGCTTTGAAAAATGTATCCTTAGAATTATTTGATGACTCAATTGCTCAGCAAAGTGATCCCCGTACCCGTCATAATTTTATGGCCTACAAAACAGACATTTCTTTCGGGTTTTGATGTTTAGTGGCGGGGTCACGGGAACGCTTAAGCTGGCGGCGGCTCGTTTCCAAGTCCTCCGAGGTTTGAGCCCATTGGTTCCTACCGACAATAGTGACATGCGGAACCCTAGTCCGACGCCCGGAGGTCCTTGCCCACTCACAACACCAGGCGACCCAAGACGCCCGGGTGGAGGGGCTCAGGCACACAGTTCGGCTTCGAAGAAGTGGGAGCGTCTCCCTCGTGGCCCCACCACGTCTCTATCCGACGGCGGGAGCACCGTTAGGCGGCTGGAGATAGGGTGCAGGGCCAACGACATACCCATACACCTCCTCCCCAGCCGTCTCCTCACGACAGCAGCGAGTGACGGGCAGAACCACGCCAAACGCCGCTCCCTTGCTGGGTTCCGCCGGTTCGCCGATGTACAATCACCGACTACAAAGCCTTCTGCCACCACGATAAGGCGGAAACCATATGGGAGCACGACCTGCCTTACACGTTTCATGAGATAAACCAAACCTACTTTGTTCAAACAGATCTTTACAGGCAAGTGGAATAAAAATGTTGCGGTTTTAACTTCTTTTTTTTCCTCTAGAATCCTAGGAAACGTTGGAACCGTAATGGCCGTCCATCCGACTGATATATAGCTTTGGAAGAACAGTTTTATTCGTCCAATTTTTTCCTCGCTGCAATCTTTGAGACAAGCACCAGATTGCTATGATTTGTCCGAGGTTTTTCTGAATATTCGATATGACTCTGCAAACTGCAGCTTACTTATATTTTCAACAGTTTAATAATAGTATTTCTAGAACAAGTAAGTGGTATTGCTACAGAAAATATTAGGAGAAAATAAGTGTTGGTTAAAACAGGATACAGGAAGAGTCGTAAGTGTTTGTTCTGTTTGATTGATGAAGGTATATATATACATGTACCCTGCCTTTTATCTCAAATTACTGTATCAGTATTATATAATAATATAATATTATGATTTTCCAATTCAAAGAGAACATATCATTTACTCTCCGACTTGGAGATTGAATCTAGGACTTCAAACCAAGTAAGAGTTTACCACCACTAAGCTACCTAATCAGACGACCCGATTAGTCCAGCGGTGTGAGACGGCCGTTTGATCCGAAGGGTTCGATCCCCGCACAGGTACAAATATTTGTATGGAGTACAGATATTTATTTCGGATCTGGGTATTTGTGTAGTGTTGTGTGTGTACAACGGCATCCACGACACAGGTTTATAACTAGTGTGGGCACAATATAAAGGTGGTGTGGGGCTGTGAGTGATAGTGTATTTATTTATATACTAGCTGACCCGGCAAACTTCGTATTGCCTCACAATGAATTAATGTGTCAAAAGTTTGATATAAACGGACTATTGGTATGGAAAAATAAAATTGTGGTTTTTACTATTTCCCTTCAATTTCTCCATATTTTCTTACCTGGTGTAGATCGCAAGCGATCTACTTGGTTAAGCATTACAGGCGCGGTCGGGTGTGTGATGGGTGACCGCTAGTGGCAAATTAAAATGCGCGTGTCCTTACTTCGGAGAGCATGTTAAGCCGTCGGTCTCGGTTGTTATCGATAGATAGCAGTCGTTAAACCTTGTCGGAAGCCTTATAGGCGGTTTGAAAAGATCCGACAGCGGGTTGGCCACTAACCCGTATCACCACCAATTCGCATTGGAGCAGCGTGGTGGAATAAGCTCCACGCCTCCACCCAAAGAGGGGAGAGACTCGTGCCCAGCAGTGGGACGTATAATGGTTGCCATTATATATTATTAATATTGTAATAAATGTATCTTCTAAGACGATAAATAATTTGAGTATCCCATCCATGTTGAGACTGCTTTACGATCCATAACTATAATAAATGCATTGAACATTAAAACTAAACAACAAACCCTTAGTTAACTACGCACTTGCAATCAGCATTCAAGAAATAATACTGAGCCATAACTTCTAACTGACCTATTTCGTAAGATTGCTTTTATTTGGGTCATAACATCACAAACTTATCTGACAATTTATCTTTAACATCCGGAATACATCGAGTAAATGCCAATAATCCAAAATTCGTCTACCAGTTTCCTCAGTGTTAAGATACGTCCACACGGCAGCGACTTTGGTCGATAGCGACTCATTAGCGATGTTAAAATCACGGTGTGGACGACATATATAAGTATGTAGCTAGGTCCACATGGCAGCGACTTTGGTTGATAGCGACTCGCTGGCGACCTCAAAATCGATGAGTGGACGACAGTTTTAGCAGCGCTTTATTATCGCTGCAAATGCGGCAATTGAATAGCTGTAAATATGGAAGTTTAGCAACTTAAAAAAAAAACAACTTAAACTTTAACAACCTTTCTGCGACATTATTATTGTGAGAACGTGATACAGTTCCCAGCGACAAATATTGCACATCGATCGTAGGAAAGAGACTTCGGCTATTATTGACTCGATAGGGCGTTATCTCTTTCGCATCTCTAATGTGACGTTTTTCAACCATATTGATCAATTGTTTTATATTATTTCGCATTAACACATGCTTGTGAAATATATTTTATTTTTAAAGAAAAATGGAAAGAAAAAATTGACTTCAGGCGAGACTCGAACTCGCGACCTACTGGGAATCTAGTCCAGCCGCTCTTCCAATTGAGCTACTGAAGCCCTGCCCGATTTGTCAAATCTTTCCTTCACATCTATTGCATTGCTTTATGGTAGCAGCAGCGCCATCTATTACCAACCATGCTAGTTAGGCAACGAGTACTAGCCAGTAGGTCGCGAGTTCGAGTCTCGCCTGAAATCAAATTTTTCTTTCCATTTTTCTTTAAAAATAAAACATATTGATCAATTTTTTACCAATGTCGCATTATTAGTGGTTACGTATAGGTACAGTGTGCAACAGAGATAACGCTCTACGATAGCTGATTATCTATTTCCTAAGCTCTAAGTATATTTCTTGGCGGATACTTAGTAAGCGTATTCATTTGGCGGACCTACGTTAATTCTCAGTACTTTGTTGTTGAATTTTACTGGTGGTAGAGCTCCAGTGACGGAGCTCGAGGGCGTAGGCACCACCGCATTACCTAATATACTTGCCGCTAATTGGTAGAGTTCAGCACTATCGTGTTCCGGTAAGGTGGTAATGTACGGCTCTGTAATTTCCGGCACAGAGGCATAACACCTAATGCCTCAGGAGTGGCAGCGCATCTGCAATTTGACGTCTGGTCATTGTGTGGGTGTCTATAGGCTGCAGTCATCACTTAACATCAATGTGAACTGCATGCTTGTTTGCCACTTTTATTACATTAAAAAAAAAAAAAAAAGAATTATAAAATCAATCAAACAAGACACTAACACACTCATCTACTGTACATTAAATACTGTTAAATGTCTACCATGTGGACGAAAAAGTCATTAATCGCTTGCGAGTCATCGTTTATCAAAGTCGCTGCGTGTGGACCGAGCTTTAAGGTTCAGTTTGGGTAGCTGTGTCGCCTAGAGTACACTGGAGGAATGAATTCGCAAACAGCGGGTATGTCGGTATCGAAGATCGATGCTTGTTTGCTGATGAGTAAACCGTTCGAAATATACGTGAAGGCGGATTTGGTAACGATTTGTAATTGTAATTAAATAAGATAACAATTTCACTGGGCTCTAGCGGAATCAATGATCGTATCCTAAAGTTAGTAGGTACTCATCGTCATTTTATAAAGGAAGGCATTCTTTTAACGTAACTTCACTGTAATCCCCCGAAGGGGTAGGCAGAGGTAAATGCATGCATTCAAGCATACATGCAAACACTCACGATTCACCGGTTACTTTTTGGCCCATTTATCAGGTGGCGAGCCTGTTGACATCTCCGGCTACACTACCAAATATCGAGGTATTGAGAAATTTCCAGAAAATGGAAAAATCGAGACAGGACCATAGATAAAGGACTTTACACTATTATCTCTGATAGCCCTCTATCTGGGAATCGAACACAGGACCCCAGCGTCGTAGTAGTGGTCTGCTACCACTAGGCTACTGAGGCAGTTTTTTCAATTAATTCATTAATGAATGTAGTAAACATTGCTATATTTCGTAAAAAATGAACTCGATGGAACAAGGTCACATGTGAGTGAATTAATAAATTAAAGAAAGTATGGAAAGAAAACTTTGTGGTAAAAATGGCTAACATGGCGATTCTGAGGTCGCAAGTTCAATCGCTGCACGAAGTATTTTTTTCTTCCATCTTTGTTTTAATCAAATTAAAACAAATTTTCTCCAAATCCCTTCAATATTAGCTCTTTGACGTACTGTACAATAAATGTAAGTATACAGAATGAAATTTAATAACCTTTGCTTCATATTTCCATGCGAATGAGAATAAAGCGCTACTATTCGTCCCATGACCATGTTTATCATGTAGGCTATTTTTATTTATGTAACGGAAGTGGCAAAAAAGCATGCAGTTCACATTGATGTTAATTGATGACTGCAGCCTATAGATACCCACATGAAGACCAAGGTCAAAATGCAGATGCGTTACCACTCCTGAGGTCTAAGGTGTTAAGCCTCTGTGCCGGAAATTACAGGGCCGTAAATTACCTCCTGACCGGAACAGGATAGTGCTGAACACTACCATTTAGCGGCAAGTAAATTAGGTAATGCGGTGGTGCCTACGCCCGTGAGCTCCGTCACTGGGGCTCTACTTGAATCCTTAAATTTGACATTATCAGAAAATGTTACAAAAGCTGTCTCATCACTCGATCCAAACCCAATTTGAGGGGTACTGCATTTGTCTCCTTTGCAGGCTTATTGCTATCCCCATGGGTCAAAACTTTTAGACTGTAGGAAACCTTCAGTCCCAGCTTCGATCGTCGGTGCTAACAACGCGTTTGAATTAAATTTATTTTTTGCGACAATTTCTAACATTTTCATTTTAATTATATGCTGTCTGTTTAAATTATAATTAAATGGTAAGTATTCCACCTGTTACACGGGCCGATACGTAACCGGGGAATCGTGGGTGTTTGCATGTATGATTGAATGCATGCATTTACCCTATATAAACCTAAAAAATTTACTTACCACTGGATAGTGTACGTGCACATTATTTAATTATTTTAAATGTAATGAATACCTAAGGGGTGGAGACCTGGTGTCCTGAAATACAGACCTCGGTTTAGCTTAGGCACCAGTCTCCCACAATGTAATTTCTGTATCTTAACATGTATTTGCTCACCTCTGCCTACCCTTTCGTGGAACACAAGCGTGAAGTTAAGTACGATAAATTCATAAACTGTACTGGAAATTCCACGCAATGTCTTCAAAGATCTCGGGGAGATGCAATCATCGTAACCAGTTCCTGTAATTTGCCATTTAGTGTAATGTTCTTGTGGAATTGGTGCTAGACGTAACGACTCAATACAACTAACTAGTTGTTAGTATTAAATTGGTTTATTATTATTATTATAATTGGTTATTTATTATTATGAGATCTATGCGCAAGAACTGCGGTGTATCGCTCACCGATCGCGTTCGCAATGAAGATGTAAGAAAGAGGCTTTGTGTGAATGATAGTATCGGTGTAAAAAATAAAGGGAGACATGCTCCGATGGTTCGGGCATATAGAAAGAATATCGAATGAGCGAATGACTAAACAGATATACAATGCGGATGTGGATGGTTGTAGAGGCCCAGGAAGACCAAGACTGACCTACCATGACCAAATAGGTCGAGTTCTGTCTGATGGTGCGGTCAAAAGTCTTAGGAATCGGCGTGCATGTATGAAGAGAATGATGAAGGTAGCACGAGAGGTATGTCAGGACCGGGGTATCTGACGCTCTACACTCTCTGCCTACCCCGTTAGGAACCTGGCGTGAAGATACATTTATTATTATTATATATGGGATAAACTTAGATTAACAAACATATTAACTCCTTGTTGTGCCCGCTACTTCGTTCGCGTGGAATAGTGATTTTGAGCAGCATTTTTTGGATATAACATTTGGTTAATTTTAAACAATTCGAACGAAACAAGACAAATGTTATAAATATACAAAATATCTGGTCAATAATTAAGTACTTCACTTATACACTTATTATTAGTGCAGTCTGTCAACTCTTGCTTATCTGTGTCGCTGTGTTGCTATAATATTGTCTATGTGCTGAATAAAACTTCCTTCTGCAACTTCCGTTCACAAAATCAAGTCGTTTCATTTTAAACGATAAACGATTATTTAAACGATATTAAAATCAAAGTGCTTCCATTTTTTTAAATAGGCCATTTTTTATATAGGCCATTTTTTATATAGGCCATTTTTATATAGGCCATTTTTATATAAATTATGGAAGGTGGCAAACAAGCTTGTATTGCAGCTCACAAAGTGATGACTGTAGCCTATAGACGTCTACACAAAACCCAGAGGTCAAATGTAGATGCGTTACCCCGGAGACCTAAGGTGTCAGGTCTCTGTGATAGTTATTACGAGGCCATACATTACCATCTAACCGGAACACGATAGTGCCGAACACTATCATTAGCGACAGATAGATGATGTAATGCGGTGATGCCTACGCACTCCTACCCTTGGAACTCTACCACCAGTCACAGTAGATAACTATTTTTAAACGATATTAAAAACTAGCTGACCCGGCAAACTTTGTTCCGCCTTAATGGCAATAAATAAGCGGAAAAAATACAAAAAAAATTAAATACCTACATTAATCATTCATAATTATTTCTGTATTTTAGTACATAGGTTGCTCTTCATTTAAGTACCTTGTGATACACGACATTTTTTGTTTTATTATCAGGCGCAAAAACAAACAACGCAGATGGTCTTCCGACCCGTGAACATGCCACGTATAATTGACCATGGGAAAAACATGAATGTTCTAGATTTAAACCACAACCTTTTAAGGATTGGCCTTGTGATTTGTTGATGGTCATGGCAAATGCAAGGCGTATCGGAAATTGAAGTCTTTTAAATTCAAACGGCACATCGGTTGGGATCATATGCTGTCGAACGGGATAAAAAGTATCCTATGTCCTTCTCCTGGCTCTAAACTACCTCCCTATTTTCAGCTTAATCGGTTCAGCCGTTCTTGAGTTATAAGTGGAGTAACTAACACGACTTTCTTTTATATATATAATATAGAATAGATATATAGATATAGATCAAAGTGTTTCCATAAAAATACTATCCTGAGATTTTGGATAGTATTTTAGCAGCCCGAACATAACCAGTTGTAATTTGGTACTTATCGTGATGACCTCTCGGAAGGTGCTCGCCGTAACGAGGCCATTCGCAGGACCAAGGGCTACTGTTATGCGATGGATGAGGTGAGCTCATTGTAATTCCATGACATATTACATTCGTTTTTATGAGTTAGTCAACGTTGGTTAGAAGTGTTTATTGCACCTTAATATTTTATCACATAGAATAGCAATCTTTTTTTTTGCAGGTATTATGTTCCAAAAAGTTACATCACGTAGGGATAGATGGAGGTTCTTTTTTATGTAAGGAAGGTGGTAAACAAGCATGCAGCTCACATTGATGTTAAGTGATGACTGCAGCCTATACACATCTACACAAAAATCACAGTTCAAAATGCAGATGTGTCGCCACCCCTGAGACCTAAGTTGTTATGTCTCTGTGATTAGTTATAACGGGGCCATACATTACGATCTAACCGGAACACGATAATGCTAAACATTTCCATTTAACGGCAGATAAATTAGGTAATGCAGTGGAGCCTACGCCCTTGAGCTCCTGCAGGAACTCTACCACCAGCAACAATTCAGTTCAAGCAAAATATTCGAAAAAAATTATAAGGGTACCTTATATATATAATCCCATCTCCGTACTTCAAAATTATAAATGCGACTAAAGTAACTCTGTCTGTCACCTTTTCACGTTCAAACGACTGAACTGATTTTAAGGCAATTTAGTACAGAGATAGAGCTGGCTTTGAGAAAGAACATAGGCTACTTAGTTATTTGTAAAAGGAAATCCGCGCGGGCGAAGCCGCGGGCAACAGCTAGTACTAAATATAACGAATTTAAAAGAAAAACTATCATAGCAAAGTAGAACTTACAAGCTTCCGAGGAATAGTCGATCAACTAGTAAAATGTGCTGGAAAATTCGGGTCCATACATTGCGCGTAGCCCGACACGCACTTGGCCGGTTTTTCTTTACTTTAAATTCAATTACATATTATTATGTTATCGCTAAAAAATAAGATGTTAATCAAATTGCGTAGGTACCTATATAAAACAGAAATATAACATGTTACCATCCCAAGTGTACAAACTCCACTATTAGTTCGCTAACTGACTCATGTATTGCGATACTTCTGCGAATCTCCACTTACTCGGCCACTGTTATTATTTTTAATGGCAAAGTAACCGTTGTTGGAAGTTTGTTTCTACTACCAGGCAGCAATATCATTACCAAAAGGTGATTGTGGACGGATATAACATTTTAATACTATTTCCTGCTGGGGAATACGTATGCGTGGGTTTATTCGGATTTAAGTGTTACTAATGGTCGAAATTCGACCGCAATAGGTACATATGCATAAAATTTAACTATGTTTGAATTCTACAACGAACCTCTGAAACCGTTTTACCACAGGCTTGTACACAGTACAACACATTTTTTGACAGTTGACATTTTGACTTTAACAACGTGAACGTAATTTACTGTGTTGTCAAATGCATGGTTGTGTGTGTAATGTTTTATTTATTGATTTTTTTTTATATGCTGGAAGTGGCAAACAAGCTTAGCAGTTCACATTGATGTTAAGTGATGACTGCAGCCTATAGACACCCACACAAAGACCAAGGTCAAAAAGCAGATGCGTTACCACTCCTGAAGCCTAAGGCGTTATGCCTCTGTGCCGGAAATTATAGGGCCGTACATTTTAATGTACTATATTAGCATTATTTTTTAAAAATATTAGCGTTCTGCACTTATCCTGCATATAAACTACAAGTGTGCCAAATTTCATATTGCTTCGTAGATTAATATTTCGCAAAAAGGTGCTCAAAGTTTTTGCTTCACGTATTAATTTATGATTTAATTAATTTCCAACAAAACAGGTGTATTCATCTCATTTGTAGCAGTTCAGTTTTTGTGAGTTGTTAAGTTTATAAAAAGCGCGACCATTTGCGAACGAGTCGTGAAAGTTTCCGAACCCATTACTACTTCTTTAATTTGTTTAGTTTTGCGTTTTATTTTTTTGTTTCTAAACTGCCAGTAACGATTTATGTGCTGGTTAGTGCAAAATGTGTTTTTAGTAATAATGGCACCCCTTGATTCGTCCCACTGCTGGGCACGAGTCTTTCCCCTTTTTGGGGGGAGGCCTGGAGCTAACTCCACCATGCTGCTCCGATGCGTTTTGGTGAAGATATGGGTTGGTGGCCAACCCGCTATCGGATGTTTGAAAACCGCCCATAAGGCCACCGACAAGGTTTAACGACTGCTATCTATCGATAGCAACCGGGGCCGATTGCTTAACGTGCCATCCAAAGCACGGAAACGCGCATTTTAATTTGCCACTAGCGGTCACCCATCATACCCGACCGCGCCCGTATCGCTTAACCGAGGAGTTCGCTTGCGATCTACACCAGCCGCAGGTCCATTCGCGCGTGTTCTTAGAGTAAAACGTTATATCTTATTTTCTGAAAAAATTGTATACCACGACCCGGTCGTGTCCATCAGCGGTGTGTTTTTTATTTATTATTTTTTTTTATTAACTTATGTGGTAGAGCTCCAGTGACGGAGCTCGTGGGCGTAGGCACCACCGCATTACCTAATATACTTGCCGCTAAATGGTAGTGTTCAGCACTATCGTGTTCCGGTCAGGTGGTAATTAGTACGGCCCTGTAATTTCCGGCACAGAGGCGTTACACCTTAGGCCTCAGGAGTGGTAACGCATCTGCACTTTGACGTTGGTCTTTGTATGGGTGGCTATAGGCTGCAGTCATCACATAACATCAATGTGAACTGCATGCTTGTTTACTACTTCCTGCACGGGCTTCTAGGTTAGGCATGTTTCTTCTACTTCTTTTTCTTATTCTTCTAGAAATGGCTACGCATCTTACAACATAATTGTATTTAAATTGAATCGGTTTGCTGACTTTTTTATCAGAGGTCACGCGCATTGGTTAAGGCAAGACAGCGAATTGTCTTAATTCATACCTGCGTTGTGTCGTCGATGTCTTAATTGAACCCTGCTAAATTATGTTTATAACCAGTTTAACTATTTTTATAGATACGTATGAAAGAAACTCCCTGCTGCGCTTTCAAGCTTTAGGGGTTAAAGCATTGAGCCGGTTTTAATGAGAAAAAATTGCTACAGCGATAGTTGATACCCTGAAGGAAGATATTTGTAGGATACGGATTATACTATACCCGCTCAAAACTAGTGCATTAGTCAAGCAACACTATATTTTACTAGTGGAAGAGTTCCAAGTGTAAGAGCTCGAGGGCGTAGGCACCACCGCATTACCTAACCTATGCAGTGGCGGCGTAGGGCGTGGGCGACGTGGGCCACAGCCCACGGCCTCGCGATCCGAGGGGCCTCGCGCCATAGAGATTTATGTATTACTTAAACCTAAGCGATGAACGCGCCGAAAAAAGTGCTTGCGTCGCTATCGCTCGCGAGAAATCCCCGCTGTAATGCACGTCACCGCTGGCTTAAAGAAGGGTATCTGTCGTTATGCGTGAGCAGGGGGCCTCGCTGAATGTATCCTGCCCACATACAATTATGATCTTGCGCCGCCACTGAACCTATGTGTCGCTAAATGGTAGTGTTCGGCACTATATCGTGTTCCGGTTAGATGATGTATGGCCCCGTAATAACTATCACAGAGACATGACACCTTAGTTCTTACTGGTGGCAACGCATCTGCATTTTGATCTCCGGTCTTTATATAGAGATCTATAGGCTGCAGTCGTCACTCATCAATGTGAGCTACATGCTTGTTTACCACCTTCCTTACATAAAATAAAATCAATGAAGGTAACAATCAAGCATGTATTTGTGTGGCTCACAAGGTAATTGATTACTGCAACTACACTGTAAGCAGAGTGTGAAATGTAGATGCGTCTGTACCCCTGCTCATAAGTTGTTTTGCTTCTGTGAAAAATTAAGTGACCATACAGGTAGACCACAGGTACCTACTATACAAGGTGTCACCGAAAGGTCCAACAACATTGAGAGGTTTTCATGCATATTATGTTTCAAATCACTTTACTGGTGGTAGAGCTCCAGTGACGAAGCGTAGGCACCACCGCATTTTTTTTACGCTTATTCTCACAGTTCCATAGTAGGTATAAACCTGTGCCGTGGGTGCCGTTGTATACATACAACACATACACAAACAACCAGACCCGAAAAAAATATCTGTAGGCCATACAAATATTTGTCGCGGTGTGGGGATCGAACCCGCGACCCATCGAATCAAACGGTCATTTCACACCGCTGGACTAACCGGGTTACGTTTTTGCCACCTTCGTTACACAAAAGAAGTACTACAAGTATTTGCTAGCATCAGTCCCCTGCCAGTTTTATTGTCTACACTTAAACATAACAGCAATAAATTTTATGGAGGTCCACTAACACGGAGCATGATATGACGCATTATATTTTTACACCCCATGGATCTAACGTTAATGGGCCGTTATTATGACAGACCTATTATTTTGCATTGTTTATATCCATGATAATACCTTAAGCATGTAGTCTAATAGCTTCGTTTAATGTGTTTTCTATTTTCACGAAGTGGAAAAGTGTTCAGTTTTTATCGACTTTCTAGGAAAGAGTCAGGATATGAGGGACTTGGACTCTCTAAAACCAACAATTAACAAGCACAAAGCCTGTTGACTTCAGAGTATGATAGTCGGGAAGGGAGGGGGGAGAGAAAGGGAGGTTGAGGGCTTGACTCGAGTGCACATCTGCAAATTTTTTGCTTTTGCATCTAAAATACATAAACGTGTATTACCATGGTATTGAGAAACTTTAAAAAATACAAAAATTCCTAATATTAACAGTATTATGTATGTATCTTCACGCCAGGTCCCTGACGGGGTAGCAGAGAGTGTTAAGCGTCAGATATCCCGGTCCTGACAGACCTCCCGGGCCTCATCTACATTCACCATTCTCTTCATACATGCACGATGATTCCTAAGACTTTTAACCCCACCATCCGACAGTACTAATAGTATTCATCCTACAAACTTGGTAATATAACTAAAATTTTCAATTTTATCCAAAAGAATCTCAAATAATATCAAATATTCAACAAAGTAAAGCCGAAATTCAAGCGCTTTAAACATCGCGAACAACCTTTTTAGATAATCACACGCGGCTTCGTAATGTAACAAAGCGAGTACAACCAATTAAAATAAAAAATATCAAGCATTACCGAATCCAGCGGAACCGTTTCACAGGACAATTATAGAAAAAGTAAAAAGATTTTTAACGTGCTCTCAATATAAAATCGTGGCGTACCTTTGCCGATGTTTTAGCGGTTTCAAAATGGAGGAAGCGCTTTCGGCGGAGTGTTCAGCGCACTCGCGGCTTGAAAAACTCGGCAAAACGTTATTTGTGTGGATTTGGAATATAGAATTGCCAAGAACAGAAAATCAATCTTTCAAATCTTTTTAAGTAGGTACGTCTACTTCTAGTTACTTCTTTGTCTATGTACAGGTAAAGTTAGTTTCAAAAAACAACTTATATAAAAAAGCAAAATGTTACATAATTCTCTCCTTCTTGATATTTAAGTGGTTTCAAAATGGAGGAAGCGCTTTCAGCAGTGTTTAGTGCACTCGCGGCTTTGAAAACTGGGTAATACGTTATTTATAAGTTTGTACAGATTATAGTATCACCAAGAACGGAAAATCAAAATGTTTTTATGTAGGTCTACTTCTTTGTCGTTATTCTACATCTTCAATGATAAAGTCAGTTTCAAATACCAAAGAAAGAAAATAAAATACATATATTTTACTGCAAGTGGAGCTCCAATGACAGAGCTCGCGGGCGTAGGCATTACCGCATTACCTAATATACTTGTCGCTAAATGGTAGTGTTCAGCACTACTCGCAGAATCAGAATCAGAAACTCATTTATTCATTTAGGGTGACAGGCACCTCATAAGACACGTCAAAAACAAACAAAATTGATATTAATTACAAACAAGATAAAAAATATATGTAAAATCAAGAATATCACTAAGATAAAACTAAATATAATATGCTAATGTAAAAAGTATATCAGTAGAATGTCTCAGCTAAATGGCAGTGCTCAGCACTTTCGTGTTCCGGCACAGAGGTATAGAAACTTAGACCTCAGAAGTGGCAACGAATCTACTTTGAAACCTCTGGTTTTATGTTGATGTTTAAGGCTGCGTATTTATTTACGATCAGTGTGAACTATATGCTTGTTTGCCACTACCTTACAGCATTCTAAAAATACTACCTAACTTCTATGAAAATGTATTGAAAATATAAACTTACTATGGCGAAGCAAGAATTCGCATTAATCGGTCCGCCTTTGACAACGTCGTTTGGCGTCAGCTGCGGTCTCGCTCCTCATTTATCAGCCAAACTTCAGCCCCAAATACTCGATTGTTTATATTAAAGGCACAAGCACAAGCAGCACTGCGGTCAATTTGAGACACGTTCGCAACTCATATAATAAATGGTGCTTCAGAAGTGTAGAATGTCATCGTTAAGGTACTGAAAGACAAGCATAGGTACCAGTTTTGAGCAAATTCCTTTTAAAATCGATACTAGAAATTAGCATGCTAATGAGCAAAAATGTTCAGTTGCGGTCAATGCACACTCTCACAATGTACTGCAGGTGGGACTGCATTCAAGATGCATGCTTGAAAAATCAAACGTTTGTTGATTTTTGAGGTACCTATGGCATCCAAAAACACTTAGTTCTAAAATGTGGTGAAAATCAAAACCTATTATGGTGAAACTCGAATTCGCATTAATACTGGTAGTAGAGCTCCCGTGACGGAGCTCGCGGGCGTAGGCACCACCGCATTACCTAATATACTTGTCGCTAAATGGTAGTGTTCAGCACTATCGTGTTCCGGTCAGGTGGTAACGTACGGCCCTGTAATTTACGGCACAGAGGCATAATACCTTAAGCCTTAGGAGTGGTAACGCATCTGCATTTTGACCTTGGTCTTTGTGTAGGTGTCTATAAGCTGCAGTCATCACTTAACATCAACGTGAACTGCATGCTTGTTTGCCACTTCCATTACATGAAAAAAAATAAAAAACGGCTCGCTCTTGACGTCGTTTGATGTCAGCTGCGGTCTCGCTCCCATTTATCTACCAAACTTTATGTCCAAATACTCGATTGTTTATATTAAAGAGAGCAGCAATAAGAGCAGCAATGCGGTCAATTTGGGACACGTTCGCAATTAATAAATGGTACTTCAGAAGTTTAAAATGTTATTGTTGAGATACGAACAGACATGCTCTTAATTAAGCATGCTGAAAATTAGCATGCTATGCATTTGTTCACAATTTCTAGTAATAAGACTAATAAGTATACCAGTTTTGAGCAGACTCCTTATAAAATCGATACAACTTAGTTCTATAAAAATGTGGCGAAATAGAAACCTATTTTTTTATACTCTTACACTCACAGCCCCACAGTAGGTATAAACCTGTATCGTGGGTGCCGTTTTACACATACAACACATACACAAACACCCAGACCCGAAACAAATATCTGTAGGCCATACAAATATTTGTCCCGGTGCGGGGATCGAACCCGCGACCCTTCGAATCAAACGGTCATCTCACACCGCTGGACTAACCGGGTCGTCGTTATGGCGAAACAAGAATTCGCATTAATCGGTCCGCTATTGACCACGTCGCTTGATGTCAGCAGCCGTCTCGCTCCTCATCTATCAGCCAAACTTCATGCCCAAATACTCGATTTACAAAAACATTTTAAGTTACGTTAATCGAAACTTTTTAATCAGTACAAAATGTATATCATAGGTTATATCGTAGCTTCAAACGTCTTAGTTTTATCTAAATTAATTATTACTATTATATTCTTATCAAACGCATATTCTAGATTCTTCTCTTGCATTTTTCTCTAAGCCTATTCATCTTACCAACAGCTCCCGCAGACCTCCATTGTACAACGTGCGGCTGAGTTTAATTATCCCCATGAAAAGTTTTCGCCAAATTAAATTCCACGTCAACTGGGGACGACCTTTTGTGAAGCATATTCAACGTATCTTTTCAGGTTTAATATGTTGAACTATGGCAGAGTTAAATTTATCTAATGTTAATTTTAAAAATGAGTTTTGGGGATTTTTGATTTGGCGAATATCTTTTGTAAAATAGTTTGATATTGTGTAAAATTGACTTCATGATCAAAGATATATATTCATGTTTAATGTTTTTGTTATTCATTTTTTTTCATTTTAAATTCGCTTTGCATGCCTATTATATTTTTTAAGTTATTTTTTTTGCGCGATTGCAAAAAAATTATAAGAGTGAATTTTTATGATGCGCGTGCACACCAACAGTTAAAAGCGACAGTCTGAAGTTAGTTGCTAAACTTGTCGTTTTGTTTTATTTTGGTATATTGGATTGTTACGCTAAGTACTGTTTTATTTAGGGTTCCAAACCTTGCAAGGAACCCTTATAGTTTCGCCATGTCCGTCCGCAGCTTAGCTCAGAGGTTTTTTGTTGAAGAAAGATGTAATTTTACCTGATTTAACATTTTAATAACGACAACAAAGTTGTGAAATAAAATCTTCCAAACAATTTTTTTACCTCTCCTACACTTAAAGTGAGGTTGATTTTTACCTCGAGCACCTCATAGTGGGTATCGTTGGTTGGGTCTTTAAAAAGATTACAGGTTTGCGAAAACCACTTTTCGATTAAGGGAACCGTTTGTGAAATATTAAACTTTTAAGTGCCTATTTTTAGTAGAGTCAAGCGTTTTCCCCCCTATGCCAGCTAAACGTGTGTAAATATGGACTATAAATGTTAACGGTAAGAAAAGGTATATATTACGCATTTAAAAGGTAAACTATTCCAGCTAAGTAGGCTCTACAACTCAATTAGTTACAATTGATCGACCGGAGAAACGGAATCCAACGTGGCCCGACACGCGCTTTGACGGTTTAATTGTAGGTTTTAGATAACGTAATAAATGTATTTGATATTTCATCATGCATGTTTAAGTCTATTATAAAGTTTCACGGGTAGTAGAGCTCAAATGTGGAAGCTTGACGACACAGGCAACATAATACTGTTGAACGGTATTAGGTACGTCCTCAATGTTCAGCGATACCATTTTGTTATCCTAAGATCTACAGGTAAAATCTAAGTTAAAGCAATGTACGAGGGTTTACACTAATAAATAATATTAATGGCAACCCATTATACGTCCTATTTCTGGGCACGAATCTCTCCCCTTTTTGGGGGGAGGCCTGGAGCTTACTCCACCACGCTAAATGCGGGTTGGTGAAGATACGGGTTAGTGGCCAACCCACTGTCGGATGTTTTAAAACCTATATAGGGCCTCCGACAAAATTTAACGACTACTATCTATCGATAGCAACCGCGACCGACGGCTTAACGTGCCCTCCGAAGCACGGAAACTCCCCGGAACACGATGCTGCTGAACACTATCATTTAGCGGCATAGAGCAACTCGGCCCACCACCTGCCGCGGCGGACCGGAGGGGAGTAGCCATATGCAGGCTTTCTCCACTGTCAAAGTACAAGCCCAAGTGGGCCTATGCCTGTCGCCTAGATGTTTAAATGTGTGCGTGAAAGTGTTTATGTATTTTGTTAAAGTCAAGGTGTGAGTTTCGTTGTAATAGACGATTTTTGTAGTGTGTGTAGGTGTGTCACACGCATTTCCTCCCGCAAAAAATGACAGACTGTTTTGCATCGGTAATAAACGCTATGGCTACTCCCCTCCGGTCCGCTGCGGCAGGTGGTGGGCCGAGTTGCTCTTTGCCGCTAAATGGTAGTGTTCAGCACTATCGTGTTCCGGTCAGGTGGTAATGTACGGCCCTATAATTTCCGGCACAGAGGCGTAACACCTTAGGCCTCAGGAGTGGTAACGCATCTTCTCTTTGACCTTGGTCTTTGTATGGGTGTCTATAGGCTGCAAAAAAAACAGAATGTTCCATTTTCTCTATCCATCCCCAGATGAAGCGTTTAATGTCCTATCTCTAAGATATAATCTAAATTAATCTAAAATAATATTACCTAGGAAAGCCTAGTTATAGTGAAGCACCAAGACCATCCAAATCAAAGTAAAACTTTGAATATCGAACAAAGCTTTCATATTTGTAGTAATAACGTGAACAAACGCTACCAATATTGCCAAATATCAAAGAGATGTTTGATATCGAGTCTCAAAGAGATATTTGACGTATAATGAGAATTCCATTCACAAAAGTTAATCCATTGGACCAAAATAATATGAAAGATCAAATCCATGCAAAAACCTATCAATTCCATTGTTTTTCTGGCTTCGGCGAGAGATCAAGTAATTTATTGGACAATAGCGGTTGTCGGGGTCTACCAGCAGTCCCGTGTTTACAGATAAACAATGACCAAGTTCAAATCGATTCATTTATTTGTTGAAATAAAACTATTTTTACGGATTTATCTCGCGTATATTAAACTAAAATGATTTTTAAAATCAACACGACGTTTCGGTCGCTTTTCAGCTTCCGTGGTCCCGGGCAGACTGAGGTGACATTTGTCTGACAGAAGTTTGAAACAATTATATGTAGCTACCTCCATCGATTTTGTAAACGCCTTGCGTAGCGTTCAGGATTAACACAATAATTACTTATGGTATCTTGAGGTCTTGCAGACTGCTGCGGCTGGGATTTAATCTTGCTAAGTATGGGATCCCATGATGTTGATAATCGCCTTCCATCTTCTCTATTGAAATTTGGGTGTTTTTTAATTTCAATAGCCTCGCGTACCATTCGTGGAATGGGTTTGTGTTCTCTAGCAAGTATTTGAATCTTATCAAACCGTATGTAATGGTTCAGCTTATCCGCTATGTGTTCACAGACTGCAGACCTCCCTGTTCTTCGGTGTTTGACATCAGCAATGTGCTCTTTAACTTCTCTAACTCTCTTTAGTTTAATATACGCGAGATAAATCCGTAAAAATAGTTTTATTTTAATGAGTGTAGCTCGCGAAAACCTAAGAACATATCATTTATTTGTGTTATGAAAGTGACAAGCGAGCATAGTTACAGTATTCAACAAGAAATATTGTCCAGTGGCCCGTGTTTCTCTATGTTTAGCGGTAAAGGCATAAGGTAATGCGGTGGTGTCTAAACCCCGAATTCCGTCACTGGAGCTCTACAAACCGGTAAAAATATTTACAAATATACCTTCATCGTAGGACTTTATATTTCTTGTCTCATTGGTTTTGATTTCAGAATTCAACCTGAAACCCTATAGTTACACTAAGAGCCTCTCATTTACGTCTATAGTCAGGTAATCATTAGGCACTGTATACATTGAAGGTTAGGTAACGACCATGAAGCCAGGGGCAAATTGGAGCTAACTTAGTTACGAGTTAGCTCCAATTTGCCAACAACAATGTTCTGACCAAGATCGTTTGACGGCACACGATGCTCTCTCGGCACTAACTGCATTTGTGAGTGTTGTGTATAAATATATTATATTGGCTGTTGTCTATGTTTTATAGGAAATATTATGATGGCACTGAACTAAAAAAAAAAAAACTTACATCAAAACGTTTTACTGGTAAACCGGTGGTGGTTAATGGTAATGTATGGTCCCGTAATAACTATCACAAAGACAAGACACTTTTAGTCTCAGGGGTGGCAAGTGATAGATGTCTGTAGGCTGTAGTCATCACTTTACATCAATGTGAGCTGCATGCTTGTTTACTACCTTTATTACTAAAAAAAATACGTGTGGGATATCTATAGACAGATCTTTGAGAATTACATTGGTGTAGGTGTTTTTAGCTTTATATGACAACGGCTCGTGTGACCGCTCTTCTGGAAATTAAATTTCTAGAATACTATTCATTCGTTAATTCATTCATTCGTTTATTCTAGGATAAATCATTCATGGAAGCCAAAATCACTATATCCATTTTAAAGTTGTCTTTAAAATTTGCTGGATTTAAAAATGCTGAACTGCAAAGTCCGTTAAAATGTAATTCGCTAGTTTACGTGAAAACTTTTTCGAGCCTCTATTTACTTCAGTCTGCAATTGTAACAATTTATCAAGTGAACGTACTTTCGGGAGTTCGGAAATACTCAAATTAAATTGTTAAAATGAACATTCATTAATTCAGGTGCAGTTTTACTTGGAAGCAAGCAGGTGCAGTTTTGTTTTGAAGAAGCGCGCATGGCCCAGCGGCTGGTGTAGATCGTAAGCGATCTGCTCGGTTAAGCACTACGGGCGCGGTCGGGTAGTGTGATGGGTGACCGCTAGTGGCAAATTAAATGCGCGTTTCCGTGCTTCGGAGGGCACGTTAAGCCGTCGGTCCCGGTTGCTATCGATGGATAGCAGTCGTTAAACCTTGTCGGAGGCCTTATGGCCGGTTTGAAAACATCTGACAGTGGGTTGGCCACTAACCCACCCACCTCCACCAATCCGCATTGGAGCAGCGTGGTGGAGTAAGCTCCAGGCCTCCCCCCAAAAAGGGGAGAGACTCGTGCCCAGCAGTGGGACGTATAATGGATTGCCATTATTATTTACTTGGAATCCATTCGAATGTTTTTACATTGACAGATATCGCTTGAGTGTTTTTTTTATGTCAGGCAGGATGATAGAGATCTATGACAGACAGATAAAGAACACCATATGAGTAAGTAAATGGTCTAAGTCTGGTCTTTTTTGTTTTGTACTTGATATCACACTTATAATAATACTTTTTGCTATAAATTTTTTGTTCCCGCACCGCACACTATTTGTCCCATAACCTTATGGTTGACTGCCAGAGAATGCCTAGTGGCATTAAGTCTGCTATATGTACAATGTGCATAAAAGTATAAAAAAATATATAGGTACTTTAGTTATGGATCCCTAATATTTAAAAAAATCTTAATATAATTGCATTGCTATTCAGCAACTCAACGGATTATGCCTTGTGCCTGCAATGATCGTACTCTGGTAGCCTGCTCGTTCTCAAAATGTATTCCTTGCACATTAAGGTGAACGAACGTCAGCCCTTGGAGCAATCTGATGCCCAAAACGGCGAGAGTCTGCTCGCGTCGTGATTGCTTATTCAGCGAACTGCGTTTCTTAATTAAACACCAAACGTGCTTCGCCTTAATCAAACAAGCTCGCGTATTTAGCAGACTGCTGTTGATTTTAAATAAAATAGCAAAAGGTTAACCTTCGGCATTATACTTTGAAGATTTTGTAAAATTAGGTCCTATATATTTATAATGTATTTCAAATATTATCAAATCCAGGTTAAATAAAACAGGTTACATTAATTGAAAACAAACAGGTACTGCAGTTAATCAATATATAAAAAAAAATCAATTGCTGTTCGTTAGTCTCGCTAAAACTCGAGAACGGCAGGACTGATTTTGCTAATTTTGGTTTTAAATGATTTTTGGAAGGTTTAAAAGGTATGAAAATATGAAGAAAATGAAGGAAAATACTAAAAACCACAATTTCATTTTTCCATACAAATAGTCCGTATCTATCAAACCATTGACACATTTTTTCATTCTGAGGCAATACGAAGTTTGCCGGGTCAGCTAGTGTAACATTTATATTTTACTAAGTGAAAAACCTTTTTAAAATGTTGCATTCTCTGATACCCCTTTTTTCACTAAACCTCTTTCAATGAAAGGTGAAAATAAGTTGATAAGTAGGTACTTAAGACACTTAAAGAACATTAAACATCCATAGACGTTAATATTGCTGGTCACTGGAAGGATTGTAAATTGTTCCTGCACTGAAAATAAGTCCCTACTTATCGTTCTCAGAATGTAATCGAGAACATTAAGGTGAATGAACGTCAGCCCTTAGAGCAATCTGATGCCCATAAAGGCGGGAGTCTGCTCGCGTCGTGATTGCTTATTCAGCGAGCTGCGTTTCTTAATTAAACACCGAACGTGCTTCGCCTTAATTAAACAAGCTCGACGTACTTAGCAAATCGCTAACATATATGTTGATTTTTCATGAACTAACTCACGATTTGTATTCCAAAGTAGGGTATTCCGATTGCTAGGGATATTTTAAGCAATGATAGAGCTTTATTCATGGAGTTTAGGGAGTACACACGGCAGACTTTATTTGTTTGTCATTAATTAATTGTCGCACTGTGTTAATAAAAACGCAATTGGTGATTATAATTTAACAGATGGAATAGTGAATATCGGCCAACTGCTGCTTTGATGAGTCAGTTGTTCTAACGGTATATGACGACCGTTTGAAACCGAGGCGATCACTTTACTATATACCGATATTTATTTCAGGTCTGGGTGTTTGTGTATGTGTTGTGTGTGTACACCGGCACCCACAACACAAGTAACTAGTGTGGGGTTGTGAGTGTAAACGTATTTTTATGGTTATCATGGTATAAAAGATACAGATCTATGATCTACAGACTAAGAGTAGGTATTATCTTAATAAATGCCTTGGTGGCATTCTTTAGTAACAGATGTCCAGGGGCGTCTCTAGCTCGTATAGCGAGCAATAAAACACTAGCGTCCCCTAGGCCTAACCCTCTCCCCCCCGCTGCTATAACTATTAACTTTGCCGTCGTAACATGAAAGTTTTTTAGTGCACCGCGGCGCCCTCTGTGACAGCGGGGCCCGTGTGCATTGCACACTTTGCACTATAGGTGAAGCCGCCCCTGCAAATGTCTAACAATAAAAATATCTTAATGCATTTGCATTGCTATTCGGTAACTCAAAGGATCGTGTCTTGTTCCTGTATTGTCGTGTCTTGTATATATTGAAACCAAGTCGCCTACTTACACTTCTTCAAGTGTAATCTTGAGCACATTAAACTGGATAAACGTCAGTCTTTGGAGCTATCTGATGCCCATAAAAACGAGAGTCTGCTAGCATCGTGATTGCGTATTCAGCGACTGCGTTTCTTAATAATACTGCGAACGTGCTTCGCCTTAATTAAATAAGTTTCGAGTACTTAGGCGATCACACAGTATCTACTGCTGTTGAGTTTTGATTTGCAGACAGTTTTCATTTTTTAATGTCTTCGTTTTTTTATGGAATTGAAGTGATAAACAAGCATGCAGTTCACATTGATGTTAAGTGGTGACTGCAGCCTATAGACATCCACAAAAAGACCAAGGTCAGAATGCAGATGCGTTATCACTCCTGAGGCCTAAGGTGTTATGCCTCTGTGCCGGAAATTACAGGGCCGTACATTACCACCTGACCGGAACACGATAGTTCTGAACACTAGCATTTAGCGGCAACTATATTAGGTAATGCGGTGGTGCCTACATCCGCGTACTCCGTCACTGGAGCTCTACCACCAGTATACATCGTGGCAAAGGCTATTCTCTGGCTTGTCGGGGCGGCAGCGACGCGGGATCTGTAAGTTCTGTACCGAAACGATACCGTATTGCCTTCAGTTACTCACTTGTCGGTTTATTCTCGGTAGCAGTACCGGCAGGATTTTGTATCGATTATAATGTCAGTGTAGGATATCGTATCGAAAATAATTTTCATTGTTCACTTTTTGTTGCAGTTGAAGAATGATATAGATATATATAGAGATATTTTTAAAAGAGCCGACTGAGTTTTTTCCGGCAAGTTTTTCTCAGATCATATTGGCCTTTGGAACTTTGCCGGTGAATGACAAGGAATGACTCTTTTTCTTTTCTTTTTACTCTTTGTTATCAGTTTGTAAAGGGGAAAAGAGACATTCTACTGATATACTTTTTACATTAGTTTATGACATTTAGATTTATCTTAGTGATATTCTTGACTTTACATATATTTTTTATCTTGTTTGACATGTATATCAATTGTTATTGGCTTTAATTTATTTTGTTTGTTTTTGACGTGTCATAAGAGGTGCCTGTCACTCTAAATGAATAAATGAGTTTCTGATTCTGATTCTGATTCTGAATGTCCCCATGCCGAAAATGTTTTATTGGTGTAGGTATGTACCTACAGAATACCAAAAAACTTAGATGACAAGATGAAGTTTTAATTTTTAATATTTTTTTGTTTGAATGAAGTAAGCAAAATACAATGATATAGAGCAAAGCTTGGACATACATACCGAGTCGAGTCGCGATAAAACGAAATGATCTCTTCCCGCTTTCGCACAATGACATATCGCGTCAATCGTAAACCCAAATCAAAACACGGGCGCTCGGCAAGCTTTCGGTACGCCTTCGGTCGCGTATACAGAACGCAATAACTTCGTAGCTCTCCCCTAATCAGAAAAGGACCTTAGTCGTAGGTCATCATTGCTAATATTGAAAGTGGTACTTAGTGATCAAGCCTTAAATATTTAAAATGATTTTTGGAAAAACAATAATATATTGTCATCATCATCATATCAGCCATAGGACGTTCACTGCTGAACATAGGCCTCCCCCAATGACTTCCATGCCGACCGATTGGAAGCGACGTGCATCCAGCGGATACCTGCAGCCTTGACTAGGTCGTCGGTTCATCTTGCAGGTGGACGTCCCACGCTGCGCTTGCAGATACGTGGTCTCCACTCGAGAACCTTTCTGCCCCAGCGGCTGTGGGGCGGTATCGCCGAGCATAGCCCTTTCCATTGACCGCTGAGTGACTTGGAGCTTTCGTACGAGACCCATAGTGAGAGACCACGCCGTATATAATATATTGTACCGCGTGTATAATGTACGTAATAAAAGCCGCGTTGTTTACCTACATGTATACCTACCATGATAAAAGCCGCGTTGTTTAAAAACTCTAGTACAAACAAATAAATTAAAGGACATTTCCCGAAACATTCCAACCAGAAAACACGAAAACTGTAAGCAAGGTAGTATATTTCTCGAGATAACACAAATCGTTTTCTCTCCACGTAAAATATTCAAAGATAAAGGTACAGATAACAGAACCCGCTTCCCGTTAATTAGATCACGTTGAGCCGCCATGCAACCTGTTTTGGTGTTATTCGTTTATTTATTTCATACTAGCTCTGCCCGCGACTTCGTCTGCGTGAGAATTTATGATTGTTTAGTATCTACCCTGACGAAGTCGTAGGCGCAGCTCTAAGTTAGAGTACTCTAAGTTACTCCTTATTGTATACGCTATCTGGCAGTGAAAGTCCCGTCAAAATCAGTCTAGCCGTTCCCGAGATTAGTCAGAATCAGAATCAGAATCAGAAACTCATTTATTCATTTAGGGTGACAGGCACCTCTTATGACACGTCAAAAACAAACAAAATAAATTAAAGCGAATAACAATTGATATACATGTCAAACAAGATAAAAAATATATGTAAAGTCAAGAATATCACTAACATAAAACTAAATGTCATAAACTAATGTAAAAAGTATATCAGTAGAATGTCTCTTTTCCCCTTTACAAACTGATAACAAAGAGTAAAAAGAAAAGAAAAAGAGTCATTCTTTGTCATTCACCGGCAAAGTTCCAAAGGCCAATATGATCTGAGAAAAGAGAAAAGAGTCGGAACAAACAGAGAGACAAACGAAACGTGAACTTATGTGAGGTACTCTAGTACCTCACATAAGTTCACTACTCACCTCAAATCATCCCGGGGGTGGCAACGCATCTGCATTCGACCTCTGGTTTCTGTGCAGATGTCTATAGGCTCAGCTAGAGTACCTCACATAAGTTCGCTAGTTTCGGTACTCACCTCAAATCATCTCGGGGGTGGCAACGCATCTGCATTCGACCTCTGGTTTCTGTGCAGATGTCTATAGGCTCAGCTAGAGTACCTCACATAAGTTCGCTAGTTTCGGTACTCACCTCAAATCATCTCGGGGGTGGCAACGCATCTGCATTCGACCTCTGGTTTCTGTGCAGATGTCTATAGGCTCAGCTAGAGTACCTCACATAAGTTCGCTAGTTTCGGTACTCACCTCAAATCATCTCGGGGGTGGCAACGCATCTGCATTCGACCTCTGGTTTCTGTGCAGATGTCTATAGGCTCAGCTAGAGTACCTCACATAAGTTCGCTAGTTTCGGTACTCACCTCAAATCATCTCGGGGGTGGCAACGCATCTGCATTCGACCTCTGGTTTCTGTGCAGATGTCTATAGGCTCAGCTAGAGTACCTCACATAAGTTCGCTAGTTTCGGTACTCACCTCAAATAATCTCGGGGGTGGCAACGCATCTGCATTCGACCTCTGGTTTCTGTGCAGATGTCTATAGGCTCAGCTAGAGTACCTCACATAAGTTCGCTAGTTTCGGTACTCACCTCAAATCATCTCGGGGGTGGTAATGCATATGCATTTGATATTCAGATATTCTTAGACACCCTCATTCATTCTTAATCACACACTCACTCATACTCTCTTTCACATCTCTAATTTTAAACAGTTCTTTTTTAATTAATTAATTGCAACATACTTACTGATATAACTAAGCTTTAGCCACGCTAGCTAGCTTTTACCAGGGGGAGGGATCCTGGTGATCTGTAATATAGGTCTATGAGCCTATCTCAGACATCAGCTTCCCACAATTTTATGTTTTATTTTTTACATCCAGTATGTGTAATGTATAACTTCGGTAGCTTAGTGGTAAAGCGGCTGGACGGGTTATCCTGAGGTCGCAGGTTCGATTCCTGCCCGAAGTCAAAATCCGTTTTTTCTTTAATTTCTAAAGTTCACTCGCATGTGTTATTGCGGAAAATAATTAGTACAATGTGTAATGTATCAACCTTTATGTAACAAAATTGTGGGATGAAACAAATATCATTATCATTATCATCATTATCATATCATTGGACCTCTGGTTTCTGTGTAGATATCTATAGGCGAAGCTTAAGTACCTCACATAAGTTCACTACTCACATCAAATGATTAAAAACTCAAAAACTTTGAATGCAAATGACACTGAAAAGTAGGACGTTATAAAAAAAATAAGCAAATTTTAATACATTCGCACCGTGCAGCACACGTTTATGAGATGCGAAAATTTTAATTTGATCTGTTAACGACGTGCCGCCCCACCCTGTCTGCTGATTGTACGTTTCCCTTCAAATTTCACCCTTTTCCCTTTGATTTAGAATCGAGAATCGTTTGAAAATATGCGCTTAAATGAATACGGCAAACGATTGTAAAAAACCATGCCTGTAATTCCGCGCTGAAAGGGTTTATATTGGTTCTAAGAGAATAAGTATTATTATTTATGTGAGCGCAAATGAAACAGATATATTAGTATAATATTACCCCCGTTGAAAGAGATGTAAAATAATCATAAAAATGTATTGTGTTAATAATAAACTCCCTGGTTTATTACTATAGGTACAGTCTATAGAAAATAGATGATATTACGTTAATGTAATATTTTTATTATCTCTATTATATTTATTGAAGCGCGCATGGCCCAGCGGCTGGTGTTAATCGTAAGCGATCTGCTCGGTTAAGCACTACGGGCGCGGTCGGGTAGTGTGATGGGTGACCGCTAGTGGCAAACTAAATGCGCGTTTCCGTGCTTCGGAGGGCACGTTAAGCCGTCGGTCCCGGTTGCTATCGATGGATAGCAGTCGTTAAACCTTGTCGGAGGCCTTATGGGCGGTTTGAAAACATCCGACAGCGGGTTGGCCACTAACCCGTATCTCCACCAATCTGCATTGGAGCAGCGTGGTGGAATAAGCTCCAGGCCTCCCCCCAAAAAGGGGAGAGACTCGTGCCCAGCAGTGGGACGTATAATGGGTTGCCATTATTATTTTATTATTAATATTTTTATTTACCTACTACTTACCAACCACTAAACGGCCGAATACTCACACCCTAGCGTCGAAATGTCTTCTCCTTTTTTATTTTTACGGGTTTAGGATCGGTGAACGACATCCATTGATACTTGATACCTATAATTAATATTTTTTGACGTGACAACGTCTTAAATTAGGTTGCGGCTCGGAGACACTCATCAAAAAGTGTAACGGTAACGTAACGATGAGTCACCGAACGAGAGAGAGGCCTGCCGGACCGGCGAACGCCTTTCTACCGAGAAAAAGACGTTGTCACGTAAAATCTTCGCCCGTAAAACCGACTTTACAGGCAACCAGTTTTTTTTATCCCAAAATGATTTACAATTAAGTCATGGTCACACATTTGGTGAACAATCGCTTCAAACGAAAATGAGAATAACTTCTATCCAAAATAAAATGTTAGTCTCAATAAGTTCATTAGAACTCGATGAGTCGTGCATTTTATAATAAATCATAATTTTAGAAAAAAAATAGTCAAAATGAATCTTGTTACTAGCGAGTCGTGTTAAATAGGGATGCGCAGGCTACGCTACATTACACTGCGACAGTGTGCGTGTCTGAGTAGGTTTGTGTTATAAGTGCGGCCGTAGGTAGGGTAGGGTAAGTATGCGTAGGGTAGGAGTAGGCAGTATGCACATACTGCTAGTACTATTTTAGGACAACTTATTTCTTGTATGTATGTATCTTCACGCCAGGTCCCTAACGGGGTAGGCAGAGAGTGTAGAGCGCCAGATATCCCGGTTCAGACAAACCTCTCGTGCCTCGTCTACCTTCATCATTCTCTTCATACATGCACGCCGATTCCTAAGACTTTTGACCCCACCATCAGACAGAACTCGACCTATTTGGTCATGGTAGGTCAGCCTTGGTCTTCCTGGGCCTCTGCAACCATCCACATTCGCATTGTATATCTGTTTAGTCATTCGCTCATTCGACATTCTTTCTATATGCCCGAACCATCGAAGCATGCCTATTTTCATTTTTACACCGATACTATCATTCACACAAAGTCTCTTTCTTACATCTTCATTACGAACGCGATCGGTGACGTGAACTTATTTCTTAAATAAAAAATATAAAATACATAACCATGTAATTTCAGTCCATGTATTATGATTATAAGTCGATTTTCTAATCGGGGTGTTTGAGAGTGTGCGTTATTCCCTTTACACGTTTTATATGACAACAAAATCATAAATCACCACATAAACTATTTAATATTATCATATTCAGCTTCGACTTTACGGCGCGCGATAATAGTCGTGAGCTATCCTCAATGTGCGACAGTAAACAGTTTACGATCCATCCTTATGATTCGCATCAAACTTGTGTTTTAAACATTTTGCAATATGTTCGTCTTTAAAGCATACATACTTACTTACAAAACCTAAATATGGACTTCTTAAAAATTTGCCTGTAATCTAAAGGTGTATACGGACTTTTCCACTGATGGTAGAGTTTCAGTGTAGGAACTTGAGGGTATAGGCATCACCGCATTACCTAATCTATCTGCCGCCAAATGGTAGTGTTCAGCACTATCGTGTTCCGGTTAGATGGTAATGACCCTGTAATAATTATCACAGAGACATAACAACTTAGGTCTCAGGGGTGGCAACGCATCTGCATTTTGACCTCTGGTCTTTGTGTGGGTGTTGTGTTTATAGGCTGCAGTCATCACTTAACATCAATGTGAACTAACTGCACACTTGCTTGGCACCTTCATAACATTAAAAAAAATTATACCAAGTCCCCGTAAGGTTTAGGTAGAGAGAGTGAAGCGATTTAAGTTAGAATTTAGGAAATCTCTTACGGAACGCTGTATCCAAAAACTGCCAAGTGTAGCAGCTGCTTTTTTATAGAAATTATTTTTTAAGCTGTCAAGCAACAAATATTTGTTGCGCGTGCGCATCGTATCATATACGTCCAGCCGCTGCTGTACACCTAACAAAGCCATAGAGAAAAAGTTGTAATGCCATATTGTAATGAGTTCATTGAAACAAGGCGCTAGAATATCAACATAATATTGTAGTAACACATCCAAAGATTACCAGATAAACCATTGAATATTACCATATTTAGTACCGTGTTTAAGGCGGACGATAATATTCGTCGCTATTCTCAATGTATGACAGTAAAAAGTTTATGACCCGTCCGTTGCCGTATGTTGTTTGATATTATGTTTCACACATTTTGCTACAAGCATGAGACAGCGTATTTTGTTAAAATTCCAAGGTAATGCTAGCTCGAGGGTGAACGCATCATCGCATTACCGGAGAATGTGAAATAATACTACGTATAGAATGGACACTTCGACGTCCCGCCCGATTTGCCCGCATCACTCAACCCCTTCCCTTCTTAAGGGCGACGGTTGGTATTTTGTACCTGCTACGCACACAGGTGCGCGTGTAAATACACGTCACTGATTGATGTCTGTGTAATAGAAACCAAATTAAGCATTTGTATGGAATTTTAGCGGAGTATCCCCGGTGCGCATTACCTTGTCTATCTGTCGCCATATGGTAGTTCGGCACCATTGTATTCCGGTTAGATGGTAATGTATGGATCCGTAATAACTATCACAGAAACAACAACTTAGGTCTCAGGGGTGACTACGCTTCTGCATTTTGACCTCTGCTTTTTGTGCAGATGTCTATAGACTGTAGTCATCACTCACCATCCATGTAAAGCTTGAATGAAAGCTAGTTTGAAAGAAAGAAGAAAGAAAGAAAGAAATATTCAGCCTGGGTTGCACGACAACTTTTGTTAAAATTATTGTAACATTTCACATCCTTCTCTAACTTTAACAGATTTCTTTAAGTTAGAGAAGGATGTGCAATGTAATAAATATCTTAGTGCAATCCAGGCTTATTTGACACACAGCGAGACACTTAAAGGAAAACATGAAACATTGCTTACAATAAGCCATCGACGACACAACACAGCACAGCAATAAGCAAAGAAAAGACAACACAATTTATGAAATTATTACACACCTACACGTAATGTGTGTCTCACGGCTGCCTCAAAAAGGTGTCCTGTTCGGCAAATGTCAGGAAACTACATTTATTAATAGGTTAGGATCCCACCGCAGAATCATTTCGTCTGAATCCAGATATGCTACAAACCTACTTTTTACGCATATTTATCATCTAGAGAATACAGTATCTGACGCTGGTTTTCAACAGGAACCTTAGTGAGAGTGAACCACGGATGTGAAACATTTTATAATTGTAGGTACAAATATTTATATACGTTTGCCACATTGAAAATGGTAATATTTATTTATCACAATAACACATGACTTAGGGCAGGAATCGAACCTGCGACCTCGGGATAACCAGTCCAGCGGCTTTACCACTAAACTACCGAAATTTTTCATGTATTTTTTTTGAAATCGGTTTGTGTTAAATTATTCTATCTAACCTTACCGCATGTAAAAGTTTACATGGACGAATTATCAGAGCCATGAATCCGGCTCGTTAACTTTACCACGGTTTACAACTGCCATAAACTGGCTTGATGTGCGCCGTAAAGGGTTATGAAAACGGATTTAACGTTTGAAAAATTAGGATATTTTTCGTCCTTTATGACTGTGTCACATTGTTGTGCGAAGTGGACCGGGATGGAATTGAGAATACTGATGTTGTTCAAAGTTAAGCTGCAAAATAGCTAAAATTTGTAACAAATTTAAATGCACTGGTGACATTATTTAAAAAGTTTTTAAGCTTTAGTGTTTAAAAAGTAGCTCATGACATGTTTAACACAACATTTAAATAAAATGACTTGCGAAAAAAAAGGGTCACTTAACAACAAACAAGTACACAAACACTTGTTATAAAACAAATTGAATAATAATAAATAGACAACTGAATAATTATAAGGAACCAAAATAATGTAAATGGTGCGAAAGCGATAACGCTCTACAGAGCCGAAATATGCTGCATATGCTGAATCCTTCCTTAGACCGAGGTGCAATATTTATTCTTGGATACTGTACTATAATATGACACAAAATTAACTTAATTATGCCTGCATTAATCTGTAACCGTTCTCCTCACAGCTCATGTCCCCGCGTGTCGGTAGTTCGGTATCAGACGTTATTAGACGCCGACATACTGTTGCGTCAATATTGACGCACGACGCTGTCGGGAGTGCGCCGACGACGCCCCAACGCTGACTGAGTGTGGCTCTGAAATTAGCAAGAAAATTTTGAAAAAGGAAAGGCAAAATTTGTTTTGTTATTTTGTATATTTTATTTAAAAATATCCGTTTTTTCATCTTAAGCGACAGTTAAAATTAGCAAACTGTTACAGAAAAAATGATTATTTAATTTAAAAATAAAAGAAAAGCGACTACGACTTTAATACTCGTACCATTTTGTTCGATAACTTTTTGCCCTCTTGTAGGTAGGGACATGATCCCATTGCTATAATTTTTTTGGACTAGTTTCTATCAAGGCTCATTCCTTTGCGTGTCGGTATCAGACTTTATTAGACCCTGACATATTGTTGCGTCTATATTAACGCACGACGCTACCGAGAGTGCTCCGACGACGCCCAACGTTCACTGAGCGTGCCTCTGACATTAGCGGATAATTCTGCAAAAAGAACCTTTAAAGAGGTCGTTCAGAAATTAATTTATGGGAACTGTTGTATTATATATTTTAGATATTATTATACAATACATAAAAGATATAATAATATATTACGTTATACATTACATATATTATAACGCAATAACTATCGCAGAACTACCCCCAAAAAAGGGGAGAGACTCGTGCTCAGCAGCGGGACGTATAATGGGTTGCCATTATTATTTTTATATTTATTATATAATTATATATTCATATTTTTACATTCATATATTATTAAAAATATATATACGTATTATTATTTCACTCATTTATTCTTCATCTTATTTAGTATTTTTTTACATACATAAGTTAAAAAAAAAAAAACAAATATATATAAAAAAATAAAAAATAGTGCGCCGCCGGCAGCGGGAACAGGGTCCAAGCTGTCGGTGGTTAGGGTCACAGAGACAGGAACCTCCTCACTATACGTGCCGTGCCGAGAAGTGCCGCCTTCTGTATCAGACCCTTGATCCAACTTCCTAACTTGAGCCTCTTGAGATGTTGGTCGAGGCTCTTTGCTATCAATCCGTTGACCGTGACGACTATCGGCACAATGATGGCCGAATCCACATCCCACATGGCGACAATCTCGTGAGCCAGATCAAGATATTTGATTTCCTTGTCTTTTTCGGCCTTCACGAGATTCCCATCATGAGGGACGGTGATATCGATGATCATTGCGCGGCGCTCCGAGCGGTCTATTACCACTATATCAGGCTTATTGGCTACAATAGTTCTGTCAGTGATAATAGACCGGTCCCAATACATTGTGGCATGGTCGTTCTCGAGAACTGGGTCGGGCACATACCTGTAGTATGGCACCTCCATGGCCACAAGACCGTATCGCAAGGCAAGTTGCTGGTGGATAATCCTGGCTACTTGGTTGTGTCTGTGCAAATATTCGCCGTTGGCAAGACTTGAACAGCCGGACACAATATGCCTGATAGATTCACCCGGTCGGTGGCATGCCCGACATATGTCGACCGTTCCATCTTTCAGGATAAATCTCCGGTAGTTATTGGTCATTACCACTTCGTCCATAATTGCACAGACAAAACCCTCGGTTTCCCCAAATAAGTCGCCGAACCGTAGCCAGGTCACGGAAGCTAATGTGTCAACATCAGGCCCATGAAGGGCCCGGTAAAAATACGTATATAATATACGTATTATTATTATTATAACTATCGCAGAGACAAAAATTCTCTCAGGCGTGGAAAGGCATCTGCATTTTGACCTCTGATCTTTGTGTAAGTGTCTATAGGCTGCAGTCATCACTTAACATCAATGTGATCTGCATGCTTGTTGGCCAACTTCATTACTGTAAAAAAAACCTTCGCAAGCATTTAGTTTTGATATTTTTATAACAGTTCAATTTCTATAAAGAATCGCTTATTTCATAGCCTCACGCGGTTTTTATAAGCATGTAGTAAGTGCCCATACTTCTTATACCTATTGGTGAGAGTCAAAAAAATATTTTTAGAAAAAAACGTAAGTACGTTGATATTAAAATCTTCTTTGCGTGAGCGTGTTGTGCTGTATGTAGGTAACATACAGCACAACACAGCCGGCGGCTTTAATTTGTTTTTTTTTTTTTAGTTACAACTTGTCATATGCCAGTACAACATACAAATAATAAGCCAGATTTTTCTTTAGAAGTACGGTACTCTTAAAAGGATTTCCTGTAATTTATCGGCATAGAATTGTTTTCTGGATTTTTTCCGGAGAAACAGGCGGTGAATTTTCAGTATTTATGTAGGTATTTCCTTGAATAACTCTAAAACTATTTATGATAAAATTATTTAAAAAAATTGAGATCAATACAATAAGGCCTGTGTAATGATACATTAAACAACATACTTTTATTTTCATTATTTGTTTATTCTTTGATTTGTCCCCCTATAGAGGTGGTAGAGTTCCAGTGCAGGAGCTCTAGAGCGTAGGCACCACCGCATTACCTAATCTGTCTGCCGCCAAATGGTAGTGCTCAGCACTATCGTGTTCCGGTTAGATGGTAATTTATAGCCCCGTAATAACTATTATAACCGAGACATAATCATCTGCATTTTGACCTCTAGTTTGTTACTTAGGTAACAAACTCAAAAATTTGTTTAATCACTTGGAAATAATAGAGTTTGCTTGTGAAAGGTCAAATGACAAATATGAAATTAAAGCGAATAACAACTGATACGTTGATTAATATGTCAAAGTAAACAAAAATAAAATAAATAATGGTCCAAAAATACTTAATTATAAAAATAGGTTTCAACAGAATGTTCCATACTCTCTTTTACAAACGGCAAGATAAGACTAAACAAAAAAATATGGGACATTCATTGACATTCACTGGCAAAGTTCCAAAGCCCACATTACTGAGAAAAACCTGCCAAAACAAAACTCAGTAGGATCTTTTCAAAATATGCTCCTTACAACTATTTTCACCATAAAAAACATCAATGTAAACTGCATGCTCGTTTGCCCCCTTTATTACATGAAAAAAAAAAACACAAAGCATAGAATAGAATAGAATAGAAATAGAATAGAAAATATTTTTATTTCGAATAGATCTTTACAGATACTTTCAAAACGTCAATAAATTATAAACTACCTAGAGCGAATAACCATTACATATAGTAAAAGCAAAATCATATATTAATAATAAATTAAAAATTAAAATTTAAACTATTTGGTTAAAACATAATAATCATAAAATTTTTCAATTCCTTCAATGGTAATAAATGAAGAAAAAGAAAAACTTATTCGTCAAGATCAATGTTATTCACTTAGCAGAGTTCCAAGTGCAGTCACTACTGAGAAGAACTCCGCTACCCAACAAACTCAGTAAGAGCTCTTTTAAATGAGAGCTTTAATCTAGTACAGATTATGGTGAAAAATCAAATAATGTCAACGTCCATAGCATAGATGCAAATAAACTACTATCTACTAAATGTGATGTAGCCCCTGCAAACCAGAACAGACCAGTCCCCACATAAGTATTAGTACGATAATTAATACCACGAATAATATTAACACCAGCGTTAATTACAAGCCCACGGGATTGGTGAAATTCGTCGCATGATAATGTTTATCAAGCTCTAAAAGTACTAATTAATATAAAATTTTATGTTTGTTATTAAAATATTCATATCTATTATAATATCTACACCAGCGTTGTGTCCTCAATGTATCTATATTTTTCGTATATATGAACATAATTGCGTGGTACAACATAAAAAATAATAACCTTTGAAATGAAATCGGGTAGTATATCAGGGTTTTCATTTCTATGTAATAATAATAGCAATATAAAGGCCCAACTCGCAGAATGAGCTCCATTTTGTGTGTAGTAACAAAACGTATTTTGTTTCCATCGCATCCACCCGCTGTGTACACACGGGGAATATTCTGTGTGGGAAAGCTACATTAAAATTTTTTTTTTACTAAGTTTTGCCCGCGACTTCGATCGCGTGTACTTCTAATGATTACAAATTGTAGCCTATATGTTATTCCAATGTATAACCCATATTAGTGTAAAGTTTAATTCAAATCCGTCCAGTAGTTTTTTTGTGAAAGAGTAACAAACATCCATACTCACATACTTTCGCATTTATAATATTAGTAAGATATATAATTACATTTTCAATATAATTTATATTTTAGTACATTATGGAAAACAAAATAAGGTTAATCAATACAGATTTTCTGAATTACATATTTTTTGCCTAAATAAAAAAAAACCAAAGCCACGGTCCGATATAAGTGACGTATGTACACGGGTGTTGTTTTTAAAATAAAACAATGCATTTAAAAATGCATGAATGAGCGACTGGAGCGCTGTTTCACGAACGGTCGGACTATCGGAGTGTTTTACGATATACTGTTTGTTACAAAAAGTTTCGTATTTTTCGTTACTGATATTTAAATAATTTCATCGTTTTGTTTATATTTTCAATTAAATCTGTAGCGTCCACTAAGGCGCCAACTAGTGGAACACAGACGAAACCTCACAGTACTTGTCTAGTACGATAGATGGCGTGCAATCGAATTACATTGCACATACGAAGATTTCTCAAGAGTTGGCATATATACAACTTCCCAACGTTAATCATTGGGCCGCGATCCTCCAGGCGCTACCACCTCGCCTGGTCGATGGATCCTCCCTTTTTCCTCCCGTCCCGTCCCTCCCTCCCTCCCTCCCTCCCTTTTTCCTCCCTCCCTTTTTCCTCCCTCCCTTTTTCCTACCGTCCCTCAACAAATCTATCGGTTTATTATCAATTAATTATCAGTAGTAACAAACAACGTTCGATTACCGGGTCTTTATCTTCTAGTTCTATTGGGATTTTTAATTCATGGAAATTTCAGAGTCTGGTAATATGTCGCTCAAGGGGCCGACCTCCTAACTGAATGCTTTCGTTTAGGACGTTATCGTGTCCGTTTTATACCGCCCATTAAAACATTATACCTGCGGACGAAAACACTTTCAGCAAAAAGTTAGGTGGTACGAAATTGATATAATGTTGTCACAATCGAAGCATTTGAGTTAGGCGGTCGGCCCCCAATGGGCCTGGGCATATTATCTAAACATAAGATTAACAAATGATAGAATTCTCATTCTATCGATAATGTTAAGGACAATTAACATCACTACTCAGCATCGGGCGGTATGAGTTTCCAAGTCCGGCCGAGTCGAGTGTGGCGCTAACAAGATCACGTATATAACTTGTTCGAGTCGGTGCATTGTTGAACTTAATTGGATGGCTGCGGATACCCGGTTGTCGATACCGATACTGGTAGTTAGAGTCTTGGAGCTTTGCAACTTCGCAGAGAGATGTATGTTTTGGGATTCCCCAAACAGGCCGCCGTGCGACTAATGTTGTGACGCCGCGACCAGAAAACCAGATAAATGCAATTAAAAATCATCGTGTTGTATCGTTGAGCACTATGGTGTGACGGTCAGATTGTAAAGTGGACCCCTAATTTTAACACAAAGGCATAACAACTTAAGCCTACTGGTGCTAGAGCTCAAGTCACGGACCTCGCGGGCGTAGGCACCACCGCATTACCTAAAATTCTTGCCGCTATTTTCAATCGGCAATGTATGGCCCTGTAATTTCCGGCACAGAGACATTTATTTATTTATTTATATGTCGAACTTAAATCTACCATTACGGGTTTTCCCCAATGCGATAGACAAGCAAAAAAGATAAATTTATAACATTTAACAATGAATAAAGTCAATGCAATTAAAATACATTCATGTCATAGTTTATGACTATCATTAAAAAAATACAAATAATATAAAAATCTGTCATCAACTAATAATATATCTATATAATAGGTTGGGGAAAAAGTCTTTTCGCATTATAGTATGTACGAACGTGTAATAAAATCTCTTTGGCTGTAGTATTTGTATCTGGCTGGTTTTGGTATCATTGAAAGATAAAATTTTAAAGAACATAATTCCAAATTCAAATTAGGCAAATGTGTGATTTTCATTTGTTTTTCGTACTGTCAAGATGAGTGAATCTAATGAAGAAATTCGATACATTTTAAATTTTTACTACAAAAAAGGTAAAAATGCAACGCAAGCCGCGATCTGCCTCCATCCCTTAGAACGGGGGATGAAATTTGAAGGTATTGGGCTTTACGCCAGTGTTCAAGCTGGAAAGCCAAAAATAGGTATGTGGACTCTTTGTTACTAAAAAAAACAACATTTGCTTATTATTGAATAATTTTTTTTAGAAATCTGCCCCATCCCCTAAAATAGATAGTAGACGAAATGGACAAATTCTGTCCTAAAGGGGAAAAATGAAGTGGTATTTTTTATGTATATGTAGTGGCAAACAAGCATGCAATTCACATTGATGTTAAGTGATGACTGCAGCCTATACACACCCACACAAAGACCAAGGTCAAAATGCAGATGCGTTACCACTATTTAGGCCTAAGGTGATATGCCTCTGTGTCAGAAATTACAGGGCCGTACCGTTATGGAAAGTTTCTCATTCCTGAACTAAACAGTATAAAAATTGGTATACAGGCTCATGATTAGGAATAGTAAAAATGATCTGTTGAGGGGAAATGGACAAAATTTCCCCCTAAATGAAATGGAAGGGTACTGTTTGTATGGAATTGAGGTTAAAATTTGTGTGGGATTTTTGGTAGTTTCTAAGTTAGAGACTTGAAAAGTGATGTTCCAGTCTTTCTGTTAGGAATAAAAAAATAGGTACGTGTATCAGTATTTTGTCAAAATCACCCCTAAACTTTCAAATATAAAGGGTTAAAATTAAATAGAGATTTTTGAAGTTATAGACGTGATTAAGTACTCCACATATAGGTACGCGACGGGAAACTTGATTAGGACATTTCCATGGGAATGTAAA
This sequence comes from Macrosoma leucophasiata, assembly GCA_036365455.1. Taxonomy (NCBI): domain Eukaryota; kingdom Metazoa; phylum Arthropoda; class Insecta; order Lepidoptera; family Hedylidae; genus Macrosoma; species Macrosoma leucophasiata. The sequence goes on from JAWQUS010000007.1 coordinate 25,818,747, forward strand.
ATTTAAATTATTTATAAAACGACATCCACGCGGGCGACGCCGCGGGCAACAGCTAGTTTCAAATAAATAAAGATAATTACATAATCGTCAAAATTTTATTGATTAAGAATATGAATTGATTGATAATAACATAACACGTTAGGCCTCAGGAGTGGTAACGCTTCTACATTTCGACCTTGGTTTTTGTGTGGGTGTCTATAGGCTGCAGTCATCACTTAACATCAATGTAACTGCATGCTTGTTTGCCACTTCCATTACATAAAAAAGAGCCTCGGGGGTGGAATTGCATAGATCTGTGAATGACCATCAATGTGAACTGTATATGTAATTGCCACCTTTCACTGGTGGTAGAGTTCCAGTGTCGGAGCTCGAGGGCGTAGGCACCATCGCATTACTTAATCTATCTGCCACCAAACGGTAGTGTTCAGCTCGATAGTGTAACTCAGTTTCTAATAGTGTTGTCTCACTGCTCAGTAGATTTCAATCTTCTATATATATATAAATCAATTGCTGTTCGTTAGTCTCGCTAAAACTCGAGAACGACAGGACCGATTTGGCTAATTTTGGTTCTGAATGATTTTTGGAAGTCCAAGGGAGGTTTTAAAACGTAAGAGAACATGAAGAAATTGAAGGGAAATAGTGAGAACTACAATTTCCTTTTCCAATACAAACCTTTGACACATTATTTCATACTGAGGCAATACGAAGTTTGCCGGGTCAGCTAGTACTGTTATAAACTAAACTATTTACTTTATATCTTCTGCTTAGTTTTAGTTCCGAACAACATTTACCAGAAACGGACAGATTACGTTTCTTATTCAAGAGGCAATGTCAATATTTACCTATACTCGGAATTATTGAACTAACCGGAACGCGAAAGTGCTGAGACTACCACTACTACTTAACAGAAGATAGATTATGTAAATGTACGCCTACTCTCTTGAACTTTGGTTTACTAGATCTATAATTATTCTGTCGACTTGTCCATTACAAATTCGTAATAGAGGTACAATTATGAGTTTCTGACTAGCTGTCGAACTAAAAGTTTTTGATAGATAGATAATAACTCGTTCAAATAAAACTTGTTGGAAGTTTTCATTAGGGACTAGAGATAAAATTATTTTTATGATTTTGTATTTTCTTATTCTAAAAGTTAGTGCTGGGCGGACACATCGCTATAACACCACGCTTACTGCATGTTCTGAGAACTACAAAATAACGCTCATTTAGCGTATTTGGGAATGTGGAGCGTGAGTCACCATGTGGCAACAATATTATGTACTTTTATTGTCTTATTCACATAGCTGTAGTTCTAATATTGTCAAACACCAAATAATAGGAAACAGAATCTAGACATTATTATCAATTCCGCTTAACTACAGCCACTGCGAAAGACAATCCCTAGAATCACCTGCATTCACCATCAGAATATCGTCACATAACATCTAGACCGGAGTTGTTTGCTGAATAGACAATGCCTTCAGCCGGCCTCCTCCGATTGTCCTGATACACTCGCTGGCTTCACGCGAATCTGAACTTTAATAGTGAAATGATTGGATATGTATTCCAAGGTGTCGGGAATATTATTCCTATTATTGACAGTATCGAAACACGTTCCAATGTTGTCGCTATGTCGATGTGATTTGGTTTGTTATAGCTATTTATATATATTGGAGTTATGGGTATTGTCTGTATGATATTATATTTGTTATTGGTAGATACTGCATCTAGACATTTCAAGAAAAGAAAGGCGGGGTAAATAAGAATCTAATTCACACGAACGGTAAAAAACTAAACAGCTGGACAAAGCCTTCCCCAAAGAAGGAGGAGGAGAATATGGCAGGCAGATTGGCGATTGTAGTGACGATTGATTGAATGAATTATTAATTAATAATTAATTATCTAATAATTTGTACAATAAAGCTAAATTCGATATTATTTATACATAACTAGCTGTTGCCCGCGGGTTCGCCCGCGTGAATGACGTTTTATAATCCTGAATTTTCTTTGCTATAAACCTCACGGAGCCTGTGACCTTTCCAACGAATACAAAACGTGAAAATCGGTTTTGTGCGTGAGGCGTGATGAGTTATAGCGTCAAGAAGGAAAACCCGACTTATTTTTATATTATAGATAAATATTATCTTATTTTTTGTCATCTTATTAAAATAAAACCATTTAATCTTGATAATCTTTCGATTTGCGGACCTCTGGGAAGCACCTTAACACTGCCTGAGACTATATACTATATACTGTGATATTGTATTTTATAATACAAAAATATCATGCATCTTGAACTTCCGAGAACAATCTTAGAAAACTATTGCCAACACTGACAACCTGAAAATATAAGATCTGAAAACAAATATATTTTCCCTTCTCCCGTGAACCGAAAATAATACTGATGAATAGCTGCCCATCTAAGCAAGTATAATAACTATATTATACTTGTGTAGATGGGCAGCTATGCGTATAACCGCTTACAGGTTTCAATTAAGCATCACACCCCTATTCTGCATAACACCGTCCCCTAATGCATTATGAGACGTTCGAACTCCCTTATTATACTGTTGTGTTGGTACATATAGATGACGCACAGCCTGCTAATATTAGTTGATAGAGCGTATTATATTCATGTATTTTTTATGTAAAGATGGTGGCAAACAAGCTAGCAATTCACATTGATGTTAAGTGATGAATGCAGCCTATCTTCCTTCCGTCGTATTTCCTCAATGCTGAGGGTCGTGACCTCAACGAATTACTTTTTCACGTACGATATTTCGCCATGTTGTTCTATCCTCGGCGATGTGGATTGTTTGGCAAACTGTGATTTCCAACGTGGAACGAATCTGGCCAGACCAGCGTAATGGGCTTCTGCCTCTGGGCCTTTTCCCTTCTACTTTAAGCGTGAGAAAAGTCTTTTCCAGATTATCACCTTTCTTTCTCGCAATGTGACCAAAAAACTCAAAGCTTCTTCGCGGGCATATGGTGGCGAGTCTCATCTAAGGTCTCAGGGGTGGCAGCTTAAATATAAGGTACTTTACTGCAGCCTATAGAAACCCACATAAAGACTAGAGCAGATCATCAACGTTGCCATCCCTGAGACTTTACTTGTTATCTCTCTGTTATTACGGGGCCATTTAATCTATAAGTTATAGTTTAACTGTATAACTGCACGTCAGTATTTCTAAGACAGGTAGCTAGAGATACATTCAGTAGTACAGTTCCAGTGTAGATACTCGAGTGCGTAGGCACCATTGCATTATCTAATCTATCTGCCGCACAATGGTAGAGTGCATCACTATCATGTTCCGGTTAGGTGGTAATGTATGGCCCCTTAATAACTATCAAAGAGACATAAGAACAAAAGTCTCAGGGGTGGCGACGCATCTGCATTTTGATCTTTAGTTTTTGTGGAAATGTTTATGGCTGCAGTCATCACTTAACATCCAAGTAATGAACTGAACTGCACTGAACTGCGTGAACTGCATGCTTGCTTGCCTTCTTTTTGTTTTTTTTTTTTTAAATAACGTAAGGTCCTTTTTCAACCTTATTAAAATTACAATCTAGCCTAAAAGACTAATAAGCAATTTTATGCTAACTTAAACTTCTAATAAAATTATTTCTATGTAAATGTCCACTGGCACTTTCTTAGTATGTCTTAAGGGGAAGTCACTTTGTTCGTGTGATTATGCAAAATAAGTCACTTACACTAATTTTGTTGTAACACTACACTAACTCAAAAGGTTTAGTTCTCTTAAGTCTTCTCACTAGGTTTGTGTTGTCGAGGAGCTGGATAGCCTCAATATTCACATGATGATGAAGCCTTTTTTCGGGCTTCGGCGTATTTTCTTTTCACGTTATCTACGAAATCCTGTTTCAGGTCCCGATGGAGATCGTTATTGCGTCGTACATACCGAGGTGCATTTACAATGTCTCTGAGCACTTTATTCTGGAAAAGTTGTATTATTTGTACATTGCTCTTTTTGGCAGAACCCCACAGCTGAAAACCGTAAGTCCATACTGGCACGAGGACTTGCTTATACAATAATATTTTATTGTGTATCGACAGCGGAGAGTATCTTCCAAGAAGCCAATACGTCTTATTATAGCGAATACATAGCTCTTCTCGCTTCTTCTTGACGTGAGCTTTCCAGCGTAACTTAGCGTCAAGCGTCATACCTAGGTATTTAGCTGTGTTCGCATATGGTATTTGTTGTCCATTTATATATAATGGGAGATAATGTGGACTTTTGTTAGTAATGTCGATATGGACCGACTTCGTTTCATTTAGCCTGATGCGCCATTTTGTAGTCCAGTTATTGAAAACATTAAGAGCTTCTTGAACTTTTTCTCCTGCTTCTTCATGACTTTGACCTGTAGCCATTATAGCAGTGTCATCAGCGAAGTTGGCAATTATATTATTCTCTAAATTTGGGATATCGCATGTGTATAATAGGTACAAGACCGGACCTAAGACACTACCTTGTGGTACCCCAGCTTTTATTTCTTTGAGTTCAGAATAATCACTTTCTTGTCTCACTCTAAATGCTCTATTGGTTATATAAGATTCTAATATATCAGAGAATTGTTTCGGCAACATAGTTCTAACTTTATAAATAAGACCTTCATGCCAGACTTTGTCAAAAGCTTGTGCCACATCTAAAAATACTGTTGTACAAACTTTCTTGTCTTCTAGTGTTTTTTCGATGACATTTGTTATTCTATGTACTTGATTCTATAGTAGAGTGTTTTTCTCTGAAGGTTTTTAGCATCCAGAAGGGGTTTCAATCGTCTTAGAAGAAGTTTCTCGAACAGTTTTGAAAGAACCGGCAATAGAGAAATTGGTCTGTACGACGTTGCTTCATGAGGTGGCTTTCCAGGTTTTGCTATCATTATTACTTCTGCCACTTTCCACAAATCAGGTACATATGTTAGTCTGAATGCAGCATTTATTAGAGTTGTTAATTTCACGATAGCTTTTCGAGGTACATTATGCAAGATTTCTCCTGTAATTAAATCATATCCTGGACATTTTTTTGGGCTGATATTTGTTTTGATTGCTTCGATTACCTCGTTTGGTGTCACAAGTTTTATAATTAGCTCTTCTTGGATAAAGTTTTCCTCAAGAAGATCGTTTGATAGGTTCTCATTCGGCTTTAAGCCGATATTTTCAAGATGTTCTGAGAATCTTTTGGCTTTTTCTTGGTTGTTAATAGCCCATGTTCCATATTCACCTCTAATTGGTGGAATATGTATTATTGGTCTGTTTAAATTTTTAGAGGCTGTCCAAAGTGAGTAATCGGTACTGTGGTCACTGGTTAGCTTTGTAATAAAATAATTCATATTGTTTTGTTGTATTCATTGATTTTTCTGGTTAACTTTTTGGTAAGATTATTAAGCAACCTTTTATCTCCTGGGAACCTTGTCATTTGCCATTTGCTTTGTTGTAATCTTTTCTTGTGTAAGAGATCTAAAATGTCTCTAGGATATGTTCTTACCCTTGGTTTGTACTCTGTTGTTGGTGTACTGTTCCACACTGATTGTTGGATGTTAGTTATAAAAATTTCCACCTCTATATTTAATTGTTCTGGAGTTTTTAATGGGACGTTCAATTTTATAGACTCATCCAAATCTGTTTTAAGACTGGCCCAGTCTGTTTTCTTATTTACGAGCCTTATGTTATAATCTTGATATGTAATGTTTTCACTTAGAGTTAGAACTATGGGTGAGTGATCAGAGTTCATATCATTAATTTCGTTCACTTGTAGGTAGTTGACTGATATATTTTTATGAATAAAAAAGTCTATTAGGTCAGGTATTTTTGTGGATCGGTGGGCCAGTAGGTCGGCTTACCCGTAGATGAAAAACTGCACTTCGCTTCTTTTATGGCACTTAGCAATTCTTTGCCTTTGGTATTGGTGAGTCTAGAGCCCCAATGGGTATTTTTAGCGTTAAAGTCTTCTTGGTAACATAAAAAAGTGTATAACGGTATAAAAATGAAAAAGGAGATGTTGCGAGCTCGGCTCTGGTTCGTACACGTCCTCAAAAAATGGGTAAATTAAAGAAGAATCCGAAAAAAATACAATTAATTTATTCAAGAATATATTTTAGAGTTACAACCACATTTAATTCAAACGATTTTATCATTTTCAACTATGTTAAACATGGCGGCGATACAGCCGACACTTGGGATCAATCGATTTCGATAGTATTTATAAAATATTACTTTTTTCTCCAAGTACTATATAATCAAAATACAATTTAAAAAATGAAAATGTCAAAATGACATCGCCCGCCATATTCGCCATGTTGGTTTTGAGTTGCAATGTTTTGTAACTGCAAATAAAGCTAAATAAGTGAAAATATGCATTTAAAAACGTTTTTATATTGATTTTGCCTGTTTAATGATATTGTGTACAATACATGGCCGGAGGTCCATACATTTTTGCAACATCTCCTTTGCTCGATAATCACTACAAGTTGAAATCAAAAGCAGCTTCATATAAAGCGAAGTCAAACAGCCGAAGCAAACCGCTTGTTGATAGTTTGATTAGGCGGTCGGCCGAACAGCGAACTTCGCGTTTGGAGCGATAAATATTTGACAGGCTAACAATGGATTTTCGTGTTATTGCTTGATGAACCGTATTTCGAAAATAAGTTGGGAAAGTGAAAGGTTTTGTTTACTGTAGTTAAGAATTTGGATAACATGTCTTAACTTTAAAATAATTTGACGTGTCATAAGAGGTGCCTGTCACCCTAAATGAGTAAATGAGTTTCTGATTCTGATTCTGAAAATAACATTTATGTCGAATCGAATTAATTATTCTTATACCTTCTACCCATTCATTATTCATATTCTCTTGTTTGAAAAAAAAAAGGAATAACTATTATAGAAACAATCTAGGTAAGTTTCATCTCCGGTACTTTTTACAATACCGTAAACTGTTAAAATAGATAAAAGGTCTGAATCAAGTTTCTGTGTGTAAAAAAGAATGGACAACTGTACTGAAATCAACGCAACTATATCATCAGTAAAGTCATTTCCACGTTTACAGAATAGCATTAAGTAGCATTCTTTTCTTAAGAAACCTAAAAAAGACATAAAATCTATTTCAAGCAACATAGAAACAACACCAATATTCTCAATAATCGCTACAACTTAAAATAAAAAGCCGCTCCATGTATGGCGAAGTCAAACAGCCGAAGCAAACCGCTTGTTAATAGTTTGAATAGGCGGTCGGCCGAACAGCGAACTCCGCGTTTTGTGTGATTAATATTTGACAGTTAACGATGGATTTTCAGAGAAAGCTGAGAAAGTGAAGGGTTTTGTTATCTTTAGGCTAACGAACAATTTTCGCCAACAATTTATATAAAACAGTATTTAGGAAACAGTGTGCAGTATTCATGAATGACAGTTAGGTGTTACACGATCATTTCATTGAATATAATAGAGACTGTGGATAGCGCCGAAATACATTGCCATTGGGCTGTCAGTGTCATTATATTGACTTGAATTTCACTGACAGCTCCAACGTATTTTTTTTTAAACAGCTAGTCGGCCATTTTTACGGCATGCATCACTTTGGATTGAGTTGTTGAAAATAAGTCAGTGTTGTGATTTTATTTTGTATTTGGTAAATAAGTAAACCATGTGACGAATAAATAATTACCCCTTCTGAGTTGATCATTTACATAGGGTTCTAGTGTTGGATAGTAATATGGAATGCCAACGGGCTGCTACATCAAACTTTAGAAGTCTAAACCTTTTTAACAGAGTTAAAAAACGAGAAGGTTCCTATACTAGATTGTCGGTGATATACTGATGATATCCGTGACTGATTTTACTAGTAAAAGTTACATCAATATCCCAAGATCTATCCAATATCTATACAACTTCTAAAATATAAACCAATCAAGTGGAGTATTTTTTTTTTCATAAGTCCTCTTAAGTTCCGTCAAATAAAGTGTACCTAAATGGAATCCGGCTTGCTCTTAAAGTTGCCACAACTGTGGATCAAATTGCTGCGGATATTTGCTTGAATAAGCTTTTCACAAGACGTCTGTTACCCCCTTTCTACAACAAACGCTGTAAACTCATTAGTTTCAATTCAAACTTGAATTTGTGGCTGTTGAGTGTTTGAACATGCTCTCGCGGCTTCTGACTTCAGTCTGGATGTGGGTCGGCACGAGTCTATAAATAGAACTTTATTGGATGTGAATTAGTTAATTAATATATTAATTAATTTCTTGAACTCTTGCACGCAACCGCCAGAGCAAAATAAGCTCACGTGTCTTGTGATATTGCATAACTAATAGAAAAACAATAATACACCTGAATCAATTTTACTACCCAGACAAAATCAATTAGCTTCGCGAAAACAACCACCAAAATTTCACCGTGTTTCTAATGATCTAATTTTTATGTACATAATGAAGGTGACAAACAAGCATGTAGTTCATATTGATGTTAAGTGATGACTGCAGCCTAAAGACACCTACACAAAGACCAGAGGTCAAAGAGTAGATGCGTTGCCACCCCTGAAACCTTAGTTATTATGTCTCTGTGATAGTTATTACGGGGCCATATATTACCATCTAACCGGAACACGATAGTGCTGAACACTACCATTTAGCAGCAGAATTAGGTAATGCGGTAGGTAGGTTAGGTTTGGATTACGCCCACGAGCTCTTACACTAGAATTTTACCACCAGTAAAACTAATATTGGTAGTGCTTAATAGTACTTGAGGCACTATTAAGTACTTGGAGTCCATCATCCGTAAAACTAACCAGATAAATCGCTATCACGTTTTCTAGCGTTTCTAATATTATTCAACTAGCTGCTGCCCGCAACGTCGTCTGCGTGAAGGCAGTACAGCACCAAACATACCTAAGATGCCAATGTCGCTTTAGCATTATAAGCAAACAACTTTTAAAATAGCATTAAATCAAAACTATAATTTTTATGCAAGCGAAGCAAGTGAGGGGAGTTATATGGGAATCCTGCTGAATTCAGTCATAAGATGTGACTGATGGAAATAGAGAAACTAATGCAGGAATATATTCCCGGACACAAAATAGTAAAAATACGTACAAAGGTATCAAACCTTACGACACTTTCTTATAAACTACGTTGGTAGTTATTCTGCCGGGAGCCAAAATGTAAAAAGGGTCAGGACTGGTGACGCAGTAGCAAGCGACGTACAGTTGCCTGTGTGAGAAGCAACTCGTCCTGAGGTTAACACCCGCTGCCCTCAGTGTCTGCCCCTGCGACTTATTGGTGGTCATCGCGAAGCAAACATCAACTGTACGCGCTTGAATTGGAACGTGAAGTTATGAGGTATGAGAGGAATGCGTGGTATAAATACTGCCTCACTAATGCCACAACCCGTAAGAATTTCCGCCTCAATGGTGTGTCTGTGGAGCGAGATGGCTTTAAGTCCCGTTATACAACTTCGGAGGAGATAAGTTCCGAAGAAGCATAATCGGGACACCTACATTCAGCTTGATGGTATGCGATGGAAATCCGCTTGATGACAGGAAGTTCAGAAATGCCATGAAATAATGTGTGGTGACATCTTGCTTGACGACAGTTTTTATGGAGGTGTAGACCACTTCATTTCCTATTAATTGCTGCAGCCTGATCATTTTTGGGCGTCAAAATGGCCCGCTCACTCACCCAAAACGTTGCATTCTGCTGGTGCGGTATACGACTGATGTCCCTGTAGACACCGAAAATGAGTTCTTCTAAGCTGGATACTTCTCTGTCGGAAGAATCTGGAAGCACCATCTGTCCACCTCTCTCTTCTGGTAGAGTGCTTTCGCGAAGACTTAGAAGGACATCAGAAAATTCTTGAGCACGTGCATTGTCGCTGAGCTGAGCTCTCATATTAATGGTCAGTGGTAACAAATGTTTTTCCTGTTCCACCAGGAGCATCCAAGAAAAACATTTTACCCTGGTTTTGCCCAACGCTTTCAAGGACGGTATCATAAATTTGTTTTTGCTCTGAAGAGAACAAAGTGACATGGTCATTTCGCCCGGATCGTAATTTGTCTCAGCGTTATACTTCCTATTTCTACGGTCTTGATGGGGTGATGTTTGGGGAGCTGGTAACTCATATTTGATAGTTCAATCGGCGGTAGAAATGACCACATCTTGAAATAAACTAAGACAGGTGTTCAGCATGCGTTCATTAGTTACTTCGACTTCGTCTCCAGTAGCACGTGTCTCAAAGCCCATAGAAAATCTTCAGACAGATGAATGCGATACTTCTCCGTCACTGACGCTTGCCTCCGCAAGGGTATCATTCCAGTTTTGGTCACCGTCAAGAAGGTGACGTGCTACGCAGGCTGCGCGGTAAGTGGGATACTCCACACCATCAAATGTCCTCCGAAAAGCGAAATACGTTGGGCCTCGGACCGTGTGAAGTAACAACCGCAGACAATAGCTTTCGCCATTATTTGGATGCACTGTAACATTGTATTTTTTGTAGTCTGGTCTGAAAATGGTCATAATGCCATCTAGTTCATCACAGCCGTACTAAGACAACATTGTCAATGTATTCCATACCACGCATATTTGGATTACATAATTTATAAAAAGCTTTAATTTGTATAAAGACAAAATTTTAATAATTACAAATTAAATATTAAAATATTAATTGAATATAATCGAGAAGACATATATAAAATACTATTCGGTAAATTTCATCAGCATTGTTACTGACAGTTTAAAAGACGTGGATCCATGGCCGGTAAAGCATTGACCTTTATATATGGACTGTCCATACCTACAGAATTGGCGTGTTTGCCTACGAAAATTTAGGCGATTACAATGGCCCCCTTTCATAGGGTTGTTTTGATAAATATCGATATCATCTTCTAATACATGAGCGGGTAATATCAATATTTTATCAACACGAATTCTTATTCTTTTTAAGTATGTATGCTTATTCTTAGTAAAATCCAATCACTAAATTAGAGTTGAGTATAATTGTAATAATTATGATGTAGTAATAAAATGTACCCTGTAATTTGCATGCAAATTAAATGGTGAAATATAAAAGAAAGCTATATTACATACTGAAGATCTTATGTACCTACTATACTTTTAGCAAATAAATAAATTAATTCATTCAAATGATCTCATTGATTACCAGCAGCTTGCGAAAGGTTCTCATCTCAACCAGAACTAGAGCTAAAAATTGCAAATTGACAACATTTAAAATTTGACACGACCCTAAAAGAAAAATACCGTTTCTTTATTTTTCTTTTCTGAGTATATATATTTATATTTTATATTTTTTGTATTTTTTTATTTCTAAATTCTGTGAAAAAAAAAATAAAACGGAAAAACATGTGAAGACGTCACTTATATGGTGGAATGAAGTAGTTACCATTGCCTATCTTTAGATGAAAACATTATTGTTACATAATAGTAGCCTAAATATTGGCCAGGCTTAGTATCTATACACGTATACACCACAAAAAGTTTCATTCGAATCCGTCCAGTATCTTCCGACATTAGCCTGGACAAAGGGACAAACAGACAAACAGACAAACCGACAAACAGACAGACAGACAAAATAATTAAAAATGATTGAAAAGTGTTCTAATACTATTTTACTGTTTTATTATAAGTATAGATAACAATAATGGGGTTGCACCGAGAGTGTTTGCATGGCGCAATGGGCAGGTTGGCGCGCAGCCAGCCATTGCGCCCTTATACGTGAGGGGTTTTACTGATATAACTAAGTATGTAGTACGATGGGGATGATCTTTTTTTTTTGTAATGAAAGTGGCAAACAAGCATGCAGTTCACATTGATGTTAAGTGATGACTGCAGCTTATAGACACCCACACAATGACCAGGGGTCAAAATGCAGATGCGCTGCCACTCCTGAGGCATTAGGTGTTATGCCCCTGTGCCGGAAATTACAGGGCCGTACATTACCACCTGACCGGAACACGATAGTGCTGAACACTTCCATTTAGAGGCAAGTATATTAGGTAATGCGGTGGTGCCTACGCCCGCGAGCTCCGTCACTGGAGATCTACCACCAGTCAAATCTATGATGATGATATCTGGTGATCGTTAATACTGATCTTTGTGCCTATCTCAGATACCAGCTGCCCACAATATTGTGGTTTTATTTCTTTATATTGTATATGTACCGAATTATTTATAACTACAGTAATACCCCGGACTTACGCGATTCATCTTTCCGGGGTTCACATTTGCATTTATAAATTCTAAGTTGAAATTACTCATTTTTTCGTCTTTTGGATGACATAATCAATAATGTTTACTTACTCGAGCTTCTTAGGGAGGGAATCTGGTGAATGAATGAATGAATGAATACACTTTATTGTACACCAGAAAATTTATAACAAATATTATACAAAATAGCAATTAGTACGAAAGGCGGCCTTATCGCAAAGCTGCAATTTCTTCCAGACAACCTTCGGGTCAGGAATAATAAAAAAAGAAAATTTTACGTCGGTAGGGTGTACCAATCACACAAATAATTATAAATATAACAAACTAAACTAAAGTGGTAATGACCATTTGACAGAAGGCAAAAAAAATACTTAAAAAGTTGGGGTTCAGGGAGATTAAGATAAGGGGATAGCAAGTAAGGAGTTAGAGAGATAAGTAGTATTCTTTGACTTTATTTTTGGTGATTGGTAATACAGGTCTTTGTGCCTATCTCAGACATCAACTGCCCTATTGTATTTTTATTTCTTTATATTCAGTAATCAGTATGTACCTAAAATATATATGTAACAAAATCATGTATTGTGGGATGAAATAAATATCATTATCACTAGGATAATACAGAGTATTTGCATCACGCAACGGGCAGTTTAGCGCGTTGCCAACCATTGCACCTCACAGCCTACTTATTCCACCTTTCCAGTTATTACCTACTAGGGATTAGTATTAGAAGATTGAAAGATTTCTTTACGTTTAAATAAGTAAAAGGTTGGCGTCGGGATGTGACGACCCCATCGCCCGCTAGCGGAAGAATTCTCTTCTAGTGGAGGGAATTCTTCCTCTGGTGCAGTCAGTCAACCGAACAATGACGGTCAAACCATGGCGGTAGGAGTATCCGGGATGGGCAGCAGCGTCCCGTGATAAAATTGCCGCCACTGCGATCGCCAACCCGCTTGCCAAGCGTGGCGATTATGGCGAATCACCCCAAATGATTGACACCAATACACAACGGCCCCTAGTCCCCGGTAGCTTCGCTATTCCTGACCATGGTGGTACCGGTCATGGTAACGGTGGGGCAGGGGGTGCTAAGAATCACCGGGAGATGCCAGGGTACCACACCCGACGACAACTGGCCCTGGCAACATACAACGTACGGACGCTGCGGACTGACGAGAAAGTCATGGAACTGGAGGAAGAATTGAGCGGGTTACGGTGGCACATTGTAGGGTTATCGGAAGTCCGAAGACAGGGGGAGGACTCGATAACCCTCAAGTCTGGTAACCTGCTCTATTTCCGGGAGGGCGACCAACTGTCCCAAGGTGGTGTCGGGTTTATCGTCCACAAGTCCCTCGTGAACAACGTTGTCAAGATCGAGAGTGTGTCGTCGAGAGTGGCGTACCTTATACTCAGAATAACCAAACGGTATTCGCTGAAGGTCATACAGGTCTACGCCCCAACCTCCGCACACTCCGATGATGAGGTAGAAACTATGTATGAGGACATTTCCAGAGCCATACATAGTTCGAAGACCCACTACAACGTTGTCATGGGGGATTTCAACGCGAAATTGGGCGTTCGAGGTGATCATGAGCTGAAAGTGGGACGATTTGGATATGGGCGACCAGGCCAGACTCTGGCTGACTTCATGGAGAAGGAGAGCCTCTTCATGATGAACTCTTTCTTCAAGAAGCGGGAGTGCCGGAAGTGGACCTGGATCAGTCCTGATGGTGCGACTAAAAATGAGATAGACTTCATTATGTCCACGAGGCGGCATATATTCAGTGATGTCTCTGTGATCAATTCGGTAAAAACCGGGAGTGATCACCGATTGGTAAGAGGCACACTGAATATAAAAGTCAAGATCGAAAGATCCAGACTAATGAAGTCTACGCTCCGCCCAGCACCTGCCCAAATCCAAAACCCCGAGAGCTTTCAACTCGAGCTACAAAATCGCTTCGAATGCCTGAGTGAGTGCGTAGATGTGGACGATTACAATAACAGGTTAGTGGAAACTGTCCGTACGGCGGGCTCTAAGTTTTTCAAGACCCGTCCTACGGATAAAACCAAAAACATCTCCAGCCCAACTCTCAAGCTCATGGAGGAGAGGCGCGGTATGGTTCTGAAGTCCTCTGAAGATGCTTTAGTGTACAGGCGGCTCAACAGACAGATCTCGAAGTCATTGACTCGCGACCTTCGGCACTTTAATACTGATAGTATTAAAGCAGCCATAGAGCGGCACAAGGGCTCTAAAGTGTTCGCCAAAGATCTGTCCTTAGGGCAAAGCCGTCTCACTAAGCTGAAGACAGAGGACAACAGAATCGTATCGTCGAAACCTGAGCTTGCAGAAGAGATCGAACGGTTTTACGGACAGTTATACACGTCAGCACGACCACCTGTTAACAGTCCAGCAGCAGATCCTAGAGCCGGACTGACCCGACACTACACCGAAGATATCCCGGACGTCAGTCTAGACGAGATTAGCACGGCTCTCAAACAGCTCAAAAACAACAGGGCGCCGGGTGATGACGGAATCACTGCTGAACTCCTGAAAGCGGGCGGAAGGCCAGTATTAGAAGCTCTTCAGTTGATGTTCAATTCCGTCATATCCGAGGGAAAAACGCCACAGGCGTGGCACAGAAGTGTGGTGGTACTGTTCTTTAAGAAAGGCGACAATACCCTTCTTAAAAATTATAGGCCCATCGCACTTCTATGTCACGTTTACAAGCTGTTTTTGAGAGTGGTTACGAACCGTCTATCTCGCAGACTCGACGACTTCCAGCCTCCCGAACAAGCCGGGTTCCGTAAAGGTTTTAGCACCATAGACCACATACACACGCTGCGGCAGGTTATACAGAAGACAGAAGAGTATAACCAGCCCCTCTGTCTAGCGTTTGTGGACTATGAGAAAGCCTTCGATTCGGTCGAGATTTGGGCTGTGCTACAGTCACTCCAGAGGTGCCAAGTCGACTACCGATACATCGAGGTGCTAAGGAGCTTGTACGAAAACGCCACTATGTCGGTTCGCCTTCAGGACCAGAACTCGAAACCTATCCAACTGCAGCGAGGTGTGAGACAGGGAGATGTCATATCTCCGAAACTGTTCACCGCTGCATTGGAAGATGTCTTCAAGCTTCTGGACTGGAACGGACTCGGCATCAACATTAACGGCGTGTACATCTCCCACCTCCGATTTGCGGATGATATCGTAGTCATGGCTGAGACCCTGGAAGACCTTGGCACAATGTTCAATGGCCTCAGTAGGGCCTCCCAACAAGTGGGCCTTAAAATGAACATGGACAAGACGAAGATTATGTCGAATGTCCTTGTTACGCCCACTCCTGTTATGGTCGAGGGTACTACACTCGAAGTTGTTGACGATTACGTATACCTGGGACAAACGGTCCAGTTAGGTAGATCCAACTTCGAGAAAGAGGTCAATCGCCGAATCCAACTCGGATGGGCAGCGTTCGAGAAGCTGCGTTATATCTTCTCGTCCAATTTACCGCAGTGTCTGAAGAAGAAGGTCTTTGACCAGTGTGTGTTGCCAGTGATGACATACGGAACAGAAACGTGGTCGCTCACTATGGGCCTCATAAGAAGGCTCAAGGTCACTCAGAGAGCGATGGAGAGGGCTATGCTCGGAGTTACTCTGCGAGATCGAATCAGAAATGAGGAGATCCGCATGAGGACCAAAGTAACCGACATAGCCCATCGAATAGCGAAACTCAAGTGGCAGTGGGCAGGGCACATAGCTCGCAGAACTGATGGCCGTTGGGGCAGAAGAGTTCTAGAGTGGCGACCGCGTACCGGAAGACGAAGCGTAGGCAGGCCCCCCACGAGGTGGACCGACGACCTGGTGAAGGTCGCGGGCAATCGTTGGATGAGGGCGGCCCAGGACCGTTCGTTGTGGCATTCTTTGGGGGAGGCCTTTGTCCAGCAGTGGACGTCTTTTGGCTGAAATGATGATGATGATGAAGTAAAAGGTACTGAATTTGAGACTGCACGTTTGTATTACCTGAAGGGCCAAACAGAGTTGAGCATAAATTCAGGCATACGCTACATATACGATGCGAAAGAATCAACTTCAGATGGAGTTCAGGTAGTCATCTTGCCATTCTACTCTGATACCATAAATAAAGTTAAAAAGTACTGTGTAGAACTATGGAAGGAGTTGTTTGACCTACGTTCCCGTGAATATGGCATCTGGTATAGAACAATACAGCCGGAACCGTTGAGGTCTCCATGGATGACCGAGTGTGCCCTGTCCAGGAAAAAACTTGTCACAATGATAAGACTTCGCTCCGGATATGTGCCATTTAATAAGTTTAAATTCTTAATGAATCAATCTGATACCCCTAATTGTAGTATATGTGGTAAAGTGGAAGACGTATACCATATTTTGGTTGAATGTGTTTGGGGTGAGGCTCATCGCAGGGCTTCATTAGAAATAGGACATTGCAACAGTGTTCTGGCAGATCCTACTACGGATGACGCCAGAATACTGTTGCAACTATATCAATTGTCAATGACCTAATGTTGAATATTTTTTTTTTAAATGAAGAATGTAATTAATGTGAACGTGTAGAGCGTCATGGTCTTTGACCAAGCTCTTTAAACGGAGAATTAAAAAAAAAACGTATACGATTTGTCATTTTACATTTCTACGTCACGATATCACCGGAGACATTACCAAAATCCAAGAAAATATTATGTCCAAAAAAATATTAGGTTCGTGCATTGTTCTCTTTTGGTCTACGAATAAGAAATGCTATACAAGAGTAATCAAACACAAAAGGTGGCACCGCATGTTTGACAAGCAACATTTTTAAAACGTACCGAAAACTGCAGGTATTTGTCAAAAGTGGTTTATACTGTACACGGCGGTACGTACCTAATTTTCTCGTTTGAACACGGGTCTATAGTGAAAGTGGGGCTATTTGAAATAACATTAAAGTGACCTCACCATTATTGACTTAGATTTTAGTGTATTTAAAACCCACTAAGCACCATATTGTCTAATAATGATGGGGGATATAAACAGTGCTAGTATGGCGTAGATCGGTTGGCGCTCAGCCAGATGCAGTTCCACTAACGATCTATTGCACTTTCTGAGCTACTCCTACCGGGGAATGAGGTCGAAGAATGAAGGGTTTTAACAGCTATTATTAGAAATGTTTTTGTAAAAAACCTGTTATAAAAAAAATTAAATACGGCTTACACTCACAAACCCGTGAGCCTCGGTTACAACGTTCGTTACACACTCATGGACTAAAAGGTTCTTCGAAAATATCGTCTGTAATATCGCACACCTAGATCAAAACAACTCAAAAATCATCAATTTTGAGTTATGCTTGTATTCTAATGTTCGGTGATCATATGCATCCAACATGACTGGTTCAATAAAAGCTTGTAAAGTTGTTAATAATAATAATGGCAACCCATTATACGTCCCACTGCTGGGCACGAGTCTTTCCCCTTTTCGGGGGGAGGCCTGGAGCTTACTCCACCACGCTGATCCAATGCGGATTGGTGGAGGTGGGTGGGTTAGTGGCCAACCCGCAATCAACTTACAGTACCCAACAAGAAATATTGCACATCGAGCCTACGAAAGAGACAATCGGCTAGTTTCGACTTCGAAGAGCGTTATCTCTGCTGCACACTGCCTACGTAAGCACTGATGTACTTATGAGGAATGGATTCTTCTTTTTATTCTATGAAGGAATTGGAAGATTTGATGTATAAAATCGGTTAAATTTTAATTTCATTTAATTTGAATATTTTAATTTGATTATTATTAATAGGTACCTACACCTTTTGCTTAATAAGATTTTTTTATTATTATACGTCATTTGCTATAGGTAGCTTGTAAACTGACAATGCAAAAGTGACCTTGTAAACCAATCTATAAATAGAAAAATCAATTGCTGTTCGTTAGTCTCGCTAAAACTCGAGAACGGGTGTACCGATTTGGGTAATTTTGGTGTTGAATGATTTTTCGAAGTCCAGGGAAGGTTTAAAAGGTAAGAAAGTATGAAGAAATTGAAGGGATTTTTCCATACAAATAGTTTGTGTCTATCAAACCTTTGACACATTATTTCATTGTGAGGTAATACGAAGTTTGCCGGGACAGCTAGTTCGAAATAAAATATTTGAGTGTGAGTTTTGAGTTTCTTAACAAGAAGGAAAATATATTGCGCATTATTTAGAATTTCAAGCTAAGAAATGAATTTAAGATTTGAATGTGAAATATCCACTTGTTACCTAATCCATTGGCCATACATCACAGTCTAACAGGAACATAGCACGGATGGGTAAATTATACAGTGGTTGCATACGTTCTCGAGACTACATTTCTAGAAGTCTAGACTAGACGACGCTGTGTCTAGGCTACTGGAGCGAACAGCAATTATCCATTTGGAAATAAGGAACTGTGCAGTTTAATGGATATCATTTAATGTGTTAAATTGGTCGTATTGGAGATTTATTATTCGATCGGGAAAGGTAATTATTAATTTGAAAACCAGCCAAGTGCAAATCAGCGTTTTGTTCACAGCGTACAATTAACAAATTACCCATGTAATTATAAATACATAGCTTTTATATATAATTTATATTCCTGTAATTTATAGGTTGACCATTGTTAACCTTTTTGTTAAATTTTGTAAATTTACTACAACAAGTAAATTAAATAAGAAGAAGAAGAAAGAAGGCGGCGGAACAGCTGAACGCGACAAATCAGCACTGTACTCTATCCACAGCACTCGCATGCAGTTCACGTTGATTTTAAGAAATGACTGCAGCTTATAAAGTCTATAAATACCCACACAAAGGCCAAGGTCAAAATGCAGATGAGTTACCACTCCTGAGGCCTAAGGTGTTATGCCTCTGTGCCGGAAATTACAAGGCCGTACAAACAAAAACATTTGTCTTCATTTTCTATTCGTATGTCGCGAAACAGAATAGACGCGGAAAGCTGAACGGATGCGTACGTGTCTACATACTAAATGTTTGTTTTCTATGGACACAAGCTGAATTGAGCTGAATAAGTGTGATTACTCCCTTAACCATATGGAAGCGGTCACATGTCCACGGCGTGGCGACCGGTGAAGTGCTGTGGACTTGGGAAGTGTATAAGATTGGTCCGGTGCCTACATAGAACAACACCGGAGGGGAGTAGCCATATGCAGGCTTTCCCCTCTGTCAAAGTACAAGCCCAAATGGGCCTATACCTGTCGCCTAGATGTTTAAATGTGTGCATGAAATTGTTTCTGTATTTTGTTAAAGTCAAGGTGTGAGTTTCGTAGTAATAGACCATTTTTGTAGTGTGCGTGTGTGTCGCACACATTTCCGCCCGCCGCGAACGGTAGCCCGTGTCGCTCTATGGGTGCCTACTTCATGGAAGGCAGAGTTGGACTCTTACCTCAGTATTAGGCTCAACCGCCGCTTTAGGATCTTTTATTTTTTAAATTCGCAAAATTATTAGATAAATATAGTTTACTTTAGTTGTAATTTTTTATTTGTAAATTATAGATAAAAAAAATATTGAGGTTAGAATATATTGTACTTTTTTCTCATTATTGTGATATTCGCAAAATGATTTGTCTTATAAACAAAAGGTACTTATTAAGTCACGGTTAGAATCTCAAATATATTTTATTAATAATTCAAAGATGAAAAGGTTTGAAGTTTCTCAATGAAAAAGGTGAAAATTGACAATTCTTCTCCATTACCGAAACTATTGGGTCTTAAAATGTACCGAAAGTATGAAGTTTTTTTTTTATGTAGTGAAGGTGGCAAACAAGCCTGCAGCTCACATTGATGTTAAGTGGTGACTGCAGCCTATAGACATCTACACAAAAACCAGAGGTCAAAATGCAGATGCGTTGCCGCCCCTGAGACCTAAGTTGTTTCTGTGATAGTTATTACGCGGCCATACATTACCATCTAACCGGAACACGATAATGCTGAACACTACCATTTAGCGGTAGATAAATTAGGTAATGCCACGGAATAGATAAATAAGGATGGAAAGGCCTTTGCTTCAATTTAGTATTAGAACCAGTGTCGCCGCTTTTCGCCCACCGTGCAATTTCTTACACAAATGTAACACTATATCGACAATCACCCACACATTAATCCTCAGGCACCTATTCGTTTGCGTAAGTTTGCATACTAAGATGTAACGCCCGTAGGCAATAAACACTCGCACGCACACAACAATATACTCACCAATAAACTAATCGAAGTGTAGCGGACGCATTACATGCTGTACATTGCAAGCGAATACAGTAATAGCGTTAATTGAGCGAGTGCTTAACGAGCAATGTATTCGCTAGCAGTAACGTTTAAATAATGCAGTTTAAGTTCGAATATTCATATTACTTTGTATATTTATATGTTTTTTACAAGTATTATAACAATAAATGTTATTTGTGACTTACCGATGAAAAGATATACCTCCTCGCTTTATACTTGAGGTCTGACATTTCATATTACATGTTAAAATTTGGCACTACATGGTATTTTACCAAGAGATGCGTCGTTCAAAGCAGTCTACACGACACTACGAGCGGCGAACGAATGGATCTGCCGAACTGTGTGTGTTCACGCATAGTTGCCGTACGCTTGCCACACCCACATTACCATTCCATCTTTATTTATCTATTCCGTGGGTAATGCAGTGGTGCCTACATCCTCGAACTCCTGCACTGAAACTCTGCCACCATTAAAATAGTACAATCTATACAAAATTATAAAATTGGAGTGTCTGTTTGTAATATAAAAACAATCGCTTTTTACTAAATACATATGTATGTATACACGGTACATATACCAAAATATTTTTTTTTACAATTTTTGTCTGTCTGTCTGTTTGTCTGTCTGTTTGGCGGGGCTAATCTTGGGAACGGCAGAACCAATTTTGACGTGACTTTCACTGACGGATAGCTGATGTAATAAGGCGTAACTTAGGCTACTTTTATACTAGCTGCGCCCACGACTTCGTCCGGGTAGATACTGAACAATCATAAATTCTCACGCAAGCGAAGTCGCAGGCACATCTAGTATAAAATATAAAGCACGCATGGTCCCACGGCTGGTATAGATCGGAAGCGATCTACTCGGTTAAGCGATACGGGCGTGGACATGCGTGTGATGGATGACCGCTAGTGGCAAATTAAAATTCGCGTTTCGTTTTCTTCGGGCACGTTAAGCCGTCGGTCCCGGTTGCTATCGATAGATAGCAGTCGTTAAACCTTATCGGAGGCCTTATGGGCGGTTTGAAAACATCCGACAGCGGGTTGGCCACTAACCCTTTTACTCGTATATCCATCAACTCGATTTGGAGCAACGTGGTGGAGTAAGCTCCAGGCCTCTTCCCAAGAAGGGGAGACACTCGTGCCCAGCAGTGGAACGTATCAAGGGTCGCTATTAGAATTATTATATTAATATAAAATATATATTATGTAGTTTTTCACCTGTAGATAAAAGGAAATATTTCTTTATATCTCTTTAGTCTTTAAGTAGTTTACTCGTTTATCTTAATGCGGAAAAGCGTGGCAAAAACACAAAAGAAGATTTTTTTCTGTAAGCGGTATCTTTTGTACATTTTCCCTTTGTTCTATTTGTTGTAATATTTTCTTTGAATACGGTCCATATAAATGTGTTTAATAAAACGCGATTGGTACTTGGTTGATTTGGCTAAATACTATTTTTTACTGGTAGTACAGCTTCAGTGACGGAGCTCGCGGGCGTAGCTAGTGCTTGCTGCTAACTGCTCAGTAGTAGTAGTGCTGTAAATTGAGCACTATCGTGTTCCGGTCAGGTGATAATGTACGGCCCTTTAATTTCCGGCACAGAGGCATAAGACCTTAGGCCTCAGGAGTGGTAACGCATCTGCATTTTGACCTTGGTCTTTGTGTAGGTGTCTATAGGCTGCAGTCATCACTTAACATCAATGTGAACTGCACGCCTGTTTGCCACTTCCATTACATAAAAAAAACCAAACTACTGCCATACTCGTATCGCAATTAAAACACAATTGTACGTTGAACGCCGGCCAAAATAGCTCTGCGTGCATATCTCAAGATATACGTCGATACCGCGATAGGATAAATCCGATTGTATTGGTGTGGCGCCAAAAGCCTCAGCCAAAAATGTTATCTCCGAATACTGCCTTTACAATGATTTTCAGTAAAGATCTTTTTCAAAAATGGGATAGTTATATTGATATTGTTGGAGCCTTTGTCTGTCTGTCTGTTTGTCTGTCTGTCTGTTTGGCGGGGCTAATCTTGGGAACGGCAGAACCAATTTTGACGTGACTTTCACTGACAGATAGCTAGGATAGGATAGGAGCCAGTGGCGGATTTACAAATTTGCCGCCGGTAGGCTATAAAATGTTTACCGCCCCTATATTTTGATATCGTAGTCCACAATCATATCCATTATATTTTCTATCAATAAAATTCCAACTTAATGAAATTAAAGAAAAAATGGAAAGAAAAATTTGACTTCGGGCAGGAATCGAACCTGCGACCTCAGGATAACCAGTCCATAGTTCACTCGCTTGTGTTATTGCTAAAAATAAATGGTACAATTATTAAGGGAACAGCGACATCTTAACGATATTGTATAAACTGCAAAATCTATCATATCCGTTGTATAGCTATTTTTTTTTTTTTTTTTTTTTTATGTAATAAAAGCAGCAAACAAGCATGCAGTTTACATTGATGTTAAGTGATGACTGCAGCCTATAGACACCCAGACACCCACACAATGACCAGAGGTCAAAATGCAGATGCGCTGCCACTCCTGAGGCATTAGGTGTTATGCCTCTGTGCCAGAAATTACAGAGCCGTACATTACCACCTGACCGGAACACGATAGTGCTGAACACTACCATTTAGCGGCAAGTATATTAGGTAATGCGGTGGTGCCTACGCCCGCGAGCTCCGTCACTGGAGCTCTACCACCAGTAAAATACGGTAAATACCAGTATGTTTACTACTAACTTTATGTTTTAAGCTTCATCGTCCTCTTTACATTAACTTTTTTTATGGTAAGAATCATTGAGTACTATGATCTGAGCCTTAATAATTTTAACAGTAATTTTGTAAATAGAAATTAAAAAATATTAACTAAATCTGCCGCCCTAGGCTCCAGCCTACTCAGCCTGCTGGTAAATCCGCCCCTGGTTGGAGCTTAAATTGACTGGTATTGTTTATTTTTGTCAATTTTTTTCTTTCTCAACTATGATGAAAGAAAAAATAGATTTCTGATATCAGCATGTATGTATATTCATCTGCCTCCGCAGTACTCTCTACAAATATAAGGCACTTATAGTATACAGCATTTTCCACCAATCCGCATTCGAGTAGCATGGTGGAGAGACTCATGCCCAGCAGTGGGACGTATCAAGGCCAGCCATTATTATTATATTTTATTATACAGCATTATAAATAGTCAGTATTTACTCTTGGCTAAGTTAATAATATCAGATGAAATGGTATCAAACATTTTATAGCGTATCTCGAAAGTCAGTTGTGAAATTATCAACAGGCATGAAATTTCAGGTCAAACCTAGTTGCCGCTATATGGTAGTGTTCACTACTATCGTGTTCCGGTCAGGTGGAAATGTACGGCCCTGTAATTTCCGGCAAAGAGGCATAACACCTTAGGCCTCTGGAGTGGCATCGCTCAAAATGCAGATCCTCCGGTCATTGTGTGGGTGTCATAGACTGCAGTCATCACTTAACATCACAATGTGAACTGCATGCTAGTTTGCCACATTTCGTACAAAAAAAACCATCATGTTGAGAGTGTTAGATGGTTATAACTATCACAAAGGATATATAAACAGGATAATAACAACATGATCGTATAAAGTAATTCCTTCTTTTGCTTTAAAGATACGGGACCCTAAAATGAGTTCTTTAAATCAGAGGATTGGTAAATATCAGAATCAGATAGTACGAGTAACATTTAGGATGACAAGTAAAATAAATCAAAGTATACCTATAGTAACATGTTTATTTTCTTTAGACTGTGCCCATAGTGTTTATTGTAATACTATGCAGAAGTTTCTATTATGATAATGCGGTACAAGGATCTTAGTTTCTGACGTGTCAATAATCTCGATTCGATGCCGATCAACAATGCGAGCTTAGAACACAAAGTTTTCGTCTATAAATTCAACAGGAGATTATAACACTTTCGATTGGTAAGCTTGTCTCGCGAAATTTCAACAAGGTAAACCGGTTGAAGTTTCAACAAGTAATGAGTTGGCGTCTTTGAAGTTGGCGTTGATCGGGAGCCTTCGGTAATCTTGCGGGAAAATGTTTGGGCTTTGCTCTCAAATATTAATTCCAAAATATTGGGAAATTGATAGAAGTGTAATCTTATAGTTGATAACAAACACTAAAACTCCTGTACAAGGCACGTACTATCTTGGATTTGGGGTGGGCCGCCCTTACCATTTTGGGGTAAATAAAATATTCTGCAACCGATTCTTGTACCTAAAAAATCGACACAAAAAAAATCATCATAATTGGTTAAGCCGTCTCGGAGGCTTTTTATACTTTCGGATTTTTACTAACATTCTGACACCCTGTTTAACTGCCTCAGTAGCCTAGTGGAAGCAGGCCACTGCTACTGCGCTGGAGGTCCTGGGTTCGATTCCCAGGTCGGGGACTATCAGAGATAACGGTTTAAACTCTGGTTCTATTGGGATTTTTCCATTTTCTGGAAGTATTCCATTACCTCGGAGTTTTGTAATGTGCCCGGAGATGGCAACAGGCTCGCCACCTGTTACATGGGTAAAAAACGTAACCGGCTAGTCGAGGGTGTTTGCATGTATGCTTGAATGCATGCATTTACCTCTGCCTACCCCTTCGGGGATTACAGACGTGTAATTACGTACGTTTTTTGTGACACCCTCATCATAAACTGTGGTCGCCGATTGCCCGGTGAAGTAGACTAGTCCGTCGTATAAGAAAACCGGACAAGTGCGAGTTCGACTCGCGTGGTGAGGGTTCCGTAATTTAAATAAATATTTTCGAAAATATTACAGATTTAAAATGCAGGGACATAGCGGTTACGGTGATACCGGCAGGGGGGGTTATATTATTAAGAATTTTCGATTTAATTTGAATACTCAGACTTCTTATAGGTTTTCCGGTAATCTATAGGCAAAGAACTATTTTCCACATTTTTTCAAAATTTTAAGTTCAGTAGTTTCGGAGATATGGGGGGGGGGGAATGGTCAATTTTCGTCGTTTTTCTTAAATAACTTCAAATTTGTTTATGCAAAAATTATTAAAAAAATATATCTGAGCTGCTGACAACAACCTCGTTCATTTGATATGTCACACGACACAGTTTACGATTTTTTTTTTAATTTTCCCCGAAAGTAGCCCCCGTGTTTAAAATTTATTATTTTACTTGACGTGTTCATCTTTGGGTCACCAATTTACATATTTTATATTCATCAATTTCAACTCAATCGGTAGAGTAGTTTCGGAGCAAATTGGCTGTGACAGACAGACAGACAGACAGACGCACGAGTGATCCTATAAGGGTTCCTTTTTTCCTTTTAAGGTACGGAACCCTAAAAACCAGACGATGAGCCTATTTTATCAAAATGCCACTGAGAATTCATGCAACTGAAAGGAAACTTGCTATCATTAAATTCTACTATAAAACATCTCAAGTAGCTAGCTAGAAAGGCAATATTCACCTACTACTTAATACGATGTCAAAGGCTTGAGTCAACTTATTGATTTCCTTGAAATTTGCTATCAAAAGTATATCCTCCAACGTAGCTCATACGGTCGAACGTTTCCATTCGAGTCTTCAATCTTCATGAGCCGGCTGGCATGTGGTCGGTGCATTGAGCATGAAAAGCGCGCCAAGTTCCGGACATTCCAAACTGTGAATTCGGTACCTCGCAAACGTTTAGAAATTCGTCCCAGGTGAAAGCTAGACAAATAAAAGTCCACGAGCCGTTCGGAGCAAACTGTTGCAACGTTTCAATTTTAAACTGATTTTTGAAAAATGACTATTTACATTTCTGTTTGGCAAAAGTCGCTGTTTGTGATGGTGATTATATAGCAGAAGGATTGTTCTAACTAGTTTTTATTCACTTTTGAAAAAAGGTGATAAATAATTAAATATACAGATACAGTAATACCTCAAACTTACGCGATAGACGGGACCAAGGGATAGCAGTGTAAGTCGGGTTCACTTGCTTTTGCTTAAAAATACTAGGTTCAAATAAATATTTTTTGGTGTTTTGGATGACATAATTATAGGTAACTGCCTCGGTAGCCTAGTGGTAGCAGGCCACTACTACTACGCCGAGGTCCTGGGTTCGATTCTCGGGTCGTGGGTTATCAGAGATAATGGTGTACAGCCCTTTATCTCTGGTTCTATTGGGATTTTTCCATTTTCTGGAAATTTCCCAGTACCTCGAAGTTTGGTAATGTGCCCGGAGATGTCAACAGGGTCGCCACCTGTTACATGGGCCAAAACGTAACCGGCGAATCGTGTGTGTTTGCATGTATGATTGAATGCATGCATTTAACTCTGCCTGCCCCTTCGGTGGATTACAGGCTTGAAGTTACGTTATAATTATAGGTAAATCAATAATGTATCCTCGAACTTCTCGTAAACCGAACACTGACCAAGAGGAGCGGGGTATCCGATGCGTGCGGTATGATAAAAAAACCGCACATCTCACGTAAAACGAGGTAGCGTATGTCGGGGTATTACTGTATTTAGTCGATTTTTTATTATACTTAAAAGAAGGGACATCACGTCAATTTTAAAGAAAAAAAAAAAACGGTTAACATATACAGTAATTGCTTTTCTTTTTATTACGAGTAAGTCTGTGTTTGTTGTTTTTTACTCTTTAATGTCGTGTTTAATTTTATAATTTCGAAGTTGACGGACATTTTTTTTTGCAAAAAGGTTTTTATTTTACAAGAAAAACGTTAGATATAATAAAAGCAACTCAATTTGTATATTTAAACACAATTAATACGTGACGTATTAGTAAGTCCGGGCTGTAAGTCGATTGGGAGTCAACTCAAATTTGACCTTTTTAGGCAAACCAAATACTGACGCGGTATACTGATTAGTCAGAGTTTGTGAATTAGGGGTAATGTATACAGAGGTCAGATGGACCTCGGGATCAAAGGGACGCTGACCTCAGTGCTTTACGCTTCTAATTTCACCCTCACTAAACGTGATAGATCAGGTTCATGTTTATGGATTGATAAAAAGGAAAGAGTTGATAAAAAGGGAGGTTAGCAATGACCCTTTACAAATTGACCTGCTTCTAAAATTACTAGTTATTATTTTAAAGAAAATTTGGGATAAAAAATTGCCTTTAGATGGGGGCTTGAATCTGCGACCACTTGAATCTCTAGTCTAGCCGCTCTAATAAGCTACCGTAATCCACATCTGATTGTAGATTTTTTTTTCAGCATTGACTATGGCAATTGTCAAGTGATTTTTTTCTTTCCATTTTTCTTTTAAAATATTTCACTTGCATGTGTTATTTCGAAAAAATAAAATAAAGACAAATTATACTAAAATTATACAGCTGAAAAGCTTGTTGGTTTGCTTGAACGCGCTAATCTCAGGAACATCTGATCAAATTTGAAAAATCTTGCAGTGTTTGATAGCCGATTTATCGAGGAAGGCTATAGGCTATAACATCACTCTAAGATGAATAGGACAGGAACAGGGTAGGTAACAAAGGTAGGTAGGCACCCGCGCGAAGCCGGGGCGGGGCGCTAGTTACTTATAAAAAGAAAATATTTCACACATGGCTCTTTTGGATTAACCTATTATTTTGACCTGACCTTAGAATCAATGAATCTACAAGATTGATAGCAATCGTAAAACCAGCTACTGAAACACATATGTTTGCAGCATTCTTAGATAAATCAGGAATATAAAGAAGAATACTTATTAAAAATATGCAATTACAATACCAGATGGAGCGTCTGTTAAAAAACGTCCCACAATACCCCAGTCGCTCGAAGGTTAAAATCCAAGCTAACCCGCCGACCTAACCCGTTAACACCGCAATATTTCGAAGCACTCCTTCAACTTTATTAAATAGCGTCGCACAATCCCAGTGCGCTTTTAATTACGCCCCGGTCTATTTAATCCGCTCAAGGGCGCACTAATTTCCCCAAACCGGCTCCCATTCAACCCTCTTTCGTTCATTCAACGCTTTTGGAATGAGGCCGGATTATAAATTAAGGCTGTTTGAATACCTGCGGTTCTTGGTTGTTGATTTTTAAAAGTAGTGTTCCCGCTTTCACGTAAGATTTAAAGAACGTTCTTGAACGCCGTGTACAGCCGAGTTTTTATGTTAGATCCTTACGTTAAGTTCATATTTCGTACATTGTTAGGAAAGTCGAAAAGTCGCAGTTACTTTATTTTACGTACCGAGTTCGTTAAGTCGAGACAACAAGTTCAACTCTGCCAAATGATTCATCATCAGACATGATACACAATAAATAATTTATTATAAAAAAAAACAAAAACTCTATGTACACAGTAATAAGAAGTAGAAAAATATTAATAAATATGATAAAATGGACCAAGCACCAAACTAGTACCGCTGGTTAAGCACTGGGAGAAAACGCTGCAATTAATTTATTTGTCTGTTATCTGTCGATCTTGCTCACATTAGCGCTCTGTCTCAGCTTCAAACTGCATTCGAACTGGATAAGCCCCTGGGTCGTGCTGAAGTTATCGGTGCAACTAAGGAACAACAAAATAAACGTGCGGTTGGCCTGGACCTTATACCAGCCGAACTGTTGAAGTACGGCGGTGACGAGTTGCATACGCTTGTCTGGGAACTGTTCGTTCGTATGTGGAAACAAGAACAAATTCCTAAAACTTTTAAGCTGTCCTGCATCAAGTCCCTCTATAAAAATAAAGGTGACCGAGCAGACTGTAATTCGTACCGAGGCATTTCACTCCTTTCAGTCCCCGGTAAGGTATTTGCCAGAATACTACTTAACCGCCGTAGAACTCTTTCTGAAATCATTCTACCAGAAACTCAATTTGGTTTTCGACCAGACAGAGAGACTTGCGAGGCGATCTTTGCAGTTCGACAGCTACAGGAGAAAAGCAGAGAACAAGGGAGGCATCTGTATCTGTGCTTTGTCGATCTGGAAAAGGCCTTTGATTGCGTTCCTCGTGAAGCCCTTTGGATGGTTCTACAAAGGCTAGGATGTACAGAGAAGTTTTTGAGACTTTTGCCACTCTTGCATGACGATATGGAGTGTTGTGTCGTAGCAGAAGGGGAAGAATCGGATTTCTTTCCCGTTACTTGCGGTGTGAAGCAAGGCTGTGTTTTGGCCCCTACTCTGTTCGCTTTATACTTTGCAGTAGTAGTTCGCGAAGTGTTAAAGTTATCTACTGTAGGTGTGCGGCTGCGTTACAGGACAGATGGCAGTCTTTAAATTATCGAGACTGAAGGCTAGCACTAAAGTATCTCTGACACATATTGAAGATATTATGTACGCGGACGTACTGAAGCAGGTAGACAAGTTTCGCTACCTGGAAAGGACAATAACATCAAAGTGTGATCTGGACGCTGAAATCAATAGCCAAATTTGTGCTGCTGCTTCAGCATTTGGTAAATTGTCTTCCAAGGTCTTCTGCTCGCATAACCTGAAGCTGCAGACGAAAGTATTAATTTATATGTCTATCGTGCTGCCATATTTTACTCTGCGGAAACGTGGACACCATACCGGCGCCACATTCGTCAATTGGACCGGTTTCACCTCAGTTGTCTCCGAAAAATTTTAAACATCCACTAGTCTGACCGAGTACGTAATACCGAAGTCTTGAGAATGGCTAATGTAGGTGGCATTGAGTCTTACCTTATTAGAAGGCAACTGAGGTGGTGCGGCCATATGGCACGAATGTCGGAAGAGAGAGTGGCTAAGCGCATTCTTTACTAGGAGCTACAGGAGGGCAAGCGTAAGCATGGCGGACAACTCCTACGATATAAGGATGTGCTTAAACGCCATATGAAACGCTGTGACTTGGATCCGTCTCAGTGGGAAGCTCTTGCATCTAATCGCGGAGAATGGAGGTCAGTAGTTCAGCAAAAAGTTCTTGACTTCGAGATCCGTCGACGCACTGAGTTAGATGTAAAACGCGAAGAACTGAAAGCCCGACCACCAGCGGCAGTCTTTTATAATTATGATAATGGTGTTCTCACGTGCTCCCTTTGTGAGAGGACTTTTGTCAATAAAGGCGGTTATGTCAGTCACATGAAGGCTCATGAGAGGCGCCAATAATGGAAAAACGGTCGCCGTAGCCGAAACCGGCTAGGAGGATATTAGTTTTAGAAAAGACCCATCTTAAAACGTCCGTCTACGGTTGGCCTTAAAACAAAACACTGCATACAGCATTATGAAATAGATCGCTGAAAAAAATGTTGCATGGAGTGGAATTGCGGGCTTCTATTGTTTGTGCAACGTGCCTTGTTAGAGTTGGCTTATGTTTGAAAAGTGTACTTTTATTTCATAAACTATAGTATATAATAGTTAATTTGTGTATTACTGGTGGTAGAGTTCCAAATGTAGGAGTTCGAGGGCGTAAGCACCACCGCATTACCTAATCTATCTGCCGCCAAATGGTTGTGTTCAGCATTATCACGTTCCAGTTAGATGTTAATGTATGGCCCCGTAATAACTATCACAGAGACGTAATAACCTAGGTCTCAGGGGTGAACTTTATTATTAGGGGTAAGGCTCCAGTGATAGAGCTCGCGGGTACCACCGCATTAACTGATCTGGTAATGGTAGTGTTCAGCACTGTCGTGTCCGGTCCGGTGGTAATGTACGGTCTGTTATTGTTTTTAAGCTATTGCATAGCTTCTATCGCGGGCCTTGAGCGCGGGGACCGAATTCAGAAATTCTGTAACGCAAAAAACCGGACGCTCCGGATTAAAATTTTTTAACTCATTTAAAGAAAGTCATGTATAATTTCGCCGTCCGACCTCGTGGGTAGCGTGGCCGAGCGGTCTAGGCGCTGGTTTAAGGCACCAGTCTCTTCGGAGGCGTGGGTTCGAATCCCACCGCTGCCAAGATTGTTTTTGGTCTTTTTTTTAATTGTTTATTTTTCCATTCAATTTTTTAAAAAGTGGTAAATATTAATAGAAAATTATTGTTTCAGTTTTCTATATTTTTTTCTTTTATTTGCATTTTATTTTGTTTTGCATAATTTTAGATAATTATGTAAATGCAATAGCTTTACCGCGGCAGTCCCCGAGTGCCACACGTCTTTTTTTAAAGAATATCATGTAGTGGTGAAACGAGCATGCAGTTCAAATTGAAGGCAAAATAATACTTATCACTGCGAAAAGTTGAGATTTCAATGTAGCTAAGCTATTGTGTCTGTGTTCTTGCAGTAACACACTATCTTCTGACCTTATGAATGGCATGTTTGATTGCCACCATAAAGGTCACAGAACCCCGCGAGTGGTTCACAAGTAACATCGCGTCGTTCACCCGTGGACCACCCTTCGACAACAAGTCAACGCCGTAAAACGAAGTGGCGCTGCTCGGGTGCGAGGTGGCTGTAGTCAGCTATATGTATTGTATTGCTTTTCCAATTCAATCGACGGGTGGTCCACGGGTGAACGACGCGATGTTACTTGTGAACCACTCGCGGACTGCATGCGGTCCACTTGGGAACAGCGAGTCGGCAATGCAAAGTCAACGTAAAAACGTAATATACTTGCCGTTAAATGGTAGTGTTCAGCACTATCGTGTTTCGGTCAGGTGGTAATGTACGGCTCTGTAATTTCCGGCACAGAGGCATAACACCTAATGCCTCAGGAGTGGCAACATCAATGTGAACTGCACGTTTGTTTTACACTTTTATTACATAATAAAAAATAAAAAAAAAAAAAACGCATACATTTCTACATCGCACCACCCGCCGAAGAGAGAAGTTCCACCCGCACAGACTGTATACTTGGAAATGCTCAACAGTCCGATTTGCGCGTTCATTCCTGCCCAAAACGTGCAAATTGTGGAACGAACTTCCCTCAGAGGTGTTCCCCCGGTGCTGCAATATTTTGTAGAGTAGAATATTTTTGAAGAGCCCCTCTTCAAAACTGGCGTCAAAAGAGTCCTTCAGGGCTGGCAGCGCGTTGGCAACTCCCCTGATATTGCAAATGTTCATTGGCGACGGTAACCACTTTCCATCAGGTGGCCCGTCTGCTTGTCTGTCAATCCTTTGACATAAAAAAAAAACGCAAGACAAGCTAGTGGTCATCGAGTGGTCCACTCGCAGACCGCACGTAGACCGTGCGCCGCCCGCGCTTTGACGACGGCTTGCGGTCGAGACGATACGGAGCGGAGTTGATGTAATTATCGCAGGCCGCTCAAGGCGGTCGGGCGCTGGTCGGCTGGCTGTAGTGAAGTATGACCCTAATACTCGTTATACAATTTAAAAAACAACAACAGAATAGCAACAATCTTGTAGTAAGTCCTCGGTCCTAGCGATGCGGCAGATGTCAGACGGCGGGTCTAGATGTAATTATAGAAATGTCACAAAGGCTTTCCCGAGACAAGATGATAATTGGAAACCTGAAATTAGATTGAATTGGAATTACTGTGGGACAATTTTCTACGCTGAGGCTTGAGATTTGATAGCCGAGTCGGGGAGAAAATGTTTATAATTTTTTTTTTTAAGAATATCACACACTGATATTCTCGAATTTTCAAAAGCGCTATTGTGTTCCAGTCAGTTGGTAACGTCACCATCATCACATCATCCGAATCATGTCCACTGCTGTCTCTCCATCTATCATAACCGGATCCACTTGTTGGCCTCAATGTTGGCTAATCACACGCTTTGGCCAATCACCAATGCGTACCGCTCGCCCTAACGTTGGGGCCAATTTTATTTTCTTGAACTACACGTTGGACATGTAGCGTTGGCGCCAACGTTCAGACCAACGTGGATATGACATAATCACCACGCTTGGCATGCGGATTGGCGGTAGTTTTATGGCAGAAAACTGCTGCCCATCTTGCGTTATTGCACTTACAACCGCTCCATTGGAATAGTTTGATCGCAATTATTTGGTTGCTGACTGCAGTAGTGTAAGAACTCTCTTTGAATTCTACCGCTAGTGGGCGATGTGCGTTAGTAATGTACGCCCCCGTAATTTCATAGTTATACCATAGGGGTGGTAACGCATTTGCATCTTCTTCTAATCTGAAAGAAATCTTAGTTTTTATGTAAATGCTTATAAGCTACAGTTTTAACTTACTATAAATGTGAACTGGATGCTTGTTTGCCATTTCATGACATAAAAATACAATCATTTAATTAGAGACGAAAGTAGAGTTACTTAATATTATAAAAGCGAAAGTAGAGTTACTTTCGCATTTATAATATTAAGTAGGGATAGTAGGGTCGTTCTTAGGTATTCGCGAGCTACACTCATTGAAATAAAACTTGTTTTCAGATTTATCTCGCGTATATTAAACTAAAATGATTATCTAAAAATTAAATGATTGTATTTTTATGTCATGAAATGGCAAACATGTCCGTCTGTCTGTCTGTTACCTTTTCACGACCAAACGACTGAACCGATTTTAATGAAATTTGGTACAGAGATAGAGCTGACTTTGAGAAAGAACACAGGCTACTAAATTATTTATAAAACGATATCCACGCAGGCGAAGCCGCGGGCAACAGCTAGTACTAAATAAATATGTGTTTAATTGATTGCGCCAGTAAAAGGCGATCCAGTAATAAAGCCGCCGACTGCACTCCGATCTCGACTATAATGCATCCTTTTGTGCACACAGCAAGAAACCGCTCGTAAGTCGAGCAGATTAGAAGAATTGTTCGGTTGATTGGAAATTTACTGAGTACGATAAGTCCGCATTTGCTATATCTTTGATTAGTTTTGACGTGAAATTGACTGATCAACTGAAGTAAACATGGAATTTTAAATCACTATCCAAAGAACAATGGCGAAAATTTACGTGTAAAAAGTTGGAGCGTCTTTATAAACCATCAACCAACCAAAAGATCGTATTTAAATATTTTTCTACGTTTTTTGAACAAATTATTTAATTTCATAAAGGCTAGGTTAAAAAACAAAAATAAAAAGAATTTAATTGAACGTTATTTATGCGAAATATCGATTCCAAAATCGATGTTGTGTATGAACATATTGCTATATATTGTGTATACTATAACAGATACCAAAAAAGTCATTTTATTTCTATATACTATTACTACTCGTCCGATATAACTAGAATAAATTAATCATAATCATTCCTGAATATGAGGTCTCCAGTTTGACATTCAATTCAATTTAATCAATGTGATTGATATATAATCGATATCGATGCATTTTTAATCTGTCCGCTGTCTGTCATTCAGTGCTAGTGTTATCTGTCACTTCTGTCAGATTCTGTCACTTTTTGCGGTGTATTGTTTTGTATGTGGTGTTTTCTTCGATTATTTAGGATTTTTTAGAATTTTAGGTCTGTTTGTGGACTAATAGATATTGCTCTTCTTGTGTATGATTGTTGGAAGCAGCCGATTTTTCCGAAAGAGACCGATTTTGCTTCACAACTTGATATCAGTAACAAAACCTATAAAACTTTAAAACTTATATATAATTTTTTCCTGGCCGTTTTGAGGAAAAAACTGTATATCACGCAACTCAGGAATTGATGTTTAATAATAAGCAATATTATTGAGCTGAAGACGGTGAGTATTTCACTGACATAAAAACATGTATGGGAGTTCGCCATTGTTCTTAATGGAGTCCCTAATTCATTGTAAGGATAATTTTCTAGCGAATTAAAAACGACCTCAAGTTAATAAAAGTGAACCTTCTTCAGCCTTCTCTTGGGCTAGTGGGTCCCATTTACAGTTCAGTACTTATTAATTAGCTAAAAAGCTAAAAATAGCCACTTATTGGTGGTAGTACCACCAATAAGTGGCTATTTTTATCTTCCAGAACAACACTGCACGTAGATCATAAATTAACTACTCTGGGGTTGTTTCCACCGACAGTCACGTCCCATTCGTTTTAGGAGCCACTTCATTGTAAAATATAGCCTCGGAGTTTAAAGTCGCAAGACTTTCCTACACCGTTCCACCCACGGAAGAGAGAGGTTCCACCCGCACATATCCGATACTTGTAACTGCCCAACAGTCCGATTCACGTGATCATTTTAGCCCAGAACGTAAAAATTGTGGAACTAATTTCCCGTGTCTCTTTAGTTCTACAATATTCATCAAAACTGGCACCAAAAGAATCCTTCAGCGCTGGCAGCGCCTTGGCAACTTCCCCGGTGTTACTTACTAGCCACTTTCCATCAGGTGGTCCGTCTGCTTGCATGTCAAGATTTTGACATAGTAAAAATGAATCAGTGATTACAGGATCATGGATGAGTTGAGTACACTATCCAACAAAAAATATTACACATCGACTTTAGGAAGGAGACTTCGGCTTATTTCGGGTCTGTAGAGCGTTATCTCTTTCGCACATTACCTATGTGACGTTTGTCCACCATTTTGATCAAGTTTTGACCAATACCGGATTATCAGTGCTTACGTAGGCTGTGTGTAGAAGAGATAACGCTTTACGAAGTCGAAACAAGTCGATTGTCACTTTCATAGGCTCCACGTAGAATATTTATTAATGAGCACTGTAAATTGTGTTCCGTGATCTCGTCCTCACTTATGTACTATGTAGTATGCACCTTGTACTACTGCGCTGTCACAGTATTCAAAGGCCTTAGCCCTTAAAAAATAAAAAATAAATATAGTTTCTTTTTAGTCTGTGGTCATCGTCCCACCCCGCCAAAAGCACCTGTCAAATATCAATGTCATTGTACTTTTTTGTGCGTTGCGCTGTCCACGTGCTTTTGCAACTATTGCAAGATTTTAAAAACAAAATGGTAAGGAGACAACGCAAATCCAGCGATGATATAGAGATGCGCTTAGATCGATTGGAAAAATTATTAACGAGACAGAATCGGCGTCGTCGTATCAACAGTGTTAGCACAAGTGAGTTTATATAAGTATTATTTGACCAAATTTATTACCTTTGATATGAAAGTGTCCTCTTCTTTTGCTCAATAATTTAATCGATCCAAGTTTACCACTATCAGTTCTTCAGTGTCGTTCAGCAAAACAGTCAGCACGTAGCTCACAAATCAGCTTGCGTAGGGTCGCGTCCGCCGTGAGTAAGGCGAGGCACGTCTCGCTCGCAAAAGCCACTCCATCGTGAAATATAGCGGCGGAGTCAAAGGCCTCGGGCAATGGCCGATGGAGAGATAATGGACAAGTTGATTGAGGAGTTTGGATTGCAGTTATTATTGGGGTCACATTTTGTATGTCATTATTTTAGAAGCGTAGTTTTTTTTTAAATGTTACGGAAGTGGCAAACAAGCATGCAGTTCACATTGATGTTAAGTGATGACTGCAGCCTATAGACACTTACACAAAGACCGAGGTCAAAATGCAGATGCGTTATCACTCCTGAGGTCTAAGGTGTTATGCCTCTGTGCCGGAAATTACAGGGCCGTACATTACCACCTGACCGGAACATGATAGTGCTGAACACTACCATTTAGCGGCAAGTATATTAGGTAATGCGGTGGTTCCCACGCTCGCGAGCTCCGTCACTGGAGCTCTACCACCAGTAGTTTTGTGAACGTTGATTTTCTTATAGGCATACAGTTCATAATGTTAAGTTATGACTGCAGGTTTTTTGTTTAGGTTTTACCTGCACAAAAACCAGATGTAGTCAAAATAAAGATACGTCACCAACCCCTGAGACCTAAGTGGTTATGTCTCTATGATATTTGTTACGGAGCCATATATTAGCATCTAACCGGAACACGATAGTGCTGAACACTACCATTTGGCGGCAGATAGATTAGGTAATGCGGTGGTGCCTACGCCCTCGAGCTCCTACACTGGAACTCTACCACAAGTAAAAAAATGTAATGGGCAAGGAAAGATTGTATCACAGTAAGTTAAGATCCCACTGCAGAATTATTTCGTTCATCCAGATATGTTGCAAACCTAATTTTTACGCAACTTTTTAATCTAAAGAATATGTATCCACTAGGTTGCCTATTAATTATTGCCATTATTTATGGAGGTGTAGACCACTTCATTTCTTATTAACTGCTGCACCCTGATCATTTTTGGGCGTCAAAAAGGCCCGCTCACACACCCAAAACGTATTCTGCTGGTGCAGAATACGACTGATGTCCCCGTACACACCGAGAATGAGTTATTCGAAGCTGGATACATCTCTGGCGGGAGACTCTGGAAGCACCACCTCTCTCTTCTGGTAGAGTGCTTTCGCGAAGACTTAGAAGGACTTCGGAAATTATTTCATCATTATTGTGCACATCACCTTCTTCAAAACAACAACCAACTAAAATATCTCATTCAATCCCAGTATCAAAATAAAAGCCTCCTATATTTCGCGACCTCCGCTAACACCACTTTTAATTTAAGCAATTTTAATTCAAACTTCTTTAAAATCTAAACAATAGAGCCCGGGTCAGTTTAACCAAATTATGCCAAGTAATTTTAAGTTTGTAAGAAATCGTCGAGTCTTATGGAAATTAAAGAATAGCTAATGGGATGACGCTAATGGGGCAATGTTAGCTTTAATTGATATGACCACAGATTATATTGTCAGCGAGCCGTTTGAGTTTTGTAATGAAAATTAATTATGATGGCCTTTGTGGTTGTTTAAAATGAACATAAAAGAAAATTTTCTTGAAAGGAATTGAATGTAATTTTTGGTTGTTGTAAAACATTAATTATTTTACTGGTGGTTCCAGTATAGGAGCTCAAGGGCGTAGGTACCACCGTATTACCTAATTTGTCTGCCGCCAAATGGTAGAGTTCAGTATTATCGTGTTCCGGTTCGAAGGATAGAATGGCTCCGTTCTGTTTACTATCACAGATATATAACAACTAAGGTCTCAGGGGTGGCAGCGCATCTTAACCTCTGATCTTTGTGTGGGTGTCTATGCTGTCATCACTTAAATCAATGTGAACTGCATGCTTGTTTGCCACCTTCAATGCATAAAAATAATTAATTCGTGAGCTGATTTGCAACACGTCGGTGATTCAGCTACTTGACGAAAAGATGTACGTCTGTATTTCCAAAAATACTAGGCAATGAAATCATGATGTTAGTTAGTTCTGGAGATGAAGGACGAGCTTATACCTTTCAACGTTCATTTTTAGGGTACCGTAACCAAATGGAAAAAACGATTTTGTGTCCCTCCCCTCTCACTCAAATGGACACACAGATAGGTAAAAAAACAAACATGATGTTTCTATAAGATTTTCGTTTTTTGATATTTTGCTGTCGAATCCTAGAAACATTGCTCGCATCGCATCGGTGGTAGAGCTCCAGTGGCGGAGCTCGCGGGCGTAGGCACCACCGGTAATGACCTAAGACACTTGCCGCTAAATGGTAGTGTTCAGCACTATCGTGTTCCGGTCAGGTCGTAATGTACGGCCCTGTAATTTCCGGCACAGAGGCATAACACCTTAGGCCTCAGGAGTGGTAACGCATCTGCATTTTGACCTTGGTCTTTGTGTGGGTGTCTATAGGCTGCAGTCATCACTTAACATCAATGTGAACTGCATGCTTGTTTTCCACTTCCATTACATAAAAAAAAAATCAACTCGCCACGTTAATTTGTTCCTTTTATAAGCATACGACACTATAATAGCTGCAATAAATTCACATGAAATAATATTTGCAATCCACTGGCAGCCTCAAAGTGAGTGAATACATGAATAAAATGTAGGAACGAATGGAAATGCGAACACTAGATAAGTACAGGTCGGTTTGTTTCAGCCAACTATATGATAATTTATTACTAAATGCTAATTGAGCGTTAAAACCATTGCTTATTCGATGGTTGCTTTAGTGGAATGACGAAAAATAGTGTTAGCGCTCATCTATTGAATTATGGTTCAATTGATATTGGTATGGTATAGCTCCAGTGACGGGAGCTCGCGGGCGTAGGCACCACCGCATTACCCAATATACTTGCCGCTAAATGGTTGTGTTTAGCATTACCGTGTTCCGGTCAGGTGGTAATGTACGGCCCTGTAATTTCCGACACAGTGGAATAACATCTAACCCCCTTATTCATAAACGTATTTTAGCTAAAGTGTTGCTAATGACTCCTTTGTCCTTTTCTATCCTGCACATTTGACAATACAATTGACAAAGACAAAGCATTCTATAGCTAAAACGTATCTAATGTACGTTTATGAATAAGAGGGTTAGGCTTCAGGAGTGGTAACGCATCTGCATTTTGATCTTGGTCTTTGTGTGGGTGTCTATAGGCTGCAGTCATCACTTAACACCAATGTGAACTGCAAGCTTCTGTGAAATCTTCAAGAATCTGTCCCGGTGCGGGGATCAAACCCGCGAACCTTCGAATCAAACGGCCGTTTCACACTGCTGGACTAACCGGGTCGTCAATAGTTTTTTTGTATTCATCACAATAACATAAATGCGGATGAATTTATATATTAAGCACTAGGTTGCTCGGTCCCGAGCCATTTGTGGGACTTTCCCAAAGTGCAGACACACTGTCATAAGGACACTAGCCAAATGGCATAGGAAGAAAAAGAAATAACTTCCAGGGACAGATGCATTCTAAAATGTTCTTTTAAAAGCTAAGTTGAAGGTGGCTAAATTGAATGGGAAAATCTTACTGTTGAACTTTTATACATTTTTTTTATGAACGCCTGAACGCTACGCAATGCGTTTACGAAATCGATGGAGGTAGCTACATAAAATTTTTTCAAACTTCTGTCAGACAAATGTCACCTCAGTCTGCCCGGGACCACGAAAGCTGAAAAGCGACCGAAACGTCGGGTTGATTTTATAAATCATTTTAGTTTAATATACGCGAGATATATAAAAATAGTTTTATTTCAATTTTTTTTATGTTATGGAAGTTGCAAACAAGTATGCAGCTCACATTGATGTTAAGTGATGACTGCAGCCTATAGACACCCACACAAAGACCAAGGTCAATTTTCAGGTCAAGGTGCAGATGCGTTACCACTCCTGAGGCCTAAGGTGTTACGCCTCTGTGCCGGAAATTACAGGGCCGTACATTATAGCTTTCCACAAACATAAAATTGATTGGTCACACACTCCACTGATCCAGTACCAAAACAAGCATTGGATTCGAACCCAAGGACACTCAAGGATAGCGTGGTTGTCCGAAGCAGACTTGGCGCCGAACGGTTACTGACGAAATTAAGAAAATCGGAAATCAAGCGCGTGTCTCAAGACCGATTGAGATCGAAAAGCCCTGTGGACGCGCTCTGCCTCATCCAAGAGACATAGGACCATTAGTCAAAGTCACAAACATAAAATATGAGACTGTCAACATTAAAATGAAAATCAATCTATACCATGTTTGTTAGCGGACCCAAAATCGCAAAATCTAAGAGTAATTTCACGATAAAAACGGTAAACCTCGTTCCACCGAACAAACAATATCGATCATCGTAGGTACGGTTTGAAGGTAATAAAATAACAGTAAACTGACACGAGTGATTGAAACGTTAGCGGCCTTTTTATAGCGTCAGGTTTCTCAGGGATAATGGAAAAAACATATTAAGTGTAATAAAATAACTACTAATATTTATTTTCCTTGGATATAACATAATGCCTGTTTCATCAAAATGAGCAAGGAAACACAAATATATACATAATTCCATGTCATACGCCCACGATTCGCATTTTATTATTTTCGAGTTCCATGTAGCTAATTACATATTTTTCTCGTTTCAATTCCTATGAATTAGTCAAACTTAATCCAGGTCAGGTTATCACAGTAGCGATGACCAACCATTTTGCCGGATTTTTTCTCTAAATGTCTCTACGCTGTAGTATTAACTTACCCTTCATGTGAAATGTTTTAGTTTATATTTCATTCTTACAAACAGTAATGAAGGTCAATATTATAAAAAACGTAACCCAAAAACATCACCAGTTATAAACAATTTTATTTCATTGTTAATGTCTGTAAGAAATAAACATTAAAACAGTAACAATTTCTAGATTTTCGGCAATCAAAATAGTAATATCATCACAAATAATGTTAATTTGTTATGGTCGAAAAAGATGAATACTTAAAATAGTAATCAGCATTATAATCATACCAATCGAGCACACTCCTGTCATGCCAAATGTACGCTCCTTTCAAAGTCTGGGGCGCTTCCAGCACCGAATAGATGAGATTATCAGCAGTCTCATCAGCGCTAAGGAAACCTACACCTTTGCTCATATCAGTTCGTACCAATCCAGGGTGAACAGAGTTGATAGAAATGTTTTTGTGTTCCCACTTTTTCTGTTGTACCATTGTAACAGCACTCAATGCGACTTTAGCTACCCTATAAGATGGTACACTTCCTCCATCAGCGACGTCATCTTTATTAAAAGTACCAGATTTTATGGAGTCAAGAAACCATTCGATGAATTCATTAATATCATCCACTGTTATATTCTTGTTGCTAAGTCTTTCTAACCAATATTTATTTCTAATGTTGGAAAGATGTCCACAGTCACTAGATACGTGCAGTATACGGCCGTTTTCTCTCACCAATGGGAACAATATTTCTTCTAGTACAAGAGCACTTCGATAATTTATGTCAATAACATATTTGCAGTCTGCGTATTCTTCTGAAGTGGGTGCAACACCAGCATTGTTTATCAAAATATCCAATCCGCCATACTTTTGCTTGAGATAGTTAGTGAATATTTTGACGCTGCTTTTATCTGAGACATCTAACTGATGATATTCTGGATGGAGTCCAAGTTTTTTCAAATCGTTGACCGCAGCTTGACCTCTATCCCTGTCACGTGAAGTCAAATAAACTATCCCGTCGAATTTCTTACACAAACCCTTTACAAGGGAGAAGCCGATCCCTTTATTTGCACCAGTGACGACAGCAACTCTCTTGGACATGTTTACTTCTGTCGTGCACGAACTAGAATAAGCATTTGATTGATATTGTTTCCATTTCTGTGTGATATGCTGGCGATAACGATAACACGCGAAATACTTAAAAAAACAAATATTGACAGTCATTATGATGTGGTGAAAGGAAATGGTTTGTTTTCAATATTATCTTTAGAGATAGGAGTATGAGACTCTTAATTAGTGTAATTGTAAAATATATATTTATATTTATTCTCTTTTGTTGATAAAAGTATGTGCGTTTAATTAGGGTACATTACATTACATTAGTGATAATCATTATATAACTTCATGCTCGATTTGGTAAGGTACGGGTGAAAATTATATTCTTCTCTTCTTCTTCCCGCGTGGATGTCGTTTAAAAAGTAGCCTATGTTCTTTCTCAAAGTCAACTCTATCTCTGTACCAAATTTCATTAAAATCGGTTCAGTCGTTTGAACGTGAAAAGGTAACAGACAGACAAACAGACAGACAGTCAGACAGAGTTAATTTCGCATTTATAATATTAGTAGGGAAGTAGGAAAGTAGGGATAATAGGTGTACTCTAAACGCACGAACTGCTTGTTGTGTGTGCTATTTGCGGCTCCCTCTGCACCGGCGGGCATCTAGTAGTATCGCACGGGCCGCGGTCACCCGCAGCCGCGGCGATTTACGACCGCGCGGTTGGCGGGCGACGAACGAAATAATCCATAACGATTTCTATATTGAATCAGTGGGTGCACCCAAAAGCTTTTGAGCCTCCTATTTAAATTATTCTATGAAATAAGTATAACGCAACAGCTCGCTTATGGTGTGTCCATGGCGGTCTGGACTTCAACCGTCGTCTTGCAACGTTAGAGGATTCAAATTTAATATACAAGTGTAAATCGATGACACAACTAATGAAAATAAGTGATTTTCAAACATAGTTACCACTTTAGGGAGATAAATAAAAAAAACAGTACATGTACTTATATACGCACGTACTTCCTTAAACATAACAATCCAGTATACAAGAATTAAAACACGACAAAAAAGTAAAGCAACTATCTTCAGACTGTTGCTTTCAGCTGTCGGGGTGCGCGCGCATCTGAAAAATTTACTCTCATCATTTTCTCTAATTGGGAAAAAAGAAGTATAACTGCAAACCTGAGAAAAACCCCGCCGCAAAAAACAAAGTAGGTATTTAATTTTGCTCTTTTTAAAAATAATATCCATAAAACAATATTCGTCTTCCTGCCCCATAGGCTATCGCAGCGTCGGTTCTTAAAGCTATGTGGCCTGGGGGCCGACCGCCTAACTGAAATGCTTTCGTTTGGGACGTTAATCTTGTCCGTTTCGTACCGCCTATTAAAACATTTTGCTCTTAAGTATGTACCTGCGGACGAAAACACTTCCAGAAATAAGTTGAGCGGTACGAAAATGATAAGGTGTTGTCACAATCGAAAGCTAAACGAAAGCATTTGAGTCGGCGGTCGGCCCCCTGGTCACTCACTTGAGTTTTGCTACTAAGTGCAACATACAATATGATACCATCTAAAATCTTCAGTTACCTGACATCACCCAACTTATATTGACTGTTCAAAGTCTTTTAACTTTTTGTTTTTAATGAGAATGGAAACATCGATAATGAGCGATCAATCAAACTCCGTTCAGTAATTGGCCTGTAACGTTTGGAACAACTTGACGAGTTTGTAAAACACGTGTTAGGTAAACTTTTAAGTGGGTATCGGATGATGAAAGTGTATTTTGTTTTATGAGAAGATTTTCTTAATTAATCACGTTTTATTAAAATGTTTCTACATAAAGAAAACATTGATAAAGGTCAATAAAGTAACCTTTACAGGCATTATCATGGTTCTGTTGCACCAAAATATTTGTTAAAGTTAAAATTTTTATAAAATTTTACATTCTTCTCTAACTTTAACAGATTTGTTTAGGTTAGAGAAGGATATAAAATCTACATTAATAATAACTTTGATAAAAATTTCGGTGCAACAGGTGTCAAAAAAGTGTCATATTCACTTATTTTTACTTCATCGTTAATGTCTGTCAAAAGTAAACAAAACTACAAATTTAATGATTTATTTTATGCACAACACAGTAATTTTTTTTTAGGTTTTCGGTAATTACGAATCAACACTACCTAAAGTTGAATATTTAAAGTAGTAATCAGCATTATAATCGTACCAATCCAGCACACTCCTGTCGTGCCAAATGTATGCTCCTTTTAAAGTCTGTGGCGCTTCCATAACTAAATAAATGAGATTATCAGCAGCTTCCTTAGTACTAAGGAAACCCACTTCATGGGTCATATCGGTACGTACCAATCCGGGGTGAACAGAGTTGATAGAAATGTTTTTGTGTTCCCACTTTTTCTGTTGTACCATTGTAACAGCACTCAGTGCGACTTTAGCTACCCGATAAGATGGTACACTTCCTCCATCAGCGATGTCATCTTTATTAAAAGTACCACATTTTATCGAGTCAAGAAACCATTCGACGAATTCATTAATACTATCCACTGTTATATTCTTGTTGCTAAGTATTTCTATCCAATGTTTATTTCTAATGTTGGAAAGATGTCCACAGTCACTAGATACGTGCAGTATACGGCCGTTTTCTCTCACCAATGGGAACAATTTTTCTTCTAGTACAAGAGCACTTCT
This sequence comes from Macrosoma leucophasiata, assembly GCA_036365455.1. Taxonomy (NCBI): domain Eukaryota; kingdom Metazoa; phylum Arthropoda; class Insecta; order Lepidoptera; family Hedylidae; genus Macrosoma; species Macrosoma leucophasiata. Next base: position 25,863,688 of record JAWQUS010000007.1, read on the forward strand.
ATAATTTATGTTAATAACATATTTGCAGTCTTCGTATTCTTCTGAAGTGGGTGCAACACCAGCATTGTTTATCAAAATATCCAATCCATCGTACTTTTGCTTGAGATGATCAGTGAATATTTTGACGCTGCTTTTATCTGAGACATCTAACTGATGATATTCTGGATGGAGTCCAAGTTTTTTCAGCTCATTGACCGCAGCTTGACCTCTATCCTTGTCACGTGAAGTCAAATAAACTATCCCGTCGAATTTCTTACACAAACCCTTTACAAGGGAGAAGCCGATCCCTTTATTTGCACCAGTGACGACAGCAACTCTCTTGGACATGTTTACTTCTGTCGTGCACGAACTAGAATAAGCATTTGATTAATATTGTTTCCATTTCTGTATGATATGGTGGCAATAATGATAACACGCGTGATATTTAAAACAATATTGACAATTCATTAGGATGTGGCGAAAGGCAATGGTCTGTTGGGAATTTTATCTTTAGAGATAGAGGTTTGAGTCGATTGTTAGTGTGATTGATAATGTATTCTTACAAAAAGTACGAAAAATTATTAAAAAAAAAAAATGAAAGACGCACAGACCTAACCAAACCACAATTCTTTATTTGATTAAACCTATTACAATCACGTATTATTAATGATTTAGAACTTATAACACTTTTAGCAATTAATTCCGCTATGAGCTAATCATACCTAATACCTAATCTGATAAATAAATAACTACGACTACACTATAATAGACACGTCTAAACCGTCCAACGAACGACAACCAAATGAGCCCGCTTCGTCGGACGACGCCATATTTATTGCATTCCGCTCGGTCCTGGTTGAGTAGAGGGGTGATCTTGTAAGACGGCCGTTCCTGACACGAGTTCGTCCTCGAACGTCTCACACTCTCCGTCCTGTCCGTCTCGTTCATCCTGATAATCGTCTTGCACGCTCTCTGTAATACACATAAGACACATTGAGTTACACCGATGCATAAGGTACATCAATATGATGTAAAGACCGTTTTTTTTTTTTTTATATAAGAAATATCATCGCTGCCAGCGCAAGCGTGCACTCAAGCGTCCTTAGGCAATGATTAGAAAATATCAACATAATGGGATTAATTGTTGAATGTCCAAAGGAATGAAATTGTTATTAAAATGCAATACGATTGATAAGATTCCGGACTCTCATCACTCGGATCACATTAAGAGATGAGTACAAAAAAAATGTATAACACTGCAGTGAGTCTTGATCCATTTTTTTTTTTATTGTGCTAGTTTACTAATGTACCGCGCTACTTACAAGCGTCGTAGATTAGTAAAATAAATTGTTAAAACAGAGGCCGTATTTGCATGTTTTATAGTTTGCGAAAGTACAACGCTGTGAAGCGAGTAGTTTCGTATGGTAGGCATGTTAACAGCAGAGGCCGTATTGGCTTGCTACATAGTTTGCGAAAGTACCACGCTGAGAAGCGAGTAGTTTCGTATGGTAGGCTACTACTACCATGACGGTGTATACTAACCGCCCTCAAAGAAAGCTGAACATGTGTCCGGAGTCCACTCGCCGCGCCACCGAACCATGTGTTCAGAGGCGGCTTGTGTCTTCTTGCCATAGGAACCCGCTAGCAACTCTAGCTCGTAACGGTGATGTGGCAGCACACGTAACACCTTGTACGGGCCACGCATACCGGAGTCCAGCTTGCCAGTACTTTGAGAAGTCTTGATCACGAAGACCAGGTCGCCCACAGCAAAGTTTCGTGGGGGCTGCCTATTCTTGTTCACATAATCATCCTGACTCCGCTGATTGGCGCCGAGTAATTCGGACGCCCGCTGCCTATCGAGGGTGAGCTGTGCTTCTCGATTGGACGGTTGAGAGGCATCCAGTGCTACGTCGCGTATGAGAGACCTGACAACAGGAGTGGCGGCGTCCACGCCGATAAGTAACTGCAACGGCGAAGTCTTCGTGGTAGTTTGTCTGGTGATGTTAAGAGTAAGTTGAACCTTCCACAGCATATTGGACCATTCTGTACCCTTGGTCGCAACCTCGACGCGTAGCATGTTCAAGACAGTGCGACAGTATCTTTCTACTTGTCCGTTTTCGCGGTGCATGCCAGGCGTGACATAGTGTATAGTGGGACCTAACTCTCTTATAAAGTTTTGAAAGGCTGAGCTTTCAAACATTCTGCCACGATCGCAGACAATAGAGGTTGGGCTACCAAATAAAGATATGGCGTTAGAGAAAACCCTTTTAACTTCATCACTATCTTGTCGGTAAATCGGATATAATAAACAAAACTTAGAGAAAGCATCAATTATAATTAAAACATATTTGTAACCATTTGATTCTGTTAAGGGCCCCAAAACGTCTGTATGTAATACAGAGAAAGGTATATCAGGTTTAGTCCAGGACTCAATGGGGAGTAAAGGCGTCCTGGGTACTTTCTTATGAGCTAAACATACAAGACAATGTGTTATGTACTTTTTAACAAATCCACGTAAATTAGGGAACCAAAAATGTCGTAATATAAGGTCTGTCGTTCGATCAGTGCCAATGTGATAGTGTTCGTCATGAAAAATCCTTAGCAAACTAAGTCTATGACCTTTTGGTATAAAACATAACAAACGTGGCTCTTGACCAACTGGCGTATATTTATAAAATAATAGATCACTCTTAATTACATACCTTGTGGGATCTAGTTGCCCATCTCTCAATTTAGCAATCAATTCATGTGTTTCCACATCAGCTGTCTGAGCGATTTTTGCCCAGTTGTTTACATTGCGAATGTGAGATACCCCCACTGCTACAGGGGGATGTCGGCTCAAGAAGTCTGCGTGTTGCATCAAACAGCCTTTCCTGTATTCTAGAGAGAATCTAAAATCTTGTAGATATACCCACCAGCGCGCAACCCTTGGTAATAAATCTTTCTTCCGCTCGGTTAATTTTAAAGAGTTGCAGTCCGTCACTATTTTAAAGTCTATACCTATCAAATAATGACGGAAGTGCTGAAGGGCTCGTACGATAGCCAGAGTTTCAAGCTCATAACTATGATAACGGGGTTCGGCGCCTTGGGTAGATCTACTAAAATAGGCAACCACTCTCTTTCTCTTACCGACATGCTCCTGCAGCAGTATTGCTCCCAATCCTATGGCACTGGCATCCGTGTGGAGCTCCGTGGGTAACGTTGGGTCGAAAATCGCTAAAACAGGCTCATTAGTTAAACAGTTAATAATATAATCGCGAGCTGTATCCTGATCGGTCCCCCACGAGAAAGGCTCGCCTTTTCTCAATAACTTGGCTACAGGAGCAGTCTTTATAGAAAACGATGCAATATAACGACGAAAATAGCTCGCAAGGCCTAGAAATTGGCGAACCTGTCTCGCGTTGGTTGGTCTCGGTGACCGGACTAGAGCCTCAATTTTACTAGGGCTTGGTCTAACCTCACCTTGTCGAATTAACCGGCCCAAATATTCAACTTCTGTGTCCAAGAAAGTACACTTTTTAAGATTAACAGAAAACCCAGCGTTTTTGAGTATAATTAAAACTTCGCGCAAATATTTTAAGCCCTCATCTATCGTATTTGATAAAATTAACACATCATCGATATATGTAAGTACCCTCCCCGAATCTATCAGAGGCTTAAGCGTCTTAGTTATAATCCTTTGATAGACTATCGGAGCATTGGCCAAACCGTAGGGCATCTTTAAGAACTCGAAATGACCCTCCGGCGTGACGAACGCGGTTTTACTGATGGAATCGTCGTCTGTTCTTAATGGCACTTGCAGAAAACCAGTTGCCATGTCAAGACTGACAAAGTACTTAAAGTTACCGAGCTTGTCAATATGGTCATCGATGAGAGGCAAGGGAAACTTTTCTTTAACCGTAATAGCGTTGAGCGCGCGGTAATCAACGCACATCCTGTCACTCCCGTCCTTTTTCTTTACCAGAATGACAGGACTAGCGTATGCAGAATGTGACTCGCGAATTATGCCCTTGCTGAGCAAATCATTGACAATATGACGTACTCTGGATTTCTCATCCACCGACAACTTATACGGGCGATGACTTATCGGCATAGAAGAAGTTAATTTAATTTCCATACACCCCGTATTAACCGTGGATGTCGCAGTACCCGTGATAAATAGGTCAGAAAACTCGTGAATAAGGTTCTCGAGGCGTTTTCTATCATCACCAATCAAAGGGGATCTAATATTCTCACATTCGACTGATTTTACGTGACACACTGATAAGGGACTATAAGATCTAGTTAGTAGTTGTTCACCGTCAATTCGAGTATATTTTAACCCCTTTCGATTAAGTACATCGGTACCGATTAAAATGGATGCATTAACACACTCAGGATGAACAACGTACAGATCAACTTCAAGCTTTAATTCCGGAAATTCAACAATAACCGTCACATATGATGTAGACTCTATGTCCTGACTTCCTATACCGCGCAGCAAACGATGAGTGGGTACTCTGTTACAATTAAAATATTTAACAATCGATTGAGATATAAGAGAAATTTCTGACCCGCTATCTATCAAGACGTCAACATTTATACCTTGAACTACAGCTGAAATTAAGTTGTCTGGTTTGAGACTGGATCTTTGCAAAAATTTACCTCACTAATGTTATTATTCGATTCTGTAGCAAGCGAACGCTTCTTTGAAAAACACGCGTCGACTAAATGACCGTTTCGCCGACAAAAGGTACAAAATATTGTAGATCGTCTATCGGTAGAAGCCGAAGGATTCGGTTTTGGTTTCTCAGATACACGTGTAGGATCGGATGCTATTTTAACCTTCTTGGGGCACTGCCACTTCTTATGGCCCTTTAGCCCACAAATAAGACACTTAATGTTATTACTACCCTCATTCGTACTATTAAAACGCTTTTGCGATAAAGAGTGACTAACCTGTCGTACAGAACCATTAAAATTACGCGACTCAACTTTAGGTTTAACATACGCAGTTAGAAACTCGACTAAATTGTTACATGTCAGTTTAGCATTAATTGCCGCTGCCTTAACCTGTGGATCCACAATACCACGCACTACAATGGATGTCCTTAACTCGTCCGACAGGCCTTTAACAATATTGAGGCGTAAAAGCGACTTACGGGCATATTCGGCATACGTTGAAAACCTATTAGAGTTAGTACACATTACTTCGAAAAGAATGGAAGCCGTATCTATATAACGAGGACATAACGACTTGAATTCAACCTTAAAGTTACTCCACGTTCTATCCTCGGTAACCCAATCATTTAGCCACGACCGTGCCTCGCCACGTAAACAACTACCTACACGACCTAAACATTCGCGGTCACTCCAATTATTTAGACTACGAGCGCGGTCAACTTCACTACACCAATTATCAAAATCGTGAATGTTTGGATCGAACGGTGAAACATAAAAGCTATGTGTGTTTACGCGTAACAACTCAGATAATGCCCCAGAGATTTCAATTGGTACGTTTTGCTTTTCACCCGCAATATACGAAACGCTATGAGACGTGTTGCCTGTCTCCTTAACAGCCTCCGAGCCCTGTTCGTTACTGGTAACAGACGCGGGGACCGCCAAGGACGACAACGGCGGCCGCAATGGTTGGTCGATTATTGGACGGTTCGAACTAACACTACACGATGGTTCAGACGAAGGTTGTATTCGTCCTTCAATTGCATTTAATCGTGTGAGTATTTTACTTAATGCGTTATGTTCACGAGACCGCTCATAATTTTGACGGGATACGTGTCTATGTCTAGAACTTTCACTATAATGATCAGGATATCTAGAACGCTCTCGACACCTGCGCGTTATTGGTGGAGTATTACGACCACTAGAAACACTACGCCTATCGCGAGATCTAGATCTAGACCTAGTTCGATCCCTAGCGTATTCACGCTCCTTAACAATTCGGGATGAACGATGAGACATTTTACTAACTGTCACTTTTACACAATGTGGGTAGAACTTTTACAAATCTTAAGCAAAAAAATATAAAACACGAAACTATGTCGGATGAAACCAGCGGTAGGATCACGTATTATTGTGATCCCACTTCTGATCTTACAAAAAGTACGAAAAATTATTTAAAAAAAAAAATGAAAGACGCACAGACCTAACCAAACCACAATTCTTTATTTGATTAAACCTATTACAATCACGTATTATTAATGATTTAGAACTTATAACACTTTTAGCAATTAATTCCGCTATGAGCTAATCATACCTAATACCTAATCTGATAAATAAATAACTACGACTACACTATAATAGACACGTCTAAACCGTCCAACGAACGACAACCAAATCAGCCCGCTTCGTCGGACGACGCCATATTTATTGCATTCCGCTCGGTCCTGGTTGAGTAGAGGGGTGATCTTGTAAGAGTATATTAACATAAAAACATAAACAAAGGGTAAAAGATTAGGTGCACTAGTGATATTCATTATATAACTTCATGCTCCTTATTGGTAGCGGGTATGGGTAAAAATGTTATGCCTGTTTTTTTTATGTCATGAACGTGGCAAACAAGCATGCAGTTCACATAGATATTGAGTGATGACTGTAGCCTATAGACACTCACACAAAGACCAATGTCAAATTTTTTTTTATATGTTATGGAAGTGGCAAACAATCTTGCAGTTCACATTGATGTTAAGTGATGACTGCAGCCTAAAGACACCCACACAAAGACCAAGGTCAAAATGCAGATGCGTTACCACTCCTGAGGCCTAAGGTGTTGAGCCTCTGTGCCGGAAATTACAGGGCCGTACATTACCACCTGACCGGAACACGATAGTGCTGAACACTACCATTTAGCGGCAAGTTTATAGGTAATGCGGTGGTGCCTACGCCCGCGAGCTCCGTCACTGGAGATCTACCACCAGTAAAAATGCGGATGCGCTACCACTCCTGAGGCCTAAGGTGTTATGTATGCCTCTGTCTCGGAAATGACAGGACCGTACATTACCACCTGACACGATAGTGCTGAACACTACCATTTAGCGGTAAGTATATTAGGTAATGCGGTGGTGCCTACGCAGGCGAGCTCCGTCATTGGAGCTCTATCGCCAGGGCCTGTTACTAATTATGTAATTGAATATTTATGTAGACATAATATGCGTACACTAGACACACGAACTGTCTGTAATTTCTAAAAAAAAAAATTATGTATTAACATCTACCTGTTAGTAATTTAATCACTTTCACACAACAAACATCTATAATATATTATGACGTTTAGGGTTCACGACGCATTTTAAGTCCGCGATGTTCGCGATGAACGTAAAATGCGTTGTGCATGCACTATTGAGGCCTTAAGTGTTATGCCCCTGTGCCGGAAATTACAGGGCCGCACATTACCACCTGAACGGAACACGATAGTGCTGAACACTACCATTTAGCGGCAAGTATATTAGGTAATGCGGTGGTGCCTATGCCCGCGAGCTCCGTCACTGGAGCTCTGCCACCAGTAAAAGTGTCCTGGGGGCCCACCGCCTAACAGAAATGCTTTCGTTTAAAACGTTATCTTGTCCGTTTCGTACCGCCTATTAAAACATTTTGCTCTTAAGTTATACGTCCGCTGGTATACATATATACCAGCGGACGAAAACACCTCCAGGAATAAGTTAAGTGGTACAAAACTGATAAGACATTGTAATTTTTTTAAAGCTCAACGAAAGAATTTGAGCTAGGGGGTTGGCCCCCTGGTCACTGTCACTTGAGTTTTCGAAGATTTTCTTAATTAATCACGTTTTATTAAAATGTTTCTACATAAAGGAAACATTGATAAAGGTCAATAAATTAACCTTTAAATAAGCATTATTAGGTTCAGTTGCACCAATATATTTGTTGAAATTGAAATTTTTGTTAAATTTTACATTCTTCTCTTACTTTAACAGACTTTAACTCTAACAGCTTTGTTTAAGTTAGATCAGGACGTAAACTTTTACACTAACAATAACTTTGACAAATATTTTGGTGCAACCGAACCTAAGTGTCATATTCACTTATTTCTACTTCAGCGTTAATGTCTGTCAAAAATAAACAAAACTACAAACTTTTATGATTTATTTTGTAAGCACAAAACATTAATAATTTCCAGATTTTCGGTAATCACAAATCAACACCACCTAAAGTTGAATATTTAAAATAGTAATCAGCATTATAATCGTACCAATCCAGCACACTCCTGTCGTGCCAAATGTATGCTCCTTTTAAAGTCGGTGGCGCTTCCAGAACTAAATAAATGAGATTATCAGCAGCTTCATCAGAACTAAGGAAACCCACATCATGGGTCATATCAGTACGTACCAATCCAGGGTGAACAGAGTTGATAGAAATGTTTTTGTGTGCCCACTTTTTCTGTTGTACTATTGTAACAGCACTCAATGCGACTTTCGCTATTCTGTACGATGGTATGTTGCCTCCATCAGCTATATCATCTTTATTAAAAGTACCACATTTTAGGGAATCAAGAAACCAATTGACGAATTCATTTACATCATCCACAGTTATATTCTTGTTGCTAAGTCTTTCTATCCAATATTTATTTCTAATGTTGGAAAGATGTCCACAGTCACTAGATACGTGGAGTATGCGACCGTTTTCTCTCACTATCGGATACAATATTTCTTCTAGTACAAGAGCACTTCTATAATTTATGTCAATAACATATTTGCACTCTTCGTATTCTTCAGAAGGAGTCACCACACCAGCATTGTTTATCATAATATCGAATCCGCCATACTTTTGCTTGAGATGATCAGCGAATATTTTGACGCTATTCTTGTCAGAAACATCTAACCGATAGTATTCTGGGCGGAGTCCTAATTTATTCAGCTCAGCAACGGCAGCTTGACCTCTCTCGTTATCTCGTGAAGTTAAATAAACCACGCCATCGAATTTTTTGCACAAACCCTTCACAATGGAAAGGCCAATCCCTTTATTTGCACCAGTGACAACAGCAACTCTCGTGGACATGTTAACTTCTGTTGAACACGATCTGGAATAAGCATTTGATTTATAATTTTTCCATTTCTGTGTAACATGCTGGCGATAATGATAACCCCCGAGATATTTGTAGAAAAAATTGACATATTGTTATCTTTGTTATTTGGCGATATGGTCTCTTGAGAATGTTATATAATATGAATATATAAAGCAAAACCTAGGACGCGGAATTGCGCGGACGAAGAAGTATGAAATTTGGTGTTCTTATAGTATAACTTATTATTATCAGTTGGAAGAGCGGCTGGCTTTCCAGTGGACGCGAGTTTGAGTCTCGCCTGAAGTTAACATTTTCCTTCCATTTTTTTAATATAATGTACTGGCATGTGTAATTGCGAAAAATAATATAAAAACAATTTTAAAGAAGTGCAGAACGCTACCTTTTTTCAACGATAATAATGCTTTAAAAAGTACATTAAATCAATTAATAAAACATTAGTACACTCACTACCATGCATTTGACAACGCAATAAATGAAGTTCACATTTTTAATGTCAAAACATGTGCTGCGTACACAGACCAATCAGCCTTCCTTTTGCGTACCAGCCTGTGGTGAAACGGTTTCACCATAGGGGTTCGTTATAGAATTCAAACTTAGTCATATTTTATACATATACTATTATATCTATTGCGGTCCAATTTCGACCCTTGGGCGACCACTTATCTTTGTAGATTGGAGTTTGAGATGCATGTTAGTTTAAGATGATATTATTAATTACTGTATGTTTGTAAATAAGAACCTGAAGTCTAATATTTCTTTCCATTTTTTAAATTTGGTTTAGCGAAAAATAAGACAAATATTACTATTATTTCTTTTAAAGGAGGAGGTATACCTAAATAGAGTTTGTGTTTTACTGGTGGTAGAGCCAGTGACGGAACTCGCAGGTGTAGGCACCACCGCAGTACCTAATATACTTGCCGCTAAATGGTAGTGTTCAGCAATATCGTGTTCCGGTCAGGTGGTAATGTATGGCCCTGTAATTTCCGGCACAGAGGTATAAAACCTTAGGCCTCAGGAGTGGTAACGCATCTGCATCTTGACCGTGGTCTTTGTGTGTGTACTATACCGTCTATAGGATGCAGTCATCACTAAACATCAATGTGAACTTCATGCTTGTTTGCCACTTCCAATACTTAAAAAAAAAGAGTGTAATTAGAATGTCGACTACAATTTCGATTGCCGCGCTCCCGAAAACGTGAACAGATACCTCGGTACCTCTGCCATAATTTTAAAGTGTCCACTTTTAAACCACACTTTTGAAATGGCAGCAATTTGCTTCGGCTTCATAAACAAAAACCATGGCACGAATATCATTAATTAATCCACATGCAAGCCACGTCAAAAAATAAAACGTTATATTTTGTACAATGTATGAAGCAAAGTGCATAATTATGCACGCATTTGCATAAACAGCGGTGCGAACTGGATTCTTTTGTGGAAAATAAACTGGAGGTGTTTTGTTTTGTTTTACATATGAGTGATAGAAGATTTTGCTTATGTTAATCAGTTGAGATAAATATGATGAGAATTAACTCGAATTTTTAATTTGAACATAATTACAGATTATAATTCAAATTAACACAATGCTATCCTGGTATATCCATACAAATAAATAAAATTGGAGTGTCTGTTTGTAATATAAAAAAAACGCTTTTTACAAATGCATATCTATGTATACTAAAACAACATTTTTTACAATTTTTGTCTGTCTGTCTGCCTGTGTGTCTGTCTGTCTATTTGTCCCGCCAAATCTCGAGAACGGCTGTACCGATTTTGAGGGGACTTTCACTGGCAGATAGCTTATGTTATAAGGAGTAACTTAGGCTTACTTACTTTTTTTTTTACGAATTATATTAAACTCGTGGGCGCAGCTGCCCACGATTTCGTCCACCCGGACGATACTGAACAATCATAAGTTCTACGCGGACGAAGTTGCCGGCACAGCTAGTTAAAAATAAATGAAGAATGTTTATTTCAAATTGGCCTACAAGGACACTTGCATTTGTCAGGCCACCTACAAGCGGTAGTTTGTTCTTCACGAGCTACACTCATTGACATAAAACTGGTTTTCGGATTTATCTCGCGTATATTAAACTAAAATGATAATTTAATTCATCAATCCGACGTAACTGCCCCAACAACCTAGTGGTAGCAGGTCACTACTACTACGCTGGAGTTCTACGTGTTCGATTCCTGGGTCGGGAAATATCAGAGATAACAGTTTAAAATCCTTTATTGGGATTTTTCCATTTTCTGGAAGTTTCCCAGTACCTCGGAGGTTGGTAATGTGCCGGGAGATGGCAACAGGCTCGCCACCTGTTACATGGGCCAAAAACGTAACCGGCGAATGGTGGGTGTTTCCATACAATGTGTGCTTGAATGCATGCAAACACCTCAGCTTCAGCCTACCCCTTCAAGGATTACAGGCGTGAAGTTACGTTTTTTTACGTTTCAATCCGACGTTTCGGTCGCTTTTCTGCTTCCGTGGTCCCGGGCAGACTACAAGCGGTAGCTTTCATAGTAATAAGACTAATAAGTAATTCTCTACAGGTAGGTATATGGAAATGGAAATTCTGGCGTTGGGACGTGACGACCCACCGCCCACTAGCGGAAGAATAATCTTCTCTTGAAAGAAAAATCTACCGCTAGTGCGGTCTCAGTCAACCGAACAATGGCTGTCAAACCATTGTAATAAGGCGGTAGTCAATTTTACAACATAGGAGCTCGAGGGCGTAGGCACCACCGCATTACCTTATGCATCAAACTGGAACACGATAGTGCTGAACACTACCTGGTACATTAGTATGGCCCTGTAATAACTGTTACTAAGTATCACAACGACTAAGGTCCCTAGGGAGGCAACGCATCTGCATTTTGACACTTCTGTAGTACTACCCACGGCTGCAGGCTGCAGTCATCACTTATCAATGTGAACTGCATGTTTCTTTGCCACCTTCATTACATAAAATTAAGCTTACAGTTCACAAGGGATAGATTAGAAAATCGTAACAATCCTTATAAGTACAGTAGAAGCTCCTTATTCGCGGGGTATACGTGCCGTAAATATGACGCGAATACAGAAATCGTGAATATGGAATGGAAAGGAGATGTTGTGAGCTCGGCTCTAGTTCGTACACGTCCTCAAAAAATGGGTAAATTAAAGATGAATCCGAAAAAAATACAATTAATTTATTCAAGAATATATTTTAGAGTTACTACCACATTTAATTCAAACAATTTTATAATTTTCAACCATATTCAACATGGTGGCGATACAGCCGACGCTTCTTTAAAATGGAAATCGATTAGTTTGAGTTCTTAGTATTAACACATGAAATCGATTTCGATAGTATTTAGAAAATATTACTTTTTTCTCCAAGTACTAAATAATAAAAAAACAATAAAAAAAAGAAAATGTCAAAATGACATCGCCCGCCATATTCACCATGTTGCTTTGAGTTGCAATTCTAACTGCAAATAGTATTTTGTAACTGCAAACAAAGCTAAATAAGTGAAAATATGCAGTAAAAAAACGTTTTTATATTGATTTTGCCTGTTAATGATATTGTGTACAATACATGGCCGGAGGTCCATACATTTTTGCAACATGTCCTTTATATAGAATTATTTCCTAGGCGATAGCCTAGGAAATAATTCTATATAAAGGGAAATAAAAAAAACAAACACATAAAAACAGTTTAATTTAAGCTTTTGACCATACTTTTTGATAAGTTACATAATATCTTCAAGCTTAGGCAATGGTCCAATTGTGGCAGCATTCAATAATATATTTTATGTTTTGAGTAACAAGTTCGTTTTATCTAAATTTTCTGTTTGTTTACATACTTAAAAACACAGACCGCGGCGAAGGCGACTTTACCGTCGAACGAAAAAAACAACGCCATTAGCTTTTGAAAACACAATTTAGGATTAGTTGAAATAAAACTATTTTTACGGATTTATCTCGCGTATATTAAACTAAAATGATTTTTAAAATCAACCCGACGTTTCGTATGATCACAATGAGTGTAGCTCGCGAAAACCTAAGAACATATCATGTTAGGATTAGTTGTAATAAGGTTCATTTTATTTATCTTTTGACGCGTTGACACCGGATACCGAATGCTTTTTATTTAAGGACATATATATTATATACCGATGTACCGATTCAATCCGCGAATAAAGAAATTTTAAGCCGCGAATAAAGTACTTGAGTCGCAATTTTTCAATCCGCGAATAGTGAAAACGCGAATGAAGGAAGCGCGAATAAAGAGCTTCACTGTAATTGTGATTACCGGTTACACACAGAATGTGCCGTTGACTACACTTACATCACTTGTGCGATTCACGTTAGATGCGTACTGGTGCGATTCACGTTAGATGCGTACTGGTGCGATTCACGTTAGATGCGTACTGGACGGCGTATAACACTATACTGGCCGACAATTGAGGCATTGTAGATATTGTTAACTTGTGACCAAAATATACATCATGCTTCGTGAGATTATTTTGATTATTCAGTATTTTGAGAAAAGGAGAATAATTATTGAAATTTTTCTTTCGCTTTTCTTTTTGTTAAATCTGGTTTCTGTTATTTCATCTTTTAACTACAGAATCATCTGGTTTTCTACATCGATATTTTTTTCGTTTTTCATTTTTCGATTGTTAGTGTTAATGTCGAAGTTACTTAACACATATGTCTTTTCAAAAGTCTGTAAGTATTTTCTGAATGCCCTGTAGGTTCATACAGTTATTGAGTTTCCCTCGATTGCCATAAGATGCCACAAAAAAAATTATATGTAAATTGTCTTTTGCAAAGGGATCAAGATTCTGTTTTTCTCATTTTTTACAAGTCCCAATATATTTTATTATTGTGTGATAATCTCCATCATTTGCGACTTTTCTCTAATTCTCTATGCATTTTTGAAAATCGTTGCGGATGAGGCTTATTACCTGCATGTTAATCGTATCGTATAAATATTATAAATGCGAAAGTTTGTATGTTTGTTTGTTTGTTTGTTAATTCTTCACGCAAAAAATACTGGCTTGGCACACACATAGAGGGTAACTTGGATTAACACCCGTTTTATCCCGAAGAAATGTACCTGTAGGATGCCATGGGATGATTTGAAGAGTTTTCACAGGTTACGCAAAAAGCACCATACACGCGAGCGGAGCCGCGGGCAACAGCTAGTGCAATAATATATAATTTTATTACTCTTGTACTTAGAAAACACGCTGTATGCGTGCGAGTTAGGCTCGTAACCGGTTATGATTGCTCGCGTTATTAATATGTAGCAGACGGCCACTTGGTACACTTGGTACCTGAATTGATTTATGGTCTACCTACGATTTAGATTATGCGACAACATATCAAAGACAAAGACATGACATTAGCATCCTATCCATCTGAATTTATGTGATAATTATGTATGTATCCTATTTAAGAAACAGATATACGTGCATATACATGCATGCTCGACCAGTTATTGTATAAATTATAATGCCTTGCGAATGTATAATAGGTACTTCGTAGTATTGTATATCTTCCTCACTTGATTCCACAAGTATGGGTGGGCAAGCGAACGTCGAGTAAGTGGGATTTTTTGGTAGTATTGTACTAAGAGCTGCTATTAAATTCTACACGAGAGAGATATCCGAATATAATTTCCACATCAGCAAAAGTTCACAAAAACCCGCGAAAATGTTAGTCGTTTGTGCACAAACCCGTGGAAACTTGGTCCCCATCCATCCCATAAGGAAGCAGGTCCATACTTAACTTCATAATACGCCGAGTACTAGGCTAGACTATTGAGACAGCTTTGTTGGTATGCAAGCCACTACTGATGCTCTCGTACCCTGGGCTCGATGCCTCCGACTCGGTCGTTAGTGTCATTATAGTTTTGCACATTTTTTGTGGCAAATTCAATTCCCTGCAGCTTTTTAGGTGGTACAATTCCTGCGATGGAGCTCGCGGCCGTAGGAACCACCGCATTTATTTAATGCTGCTGAATGGTGGTGTTCAGCACTATCGTGTTTCGTCAGGTGGTAATGTACGGCCCTGTAATTGTAGGCGCATAGGCATAATGCTTTAGACCTCAGGAGTGGCAACGTATTTGCATTGAAATCTCCAGTCTCATGTAGATGTTTATACGCTACAGTATTACTAACCATCAATGTAATCTGTATGCTTGTTTGCCACATCATAACATAAAAAAAAAATCTATTACTTTTTAGCCGCAAATTGGTATTTGCAGATTGTGCAGATATTCGGTCCGTTTAGTCGTAGTGGAATGGGTTGTGTTAGAGAGGGTAGTGGGTGGAATCTGGGGTCGCAATGCATCGGCGAATAAATCGCTGCATCAATAGGATTTGCGTCCCACGCTCCGATTCCACGGAATAATCCAATTAAGTGCAATTTCTTCTGTTTGAAGTCAACTGGGCGATGTTAAGGTATGCTGTGGTCTTGGTATAAAGTGAATTTTGTTTTGTGTAAGCGAACATGTTGCATATTTAATCTTGATTACCGGCCATCTTTTGTAAAGAAAGTGGTAAGCAAGCATGCAGATCTTTTTTTTATATAATGGAGGTGACAAACAAAGAATGCAGTTCACATTGATGTTAAGTGATGACTTCAACCAATAAACGCTTACACAAAGACCAAGATCAAAATGCAGATGCGTTACCACTCCTGAGGCCTAAAGTGTTATGCCTCTGTGCCGGAAATTACAGGGCTTTACGTTACTACATGATAGTGATGAACACTACCAAGTATATTAGGTAATGCGGTGGTGTCTACGCCCACGAGCTCCTTCACTGGAGCCCTACCATCAGACAAAAATTTCACATGGATGTTAAGTGATGAACTTACAGCCTGTAGACAGACATCTACACAAAAACCAGGACCGGGATATCTGGCGCTCCACACTCTTCGATTATGTGGAGGAACGGGTGGAAGTGTTAGTACGAAAACGATCCTCCAACCAGGCGAGGTGATAGTGCCTGGCAGGCCACTGCCCAACGATTGACGTTGGGAAGTTGTATATATGCTAACTTTTGAGAAATCTTCGCATGTGCGATGTAATTCGACTGCACGCCATCTACCGCACTAGACAAGCACTGTGAGGTTTCATCAGTGTTCCACTAGTTGGTTGGTTAATGTATTGGACGCTACACCTATTCCGTAAGGGACTTGGCGTGAAGATACATATAAAGATATATTATATAAATACAAAAACCTGTGGTCCAAAAACAGATGCGTTGCCACCCCTAAGACCTAAGTTGTTATGTCTCTGTGATAATTGCTACGGAGCTATACATTACCATCTAACCGGAACACGATAGTGCTGAAACACTACCATTTGGCGACAGATAGATTAGGTAATGCGGTGGTGCCTACGCCCTCGAGTGCCTCCTCTGGAACTCTACCACCAGTAGTAGTTAAATGGCTGTTTATTGCTAAAAGTATTTTTACTGGTGGTAGAGCTCGGGGGCGTAGGCACCAACGCATTACCTAATATACTTGCCGCTAAATGTTAGTGTTCAGCACTATCGTGTTCCGGTCAGGTGGTAATTATACGGCCCTGTAATTTCTGCATCTGCATTTTCTTGTTCCGGAAACTACAAGGACGTATTGATCAGAACACGACAGCGCTGAACGGCAAGCGGCATATATATATAGCGGCAAGATAATTAGTTCATACCTTTTTTAACATGTTTTTTTAGATTCTTATTAACCTAGCGCGTTTAATTCCTTATCTTACGCGAGCTTGCCTCAGAGTTCCAACACAAGGTCGTGTAAACAAGTTATTCTACATCCAAACCAAAACTATTGAGCTATACAAAAAAATAATTAATCGTAGAATGTAACCACGCTATATACAAATTACTGCACCACTATACAGGGTTAGTTGAAATTAGCGCATCACATACCTAAATAAATTAAGAAACCACAACTAAAACTCTACTTGTCAATTTACATTTTTGAGGGTTACCTCTTAGGTTATCCTCGATTCGCCAAAGATGCCAGATTGCAACTTGGTGGCAAAGGCACCAATTTGAAAGTGAACCCTTTCAAACGATAAGAATTTTCAAAATCTGCCCTAAATTGATGAAGTAATCGGTCAATATACCTACATATAAAAACAAACGTACAATGTAACACAGAATCTCGTCTTTAAGACATCAGTTAAAAATAACGAACAACAACAAGATAAAACATCTATTCCATAGTTAGTATGCCTTCCACCAACCTACCAAATGTATCCATATTATACAGCCAACTAATATGTTCCACCGCTTCAGGGTACGAAATCCAAACACAATAGTGTTTGCTCTTACAATGCGTGCATATAGCCATATACCGCTGTAGTTTTGAAGTCAGTTAAATAAAGAAAACAACAATACATTAAAAAAAAAAATTATGTTATGGAAGTGGCAAACAAGCATGCAGTTCACATTGATGTTAAGTGGTGACTGCAGCCTTTAGACACCCACAAAAAGACCAAGGTCGAAATGCAGATTCGTTACCACTCCTGAGGCCTAAGGTGTTATACCTCTGTGCCGGAAATTACAGGGCCGTACATTGCCACCTGACCGGAACACGATAGTGCTGAACACTACCAGCCTACGCCCGCGAGCTTCGTCACCGGAGCTCTACCACAAGTAAAGGTCATAGAAAGGTCAAGGTCAAGAAGGCATACTTATTAAACATCTTCAATAAGTATGTATTATAAATTTTCTTTTCTTTTTTTCTTTTCTTTTCTTTTGTTTTTACTCTTTGTTATCAGTTTGTAAAGACATTCTACTGATATACTTTTTACATTAGTTTATTACATTAGTTTTATCTTAGTGATATTCTTGACTTTACATATATTTTTTATCTTTTTTGACATGTATATCAATTGTTATTCGCTTTAATTTATTTTGTTTGTTTTTGACGTGTCATAAGAAGTGCCTGTCACCCTAAATGAATAAATGAGTTTCTGATTCTGATTCTGATTCTGATATGCCTTCCACCAACCTACTAAATCTATCATTATTACACGTTGCTCTTCCAACAAAGTAAGGTGCATTCGTACTAATTACCGAAACAGAACCGAACCGAAAAGTCAATTTACCCAGCCACCTTCACCCGCTTCAGGGTACAATCTAACACCGAAATGTTTACTAACATCACAATGCGTTCACACAGCCGTATAACTACTGTTTAGGTCCCATCTAGATTTGAAGTCGGTTAATAATAACAAACAGCAATAGATAAAGTATGCCTTTGACTAACTAACCAAATGTACTCATAATGCACGTTGCTCTTCCAGTAAGACAAGGCGCACTCGTACTAATTGCCTGAACAGCACACCTTCGAAGACGGTTATCAACAGAACAAAAGTCAATTTACACAGCCAGCCAATCTGTACCACCGCTTCAAGGTATAATTTAACCTCTAAACGCAGACAAAATGGTGTTTACATAAGCTCAGTCAGCCGACTTAGTGCTACATCGACATCTGTCTGGTTGCGAGATGTGATTAAGATGTTACTCTTGACTCTGATGTTGCTTTCGAAGGTATTTCTGAACTGTTTGAATGCAGTTGGTTTGGCTTTGTTGGAACAGGGAAGACAAATCTTATTGGGAGACTTAAACGCTCCTGGGTTTGAAGTGGAGCGTTGTATCGCATTTGAAAGCGTATTATGTATCTTGGTTGACATCATTCTGATAGTCACTTTGCATTACATTGCTGTTTTGGCGTAACGTGCTAATTAGCATCATTATAGGGAAAAAGCAACGTACTGCTAAGTGACTATCAAATTGATAGGCACCGATATATCTAATAGGTTCTCCCTTTGGTTTCAATATATTATATTTATGGGTTGTTGTATATTTACTTATCACCATTTTTCATGCTTATGGACAATTTCAGTGCTATTTATTTTAGTTGCAAATGACATGGTTTTTTATGTAATGAAGGTAGCAAATAAGCGTGCAATTCCCGTTGATGTTAGGTGATGACTGCTGCCTATAGATACTAACACAAGGACCCGACGTCAAAATGTAGATGCGTTGGCAACGGAGACTTTAGTTTTTATGTCTCTGTTACGGGCCTTACGGGGAATTACTAACTTTTTGCACTTTTCCTTTCTGTGTCACGGCAAAGCGCAGTCAATCTATAATATAAAAATAAGTCAGGTTTTCCTTCCTGACGCTATAACTCTAGAACGCAAGAACCGATTTCCACGGTTTTGCATTCGTTGGAAAGGTCTCGGGCTCCGTGAGGTTTATAGCAAAGAAAATTTAGGAAAAAATATTTTTAAAAAGATATCCACGCGGGCGAAGCCGCGGGCAACAGCTAGTCTCTAATAATTACCTAAACTGCACACCTTCATAGACGATTTTCAACACAACAAAAATCGATTTCACACACTGACATACACACTGTTACACACACTAGATTTGTACTACTTAGATAAAGTGTGGGCCGTATGCGTTTACGGCTTATACACTATTAAATAAAGAACGTTCAAATTTAATATCTTCAACATCTATTGTGTATTGTATCCAAATCAATACTCTAGCAGGAAAAACTGTTTCGTTTGAATACATACGTTTTCAAACTACTAAATAAATACTATATCAACGACAATACGTATTCGTTTGTCACTTACATCAGCGAAGTACTGAGCACAAAAAGTAAACATTCAACTACAATGTTAAGCATGTTTATATCTTTACTAAACGATTAGAACATCATTAAATTTGACCTTGCTATGTTAAACGTTGTTTATGCTACTTATTTTATTAAATATTGGTACTTTGGACTTCAGACTTTTAGACTGTAGATTTTTATAGTTCCGTAGTGAAATGGAAAAAAGGGAATCCTTAGAGATCCGTCATGTGTTCGTATGGGACAGCCACTTTTTTTCGAAACTTTTTGGACTATATTTGAAACTCGGTAGAAAAATATATTTTGTGAACTGCTGTAAAAAATCTTTGTATAAAAGTCTTTGTACAAAAACTAAAAAAAAATAGGGAGGCATATTTGGAAATCAAACTACTAAAATAACTGTTCCATCAAACGTAGGTATACGAGTACGTGTTGGGTGTCTATGGACATACCCTTGAGCGTGACATTGATGTTTCTAGAACAGTTTTTCTGAAAGGCAGGCGTTTGAAAGATAAATACATTTAAAGTGGTAAAATGTGTGTGCCCCCAGATAACTTTTTCTTTTCATTGTTCATGACATAAAAAAAAATAAACATCATATCCAAAGGTTCTTGCATATTAAGATCCCTAGTGCTTACGACTTCGTCTCTAGGCAGTGTATGCACTAGACTCTAGACGATACGTAGGCACGTAAACATAACCTATTCACTGTTTTACTAGAACAACAACAGGTTTTCCCCATTAAAAAAATATTTTTTTCTAATGTAGGTAGATAAATAAAATTTGTCTGTGTGTATGCAAGTTCAAATGTGCCAATATTAGGTATCTTATACTTCTTTGGGTGGACTAAAACACTACAATATATTTTTGCGAATTATAGTCAGTAGGTTAGCGCCGATGTAAATTATAACCAGACAAGTTTTTATGACTGTGGCATGCAGTTCAACACAAGATAGTTCTTTATAGCAAGGTCAGATAAAAATAGATAAATATGGTGTTAATTTTCCGTTCAAAAGTAAATATGAAATCAAGAATAACGGAATATTATCATTCATTTATTTATATAAACCTAAAATTAACAATCTTATGCATTATTTCAATCTTATTTTGAAATTGTCATTGGGGTGAAGGTGAGTTTTTGATAGGTAACAACAGAAGATCATAAAACAAATAACTTAGTATTCGCTTAACAAAACATGTGATGTGTGTTATAATGCTCGGTAGCAACCATGTACCAAAACTTGCTGACTTGAAGTAGTATGTAGCATTCACATCATACCAGTCCAGAACTTTTCCATCATACCACACATAAGCACCACGCAACGACGAAGGAGCTTCTAGCACTAGGTACACCGGTGTTTTCGCTGCTTGATCAGCACTCAAGAAGCCAATTCCTAACGTCATATCAGTCCTCACTAGTCCCGGGTACATAGAATTCACAGATATGTTCCTTTCAGCAAGTTCCTTCTGTTGTAGCATTGTCATGGCACTCAAAGCCACCTTCGCTATCCTATAAGCTGCTACTGTCCCGTGATCAGCAAAATCAGACTTATTGAATGTTCCATTCTTAACGGAATCGAGATACCACTCCACGAATTCATTTATATCCGCAACTGTTAAATTCTTTGATGATAAACGATCAATCCAGTATTTGTTTCTTATGTTTGATAGGTGACCACAATCACTCGATATGTTTAAAATTCTTCCATTGTTTCTGACTAGCGGAAAAATTAACTCTTGCGCAAGCAATATGCTTCGATAATCGACATCAATTATGTTTTTATCTTGTTCGTACGTATTCGTTAAAACACCACTCGCGATGGCCGCGTTGTTGATCAGTATATCTAAACCACCGTGTGTATGTTTGATGTGATCAGCGAATGCCCGAACGCTTTTTCTATTAGCTACATCAAGTTGGTGATAGATTGGTTGGAGATCCAGTTTGTTTAGCTCGGCGACTGCTGCTTTGCCTCTGGCTTCATCCCGGGAGGTTAGGTACACTATTCCATCGAATTTCTGGCAGAGACGTCTGACGATGGCTAGACCTATGCCTTTGTTGGCACCGGTCACGACTGCTACACGGCCCGATATGTCTGACATTATCGAATAGCGCCTTGAAACTGGCGGTTGATCTCTGAACTTGATACTCGTAGTATCGCGACGCGTAGTGAGCGGTGTAGATTATGACTCGCATCGGTGTCAATAATAAAACCTACCTATATGTTTTCTCATTATCATGCAGTCGTAATCGGTGGTATTTCTTGTGGCATTTATCTTTTATATCTCCAATTATCTTTGTTTTTATTTGATGTTATTTTTAGTTAATTTACTTGCTTATGTTTAAAAAATATGTTTCGTTTCCAGTAGCAACACATAATAGGTATGTTGTGATCATTAAAGTTCAAGATTATTGGAATACTTGTACGTATTTTAAATAAATAACTATATTAAACTTACCAAGAATTCGTCGTATTTAACTGGAAAAATATTTTATGAACAATCCATGTCATTAAATTATTCGTTAAATAATAAAGGTGATAAGTCCAGATGTAATATATAATTAAATTAATCTGGTTTCTGTATTCGTGACATCGTACGTGGATACTTCCTCACTTTTGTAATTGTTTTGGCTCTATGTGAAAGGTACCACGGCTATACTTACTTAATAATATCTGCCACCGATTAATGTAAATTTTTTATTATTTATTTATTTATTTATTGAAATCAGGCAACAATGCTTAAGATAAACAATAGGCCCATAGAATAAATACCTTACAGACTAACATACATATTAAAACACTACACTATTTATCACGTAAAGTCGGCGACGTGATTCGCGGCTTGTCTGCAGGCAGTTGTCCCTTGAATTAATGATAGATATCATTTTATTTATTTATTTTTATTTATTTATTCTTTCTTGCACAATTTCGTACATGCGGCGGACTTAATGTTAAAAATCATTATCTCCCAGTCAACGTTTGGGTAGTGAATAAATATTTTATGTAGTGCAATGAGAAGGGGAAAATAAAAATAATAATATATAATAAATATCATGTGGTCAACGTTACCATATTCAAGTCAAAGAGATTCACAATTTCTACTTAAAGAACTAAAGATGAAACATGGTCCAGTTCTTAGGTTAGTCCAGAGAGTCCAGACCTTAAGCAACATAACAATGAAAACCGCTGCTAATATCCACGTACAAACGTAGAGACAGACAGAAATTAAACAAAAAATAATTTTGTCATCTACTGCTAGTATAAAGACACTTCTAGTACAGACATAGTCCAGTTACAGTATATT